>JARTUT010000456.1:0-707076 GCA_030674115.1 Micraspis discolor | reverse complement strand
GCCAATATATACCAAACAAATCCGCAAAATATGGTATTAAAATTTATGAACTGTGTACTCCAGATGGATTTGTATTAGACATTCTTATTTATACAGGACGAGGTACGGTCAACAATGAAACAGGACATGCACAATCTGTTGTAACGCACCTAACGAAACGTATTCTTGAAAAGGACACATACTTTATCTGGATAACTACTATAATAGCGTAAAGCTAGCCAATTTTTTATATGAAAATAAAACTCATGTTGTGGGAACTTTGAGAAAATCCCGAAAAGAAAATCCGAAAGTTGTAGTGAATGCCAAACTAAGAAAATGTCAGACTATTTTCAGAAGAAAAAGGCAAAGTTTTAGTTATGAAATGGAAAGACAAAAGGGAAGTCCTCATGATATCCACAGCGCACTCAGCTAAATGCACAACTCATGTAAGTAAGAGAGGCACACAATGTGAAAAGCCAGTCGCTGTAATTGATTATAATAAATTTATGTCTGGAGTGGATAGATGCGACCAGATGGTGTCATACTACACTACGCCAAGGAAAACAATTCGATGGTACCTGAAAGTATTTTTTCATATGCTTGATATTTGTCTTTGGAATAGCACATACATATACAATCTGAAACATCAAAAGAAAATCAGCTATCTTAAATTCAGAGATATGGTCATATCTAGCTTGTTGTTGCCGATACCGGAAAATGTGCCTAGAAATAGATCAATTAATCGATCTGTAAGCCACTATCCAACAAAGATTGAAAAAAGGATCAGATGCCAAATTTGTTCCTCAAAACAAATTAGGTCACAGACTTTTTATATTTGTGACGTATGCAAAGACAATAAAGGTAAAGTAATTGGCCTTTGCGTCGATCCTTGCTTCAAAGAATATCACGAGAAGAGTATATAGGACAATTTATTTTTGATACAAACTTATTAAGAATAAGTTTTTGAATACTGAAATGTACGGAGTTTTTGTTTTAGTTTTGAAATAATAATTATTGTTTTATTTTGTGTTCAATAAATTGTTAAAAACAAATTATTTGCATTGTTTTCATACCGACTCATATATGCGCCAAGTGGGCTATGTAAAGAAAAACTACAAATAACCCGACGGCTCATATATGAGTCAGCTCAAATTTGCATGGTGGTCTCTGTGGACGAAACATAAATATAGCCCTGGTAGCGAACGTGTTAAATCAGAGATTGGATGATTCCTTAAGGACCGATAATGGGTTATGTCTAGCCAAGCGAGGAAACTTGCACATAAACTTGGGGTCGATCACTTTGGTAGGTTATAGGGTGAGACGGCACTTAGTCTTTATTCACTTTCGATCTCGAGAAAGTTTATCGAAGCAGATATCATTGATATATTATATTATCGAATTGGAAACTTGGAAAGTTTTTCGAGGACTGCAATAGAATATCTGGAACGCGGAGTTACTTGGGTATTTTCATGTTTATTGATGGAATTACTCCGGCTCTCGGGATAACAGCAATGGAAATGCAGTATTCTATTCATATTTATTTAGCCACTCAGTCAGAGTCATGTTTTTAGTTTCTTGCGTTGGCACCGTTCTTTTAGATATTTCTTCGGATCAGAAAGTTGTCGTTTCTCACTAACCTTTTGATATTGTAAAAGAAAACGAGAGATGTGTCATCTCATATTTGTTTCGAAATATTCAGAGATATATTCTCTAGAATCCTAATAGTTTTTGATATTAACATGCCAAAAAAATGTCTGATAACGCGGACTGACATCTTGTTGTGAAGTCAGCTCATGGTCATATTTTGTAATGTACCATTTATATAATTCTGTTGGACTTATTCAAGGTTTGTGAAGAAAAAGAATAGTTATTTTTTTATGTTGAAAAAATTTTATTATAGATTTATGTTTCTTCAATCAGAAGAATTCTTTATGAAGAGGCAAATTCTTTTCATTAAAGATCTACCCTTAAATTATTTTACATGCATAACCTTACCGTTTTCTTCACCTAAATACATTGAAAGAAGATACTATAGAACGATTTGAAATTGTCCACCCAACAGAAAGAATAGTACCATTTCTTAATTAATTCTTAAGAGCGAAACAAACTAAATCAAATTGTACCTATTTCAACAGAAATTCTACATTGGGTTTTCAAAGAAAGAATTTTCCCTTCATAGTGGAAAAACCTGTCACAAGTAATTTGAGATATATAAATAAAGATTTTCTGAATGAGATTATACACATACTGGTCGAAAAGTTGAAATATCCAATAACAAACTTGAAACATGTAATTAAGACGATCTAACAGAATCAGAAATTCCAGAGACCCAGAAACAGAATGGTAGCCTATGACACCATCTGGCGACATAAAATACCGAAGAAATAAGGAATCATCAGAGGCAACATACTTGAATTTTTAGCCAACTTTCTTGAAGAATGAAGAACATTGTCTGTGAAATTAGATCGACATTAATCAAGATCAAGGATTCAAGAAAACAGCTTTCCCCAAAGATCCTCTATAAATGTCACCGTTTTTTCACTAATTATGAATTACATCTTATGAGGCTGCAAATTTCCTGTAAGAACAAGATTAATCATGGATGATTTGGTTTTAATTTCCTGACCAAAAAACCAACACAAAATATTGAGATACTTACAAGATATCCTTGAAGGACCAGAAAAATGGTCACTCGAAACGAACCTGTAATTATGCTTAAAAACAAAAAACATTAAGACAATCCACCTACAGTTATAAGACATGAAAAATATATTCGAGAAAAAACTGAATTGAAAACTCCAAATGGCATACTTGAAAATTTCTGTCGAAACGGACTGAATCTCTAGCAGGAAAGGACTAGGAAGTATACTTCTTTATAGTTATGAGAATATACAAAGTACTTGATAATGAAGCAGTTGCATAAGGCTTGGCAAAAAAAATTGTCACGAAAAGTTTGGGAATAATGCGAAACAACGCACTCAGAATCTTCTCGGGAGTATACCGTGCAAATCCAGTCAGCAGTTTACAATGTAAGGTTGGAGAAGCATCCTTAGTATCACGAAGACAGTTATTCCCAATCAAATATGCAATGGTGATTTCGTCTAACCCATTCAATCCAGTCATCCATAATTCAATAGCAAATCGTTTGAAAGCAATATCTTAGAAATTCCAGAACTGATTCTCTGGGGTGAACATATACCTATCAAGATACTTCCTTTTCACTATGTTAAAAACATCTAGACTATATAGTCTCTACGATCCACCACCTTGGATAGCTCCTCCTCCTGAATGTTATTATACTCTCACTTACATAAAAAGCAGAAATGAACAAATTTCTATGAACACCTTCAAAAATACCCAAATTATAAACATTTGTATGCAGACGCATCGAAGGCTGCGAGTAGGCGCTGCATTCACCACGAAATTATTCTTCGACTAACCCAAACTGCAAAAGTTTTCACCGTGGTTTTACTATATCGAAAGATCTAGAAATCTGCAATAATTAAAACTGTAGTGTGCCAAATAATAAAAAATGGTGAATAGATGGAAGGCACTTGACGACACCTGTTTCTGCTTATTGGATTCTTCAGGGCAAGGCAACCAAAAAACTAGGATAGGAATGGAAATAAATAACAAGAAAAAAGACGAACAAGAGGCGACCACAGGAGGAGCGAGCTAGCAATTTGTGGCTACAACTCTAGATACCTCCGGATTATAAGGTTTTACCGAACATCGACCACGATGGAAGGATAAACAACCTGTGTGATGCGACCAAAACCCATAGATTCAACTATAACTCAAAACGGTGATAGTGCGGAAAAATTACACTATCCTAAAAATTTCTCGATATATTCATTGAAATATTCTTATAAACAATAGAGACCAATAAGAGTGATGAGGATATTATTCACATAGAAAGTAACATTACAACTTCATATTTCATCCCAAGCTTTGTCTTCTAAGGAATATTTCCAAATAGAAAATAGGAATTCGAGCTAATTTTCTAGCGATCAAAACTGCAGGAATACATATATGAACATATAAAAACATAAAATTTCCAGAAATGATAATTAATGTATTTGGGTATATGTTTTTTCTCTGATTGAGTACTTACTGACATCACTTTAGAATAAAGTGTTCCGGTCGAAGAACCTGGATCAGGAATACTGAAAATATGTAACGGTCCTAAGCAACGAAGCTTTGTTCATTTTAAATGCAATAACATGGTATGTAGCACAGGCCAGAAGTGTTTAATCTTTCAACCTTCACGCTATACATCACATTTCGACGCATAAATCTCTGAACCTTTCCTTTGTGAGGCCGAACCGCAATAAACTCACTGTTCACCTAGCAAGCCTAAAACGTCCCTCGAATGGAAAATTGAGCCGCTTTACTGCGAAATTTTTCTCAGGGAATCCTTTCCAAGTGGGACAATAAATCCTCTGTGAATAACATGGGCTCGAAAAACTTATATGAATCTATTCCTTGTCCTGATATATGGATAAATCTGATTCTCCAAGATTTTTAAATTGTGAACCTTACTTACCAGCACTTACCTTTCCCGCTTTCTACTCTTGTTAATCGAACAGATCGCTTATAGATTTGCCCAAATGTCTGAATTTTTTCGAAGTATCCGTGATCAAAATCTGCCCGTCCATCCGTTTACACGATTAAGTCCAAACGAAATGAGCTAAAGAGATGAAAATTTCAGAATGGGATTGAGGGATGAATATCCCAGAAAAGTTCGTTATTTATTCAGATCGTTGTTCCGAAGAAACACCAAATTTTTATTTTAAATGACACTTCCCGAATAAAACTTTTCTTGTGTTCTATCATAAAGATAGATTGATACGTTTTTTATTCTCGACACACTAATACGTCCGGAAATATGATCCATTAAGATTTGACTAATTACTCACGAGGATCTGTATCATTAAGTTTCATAATTATCAACAACCTTGCTTAGTGCAGTGTCTACAGACCCTGGCTGTCGACCTGAGGTCTTCGGTTTGAAACCCGACAACACCGTTGACAGTTCAACGAAGAAGCTGTTCTGATAGACGATTGTTTTAACCATAAATTCCACGAAGTGCTCTTATAAGTTTGTTGTGGAAGTTTTAGGCGCCATTATGATTACTACAGCGTGGGTGAAGGTTTGCATCGGTTTGTTTAGGTATTTTTGGGGTGGTAGAAAAAACATTTAGAGTTCAGTAAGAAAATAGTTTAAATAGTGAATGATGTATAATCTGGTATGATTTTAGTTCATTGTGCACTATATGATATTTTGGTACGAGAAAAACCAAATGTTTAATCCATTTACTTGCATGATTTGTGTAACTTTTATTCATTGTATGCAGTATCAATGTTATTGCAGCATGGCAACCACTATTGCGTGATCCATTATAGTGGTGCTGTTCTCTGTGGGTTAAATAACGGATCTACCTTTTATAAGTAGAACTTCGTTGATAGGGGATTGTTTGGTTTCCTCATTAATCAACTCGACCTTGTAACCTCGTGAAATGAAATAGATGTCATCGTTTCAGCTCGAATTGAATAATAATGATCTGCTTTCTGCTAACCATATAAACTTATCTATGGTAGACAAATCTAGGATACTTTATCTTCACATTACTGCTTAATTTGTCGAAGTTGTCGAAGTCTAGGATCGGTCGTTTAACAGTAAAAAAATATTTGATTGTTAACCAGTAGAATTACTAATATGATTCATATCAAGTAGTGGATGTAACCAATAATTAGTTTGTGGAAGGTTAATATTATATCAAGTGATGAGAGATCTTTTTTATTATTCAATTCTAGATTTTCTTCCTGTAATCTTTGTGTAACTTGTCTTACACATTATTATTCATTTCTGGTTTCTCACTGCTCTTAGGTCTATTTTTCCTTACTATTATTTTTTATTGTTCTATTAAGTGGTGAGATTACTACCTCTCATTCATTTAATTTGCTTTCGTACTGCTATTTATTTATTTATATCTTTGTATTACATGATATTCCTATATTTCTGGATGAGATTTCTTAGAAACCTGGATCGGTAGCCATAAATGCCGGTCAAGCTCCGTACCATTCATGGTTACAAGGCATCAGAAAATAAACTTTTTCCTTTTTTTTTACTATAGCCGCCGCTGGAACTCTAAGATCTCACACCTCTTCCTCTATCTTTAGCTCATATAATATTTATAGATGATGGTTCGCATAATCTGGTACCAGTTGCTATTATTGTTGCTTAGTATACATTCCTGAAGTTGTTACCATGACTATAATTATTGCATATTGCAATGAAGTCGTTCCCATAACTGCTATGATTGATGGTTTCATGAAATCTTAACATTTTGATGTCTGATATTGATAACTATCCTTATGCTTGTTATCTAGAATAGAAGAATGTTGTACTGTGAAATATCACAAGTTAATCTAGGGCTCCTACCACTAAGCTGGATCTCCAATAGGTCACCACTTCACATATGCTCAGAAATATTGCTTGTTTCTTTATTGGCCAGAAATTACTACCACAATTATTGCATGGTTCAATTTAGTTTTCAGCGAATAGATTTATTGTTATAGCTTCATCTCGTAATATTTTATCATTACATTGTATTTATCGTAAAGGGTTTTTTTGCCTAAGGCTTTTTCTCCTTCATTTTTTTAGACTCTGAAAAAAAGAGATCATCGTCTGGGTCTAACCATTGTATATTATTCACCATCTTCGTTTTCTAAATATTTTTCTCTAGTCTGAATTATCACGAATCTGAATTAATATATAAAGATATCGTAGAATCCTACCCCTGCTAGACTATCACATTAAATGGCCAAATCTTTGTATCTGTCGTAATTATTTATTTATTTATTTAATTATATACGGACTAGCCATTTTACATATTTACAATGAACCAACAACAATATCAAACAGAAGAAATGAACAAAAATCAGTGATAATTCTCAAGATTCCTAAAATAATTCTTCAGTTGAAAAATTGAAACATGAAAAAGATCTATCTCCACCGAACCAGCGGCCCGAAATGCTCTGCCAAGAGGATTATTCATCAAATAATTGGTTCGGCAAAACTTTATGTTAAATTGTTCCCAAGTTCTGAGACTTCGATGAGGAACGTTTAAATGTATCCTCTGTAGTAGATATGGGCAATCCATGTAATTGTGCAAAATCTTGTAAACCAGCATTACTTCAAAGATATGACGTGTCGTTTTCAGGCATGTAAGGAATAATTTATCTCGAATGTTCTCATAACGAATAGTATCAGTGGTTACTCCCCATATGTATCCTATCCATTTCAAAAATTTATTCTGGACCCTTTCAACAGCTTGTATATGCACTGCATAGTGAGGTGACCATATAACACATGAATATTCAACAATGCTTCTCACATGGGCTATGTACATTGTTTTAATAGAAGAGACATTAAATTCCTGCATATGTCTTTTAATGAAGCCTAGCATTCTTAAAGCTTTTGATGATACGTAATTTATGTGCTCCACAAAACTCAAATTTGTATCCAGCAATACCCCAAGATCTTTCACTGTGCTAACTGACTTTAATTTACACGCATTTACTGAATAATCAAACAAGACCACCGAATTAGCCCGGGAAAATCGCATAGTCTGACACTTGTCCACATTAATTTCTAACTCATTTTGTACGCACCATTCCAAGATGTTTTCGACATCTCTCTGAAGTAACAGGCAATCAGTTAGTGATCTTATAAGCCGAAACAGTTTCATATCATCAGCAAATAGAAGAAAGTGACAGAATTTTATGACCGATTTTATGTCATGATGATGAAGCACAAGAATAAAAGCGGCGACAAAGGTGATCCCTGTGGGACGCCTGAAATTACTTCAATACCTTCCGAAAAAACATCAGAAATCTTTTAGAACTGTGTCAATCCAATCAAACGATCTGAAATCCACTCGAGTAGGGGTGACCTGAAGCCCAATGCTCTGAGCTTTGCAATGAGAAGCCAATGAGGTACCCTATCGAAAGCCTTGGCAAAGTCGGTGTAGACTACATCAACTTGTGCCTTCTCGACGAATGCTGACTGTCAAGTTCAAGTCTATGAAACATAGCAAATTGGTTGTAACTGATCTACCGGCAATAAATCCGTGTTGCTCTTCGATAAAAACATGTTTGAGTATTGGTGTAATTTTATTAGTTATTAACGTATCTAAAATTTTCGGAATATAGGAGCTTTTTGTTACTGGTCTATAGTTCCCCACATCACCAGAGTCACCTGACTTGAATACTGGAGTGATATAACTTAATTTCCAGAGGCTTGGATATTTACCTGAATCAACCGACAAATTGAATAAAAAAACCAGAGGAACCGACAAGACATATCTGCACTTTTTAAGAAACAGCGCAGAAATCTTATCTGGTCCAGCATCATTTTTTTCTGGAAGTGTGCTGAGAATATCAACAACTTCCGTTTCACAGAAATTACCAACCGTAACGTCGACTGTGTTATCGAAACCTACAACCGGCGACACATCAGGTTTTGACATTTTATATATTTCAGAAAAGTATTTTCTAAAAAGATCTGCAATGCTGACATCATCGTTCGCCACCTCATGTCGCAAATACATAGATTTGGGAAATCCCTTCTGTGTTTTCTTATCATTAATAAATTTCCAGAAATATCTGGGGTTAGTGGAAATTTCAAGTTCGACCGATTCAACATACTTTCTATAACATCTATCAGTTTCTACCTTACACTCGCTTCTCAGTCTTGTGAATAAAAAATAATCGTCTAAACTTCCAGTTTTTTTATATCTTTTATGAAGGTGTTTTTTTTCAGAAATCAATTTTTTCAGCTCGGTGGAAAACCAACATGGGAAAGTAAAAACTTTTTTAACTTTTTCAGGGATATATAACTTGATAGCGTTCATAATGATTTCGTAGAATCCCTCGGTACAACTCTCGATATCCTTGTATGCCTCTAAGACTGACCAGTCAACTTCATCCAAATATGATATTAAACTCTCATAATCGCCATTTTTGAAATCATGAATGGTGTGAGCTGATTTTAAAACCTCTGGAGATGTTTCACTAAAAAAAGAAAAAATATAGCGCGGGATGATGTAAATCGCAAGGTAAAATAATATCGTTTGCCTTTTCTATTTTAATAGCTGATTGAGGTGCAAATATAAGATCCAAAGAAATATTGTTACAGTTTTTTATGTGATTCATCTGAAAAAGACCCAAAGAGGACATAGTTGAACTAAGGATCCCCTGGTTGAAAGATCCCCTACCAACCCCTAACATATCAAAGTCCCAAGTAGCCCCAGGCATGTTATAGTCCCCACAACAGATAAATTGGCAAGAAGGATACTGCTCTAAAATAACCTCAAGATCCTCGCAATGTGCAGCATATTGAGATGATGCCGAAGTCGGTGGGATATATACATTGGAAAACAAAAAACATTTCGATTATGTATAATATTTGTCATTCTTTTGAAAAAGAGATGTGGCAAATATTACAATATATCTCAACAATTTATAGACGTTATGGTGGCGTGAATTTTTTCATAATACATGCTTACCGAACTAAAATGTCAACATAACATGGCTCCTACCTTCTGCCAAATAACAGTTCTCCATGTGAGTTCCATCACTTTGAAAAAGCATCCGATATGCCAAAAAATGACACCAAAACAAAATCAGTCGTCTGCGATGGATCTCCCTGTATTTGTATATCGAAAGTGGGAATGCTGTTCGGTATCCTTTACGCATTCGAATTCAACTACTTGTACGAAAATCTCCACAATCCTGCCTAATGTCAGTAGACGAGGGTTACTGTTTGCCCTATCTATGCTACTTCTTAACTCCACTTGTCTTTTTTCAGGTGGGTTTCCAGGTGAACGTGGACTGAACCACTTAATCAGGACGGACGGCAGGATTATCAATTTGGGACCTAAGGCCTCGGTGGAAGTACAGGCAGGGGTGAGTATTCGAATTCAACCTTCATACGGTTGATTTGTCATCGTTCAGAAGGACCGTAAATTAACCGTGAGAGAAAGCTGTATTATGCACGAAGATAAATGATTGAAGAATTGGCTGATTTATGATTAATTGAATTTTGTAACCAAATGGATGGTACTATACCCCATTTCATGTGCTAGTATAACACTTAGTTCAATGCAAGGGATTTATGGGTATATGTTAAAGAATATTAAACCAACCTGATATTCAATAAACGCAGATAACTTGGAATGCATGCAAGATAGGTATAGGGAATGCAATAGAAAAATTGAAGAATGAGTTGTTCTTATTCTAAAAATGAAAAAAATATACTGTGTCTAATTTGAAAAAACAGTTTTTACAATTTAGTGATTTGACAAATGGTAATTTTTTTTGGCCACCCTATATACCTAATCACTTAGATTCGAAGGTAGTAGCGTAGATCGAACTATTATCTAACGTCGTGCCAAATTTCGAACTGAAACCTCAAATATTGAGAGAAATATAGTGATTTTCATGACTCTCAAATTTGAGCTAAAATTTCTAAAAATAATTTATAACTTGAAAACCGTTGAAGATAGATACAAGGAAGTTGAGGTGAATTGATTTGTAGTTTTATGAGGAATTATAAAAAAATAGAAATACGGGGTGTCCTATTTGAAATAACAAAGCTGTTGCCAAGTGTGGCAAGTCTGGTACCACTGGAAATTTGAAAGTACATATTTCACAAATGTACCTCACAAAACCTAATATCGATCTGCAAAATTTGAAATTTTTCGCATGAATAGTTTCCATAATAATTAAAAAGGCAACCCTCCTTGGGACACCCGATATATGCTCATTACTTTCCACTTCAAGGTTCCAACTTGTATTTAAAGTACCAACTTTGTGATTCCACATTTGATTAAATTTATGTGGGAATGAATGAAATAAATATGCAAGCTGAGGTTTCAAAAATTGATTCAGTTAGATAAAAATGTACAAAAGCACTGACGTGATGTTGAAAGCCTTTGCGCGCTTGTTCTAAAGTATTTCCCGTATTCTGGAACACTGCTAAAATCACCACAATGATTGAACAAGCCTCTAGAATGACTTTTTGATCAAATCTTGAAGATTGGAAAACTGATGTATAATAATCTACTGGTAAATATTTTTGGCAAGAGTTCCAGGCATCTCGAAGAATCAAGAAAAAAAATGTAACTCCTTTTTTCAATTTTTGTTGAAATTTTTCACAGAATTATCCACTTCTTTCTGTAGTGAATCTTCTTCAGTAGGTTCCTACACTTCACGCTTGACACAATAAAGTATCTTCTCAGTGATTAGGGATAACAAAATATCATGTGATTCATTCTTTTTTTGGTATTGATGCCCTCTAGATTTCTCTTTTTTAGTCATGGAAATATCTCTGGATAGAAATATTTTTCAATTCAATACCACTATCAAATGATAAAAGCACCAAAACTTTGAATGTTTCAATCATCTATCCCTAATATGTCACAATCGTAATCTAGGCTCCCCTATGAAATCAAAACGTCATATATTAAAAGAGCCAAACTTCTTAAAATAGAATAGTACAATACTGAGATTGAAGTATGCCCTGGATATCAACACTGTGATGTTTTCTCTAATTTTGAAAGTTAATCATGAATATCATTATTTGATAAATTTTATAGGTTTTTTATGGATTATTTGAACAACACATTTGGACAACTAACCTATTTTGAAACTAAGAAAACTCTATCTCATCATGCTGATATTAAAGAATTTCTTGGATATCAATAACCTTTGTGTAATTTCCAAATTTTGTGAAACATTTATTTACTTACAAAATACCGAGTAGTTTGAAAGTTTTTTTAGTAATTCCTTAAAAATTTTCTGGCATCATGATTTCTTCCAAATTTCGCAGACCTATTCCTTTCAACCATCTTAAAACTTTTCTGTAGTTTCGTTCTGATCAAATGGATATTCTAGGATTTATCAAGGAAACAAAATTTCAGATGCACATAATATCTGAACCATTCGACGGAATTGGCCCAATAAAGAAATTGATTGAGACCATTGTCGGCTCCATATTCGAAAATACAGACGTTTGGACAAAACGATAGACCGGTACTAATAGAAACAAGCGAGCAAAAAGTGCCCATTGAAAATTATTGCATAATATTCTGCTTTTTATCGGTAATGGTAAATCAACACATATTTATTTGATGCCGAAACTATAAAAATTGTAGAAATCATATTGATGGGAAGCTGCTTAGAAATATTTCATAGCTTTATCGTCAAAAAATACGAAAACCATTCATTCCCATGCTTTATCAACCGAATCGATCACATGCAATGAAGAATGTCAGAAATTTTCTAGAGCCGAGGCTTGAAAGATCTATCCTCTCTGCAACTCTACTCCGCATTGGTGTCCATATACATTTATCCTACTAGTCATATTTTCTCTTTATCGAGGTCTTTGGTAATCTTTATCGAGAGGATTTCAACGCAAGGATCGGCATTATCAGGATATACAGCGTTGTAGAGGATCTCCTTCTGCGGATATGTTCAAGGGCTATTTTTCCGTCTAGCTACGATTTTATTCAGAATAATGATTCTATCTGGCTAGTTCAATATGGACTCATTCGGATTGAATTGAAAAAGGGATAGGAAGAAGGAAAAATAGTGGCGCATATCTTCAACTTGGATATACACATTTCGACCCTTCTGCCAGGAACGCCGTGCAGAAAATAAAAATGTAGAAAAGTACCAACGTATGGAACAATGTGAATGAACAATCCTCTGAAATGAATTTATGTTGAGCAAGTCTCAAAGGTTGAGATAATTGTGCATGTGCATTTATTGGCTAATATTTCGCTTAGCTTCATCCATCTCAAAAAATTGAAAAAAATAAATTGTTTCTCTTTTTGGCGCTCTTCTTCACCTGAACAGAGTGTTTATTGATTTGCCGAAATATCTGTATTTTTCTAATATTTGGTTGGAAAAGATTCTAATCGTTTTGTAAGGAATCGCCGATGAAGAATCCGTGGTCAAAATCGATTATGTCCGTCCATCCGTTAACAGGATTACGTCCGAACGGATTGGGCTAGAGGACTGAAAGTATGGATATCTCAGACGAGTTCGTTACTGAGCCAAATCCGTTCAATCGTTCAGCATTCACGAGCATCTAAACAGTGGTTTCTTTTATAACTACTAGAATACAAGTCGGTTCAAGTTGTAACTTGAAAGATATATGAATTAGGTTTGAACAAATAGGCTGGTAGCATTTCGCAACAATCGACAGGCTAAAAATTTTAAAAATTACAAAAAAAAAATTCTATACTTTTCATTTCATAACATATCAGATTCATTTAAACGAAAAATTGTGCATATATGGACGTTATTCATATCTCACATATTCTTAAATTTCATTGTCGTAGCTTCTTTATACCAAAAGATATGATTATTATTTCATTTACTTAAACGAAAAGAGAAATGACAAAAAGCCCGTCAAAAGTAATAATACCTTTATTGATCAGCGCAGGAAAAATTAATTGAAATGGTTCATTACGGCGTCAAAATTTAGAAAAGCTGTAACGTAGGTTTTTAGAAGAAGGGAATTTATGCTTTGAATGTTCAACAAAACTATTATTTTTGATTGGAGTTATAGTTTGCTCCTTCATCGTAAGATTTGTATTTGTGTAACTTTGATCCAGAGTATATGAACAATTTTTTTCACCCGAACATGGTGCTTTTAGATTTGTTATAGTTTGAATATTCAATTGCAAGTAGCCAGCAAGAGCGCCAAAGCCATGACCTCATGTCAGTGCTTTCTACTTTTTTTCAATTGTGACTGAAATTCCTTACAGAATTATCTACTTTGTTAGTAGGTTTCACATATTGTCATACACTACATTCCAACCCATGTATTGCCTTCTCTCTCATTCGCGATAAAAATTATCATGGCATTTATCCTTTTTGATATGATGCCCTGCCATTACAAGTTTGGCCGATTTCTCTCTTATATTCGTCAGTTATTTTCCTTCTCTATTTTCGATTGTCATAAAAATCTCTCTGGACCGAAGTATTTCTCATTTCTGTATTACAATTAGACGACAATAACAGTCGTGAGTCGTGGTGATCACTAATGTTGAATGACTTTCCTTTCATTAATATCATGTCCACCTTTGCGAACATTTTAGTTCACAAAGGAAATACTAACAACATTTGAATTCTGCGAAAAAGGGATCCTCAATTCGATTGGTTAACGCATCTCCTTGGTGGCTGAATTGGTACAAGTGCCAGACCGGCGATTTGAATATGCGGGTTCGAGTCCCGTCGAAAGATGCAATTTCGCCGGAATTTCCAATGACGAATTTCGTCTAAATGTCTTAACCTTCATTCTATATCTAATTTCACAGACGTTAAAACAATTTCATGTTTAAGTCACATTGGCTAAAATTGTTTCAGGAACTTTGAATGTTTCAATCATCTATAATAAGTCACAATCCTTCTAGGCTTCTCTATGAAATCCAAATTTTTAAACATTGGACGGTTTCATATCATCCGATGATCCGATGATTGGGGAGCCGTTTGATGGATCCCTCTAAATATCTACACATTCAGGAGATAAGAGTGGAGCAATTGCTCGGGGCAACCGGAAAGCTCAAAAATAAGCTGAGCTTTGGTCCTGACAATATTACTTTTGGTATAGTCAAAAAACATATAGATTTATTCTGTCGTCCAGTGTTGTTTATTTATAACTTGATTTCGAAATTGAGATGATTCCTGAAGTGTGGAAGGCCTCACGCGGTTTTCCTGTATTCAAGTCAGGTAAGGTTGCGGATATCAGAAACTACAGACCCATCGCTCTTGCGTCTATGTTTTCCCAATTGTTTGAGATTGTCCTCTTTGATCTTATTTATTTACATGTACACAGCCGTTGTCAGAGTTCCAACATGGTTTTATGCGATCTAGGAGCGCTGTTTCAAATCTCTGTAGCTTAGCTGAGTACGTTTCGGGTTCAATGGATGATTAGAAATATTATCCTGTAGATCTGCTATCGAAAATGTTTCATGCTGAGCACTCTTAAATGTAATATCTATGCCAACTTTCACTCGAGTTTCTTGTGAAGTGTCGATACTATGAGAAAAAAACTTGAATAAAATCCAAACTCCGACAATCTTTATATCAAACACAATATGTTTGCGACCTCATGTTTCTAGGGCTTTTTTTCGCGCTCACTCTAGGAATCTCCCCTTTTCGTTTGTACGTTTACTTTAGGAAAACTCTGTATAATAGTTTGTTCGGATTACTTATTTTAGTGAACTTTCACAGACTGATGCGTTTAGCTACCTCTGTCGTTTTCATTGCATTTTTAATGCATATATAGGGTGTCGGAAAATAAATGCGAAAACATTGGGAAAAGATTCGTAAGTGAAAATTATTGGGGAGGATTTCTTTTGAATATTTCGAAATCACCTTCCTTCCAAGTTATACCCCTCAGAAGGGGTTGACGAATTTGCGATTTTAAATTAATTATTATTGCCTGTTCCGACAATCGAATGGAAATGATATTCTACATTCTATTAACTGCATAGTTGATTTTTTCAGGGTTTTTTTAAACCCTCTACCATCATTATTAGGAGTTGAAAATAGCCACCCCTATTACTTTTACTGTTATATCTGTTTTGTGATCACGAGATTTAGAAAATTTTATCTTATCATCATATACATATTTAACAAATATAAACAAAAACCAATAGATTTATATCAGGAGATCGATAATGCCGAGCCTGAGGACCGCCTCGACTTATCGAGCGCTCTTTAAATGTAACGTTCAAGTATCTCACCACGTTAACACCAAGGTGAGCTGGTGTTCCATCATGCATGAAATATGGTTGCCGCATTAGCTGAGTCACATCTTCTGGAAGTAAAGGTAGTTCTTTTTCAAGTAAGTGTCTATAACTTTGAGCATTTGATGGGGTTTGAAAAAAAAATGTACGAATCAAATAATTTCCCAACACATATTTATTTTAAGATTCATATTGAACAAGCAGTTTGATTAAATTTTCTGCCAATTATTATGTAATAAATCAAAAAGCTTTGAATTAGTTCTTTTTTTATTGATTCAAAAATCTAAACACAATTTAATTCTTCAACTAATTGAACTGGCACGAAGTAATCACAGAAAGTGTATTCAATCTATTCACGACATCCGAGGCTACTCAACTCAATCCCCAATTATTTTGTGAACTTGGACGAAATTTGTATAAGGACCTATTCCAAATTTTTATTTATTGCGAGAATAATATCGATTATAGAAAAATTTTCGACGAGACATTTTTTCAAAATTAAGCAAGGAATGAATGAAAGACAAAATGTTCAAAAAATTATATTTACAAAAACCATATAATAAAAAGTAATAGGAGCGGCTATTTTCAACCCCTAATAATGAAGTTTGGAGGATTGAAAAAATCCCTGAGCAAAACAACAATGCAGTTAATTGAATATGTGGAATTTAATTACTTTCCGATTCCCAGAACCGGTGAAGATTATTTAAAACCGCAAATTTGTCGACCCCTTCTGAGGGTTGTAACTTGGAAAGGAAGGTGATTTCGAAAAAATTTTAATGGAAGTACATACCCCATTCATTTTCACTCAGCAATTATTTCCCTAAATTCTTAGCAGTTGTTTAAGGACACCCTGAATATTTTCCTAGTTCTGTATGTGACAGTAACTCAATTTCTATATGAAAATGTCTTTAATTGAATAGCTTTGTTAATTTGTGATCAATTGTCATTCCGAAGTATCTAAAATTCTCATATCTCCGCATTTGCTAATATTTGTTTTGCCTCTTACTAAAGAAACACTTGTGTGAAGCTGAATCAGCATCACTGACAAATGCGATATCAGTTCCCAGATGTGACAGGAAGTAATAAAAACATAATATTGGTGCCATATCGATCCTGATGTGCGTCTACCTGCGTAAACTTCCTGGGATGGGAAATACCTAACTGTGCGATATCTTCCTTAATTGTCAAGAAGTATTTGCGGTAAATCCCGGCTCCGAATCTCTTACGCCCGGAATGTTTCATAACTCGCTGTAACAAGATTCGACTACAATGCCACTGTGGATCTGTTGAATCTCCCAGCCGAGGCTGGAGAGGGTGTCGCGCTCAACTGCAAGATGGAAAGTTGGAATAATGGGGATTTAAAAGCCGGGACTAAGGAGATGCTTTTTTCATTTTTGTTGTTCCTTTTCCGAACGAGGATCAGTAGAAGCTCACGAGATCTGCCTTTGGAATTCAGAAGGCATCTTTGCAGGAGTAAATGTCCTAGATTAGATTTCGTTTTTCGCCGGTGGTTTGAGTATTGTTCGACAGGAATGGGCACTCTTTATAATTCGCATCACTCTTACAGTATTCTCGTATCTTTAGCACAGAGGAAAACAATATTCTTGGGTTTTCAAATGCCAAAGTTGCGTTGGGTTAAGATAAAACGAGTATTTAGTGAATGTATTATACGCAGACACTAAGAGAAAATATACAATATTGTTATATACATAGTTATGATCAGCCAGTTCGGACAGGCCCTTTTCAACCTTCGTGAGTTGAATTGATCTTCTGTCATTTGGTCAATCAATTGGTCATGTCCTTGTGGCTACTGATGCTATTTTCTCAAGTGATTTTCTATTTATCTAGCGACATCTGGAACTTATAAATCCTTATGGACGGTGTGGTTGGAGGCATACCAATGGGCATTAATCAATGGACGTAGTATTTTTGATAGTCTTTGGATGATTTGCATATTTGATGCTTTAGCGTAAACCTAGAACTGTATGCCGTACATCAATATTGGTTTTATGATTGCTTTGTGAATGAGTAATTCACTTTGAAGGTTCAATTCGAACCTACTTCCTATAAGCTCATACATTTTTTGGAATTTCAGATTTATTTCATTCTTCTCAGCATTGATATGTTGTCTACAGTTGAGGCGCTGGTCTAAATATATGCCGAAATATTTTGCTTTAGTGTCGACTGGTATTTCCTTTTCGATTATTTTGGCAGGAGGACATGCATTTCTTCTTGCAGTTGTTACTTGAATTGATTTAGCCTCATTGATGCGGAGTCGCCATTTTCGGTGGCACTTTCCAAGGTGAGGTCCAGGTGTTCTTGTAGTTGTTTGGAAACTGTTTCGGTAATTTAATCAGATTTAAGCATGATTAAATCGTCTACAAAAGATGCTATGATGCTGTTTTCATTTTCTGGTACGTCTGAAGTATATATGATATATGAAAGTGGTTCCAATATACTTTTCGGTGGGACTCCGGATTTGACATTGGAAGGGGTGGTTATTGCTTAGCCATATTTAGCAGAATTACGGTCTGCTAGATAAAACTTCAGTGTGAGTATTAGAGCAGTCTATTGTGTCAAACCCTGGCGAATGCTTTGGATGAGTCCAGAAATATGCCGAACAAAATTTTTCTTCTTCGAGGCTTGTCGAGATGGTGTACACGATGTGGTGGACCTGGTGCGTTATCGAGTACATCTCTCGGAAGCCTAGTTGGTGCAGATCCTTGTTATCTTCAGCCTTTTGAGAAACAGCTTCTCAAAGAGTTTACCCACGGTTGGTAGAAGTCTTATCGGCCTACATGATTCCACATTAGATTTGGTTATACTCACCATTCTAGTAAAAAGTATTTTGAGAAGTACGACAATTTTCATGGGCAGTTTTTCCAGAGTTTTGTCGTTATGAGGTCGAATCTAGGAGCCTTCTTGTTTTTCAATTTTCTTGTTTTATTGGCTACTTTTATTGATGCAAAGTTTTAGTTGGTAAGGACATCTGACATGGAATCTCCAGGAGATTTTCAACTTCTGCATCGCTCTTAGCAAAATCATCTGGTGTGAAGACATGTGTGAGATGTTTGGCAAATGTTTTGCATTTTTCCTCAACTGAGATAGATATTTTTGTCATTTATACAGGGGGAGTCTTTGACCACTGCGTTAATTTTTACCATAGATTCTTTACGTCAAAAGAAACACTTTCTTCCTATAACATTTTTCCAAATTTGGCCCCGTTCAAAAGATATAGGGTGTTGAAATTTCATAAAAAAATTGCATTTTCACCTGTAATATTCAAACGACAATATCAATTGGAATGATCTCCTGTAGAAGGTTTTTGATGACAGTCATGCATATTTTGGCATCGTTAGATTCATTCCATTTCTTGTGGGTTTCTCACTACTACTCTACAGATTGGTTAAATTGCATGAAAAACAAATATCGTTGAACTGAAGGTCCGTATCTTGTACTTCCTGGAATCATTAGTCTTTTTTGCAGATAAAATCATTCTCCATCTTTCCTCCTAAATTGCACAATTCTTGAGATATTTGAAGTTGAAAGGAATTAAATCGATATAATTTTGTCCAAATTTTCCGATTTTCCCAAATCCAACTCTGTGCTGAAATGATTCAATAACAAGATTTGGTCAATGTTGCCATATTTTATGTCTATATTAAATATTTCTTCATAAGGTTGGGGAAATCTCTCCAGTCTATGGTTCCACTACTAAAAACTAATAGATGAAATTAACCACTGAACAATTTTTGTCTTACATTCACTACAAAATCTGAATTGCCATTTGCTGTATTCATTATTAATGATGTCTAGCACCTTGTTCAATATTTAATCCAGAGTAATATTCTATAAGAAATAGAGAAAAATATTTCCTTCACTAACATAGGTACTTCGGTATATTCTCGTGACCGTTGAAATAGGTAATGTATTTTCTGTCAGGACCTGTTGAATTGAAGACTTGTCTTTATGAGGAGCTGGTTCTTTATAGCTTCAGACTTTCAGGATCCATAAAATTATATCTATTCTAACATAGGAATGCTTCAAATTAAGATCATATGAGTTTTAAAATCTTCGAATCCAGTCTCCTTGATTTATTTTGTAGGTTTATAGTTTTTTCACATATTTATTTCATACACCGATTCAACCTGGTACCTACACGAACTTAGGAGATAATAGAATTTGACTTAGTTTTAGTATTTCTGAATGTTTGTTATAATGCATGGTTAATTAAAATTCAATCAATATTGAAACTGGAAGCTATAAGTTCATAAACAAGAAAGATTAGAATAGAAATGTATTTTCTGACCATAATCATTTCATACTGAATTGAATAATTTCAAACTATCGAAATTATTATTATTATTTTATTATAATATTTTCCACATTTTTTAAATAACTGTTGACAGTTTCAAACAGAATCAAAACAACAAGGAACCACAGAACACTATTTTATTGGGAACAACCCACCACAGAGACGTTATTATAACATTTCAATGTGGTAATAATTCACTCTAGTTATTCTGAGAAAAATTATATCTGAAGATCGATAATGATTATAATTTTTTTCTCTCCTGGGGTTCGGTAATAAATTAATATTCTATGGTAAGGTATTAAAATTTGACATAATCTATGAATAACCATTATTCAATATTTCTGTTTTTGTTTACATAATTAAAACAGATATTCTGATTATAAAAACCAAAAATTTGTTCAGTAATTAATTATAGTCTCAACAGAATAGATTCTTACTAACGAAAAAACACGTAGTTGGTTTTTCAGAATCAAATGTAGGCGATCAAACCTAATTCATTCAAGCAAATATAATTGCACACCTAAATCTGAGAATACTTGTAATCTATTCAAGTAATTTGTTATTGTGATTCAGTAGAGAAAATAATCATCAAGCAGAGTAACATCACTATAAAATAATTATTCGTAGTGACATTCATTGTTGTTGAAGATTTCGAAAAAGATTGCCATATTTTTAACAGTCTCATAGACCTGTTCACTGGTCTCTGTCAAGGAGAAGAAATTTAAATAATATGAGTGTTTGGAAAATCATAGATGATATTTTCTGGCTTTGAGTGAAAAAAAAGCAATGTAACCTCTTACCTTGGAAGTCTTCATAGAAATAATGGTTTTCATGGTTTGGAAATCTTAAGAAGAAAATTACAAATGTATGATGATAACATCCAATAATTCTGAGGTTTTTTGGGAATTTCTCACTGGGAAGGGATGGTTTATAATCTTGAAGTAGAAAGAAATTATAGTAAACAGCAAAAATATGTTTATGGTGTTGAATTTTTTTTACCAGAAAATTAGTATTTTGTATCTTCCTTTTGGATATGGACCTAATCGGATGAAACATGAGTGAGTGAATCATTTCTTATAGGGAAAATAATGTTTTCAAACAATTCAGATTCAATAGTGGATGCTGTGGAAAGTATTTTTCATTCAAACTATACTGGACTACAGAGGGGTATTTGCCCAATGTGAAAACTTAAAATGCTTATAACTTTTCAACGCAGCTGAATATAGAAAAACCGTAATGGAAAAAGTGTTTCTTTTGATCTCAAGAACCTATGGTTAAAATTAACGCAGTGGTCGAAGACTCACCCTGTATTTTCAATATAGTGTTGGAATTGAGAATTTTCATATTGCTACAGGGTTTCTCGTAGTTTTCTGGTTAGTTGTTTCAGTATTGTCTTGTCTAATGGATTCCGAGATCTTTGCCATTTCCCGCTTGCTCTTCGTTTTCTACCAGCAATTCCTGAATTTGAAATGGTTATTTCGTTTGAACTTCTACCATCCTTGAGTGTAATGGGGTAGTATACCATGCTGCTCTTTATATCATTTTTGTTAAGTTGCTTACAGATGTTTCTATATGAACAGGTTTATCGAAGCTTAGATTTATAACTTCTTCCTCGAGTATTTGATGGAACATAGCCTAATCAATCTGCACGTCGTACAGCCACAGCATTGGAGATTTCTGAAGGAAGTTTGCGTCGCAATTTTAAGGAGGATGAAATTTCGTTGTTATCGGCCTCGACTTTTGTATGCGTTGAACGACGATAACCCTGATCGAAGATTGAAATTTTGTGAGTGATATATAGGCTGCGCATATGATGACGAATTTTTCTACCCTTCAATTCTTTTTAGTGATGAGGCTCAGTTCAAGTTAAATGAGCGTATAAATCGACACAACCTCCATGTTACGATCGAAGAGGAATTGAATGTTCCTGGTGAGACAGTATGGGCAGGTGTTCATGCAGGTGGCCTAGTAGGGCCTTAATCTTTTTAAGGGAATGTGAATGAGCAAAATTACCTCCAGTTACTGGAAGATTTGAGGAGCGAATTAGATAACAATCCAGACCTTGCGAGAATTGAACATTTTCAGCAGGAAGGCGCTCCTTGGCATTTTGTGGTTGAAGTCAGGCACTTATTGGATGAACAATTCGGTCATTGGATAGGTTGATGAGGAAGAGTGGAATGGCCAGCACAATCGCCCAATTTGCCCCCCCTTGATTCTGCGTACTGGAGTGTTCTCAATGACATAGTTTTCAGCGAACGACCTCGTGATATTCCTCATTTACTCGTGCGAATCGAAGAAGAATGTGAGAAACTTCGTTCCAATACCGAATTTTTTCATAAAATTTGTTTTACCGTGACTAAACGATGCCGCATGTGTGTTCAAGAGTGGGGGAATCAATTCGAACATAAAATGTGGGGCCACAAGTAATTATTGATTTTATATTTTTCCCTAAAATGAATTTATTTCCAATTGTGTTTGCTTTTTTTCTCATATGCAAAACGGTTAAATGACTTTTGCCGCACCTTGTATATACATATTATATATATCATATGTATAGAATATATAATTTGATTTGTCGTTTATTTCAGTGATGAATTTTATTTGGGTACTCGGCAATGTCAGGAATGATCAATAATCAAAATTGTAAAACATCTATATTTCGAACTTTTTTGCAGTTCTTCTTCAGGATGCTATAGAAGAAATAATGATTATAAGAAATTGAGCACAATATTACAAAATAGCTTACTTACATACAAAAGATAATTCGAAAAACTGACATAAATTTGAAATATTAAATTTGAGAATTTATTATCATAGATGAACTGAATTAAGTGACGTCTAAAGAAAGAAGGTATTCATAGATAATATTTAAATTTTTAATATCTGTTTTTTTGTTGATGTTGTTCTTATTATCATTTATATAACACATTTCAAGAAATATTCTTTTATTATAGTCATCTTTGTTACATAAAATTTTTATACGGTCAAAATCAAAAGAATGATCGAGGTTTGATGAATGATTTGCTAATGCACACCTTTCAGGTCTCAATCTGATGTCACTTCTGTGTAAGGCAATGCGTTTTTTTAAAATTTGTGACGTTTGTCCAGTATATACTGCATTGCAATCTTTACATGAAATTTGATAAAGTAGGTCTGATTTGGAGAGTTTATTTATATTATCTGTCGATTAGTTTCTCATAGTGTCAATCGTTATTGTGACAGGCATCACTACAATATTATTCATCAATTCGAGGAAATGAAATATTTTTTTTCATATCAAATTCTCTTTCCAAAACCAGGCAAAAATCCAAATGATGTCTCCTCATATCGACCAATCAGCTTACTGCGGATTCTGTCTAAAATATTGGAAAAGTTATTGCTGCTGAGAATAGAGTCAGATACCAACAACCAAGAAATAATTCCTCAACACCAGTTTGGCTTTAGAGCTCATCACTCCACCACACAACAGATTCACAGAATAAGCCGTGAAATCAGCAAAGCCCTGGAAGACAAAAAATACTGTACATCTGCTTTTTTGGATGTCAGTCAGGCCTTTGCTAAAGTCTGGCACCAAGGACTGTTATACAAGATCAAAAAGTGTCTACCGCTATACTATTTCCTACTGATGAAATCTTATCTTACCGGAAGAAGCTTTAGAGTAAGGGTCAACGATAAAGTATCCGATCTTTATCCCATACAATCAGGCGTTCCTCAAGGGAGTGTTATTGTTCCGTTTCTACATTTGGTGTATACAGCAGACCTGCCCACATGTGCTAACACAATAATCGGAACATTCGCAGATGATGAGCACCGACGAAAATTTTGAAAAAGCATCCAGTATTTTACAAACGCACCTTGATAAAATACAAGAATGGCTCAACAAATGGAAAATCAGGATCAATGAGACAAAATCAATGCAAATCAATTTTACGCTTCGAAAAGGACAATGCCCTCCTGTTCAGTTAAATAACATTCAGTTACCAGTATCACATAATACAAAATATTTGGAAATTCACTTAGATAACAAATTAATATGGAAGAAACACGTGGTTAAAAAAAGGAAGCAAATAGACCTGAAAGTTAAAGAGCTGTATTGGCTCATAGGCAGGAAATCTAAATTGTCGATGGAAAACAAACTTCTCATATACAAAGCAATCATAAAACCTATTTGGACATATGGTATTGAACTGTGGGGATGTACTTCTAAGTCCAACGTATCTATAGTACAGAGAAGCCAATCGAAAATACTGAGAATGATAGCAAATGCACCATGGTATGTGACTAATCAAACATTGCACGAAGATCTAAAAATACCTTATGTTATGGACGTCATAAAGGAAAAGAGCCAGAAACACCACGACAAACTACACGGACACATAAACGACCTTCTACAGCCATTGCTAGAACCACACACCACCCGAAGACTCAATAGAAATTGGCCAGCAGACCTTAAGTAGGACAGAAGGGGTCTTTTCATTGGAGAAGACCCTATAAACCCACTTCAGAGCCTCATGCTCTACAGACATCTGATTAGCTTATAGAATTATTTTATTGTATAATGATTGCTAATGAATAAATGAAATGAAAAAATATATATATATATATCAAACCTGTACGAATGTATAAATGAATGTATATTGTGGTGAGAAAAACTTATTGCTTGTCCTCGTAGGTGAAGTTCCTTTCTTATTCTCAGTGGCGTCGTGCCACCTCGAATAAAAATGTACACTTTCCGTGCTTGGAGCGCAAATAATTATTTCTTAATGAATAGTCTTTTATAAAATGTAACATATATTAGAATGTGTTGTCCGCTTTATGAAAATCCTGGAAAATACGCAGCTGAAGAAACATGACGTTCCATTGAAACTCAGACCCTTCAACGAAATCCCTCGGAATACTCGTAAAAAGCATCTTAGTTAAGCATCCAGACTCATTATCTCTATGTGCCATTTTCCGAGCGTTACATTTCAATGACCCGATTCTCACGTGAGCAAACTTCCCTAAAAGGCTGACCACTCAGCTGGACGGGATCGGATGTGCGTAAAACTAGCCTCTCTATCTTCGTTTCCTGTATCGGGAAACGTAAGACAAAAGTATGTAATCCCTTTCGCGTTCATTCCTTTGGTCCGGTTCTTCGGCAGGACGTGCTGGGAAACCCTACCGGAGTCACGCAACGAATAAAAAATATCTGAAAGAGATCAGCCGCCCCCCTCCCGAACGGATCCGTGACATGGTGCGATATATTAGGTTCGATATAGAGAATATCTGCGTTAGATGTGCATGCTATAATTCGATCCACACACACAAGTATTTATAGAACAATTCCTGAATTATTAGGACTTCATAGGGAATTCTGATGATGTGCCAATTCCATGAGAAGTTTTGCTTGGTAGTGTTAGACATGAATATGACTTGGTCCCCTAATATAAAGGTAGAATACTATTTCCTCACTTCTTTAGAAGAAGTGAAAAATAATGGATAGACATAAACTAAGCACAGAGGCGGGTTATACTATCTGACCAAGAAACTGGAATACCCAGAAGGTGCTGTCTGAATTCATTTTTTTCAACATAGATTGTATAGCAAGGAGTGAATGATTGGAATTTGACAAAAACGCGAAAGGTTGAAATTTCATTCAATGAATTTCTTGATGGTGTGTTCGTCTACCGCTATCGTTTATTGGACAATTGGAAAATTTTCCGCAATTTTCTTGTCTAGTTTTGAACAAATTTTTTCTTAATTGAAAATTGATTTCATTGAAGTATTTAGTGACCAGTATTGTCTATGACCATTTTTAATTTTTCGGGATGTTTTTTAATTCCATCAGTGTAGAATTTCTGTTATTTCTCGGCGAAAAATTCGACCAGATGATTTTCTGCGGGTCTTCGGTCAAGAGAGTTTTGCAGAATCCAGAACAAATGGTAGTCAGATGTTGCAAGGTCAGGCGATACTTTAGGTGCATCAAAACTTCCCAACCAAGCTCCGTCAGTTCTTGCTTGATCATCAAAGATATAAGTGTTTTGTTGTTATCATGATGAAATACAACATCGATTCTATTGACCAATTCTGGACGTACTTTTAGAAGAGCTGCTCAGTTGTTGACAGTTGAGCTCAAAATTGATCTTTTCTCCAGGTTGAAGCAGCCAATAATGGTAAATCCCCTTCTAATCTCACCATATAGAGCACAGCCTTATTTGGCGACGATCCAGCTTTCGATGTAGTATGTGGAGGGTCATCGGCCCTGACCATGTTTTTTTTCATTTTATATTCTCGGGTTTAATCCAATTTTCATCGCCGGTGATTATTTACATCGAAAATGGTTCAATTTCATTTAGATACAGTGACGTTTCACTGATGTTAATTCGATCAATCAATGTTTTTTTCGTTGAATCATGTGGAACCCAACCATTAATTTTCTTTGAGGCCAGTCTTTTTTAAATAATTCCAAATTGTCACCTGAGTAATGCTTACAGAATTTCATCGGCTTTTTCAGTGACTGATCGACCAGAGCGAGCAGCATCTTCGACATCAAAATTTTGCGTTCTCTTTGAAAACCACACAAATTCTTTGGTAGGTTTTTGCAGAACTTCACCTTTTTGCGCGCTTGTTTTAGTAGAAAACGTGCTAACGTTTTGCCCAAATGTCTATAATTTTCGAATATCCTGCCGAAAATGGTCTCAATTGATTGGATTTGATTTCCTGAAGAAGAATACAGGTTCAAATTTGGGTGTGTCCGTCTAGCCGTGTACTCTCGATGTCCCAAAAGAGATGAGCTAGGATCTTCATATTTACAAAATACCTAGGTGTACTGTCTAGCTTGTTATTGAGCCAAATACGTTCAATGGTTATGGGCACCTGAAATTTTGTTTCCTAGAATATCCATCGGATCAAGTTGTAACTTGTAAGATAATTAAATCAGATTAAATCAAATGAAATCAAAATTTCACAAAAATAGACTTTCAGGAAAAATTTCGAAAAACTCCTCAATTTGTTTTTTGATATTTCATATCTCATTTGATATCGGACATATTCTCAAATTTCATTGTCGTTGCATCATTTTAACTGAATATACAGGGTGAGTCATTGACCACTGCGTTGATTTCAACCATAGGTTCTTGAGATCAAAACAAACACCTAAATTTGCTTATGAAAAACCTACTAGGTGTTTGATCATTAATTTTAATCTATTCTATTTAGACTATAATTAATTACTGAACATGGGTAAATTTTTGGTTTTTATAATCAGAGTAGTATCTGTTTTATTTATGTAAACAAAAACATAAATATTGAATATTGGTTATTCATAAATTATGTCTAATTTTATTACCTTACTATAGAATATTAATTTATTACCGAACCCCAGGAGAGAAAAAATTTAATTCAATTGCATAGTTTTTTTTAATAAAAGATAATATCTGTAACCATTATTGATTTTTAGTTATAATTTTATCAGAATAACAAGAGTGAATTATTATCACATTAAAATGTTACTATAACGTCTCTGTGATGGGTAGTTCCCAATAAAATAGTGTTCTGTGGTTCCTTGTTGTTTTGATTCTGTTTGAAACTGTCAACAGTTATTTGTATCTTCAAAAGAAATGTAGGAAATATTGTAAGAATAATTTCGATAGCTTGAAATCATTCAATTCAGTATGAAATGAATATGGTCAAAAAATCCATTCTATTCTAATATTTCTTGTATATGAGCCTATAGCTTCCAGTTTCAATATTGATTGAATTTTAATTAACCATGCATCACAACAAACATTCAGAAATATTTAAACTAAGTCAAATTCTATTATCTCCTAAGTTTGTGAAACAGGTTGAATCGGTGTATGAAATAAAGATGTGAAAAAACTTCTTTGAAGGTACAAAACAAATCTAGGAGACTGGGTTCGAAGTTTTTAAAACTCATATGAGCTTAATTTGAAGCATTCCTATGTTAGAATACATATAATTTGATGAAACCTGAAAGTCTGAAGCTATAAAGAACTGAATTGTTCAAAAATATTATTTTCCCTCTAAGAAATAATTCACTCACTCATGTTTCTTCAGATGATTACATCGATTTAATTTCTTTCAAGTTTAAATATCTCAAAAATGGTGCAATTTAGGAAAAAATATGAAGAATGATTTTATCTGCAAAGAGGACTAATGATTCTAAGTACAAGATTCGGACCTTGAGTTCAAGTGATATTTGTTTTTCATGATAAAGATGTGAAAAAACTTCTTTAAAGGTACAAAACAAATCTAGGAGACTAGGTTCGGAGTTTTTAAAACTCATATGAGCTTCATTTGAAGCATTCCTATGTTTGAATAGATATAATTTGATGAACCCCGAAAGTCTAAAGCTATAAAGAACCAGCTCTTCATAAGACAAGTCTTCAATTTAACAGATCCTGACAGAAAATACATTACTTATTTCAACGTTATCATGAAAATATACCGAAGTACCTATGTGAGTGATGGAAATCTTTTTCTCTATTTATTATGCAATAATACTTTGGATTAAATATTGAACAACGTGCTAGACATCATTAATAATGAATACAGAAAATGGCAATTTAGATTTTGTAGAGAATGTAAGACAAAAATTGTTCAGTGGTCAATTTCATCTATAGTGTTTAGTGGTGGAACCATAGACTGGAGAGATTTCCTCAACCTTTTGTAGAAATAATTCAATAAAGACATAAAATATGGCAACATTGAACAAATCTGATTACTGAATCATGTCAGCACAGAGGTGGATTTGTGAAAATCAGAAAATTTGGACGAAATTATATCGATTTAATTCCTTTCAATTTCTAATATCTCAAGAATGATGCAATTCAGGAGAAAAGATGTAGAATGATTTTATGTGCAAAAAATGACGTGACGTCAATAATCTAAGGTTAAAATAAACGCAGTGGTCAATGACTCACCCTGTATATCTGAAATTTCATGAATTAAAAAAAAAGATTTACTCGAATCTATGACTGTCTCTACGCAAATAATGCCTCAAATGGTGGATTTTATACGTCTAGAAAAGTATTACGCTCGGATAATGTGAGAGATGGGAGGTTAAGCCGCCACGACCTATATGTGTCAACCCTTATGGTGGCAATCCTTTCTTTGTGGTCCTCTTGTTGATAGAGGGCTTACGCGATGATCTTTGCTGATAGCGAGAAAAAAGAGTATACTTAGAGGAATATAGAGTCTGGATGATATACGAAAATTAGCCTTATATGAAACGCAAAATCCTATCCATTCAATCATTCACACCTTTCTATTCACCTAGACAAAAGATTTTCATGGTTTCATATATCTGAAATTAAATAACGCGATATTGATTCAAATTGATGAAATGATTGGCCTTTATATCAATCCTTTATGGTATAACTGCTGATAAATTTTCTCAAAAATTGATATTGACTAACTTTTGGTTCAATTAGAAAGTAGCTAATAATTAACTTTCTTCTTCCTTATATCCCTGGTGCATCACCCTTTTTGAAAAAAATTCAGCAATATATTTCGATATTCAGGTTCACTTAACACAACCTAGTTTTCAGCGAGATGATACCAACGGTGAAGCTCTGCAGCGGTAGAGGCGAAACCGACGTGCATTAACGGCGTGCATTGTTCGGACAGTAATTGGAAATTCGCTTGTTGCGATCAAATCTACAATTCGGGCCACAGATACGGGAAACGTTATTGCGTTGGAGGACTTGATTTGAATGTTTTTCAGATTCTTTCTGCTAAAAGTGATACAACCACTTTATTATCAAATTATCGTGAACTGAATTAATTGAACGTTTTCTACATCAAAAACCAATTGCTACAGCGCTGATAATAGGTTGTCAAATATGCCCCATCCGCTTGTTTGCTCTTTATTCAATGCTTTATAAAAAGTGTTACAGTGATCGGATTTCGTTCAAATATGCGCCGTTTTGTTCGATAATCTTTTTCCATCTAAACGGCAACTTCATAATACCTCCCTCGTAGAAGCCCCCCTCCTTATTTGCAAAGAACTCGGACAGCCATTTTTCACAAGCCTCTTTTGAGTTCAACTTTACACCACCAAGGACGTTCGCCATGGACAGGAACGGGTGTTAATCACTTCGCGCTATGTCCGGGCTATATGGTGAATGCGATAAAACCTCCCATCCGAGATCCCGTAGCTTCTGACGAGTCATCAACGAAGTGTGTGGTCCTTGTGGAACACTACACCTTTCCTGTTGGCCAATTCTGGACGATCGCCTGCTCCAAGCGGCCCAGTTGCTCGCAGTAGATGGTAGAATTAAGCGTCTGGCCATATGGGAGCAGCTCATAGTGGATGATTTCCTTCCAATTTCACCAAACATACAGCAAAACCTTCCTGGCCGTCAATTGTGGCTTGGCCCCTGTTTGGGACGATTCACCTGCCTTCGAGCACGACCGTTTTCGCTTGATATTGTCGTATGTAATCCATTTTTTGTCGCCAGTCACCATCCGCTTCAAGAATGGGTCGAGTTCGTTCCATTTCAGCAGCACATCGCAGGTGTTGATTCGGTCCAGAAGTTTTCATTTTGCGTCAAATCATGCGGCACCCAAACATCGAGTTGTTTTTGTATCCAGCCTTCTGCGTATGGTTTAAAATGGTTTGGTGACTGACTCCCATCTCCTGGGCGATGTCACGAGATGCCACATGCCGGTCTAACTCGATGTATTCCATGATTTGATCGGTATTTGTCGTCACAGGTCTTCCGCTGGCTGGCTTATCCATGGTGTCGGTTTCACCGGCTCTGAATAGTCGAAACCATTCCTCCGCGGTTCGAACTGATAGAGTACCATACCACAAAACACCATTAATCTCACGGAACGTTTCTCTAGCCGATTTGCCTTTAACGAAGGAAAACTTTAAAATAGCTCGAATTTCGGCATTAGTGAACTCCATGTTTACACGTCTATAACTGTTGACCGCAATATCCAAACTGATCATGCATAGCGTCGTTTTGTAGATTATGTCAAAACCTTTCAAATTATGTTTAGTATTGCCGCGAAATTCAAAAGACAAAAAGGTGGAAGAGAGATATTCGGCGACCTATTATTATTGAAACGATATTTACTCAACAATTCCAAATATTCTGGAAAATTCGGGAGCACCCTCTTCATGTAAACAAGAGCCCTGAAGTGCTAATAGATTTGCCAAATGTACGTATTTTTCGAATATTTGGGTAAAAGTGTTACTAGTCGTTTCGTAAAAACTCGCCGATAAAGAATCCTTAAACAAAATCGATCGATTCTGTTCGTCCGTCTGTCCGCAGACACGTTTACGTCCGAATGGAATTGTATAAGGGCTGAAACTTTCAGGGAGGGTCGTAGGAATAAATATCTCGGACGAGTTCGTTACTGGGCCAAATCCGTTCAATTATTCAGGTGTTGCAAGGCTAAACATTGGTTTCTTTTATAACTCCTAGAATATCAGTCGGATTAAGTTGTAACTTGGAAGATATCTGAACAAAAAATGCGCTGGCAAAATTTCGCGAAAATCGGCGGGCTAGTAAATTCTTCCAAAATTCCGTAAGAAAAATTATTCAATACATTTCATCTCATAAGATATTGGACTAATTCAAATAAGAATTTGAGCATCTATGAACGTTATTCATATCTCAGACATTCTCGAATTTCATTGTCATAGCTTCTTCACAACAAAAGATATGATAATTTTTTTATTCACTCAAACGAAGAGAAATGACAAAAGTTCCGCCAAAATCAATAATACCCGATTGCTTGCATAGATGCGTATTCAATGGAAATGAGTCGGACACATTAATCAGAGTCAGTTGGAGACGATTAATCGAAATAGCTTATTACGGTGAAATTATGTACGTTGTCAAAATTCAGAAAAGCACCAACGTAGGTTTTAAGGTGAAGGAAATTTATGCTTCGAAAAAAACTTAAGGGAAAAGTAGTTATTTTTAATTTGAGCTATAGGTTTGCTCATTCCTCAAGAGGTTGGTATTTGTATTACATTGTTCCAGGATATGGAAAAAATGTTTTTGACCTGAATATAGCATTTTTAGATTTGTTATAGTTTGAATATTTAATCAATAGTAGCCAACAAGAGCGACAAAGCCATCTGACCACTTGTCAGTTCTTTCTAAATTTTTTGATAAACTTACTTCGCAGCCTGTTCAACCAAAAGTACCCAGGTTTCCAAAATATTTTAACTCTGTAGACTATAACGAGTAATCATACAATAAATAGAGTAATTTGGACAATTTAAATTCAAGCAGATATTTAATATATCGCCAAAGTTACGAATCTTGTTTGATTCTTCATCACGGCTGAAATGCCAAATAAGTATCTCAGTATAAATGTAACAGCCGAATAGTCAATTTTTCACTCATCTAGTTATTGTCGGAGTTATTGTCTGTTTTAATAAAGTCTTTTGCGTTCCCATATAAATGTCAAAATAATCCTATCTAATCTCGATATTTTGAAATATACCATTCGTTGCCACTATTACAGTGAGCAATAAAGATAACTACGAATAATATCATAATCTAAGTATTCTTCCTTTATAATATACAGGGTGTCTCAAGTTCGAGTGCCTATTAGACGTTTTTGGAGAACTAGACATATTTGAAATCTGAAAATTGGGATTATCATATTGTTTGAAGTTCTCTACAGAGCTAAAATATTTTCGAAGTCCAAAAACTTCCGGTTACACATGGAGTAGAAATAAATTCGACGAAAAAATTTTTTTCAAGTTTTCCATTCCTGGTATGATCGAGTACTCAATGGTGAATACATTTATGTTAAAACCATTGTATTAAATCGAACAGTTTTCAAAATATCCAAAAAAATCTGGAAAAAAAGTCAAATATGTTCAGTCAGTAATATGTTCATTATTCTTATTTTGAATATCCTGAGCGTAAACCGTTTTTACGACATCGAAGAGGAAGGATGTGAAAAGGTCATGCATCTTTAGGATTTCGAAAATATCATCCGCATGATGATCTGATATTATTGCAAATTTCGCAAGGAATTCGTACATTCGTCGATATACAATCTTCTCGAACACCTTTGACAACTGACTTAAAATTGAAATTGGACGATAGTTCGCGACATCACTCGTAGGACCCTTCTTGTGCACTGGTACAACCCTCGAAAACTTTAGAATCGAAGGGAAACATCCCGTACTGACAGGGTCATTGATGAGAAAAGCAAAGTGCTCAGCTATGAAAGGGCCGTAAGAAAAAATTGTGAGTGGTTATTTTTAAATTTATATATAGGAATGTTCATTAGTCATGTGGCTGTTGGATTACTATCACACTGTTCCAGAGTACGGCAAAAGGACTTTAGAACAAGCGAGCAAAAGCTCTTGACCTCACTTCAGTGAAATTCTGAATTTTCCTAGACATCTTTATCCAGATACACGAAACCGATAGAAAATACGACAAATCTCAAAATTTGACTGGACTCGCGTACCGAGATGGAGGATCTGATCATTTTTTTTGTCCTATTCTATCTAGATGATTATGACCGAATTTATTCGGCAATTCAATAAACGAACAATAACATCAAACTTCGACAATAAACATAAAAAAAAATATTCGGCTATTCATTAAACGAACAATAACATCAAAGTTCGACAATAATAACAAAAAAATTTATTCGGCTATTCAATAAAGGAACAATAACATCAAAGTTCGATAATAATCACAAAAAAATTTATTCGGCTATTCAATAAACGAACATTAACATCAAAGTTCGACAATAAACACAAAAACTGTCGGAATAGAACGGGGGTTCTGGGACGACGAGCTGCTTAGGGAGAAAAAGTATCTGAGCGCATCCCAATCCACTTTATCATGTTACAATTAAAAATTCTCATTAACCTCGACGGTCTGATGTCATGTTTACTAATAATTTGGATGAGCGAGCAGCGTATCAGTTTGATTAGATTGGCGTGCCGCTGCGCGGTGACGATGGGGTTTTTCTTATAGGCATCGTTAGGGACTTTCTGGAAGGACTGGTGGTGAAAAAATTACATGCAGGGTTGGATCCTGTGATAAATATTTACTTCCAGGTATTTTTAGAGCAAACAGAATACAGATGAGAATTATTTCTATAAATTAGTTGAAATATTTTTTTGATGGAGGAGTATCAAGTGGCTATTCTCGAACTGGTTGTTTCAATATGGCATATTATAAAGGAGTCTGTGAATAAATGCGTAGAACTTTGGAAAATGATTTCTCAGTGAAAATTAATGGGGTACTCTCTCTAAAATCCGTTCGAAACCGCCTTGCTTTGCAAGTTACGCCCCTCAAAAGGGGTTGGCGAATTTGGTGTTTCAAATTACTTTTACCGGTTCTGAGAATCGAATAAGAATGTCACATTCGATTAAATACATAGTTGGTTCTATTTATTAAAAAATAGCATTATCCCTATATATTGTTCAAACGACAATATCGATTGAAATGGTCTATTGTAGATGATTTTCGATGACAGCTATGCGTGTTTTGGAAACAACAGATTCATTCCATTTCCCCTGGTTTTCTCACTATAACTGAACAGATAGGTTAAATTGCATGAAAAACTAATATCACTTGAACTAAAGGTTAACATCTTGTACTTACTTACGCGTTGGTGAATTGTTCATAGAAATTATGGCTTTCATTAATTGAAAATTTGTAGAAAAAATTTTAAATGTTCAAGGATAGAATCTACTACAAAAGAATGGCTTTATAATCTTGTGAAAAAAAATTATGATAAAACATCAAAATTCTATATTTATGGTGTTGAACTTTCTTACCAAGGAAAAATTAGTAATCTGTATCTGCCCTCAAATATGGACCTCATCTGATGAAACATGAGCGAGTGAATCATTTCTAAGAGGCAAAATAATATTTTCAATCAAATCAGATTCAAATATGGATGCTGTGGAAGGTAATTTTCACTCCACTAAATTGTACTATAATATATAATATAATATATATACTTTTTAACGCACCTGAATTTGAAAAGACAGTAAAAGAAAAAACGGTTTCTTTTGAAATCAAGAACCTTTATTCAGAATCCACGCAGTGGTCGAAGACTCCCCTGTATATGCATTTTCTGATCACGAGATTTGAAAGTGTTTCTTTCCTTTAATCCTTGCTTTATTTTAAAAAGAGAAGGATACTGAAAAATTTCTCTATAATCGATACTATTCCCGGAATAAATTGAAATTTCGAATAAGTGCTAACCCTAATTAAATTCACAGAATAATTAGCGATTGAGTTTGATATCCTCTAATTTCGTGCATAGGTGGAATACATTTCCGTGAAAACTTTGTGTCAGTTTAATCATATAGGAATTGAATAGTGTTCAGGATTCGAGAAAAAACAATAATTTTTGAATTATTTTATGTATTTCATTGAAACTTACAAAAAATTTAATTATACTGCTTTTTCAATATGAATCTTGAAAAAAATATCAAACTTAATGTCCAAGCAGATTTCGGAATTACCACCTCTTGCTTGAATTCATGTGTCAATTCTTTCTCTCATTGGCCGCCGTATTCTGTCGAATATCCCAGGCGTATTTAAGATATGATTACATGATGCCACAACTAGATATCTCAAATCAATGATATAGATGATTGGGTCGTTAACACCAAAGATGATATCCCCATAAACAAAAATCGAATGGATTGAGATCAAGATACGAGGGAGACAAGCCCGTGGACCGCGGAAACTTGTTGCTGGTATCTACCTTCCACGATCTCGTGAGGATATACCGCTGCCCAAACATGATTGTTATGAAAATTCATATAGCATTTCTTGAAAAAGTGGCCTCCTCGGTGCAAAAGACCAACGTCAAAAATATCGGAATTTGGAGAATATGAGTATATGAAAGGGGTGTGGTATATTTTCCCTCATTATCAAACAAACTACGTTCTTGGTTATGTTACATGTTTCAGTAGTGGAGGATTGCGGATTGTCTTCCACGAATAATAAATAAATTAAGAAAGCTTCATCTATTGCAGCAGATCTCACTCACCTATTTCTACCTGTTTACGCCGTTGCATAAACTTTTAGAAATAATGAGTTTCTTGTAATTTAATGGTTTATTGACTGAATTATAATTGTATTAGATATATTCGTATTTTTGTATGTTGCCTGTCTAACGTCGTCTCGTGTTCTCTCTTCGCCAAGTGTGAATGTGATGTCAGGGCATGCGCTCTTCAGAATATACAGGCGGTCACAAATCAAACATCTTCCCCCTCGAATTCCTTGGAATCTCGAGAAACTTCTGCCTTTGGTGATTCAGGTAGGGAACAAAGGTTATGGACTGCTCTTTGAATTGTACCCCTGCTGGTATGCAGCTCAGCCACTCTTGAGATTCCATCGGATCCGGGTAACAACTTGGATATTCGAGCCATACGCCATTTCAAAGGAGGAACGTTAGCTTCCTGATGACAACCAGATCGCCCTCCTTGAGCCCTTCTTTATTGATGCGCCATCTGTATCTCTGCTGTAGTTCGCTGAGATATTCGTTCTTCCAACGCTGCCAAAAATGTTGTCGCATGCGTTCAAGGTGCTGATATCTGTTGAGCCTATTTGGATTTGCTTCGAGTAGATTATCTGTTGGCAAAGAAGTGAGTGGCCTGCCTATGAGAAAATGTGCTGGAGTTAATGGATTGAGGTCTGTTGGATCAGAAGAAAGTGAGGTTAACGGTCTGGAATTAAGGATTGCTTCAATCTGCGCAAATAATGTAGATAGTTCCTCAAATGTTAAATGTTTATCTCCTAATATTCTAGTGATATGATATTTCGCGGATTTAATTCCTGCTTCCCAAAGCCCACCGAAGTGGGGGGAATAAGCAGGTGAAAATTTGAAATTAATACCGTCATTTGCTGCCCAACCGGAAATTTCTTCACTGCTTGATCTCAAAAATCTTGCGATCTCGTTGCTAGCGCCGACAAAATTAGTGCCATTATCACACAATAACTGCAGAGGTTTTCCTCTACGAGATATGAACCGCCGCAAGCACAGTATGAAAACTTCAGAGGTGAGATCACTTGCGACTTCTAAATGTAAAGCCTTTGTGGCGAAACAAATGAACAGGCATAAATAACATTTTGTAATTTTGCAACCACGACCCTTACGGTCTGTAATATAAAAAGGACCTCCAAAGTCGACACCGCTAACCTGAAATGGAAGAGATGGAAGGACCCTAGAGGCAGGTAAGTTGCCCATTAATGGATTTACGCATTTAGCCTTTAGTATTCTACATTTCCGGCAATTATTTACAGTTTTTCTTGCCAAGATTCTACCCTTCAGAGGCCAAAACTCATTTCTTAAGTCATTCAACAAAAGATGAGCTCCGCAATGTAATAGTTTGACATGATGATACGAAAACAGTAATTTTGTAAAATTATGGTTTGTATCCAAAAGAACAGGATGTTTTCTTTCATAGCTTGTACTCGAATTCTGTATGCGGCCACCAACACGAAGTATGCCCTTCTCATCGAGAAATGGACTGAGTGACAACAAACGAGAATTAGAAGGTAAGTTTTGTTTATTATGTAGAAGTTTGATTTCCTGCAAAAAGCATTCTCTTTGATGACATTTAATCAAAATTTCGAGCGAACAATTCAATTCATCGGTAGATAGACCGTTTGAGAGTTTATCACCCTTATTACGCAAATTTGAAATGAATCGCAAAACGTAGGCCATAGATCTTTGCAAGATTGAAAATCTTGAGTATCTATCAAAATCTATAAAAGAGCAAACATGATTGATAGAATTCAAAGTGGTCGAAGCATACATAAATTCAGAGGGAAATTTGGTTTCGAGAGAATCAAGTAAATTGCTTGTGTTTAACATCTGAGGCCAGTTGCAATGCTCCCCGGCTAAAAATGACGGACCTTTCCACCAAAGTGTGGCCGAAAGTATACGATCAGGATTAATACCTCTGGAAGCCATATCAGCTGGGTTCATTTCCCCTGGCACATGCCTCCAAATGCCCGATTTAGTCAGTTCCTGTATTTCACTGATACGATTAGAAACAAATGATTGTAAGTTACGAGTACCAGGCTCAGAATGCAACCAACCCAACACAATAGATGAGTCTGTCCAGTGATAAAATGTGTTTATTTTACAACGAAGTGCTTTAGCAACCTTCGAACTTAGCCGTGATGATAATAATGCCCCGCACAGCTCAAGGCGTGGTATCGTCGTAGGTTTAACTGGAGCTACTCTGGTTTTGGCGCAGACTAATTTGACTAAAACGTTGCCTGAACTATCTATTGACCTGAGGTAAATAGCAGCGGCATATGCTGCTTGTGAAGCATCGGAAAATGAATGCAATTCTATTGTAATAGGGTGAATGATGAGTAAGTGTCTACTAATTTCGATTTCTGATACAGTTTTCAAATTAATTATGAATTTAAGCCATTCTGCCCTTAAAGCTGCATCCACAGGATCATCCCATCCCAGTTTGGACAGCCATAATTTTTTGAAGTATGATCTTTGGAACGATAGTGCATGGGCCAAGTAAACCCAATGGGTCGAATAGTTTGGCAGAATCGGACAAAATTGTTCGTTTAGTTACATTTTTATTGAAATTGATGTGTTCAACTGAAAATCGCAAAACATCATTTAATGGATCCCATCTCAACCCTAGAACACTGGATGGTGAATAAAAATCTAAGCCCTTAGTAGTATAATCGTTTGGGTCAAATTTGAAGATAGACGGACCGTTTGTACGCCATTTTCGTAATAGAAGACCAGCCGATTTTAGGATTTCAGCAACTGATTGAACTATATGAAGCAGTTCAGCTGGGTCATCAGTACCAGTTAGCAAATCATCGAAATAGAAATCGTCCCTTATTGACCTTGAGACAGCTTCATCGCCACAATCCAGTGCCAACTGCTGAAGACATCTCGTGCTTAAGAATGGTGCTGATGCTGTGCCATAGGTTATAGTATTCAGACGGAATATCTTGAATGCCTGAGCCGGATCATCGCGCCACAAAATCAGCTGTAATATTCTTTGCTCGGGTTTAACGAGGATCTGTCGGTACATTTTTTCTACATCAGCTGATACCACAAACCTGTGCTGTCTATACCTCAATAGAATTGAAAACAAGTCGTCTTGCACTACTGGTCCGACATGTTGTATATCATTTAATGATATACCTGTAGAGGTTTTAGCAGAAGCGTCAAAGACAACACGCAGTTTGGTTGTTTCACTAGTCTCCTTCAGAACTGCATGATGTGGAAGGTAACAGCCAAACAATGGTTCAGGAATTTCGGTCATATGACCCAATTGTAAATATTCCCGAATGAAAGAATGATACCCTCTTTGAAGGATGGGTTGCGCTCAAACTTCTCCTCTAATTGAAGCAACCTTTTTTGGCAATTTTGTATGACTCACCCAAAACGGATGAGCTCTTTCTCAATGGTATTTGAACACAAAATCTACCATTAGGTTCACGGTGAGTTGTTGCCTTGAACAGAGCCTCGCAGTAGTTATTTTTGAAGATTTTATTATCTGAAGGAATTTCCTCCAGTTCCCAGAATTTTGCCAACTGTTTACTTATATCCTTGGAAAAATGACAATGAATTTTCGAATTGTTTGCTCTGTCCTGAGAATTCCCCCCCATGGGACCAGCTAATATCCAACCTAAGTAGGTTTCCTGCAATATTGGACCCAGATGTCCAAGGCTTAGTTTATTTGGCTTGAGTAGATCCCAAAAAACATCAGCACCCAACAATAAATCGACCTCTGATGGTTTATAAAAACCTGGGTCTGCCAGCTGCAAATTAATAGGAATTCCTAATTTCTCGATTGGTAATGTACATTGGGGTAATTTATCAGTGATTTTAGGCAAAATGAAGCAACTAATGTTTGTATTGAAGTCGTTATGAAGCGACTGTATATTAATACTACAATGTTCATTCACGTTTAGTAACATATTTCCCAAACCTGAAATATATTGATGATTTTTTCTTATTTTGTAGGAACCTAATTTTTTGTTGAGCGTTGTAACTAATAAAAGATGATTGACTGCCGCAGTCCAGCAAAGCCCTGAGAATGAATATTTTGTCATTGTTTGTCACCCTGACCAATGCTGTAGAAAGAAGAGCTTGATTGGTGGAGACAGCAGACATAGTAATAGAAGTATTACCAGATGAGCCTGCGACTGTGGACTCGACTGCAGTATCCAAACAGTTCGAATTTGCCCCAGTATATGTATCATTTGAATTAGCGTTAACAGTGTTGAATGTAGATTGGTCGTTTTTAGTTTGATTAATTGATAGTTGAATAGGTAATTGCTTATGTAATAATGTATTATGTCGTCTATGGCATATTCTACAACCACCTAACTTACATTGATAGGTTTGGTGCCCTTCTCGTAAACAATTCACGCAAAGTTTTAACGTTTGAGTATTAGCGATTCGTGTTTCTATTGGCATTGATTTGAATTTAGGACACTCATATATTTTATGATTCAACTTACAGATAAGGCAACCTTTAGTCTTTGAAAGTTCAAGTGAGGACGCAACAAATGACTTATTATTTACTTTAGGTAGGCTATGACGTTTTTCTCTCAGACTGCCTCTTTGTTTGATCAAATCCTTCAATTCACCATTCTGTCGTACACAAAAACGCATCAAATAAGATGAAAAAGAAACATTTGTTACGGTTATTCTTAAATGTTCGCTATAACAGCGATTCAATGACGTGCTCACTGAATTTTCTCTCTAACAACTGTTTAGCCTTCATGAAACAAGATACTAATTTATGTTAATCGTCATTAAAATATATATATTGAAGCATAAGAAGCAACTGGCCTCGATTGCAGCAATATGGCCGGCGATTGTCCGAAGTTTCTTGGATGAATTGTTGTTGATGTTGATGGATGTTTTTCTGCTCTCGATCACGTCATAGGCGCATTCAGTGATTCACTGATTCCAAACTATAGTTTATTCCGGGAAAAAACACTACCATATCAAGACATATCGATTGCATAAAAAACTGTCGATTACGGTCTAACATTCATTGAAAATTTTTTCCCAAAATTGAGAAGGGATTCAAGCGAAGAAAAAATTTCAAAATAGTGACTATTTTTCACCCCTAATAATAAAGTTAGGGGGTTGAAAAAATCGCTGGAAATCCCAACTATGCAATTAATCGAATATGTGAAATACTTTACTATTCATTTTTTAGAACCGTTGAAAATAATTTGAAATATCAAATTAATCGACCCCTTCTTAGTGGTGTAATTTGGAAAGGAAGGCTATTTCGAACATATTTTAGAGGAAGTCCCCTAGCAATTTTCACTAAGGAATCAGTTCATAATCTCAATTTTCAAATTTTGAAATAGCCGGCTCTCCAAAACGACTGAAAATACATTCGAACTTGATAAACCCTGTATAACTGAGAATTGAAAACAAGAGATGTTTGGAATTCAAATTCTCAATCTGAAAGATGAGTTTTAATTTTTCAGTCTCATTTAAAAGTATTTTAGTTTAAAATGGATTGAAAAATACGTAAAGCCTAAAGTGGGCTGTCGGAACCTTATCTTTGTTTTTATGAGCAGATTTATTTCCTCTCCGATTATCAAAATGATCTCCTGGCTCACTCATACATCTTATTTTAAAGCCTTCCTATGAGGGAGTCTAGAAAGAACTCTTGATTTTCATATCCCGGTATCTGATTCAGTTCTCAACTGAGAATATTCGAAATCCAGACACAAAGGGAGATTTCATGAAGATTTAAGCGTGTAATTCGGCAGACAGATCGACTAGTTCGTGAGCTTCGGAACCCCATTGTTTAACTTGACACGACGTACGTAGTCGTCTTCCGACTGCATTGGTTTTCGAGTGTTCATTAGAAGCTATCCGCCCAGTAGAGATAAATGGCTCACTATCAGCAGAGAATGCAGCGAATTTTAAGACTGTGTGTAACATTTCGGCGAAAATCTAAAAGATGAATATATTTCAGCAGTGTGAGAATTGAGACGTTGAAAAGAAATTGTACCAGGTCCGGACTAACGTTGATTTTTAGGAGAAGAAAATTTGAACTTGGATCAAATCTTAAGGTAAACTACGAGTAGCAATTTTTAATTTGAGATTTGGGTTCATTTATTCTTCGTGTCGGTTATATTTGACTCGTATCACGTTGTTGCAGAGTACTGGATATGACTCAAGAACAAGCTACCGGAAGCTCCTGACCCCACTACCTTGTTTTATAGAATTCTTGTTGTAATGATAATAATCTTCTCGTGGGTATATTTGACGAAGACGTAAATGCTATAGCTACATAATTAAGTTCCATAAATGCAAAATTCTTTACTGAGATCGAACGAATAATTTACGCGCAATCGAATATTTCCAAAGAAAATATTGTGAATTTGCAAAGAATGTTCCACCATGAGAATTTTTCACAAAATTTGATACGCCCCTTTTTTCAATATTATTCAAATGATCTTAAAGTTTCAAATAGATTAAATAGATATTGTAGAAGTTATTGGGGGAACCAAATTTCAGATGTTTATAACTGCCCAACTATTCGACGATTTTGGTCCGATAACAAACTTGAACGAGATATTCAGACCATGAACGTAGTCTGAAAATATAAAAATTCTTGCTCTTGTGCTTAGAAAAGTAAAGATTATTCGGCTGAATGGTCACACTCAAATTTTAACACTGATTCTTCCCGAAGAGGTTGATTCTAATCTAGTGAGACCATTTTCGGTTCGATTGTAGAAAATTACGGATATTAGAATAAAACGTTAGAACTCTGTTCTACTAGGTTTCTGAACTTCAACAAGCGAACAAAAACACAACTGACAGACTTACTAGAAAGAATTAGAGCACACCTATTATATGAAACAGGCACTTTCATCATAATTATCAAGTGAAATTGAATTCATTTCGTCAATTTAGGGTGAAACGATAGAACTCTGTTCTACTTACTGGGTTTCTGGACTATAACAAGCGTGCAGAAACAGTAATTACTAGAAACAATCAGAGTACACCTATTGATTGATATGAAACTAGCCCTTTCACCATAATTATCGAGTGAAATTGAATTCATTTCGCCAATTCATCATGTTGAAAGATGAACCTCATGATGAAGACCGCTAAATAAATTTATCCCTCAAATAATTCGATTTGTTACATCATCAATAAACCTAATCGAGATCGATGTTCATCGAGCATTTTCATACAATGAAATTTCCTTAAGTGCCTCAATACCCCCTTCAAAACACAATTTCAGCTAACGAACACATGTAAGAGAAGGACAACAAGTCATGTCCGCTAATAACGACCCTTATTAAGCCATCAAACGGTGTTCTGTACATTGTAATGGCAAATATAGGCCGTCGCGACTGAATTTAAGCTCCTCCGGTGATAATCAATCACGCTAATGATCCGAAACATGCATCACAGACTTCACGGCTGGGAGGTGGAAGGACAGATATGATGAATGTTGGAGGAACAGACTTGCCTTCACTCTGATTCGTTACTCTGTAGACAGCGACTTACCGAATAAAAATTATTTACGGAAATGCACCTTTGTACAGGTTGATTTATGTGTTAAACCGAATATGTTCACAGTTATTCGTTATTCTGTTAGAATCCATGAGCAGGATTTTTCGCCCATTGAGATAATACAGGATATAGCTCAGTTATGTTAGGGGTTTCATCTCCGAATGAAAGATAATGAGCTGTAAATCTTTGTTCATCTTAATATATTGAAGGTCAAAGGTCATAAAATTCAGAGTTCTGCAAATGTCTCGCTTTCTAAAGTTTGAATGACATGACTGTAAATTAAGTAATGATACCGCATTTTCAAAACTTTTAATACAAAAATAATTACAATTCCATAATGTCACCTTCGAAATGACTTCTTTCTGAGACCACACAGCGCTGGAGACGTTTCTTCCACTCCTTATAGCAGTGCTGGAACTCCCATAATGAAATAACCTGCAACTGGTTGGTTGCAGCCGTTTGAATTTTTTTGACTGTCCCAAAATGATTTCCCTTGTGGTAATTTTTCAACTTTGGGAAGAGAAAAGAGTCACAAGGACTCAAGTCGGGCGAATAAAGAGGCTGAGGAACCGCAGGAATGTTGTTACTGGCCAAAAACTCGATTATTGAAATTGCCATTTTTGTGCAGATTTTTCTCATCCCCAATTCATTGGTCAAAATTTGATGAACGATGCTGTGAGTCAATTTTAACTCTTCCTCTATCATTCTGACTGTCAACCGACGATCTGAACGCACAAGATCCCGGATTTTGTCGACATTTTCATCGGTTCTTGAAGATGAAGGCCTTCTGCTTCGTGGTTCATCTTCAATCGACTCTCTTCCTTTTGAAAATGCCTTAAACAACTGAAAAACCTGGGCCCGTGACAAAACACTTTCTCCGTAGGCCTGCTAAAGTTTAAGAAGAGTTTCAGTTTTACTGTAGCAAAACCTGATAGCACACCATTGCTCGAAATTGATGTCATTCATTTTCAGAACACAATAGAAAAAACTGTTTCACAAAAACAATCGCTACGCACAACCAAATGACTCGAGCGAGGTTAAACTCGTACTGAAGGTGGATCATATGTTCCTCTACCGCCCCACTAAGCTACGCGCTTCCAGTGTTGCCAGATCAAACGCAAAGTTGCCAGTGTCATTACTTAATTTACAGACCTCGTATTATAAAAGTAGTCATGGAAGAAGACGTTATGGTCAGCTTCTGACATTATCAGTTTGTTCACTAATATTCAGACAGATAAAACACTTATCATACTTAGGAAAAAGCTTGAAGAAGATAAAACCCTTAGTGAAAGAATTACACCAAGCGTGAATGCAATTATGGAAATGCTTTCTATTTGTAGTCAGAAACAACATATTTCCAATTTGAAGACATCTTTTATCAACAAGAATTCTGAATGGCTATGGGTTCACCACTATCACCAATTTTAGCTGATTTATATGGAAATTTTTCGAACAGAAGGCATTAGAAAATATGTACTTAAACCCAAACTGTGGAAAAGATATGTAGATGATACTTTCATTATTTGGCAACATAGAAGAGACACTATAGATGGATTCCTTCAATATCTAAACAATAAAGAGGAATCAATTAAATTCACAATTGAAATCGAGAAGGACAGACAACTTCCATTCTTAGATGTACTCGTACATAAACAAAATGGAATCCCAAGAACCACTGTGTATAAAAAGCCAACGAACACAGGACAATATCTACATTTTGATTCAAACCACCAACTAAACACCAAATTGGGAGTAGTAAAATGTTTATTTGATAGAGCAATAAATATTTGTTGCACTGAAGAAGACCAAAATGAAGAAATAAATAACATCTCGAAAACTCTTAGAAGCAATGGCTACCCCAAAAAGATATTAGAAAAAGCAAAACGAACAAAAGAAAGTCAACCTGAACCAACAGATATAAATCAGACCATTAAAACCGTAATTCCTTATGTAAAAGGTTTGTCGGAGAAAATGAGAAGAATTGGAAATAGATACAACATAACGACTGAATTCAAAACTCAAGACACTATCAGAGCTAAACTTACAAAAGTTGAGCCTAATAATGAGACACAAAGGACAAAGAACTGCATATATGAATTACCTTGCGAGTGCGGAAGATCTTACATCGGAGAAACTAAATGCCCTCTGAATGTACGAATAAAAGAACATCAGAAGCTTCTACGAGTACTAGACAGCGACAAATCCAGGTTGGTCCAACATGCTGTGAATGATGAGAATCATCGTATAAAATGGGATGAAGCATCAATAATATCCAAAGAAGAAAAACTTGCAAGAAAAAAAAATCAAAGAAGCAGCATTTATGAAAATAACACCTGATTCCATAAGTGCTCCATCTATAGATCTGCCATAAGTTTGGACGCCGATAGTTCGATCCAATTTAAAAAGACCATCATATCACAGATGAGTATATATCATCGTTCATTTTTCTTTCATGACTTCTGTCAATATTGACTTTTTGAAAATTGATAATTTTCAAAAGGTTTCTTACTTTTCTCCTTGATAAAGATAGAAGATGTCTATCGAAACGTCGGAACGGTGCTTCGAAACACGTCTATGACATTGTGACAGGTGATGAATCGTGGATTTATATTCATAAGCCCGAAAGTAAACAGCAGTCGACTGTATGGATGTTACAATCTGTTAGCCATAGTGTAGGGTCCAGCAACTGAAAAACGTAAAATTGCCATAATGTTGCACACCATTGGCGAAAAGGTCTGCAAGTTTCTTTCTTTCCACTCATATAAAAACAGTGAGCCTTTCTGAAGTACAAGATGCTTTCGATAAATATTTTGAGCCAAGATAAAATTTAACTATGCTCAGGTCGCACTCTTCATTACTATTCAAAAACAAGGTGAAAGGATTGATGATTCTCAGCAGATCTCACAAATAAATGCATAAAATGTGAATTTGGACAATCACGTCAATCTTTAATCAGAGATATTTACATAGCTAATTTAAAGTACAAACTTACTAATGTTCGCCAAAGATTACTCCAAGAATCTGATCTTTCGTTGGGAAAAATATTGAATTGGCAAAAACTGTCATTTGTGCTCAACAGAATGCTGAGAATTTGCCTATATCCAAGAAATTTGAATGTTAATATTATGAGGGAACACTTTCCAGTACAAAAAGATGAATCGGCCTGAGCTTAAAAAGCAGCATATTTTCCTCATCTGTATGCAACATCTGGCTTTTGGAAGCTAAAATTAGACAAAGTTCAGATTTATGTACCTTTCAAACTACTTTTGGACGTAACAAATATGTAAGACTACTACCTATATGGTATAAATGCTTCATCAGACATTTCAGGTGAAATAAAAGTTTTCTTAAATTTGATTTTCTATCATTTAGTGATTTACCTTCCAGAAGTACTTCGTGATTATCGATCATCAAACAGGAAGAAGATGATGGACAGATGGAGGAGAAGAATTAATATTTCACAGCAAGATCTGGCTGGATTTGTGAACCTCCAGATATTTTTGGAATTTATTTTTAGTTCAGAAATTCATACATTTAGGTGTTGTAGATATTGTATAATATTAATCTTAAGAAAAGGGATGTTTGTTATAGTTTTTATTCGGTTGGAGTCTTTGCCCACGCTAGTGTACAAACAGTTGGTTACGATGTCAACAGGTAACTGCCGTTGTCGAAGTACTGTACTTATAGTCGTTCATGGTTTACATAGCAATAGAGTATTCACGGTCCATGTTATATTATTATTGTCTGTTCACCTACTTTCATTGAACGAACTTGTTGTTTGAGCCAGGTATGCTGAAAAAACAATATATATATATATATTCTTTTGAACTTTTGGCTGACAATATTTAATTAGCAAACAATAAAGCATATAGATCAGGGGTTGGTGACAGGGTGTCATACAATTCGGCATATGACATAAAAGCCCTGGGGAAAAAAAGTGAAAAAAAACCCTGGCTCCCCGTCTAAGTGTGTGAAAATACAAAAATAAGCTGAAATATATTTCAGGGACTTCTTCATTCTTCAAGAGTGATCTTCTATTGGTGAGACAGAGACTTCTTCAAGGTGTTCACATTGAATCTGAAATAAAAAGACAAAAGCAGAAAAAAAGGAGTGAATAACAAAAAATACCTATCATATTCGTTTGAAATTTATAACCCATTCCAAGAGACGTCAAGGAGGCGATGAGATCGAGGTATAGAGCTAAGGCTAAATATAGAAAGTCGAAGGAGTCGGATTGGAAGAGATATAAGGAATTGCGTAATTTTACTACTTCTTTGATACGAACATCCAAGAGGGTTTACTTTTCAGCTGTTTTTCACTCCCAAAATATAAAAAAGAATTATGGAAGGAACTAAAGTACATCAACATAGGAAGTAAATCTAGAATCGAGATTCCTAAAGAATTCTCTGATCCTAATGAGCTGAATCAGTATTTTATTAACTCCGTTCCTGGAAAGCAGGCTGTCGACCGCGAACTCTTGAATTTTTACTCCTCTGATAGCTTCTGAGCGTTTGCCAGAAAAGATCATTCTCTCTAATAAGTGAATCGGTTTTGTCTAAATGTCTGGATGACGTTAAGTCCGATGCTATGGGTTTTGACAAGTTGAGTGTCTCGATGTTGAAAATTTGTTGTCCTCATATCCTGAAATAACTTGTCTACATAATAATCTGCTGCATTTTAACGGGATATTATCCTTCAGCTTGGAAAAACGCCATTGTGCTGCCTATACCCAAGAAAAGAAAGATTGAACAGCTTAGCGATTTGCGCCCCATAAGAATATTGCCAGCAGTATCTAAGGTTTTCGAGAAGTTTTTATATACTCAGATGGTGGAGCATCTTGATAGGTTCGACATACTCCCGGAATCTCAGTCTGGCTTTCGTCGCGGACACAGCTGCACGACTGCTATGCTCAAGATTACCGATGATATTTTGTCAGCCAAGGATAAGGGTCTCATTACAGCACTTATATTACTTGATTATAGTAAAGCCTTTGACTCTTTTTGTCATCAATTACTGATTTCCATTTTATCTTTCGTGGGCTTTTCAAATGAGGCTGTGCTACTGCTCAAAAGCTATCTCTTCCAAGAACACAGCGAGTCAAAGTTGTTGGCTCTTTGTCGGACCCTTTGTTCATCTCGTGCGGGGTGCCCGAGGGTTCTCTCTTGGATCCTCTGTTGTTCATAGTTTATACCCATGGATTTTGGAAATACCTTGAGTTTTGTGAGGTTCATTTTTATTGTGACGATACCCAACTTTATTACAGTTTGAATGCTAATGCTGTTGATGTCTGGAGGAACTGAATAAGATTAATCGCGATTTACAAGCTATCAAAAAGGTGTCAGAACGACATAACCTGCTTGTCAATGGAAGCAAATCTAAGGCGAATTTTTTGGTAATCAGTCATCATGTGATATGTTAGAAGAGTGTAGTGAGTTTGTTATTGGTACGGAGAAGATTCCTGTTGTTAAAACTGTACATAATTTGAGTTTGTTGATGGATAATTCTTTTCGCTATAGATTACATATCTCAGTATGCATAGGAAGATCAATGCATGCCTTAAGATTGCTTCATCCGCATCGCCGATCACTTCCGCTTGAACTGAAGAAATCACTATGCGATTCTATGGTTCTGTCTAACTTCACCTATTGCTCGCAGGTGTTTTTCTCATGCCTGGATCAGAATACTATAAGCTGCATTCAGAAGGTACAGAACTCCTGTTTGAGATTTATCGTTGGAATTAGAAAATTCGAGCCTATTTCATATAAGATGTCGGAGGTCAAATGGTTGAATGTACGTAACTGGTTCTTGCTGTCTGCTCTGGTTTGCTATCATGGAATTGTGCTATATCGGAAACCATCATATTTGCATCGGAAAATTACTTTTAGATCTGATGTCCATAACCTTAATATTCAAGGAAAGGGTCTCATATCTCCTCCTAAACATAATTTGTCTATTTTAGAGAGGTCATTCAGTTTCAGCATATATAGGCTATACAACAAATATATTACCAATGGATGGCATAGTCTTCCGGTGGCTTTCTTCAGAAAGAGAATAAAAGATTTGTTATTATATGAACAGTGTCAGTCCAGGAACTGACGCACTTTTACCTGCACTTGATTTCGCTCCTTCATTGCACTGTAGCCAATTCAGAATGTATTGCTTTTTTTTCTCTTCATCATAGTTTTTTAACCTTTTGTATTGTACTTCATGAACTAGCATGAACTTGAATCAGGGCTTGAGTGGAAGAGCAGAGAGTGACTCCTCGTGTCACAATCTGAACTCCGCCCTGTGATTGTACATTGTTTGTATATTAGGAATAAATGTATTGATAATTTAAATGCAATATGTAAGGTTACAAACCCTACTCCATAGGTCAATTCTGTTGCGATAACAATGAAACAGTCAGGCCAGTTAGGAATTTGCCTATATCCAAGAAATTTGAATGTTAATATTATGAGGGAACACTATCCAGTACAAAATTTTGATGAAATTAGGCCTGAGCTTAAAGGAGTAGCATATTTTCCTCATCTGTATGCAACATCTGGCTTTTGGAAGCTAAAATTAGACAAAGAAAGTTCAGATTTATGTACCTTTCAAACTACTTTTGGACGTTACAGATATTTAAGACTACTACCTATATGGTATAAATGCTTCATCAGACATTTCAGGTGAAATACAAGTTTTCTTAAATTTGATTTTCTATCATTTAGTGATTTACCTTCCAGAAGTACTTCGTGATTATCAATCATCAAACAGGAAGAAGATGATGGACAGATGGAGGAGAAGAATTAATATTTCACAGCTGGATTTGTGAACCTCCAGATATATTTGGAATTTATTTTTAGTTCAGAAATTCATACATTTAGGTGTTGTAGATATTGTATAATATTAATCTTAAGAAAGGGGATGTTAGTTATAGTTTTTCTTCGATTGGAGTCTTTGCCCACGATAGTGTACAAACAGTTGGTAACGATGTCAACAGGTAACTGCCGTTGTCGAAGTACTGTACTTATAGTCGTTCATGGTTTACATTGAGTACTCACAGTCCATGTTATATTATTATTGTATGTTCACCTACTTTCATTGAACGAACTTGTTGTTTGAGCCAGGTATGCTGAAAAATCAATGACGTTCTGGCATATAGCAATACATGACTGGAATACAGAGAGCGTTTATGGCTACGTCTTGAAATACCCACCTGCTTTATTCAGTCTGTTTAGATACTGTAGATCAAGTCCATGCGATGCAAGAAATGGAAGCGATTTTGTATGAAATCTAAAAAAGATCAACTTCTAAAATAAACAATCGATTGCTGTTGAGTTTCAAAGCTCTTTCGTGAGCATTCGATAGTAGGGAATTACACTCGAGAGGGTGTATGCAAATTTCGGCTCGTATAGGAGCTTATCTTCAGGAGGAGACACGAGCATGGGTGCACGGCATCGTGATGTATCCGTCTCGACGCCTAATATATCCGCGTATTCGGTTAATTCGTAGTAAATTCCCTTCAGAGGCAGAGCCGATAAAGTGTGAAATCAGATCCGAATGCGACAGATTGAAATATGCCTGGGTATGCGTCGCTGTCGGTGTCCCGGCCACTGTGATTGTAATCAGCCGATGTAGACAGAAGCAATTACGAAAATAGGAGAATGTCGAACGAAAACGAATACGATGCGATAATGGTTTATTTGACAGCGGGATGGAAAATCTCGACGTGGATGTGGAACGACGGCTCTACTATATTTCGGTCGTATTTCATGCTCCGTATCTATATTGGTGGAGAAAACAGACGTTCCTCTACATAAGATGGTGTTTCAGATGAGTCTTTGTATGTGATCCCCGAAAGATCTTTTATGAATCAAAAAATACGGGGACATTCACTCATAAAAACTGCTGATAATATAAACACCAGAGGCAGTTCAGTGTGCATGTAGGGAACCGGAATTGATTGAGGTACCCTTATGAGCCTGTCTAGAAAGCACGATTTCTCTCGTTTCCATACGCGCGTTTTGATTTGAATTGTGTCCAGATTCGGCGTTTCATTTGTGTTCTTACACGCCCATGAAATTACGGATTTGGATAATTTGAACACTAAAGCGTTGAAACCATATGCGAGATCATTAAATACAAAAGATACATCTGCTGATTATTTAGTTAACTAAGGCAAACTTCCTTAACAAGATATAATGATACAGTTTATTGATGTAAAGCATATTCAAGGAATAATATTACTCAATAATTAGTTATTATTCAATAACTTAACTTTTTTATTCTGCTTTGAATCACCGCCCCCTCAAACGTTTTCACTATTCTGTCCCATTTCTTACGTTCAATGATTCAATTAGAATAACCTGACGATTTCATATCCTCTATAGCAATCATCCTCTCAATTTCAATGTTTAATGGATGCAAGGAGTAACATTGTTTGTCCAATTCAGTATCATAATGAGTTCATTACAGCATTGTCCTAAGTTATATTTTCGTATTATGGCATTTCTATCAAATTCAAACACAAGTCAGATGTCAATATATACTGTAAGCAGAGCTGTGCTAAGCACCGAAAAAAAGTGCTTCGAGCACTAAGCCCTAAGCACTCGAAAAAAAAGGCTTCGAGCCTCGAGTTCTAAGCACCGCTTTCAACAGAAGGCTCCGGATTACCGAGCACTTTTGCAAAAGTAATTGAATATTTCGAGCACTAAGCACTAAGCACTTTAGTGGGAACTATTTTATGTAATGTTGTTCGATTGAAATGAGAACTCTTTAGCTTCATCGACATATCTAAAATTATGATTTCGAGACTGGGAAAAACTCAAAAGCCATTTTATTTGTTTTGTGAAATCTGAATGGCTGTTCCTAATCAATGCATAAAGTTGAATTAATAATCGAGGACCAATTATTTTATAAGCGAGAACACATTACTGAAAAAATGTGGAAAGCACTGACTTGAGATCAGGAGCTTTTACGCGCTTGTTCTAAAGTCTTTTCTCAGACTTAAAAAGAGTGCGATTCAAAATCAGCCAGCACAATGAGTGTGAAAGAATCAATAAACATATATCTTAAATGGAAGTTGAGTGAACTTACAGTTCCGCAAATTCTTCGATCTGGCATTCTTTCCACATTTCTATACCATATATAAGTTGTTGTAGTTGAGTGTCATCAATTATAACCGAATTTCAGATTCATAATTGCTGAGCTATCGTACAGGTCTAGCCCAATAACTAACTTGACTTATATTTGGATAATAAACTAATTCTATTAATATGGAATCTCTATCTCATCTCTTTCGGAAGATAGAGAATATTCAGCCAAACATTTTCAAATTGGACCACCGTTTCTTCATCACGAGTCAAATCCAACCGATGGCGATCATTTTCAGCTCGATATTCAGAAATTACTGACATTTGGGAAAAAAATAGTCCTCTTGTCGCAAAATTCATAATGACATTTCCATTCAAAATATGACAACTGCACACACCAGTATTTTAGACATGTTTTTCATAAAAATGAACCCACAGAATTAGTTTCATTTTCTGCTCAATATTCAGTCATTATGACAACTTGTCATAAAATTAAAACCACCCTCATAGAGATTTATAGTTGATGTGATGTGAATTCATAGATAGAAATATAATCTGTGACTTCATTTTCAGAAAAACTCTTATATCTTCTGGGGATTGTACGCTATGACGATGAAATTTTAAAATATTTTAGGTACCTATACCCTGCATAAATGCCCTAAATTGTTGTGATCTGACGAATAACTTATGAGATATCGTGTATTGAAAAAAAAACATTTTGGGAATTTTTAAAAAATTTTCTCTCGAGACGATTTTCTCGAAATTTGGCACACTTCTTTTTTTTAACGCTATCTAGACATTCTCTAAGTTACGAATTGATAGGATGAATATTCAAGAAATTAATGTTATTAACTGCTAAACTATTCGATGGATTTGGCCCAATAACGAACTTGACCGAGATATTTGGACACTCGACCTATTCTGAAAAAATGAAAACTCTAGGTCCCTTCCTTCGGGAGAGTATACTGCCGGAGGGCCGGCGGGCCGGACATACTCAAGTTTGACATCGAATTCTTTATCAGGAAGTCAAACCCAATCGATTGAGGCCATTTTCGGCTCGATATTCGAAAATTACAGACCTTTGGGCAAAACGATAGCACGCTGTTCCACTAGGAATAAGCGCGCCAAAAAGTACTGAAAAAAAATAGGTGTATATATTTATATTTTCCTTATCAAGCATAGACAGGGCCATTCACGGGGATGGCCTATTTGGTAGTCGTTTTTGGAAAAGGGATCAGGTTAAAATTTGCATGTTTAGTATTGAGACAATGATTCTTTTTGCGCACTTATTCCAAGTGGACCAGTATGCTATGGTTTGGCCAAAACGCTTGTAATTTTTGAAAATGGTCTCAATTGAGCATTGGGTTCGACTTCCTGTTAAAGAAGCCGTGCTCAAACTTGAGTACTCTGCCGGCCGGCCAGCCGTTTACTCTCTATCTTCCGAAGGAGATGACCTTGAGTTTTCATATTTACACAATATGTTGATTGTCAAAATATCTCAAATATCTCGATCAAGTTCGTAATTGGGCCAAATCCGTGGGATAGTTCAGCAGTTATGAGCATCTGGAATTCGGTTTTCGCAATAATTTCTAGAATATCCATTCGATCAATTTCTAACTCTTAAAATGTTTGGATAACGTTAAAATGGCCTTCATAACCATAAAGTCGAATCAATGATGACTGAAGAAATACTGAATATTAATTCAAAACGATCATATTATCTTTGCGCACATAAAAAAATCCAATACCGTACCTGCTTATATTGACCCTACTTCAAGAATTCGGAAAGGCTTAGTGCTTAGCGAATTACTAAGCACTAAGATTTTCGCGAGAGTGCTCCGAAAAACAAGCACTAAGCACTAGCCTTTGAAAAGTGCTCTCGAGCACAGTGCTCGGAAGCACTAAAGTGCTTAGAGTGCTTTCACGAGCACTAAGCACAATGCTTTGGCACAGCTCTGACTGTAAGTGGCAAATGTATAGGTAGAACCAAGTGAATATCTCTGGAATTATTAGAGATTTCAAAATCAAATTTGTGATTAATACTCCAGTAGATTGCCTATTTGTTTTATATTTTATAACAATTTTAAACTTTAAATTTAACCGAAAGTAATGTAAATTTTGAAATTCGCAATGGAATACCCTGTATATTATTTTTGTTCCTGATGAAACATTTTCTTACGAGTACAAAAATATCGGGTTCGATTTTTTTTTTCAATACCTACCGAGATATCAACAGAAAAGTATCTAAAGAAAGAAAAAATCTAATTTCCGTTGAAGAAATAACTAATCATAATTTTTAATTAAAACTAAGTGATTTCCAAAACATTTAAACTTCACTAAACTAAACATAATGTATTAGATGTTCAAACTAGGCACCATTTTCTTCTTGACAATAGGCAAGTCGGTTTGTAAATTCTCTAGTAACATTAGCTATTACTTCTGGTGGAATTATTTGTATCTCGTGAATTATTCTTGCAGCTAATTCTTGCAAATTATTTGACCTATCAACATAATGCGAGCGTAATAGGGTGGTGCTCTATATTCATTCAATGAGTTAGAACACATTACTTTTGAGTTTTGAAAATTGTTTTATTTACACTGATACACAATTGGTTAATGAGCGGTTTGTTTCAGGACATTCGACGTAGGTACACTTGTTAAATTTGAATTTGACTAGAACGATAAGAAATTTCTGTATCAGTAAAACGGAATTAATCTTCTTCGGAAGTGAACTGTTTTTTCTTGAGAGTGAACTGTTTTTAGCGACAGGGCTAAACTTATTATATATATAGGTGGAGCCTTAATGTGAAAATGACCATATATGGCCCGATCGACGTAGCATTTCTTGGCGACGAAAGGGCGACTGTTTGAAGGAGTGTGGCTATATGAATGTGAAAATAACTATATATGGTCTGATCGGTGTAGCATTTCTTGGCGATGAAAGGGCGACAGTTTGAAGGATTGTGAGCTTTTGTGGCGCCTGAATGTTAAATGCGAACATGCTCCATCCTGCTGAAACTAGATATTATTTGGTAATTGTCCATTTACCTCCAATGCCGGAATCACTTGTGTCTCTAACAGCTGTAAATTCCTATTTCCATTTGAAGTTTCTTGTAGGAAGAAGGGTCCCACGATTCTGTTGTTATAAATGCCCAAACGTCCATTTTCGGGGATGTTGTGGATGAGCCTCTTGAACCCAATGAGGATTAGTTATGGCGATTAAATGTACCGTTTAAACAAAATGTAGCTTCGTCTGAAAACTTCACAGTTCTCATTAAATTATTATCACGATTGCAAATATCCATCATCGTTTCACAAAATTGTAAAGGTCTGTCGAAATCGTTCTGAACAGTTATTCAACGAGGCGAACTTTGTATCGTACCTTCGCAAAGTTTTCGTCACTACTGAACGGGATATTTGTGCATTAGTGTGTTGAAAAGGTCACAAACTTCCTGATGCGTCCTTTGACTCTCCCCATACCCAAACATCATTAATATTTCTATTCTTTCTCTGTCACTTAATTCGGCTCTTTTACGATCAAACTAAAACGATATAATTTTTTACGTTCAAATTCAAACACCGATAACTTATTTTGACAACTACTGTCACTTCTACAATGAATTTCATGGACTACTAGATACCATTGAATTTTTCCTCTAGTGACTTTTCTGCTAATATCTCGGTAGGTATTCAAATGAAATATATCGAAACCGATATTTTTGTACTCGTAATGCAATGTTTCATCAGAAACTAAATTCATATTCAGGGTGTTCCATTGCAAATTTTGAAATTGACATTACTTCCGGTGAAACAACCAGAAGTTCAAAATTGTTAAAAATTCAAAATTGTTAAAAAATATGAAAACCAATGGGCAATCTACTTCAGTATCCATCTTCCAAACTTCATTTGATATCTATAATAATTCCTGAGATATTTATTTGGTTATATATATTATATAAATATAGATAATTAAAGGAGTATTGCTGTGAATTCTTTAATATGGACTCAGCAATATTGGAGCTAGTTTGATAAGGACACATTTCCTGTTCTATTGTCTATAATTCGAGCCTAAGGTTTGGCTCTTCATCAGGACTAAAAAAACACACCTGGAATATCATAAAAGTATTCACGAAAGAGAAAAAGTTAAAACTCACGAATAGCTTGGAATCAAGAAAAACTACCAAGAACTTTTTCATTGCTCACAAGTACTTTTGTTTCATTGAACTTACAAATACCCGATACCCCTTCTGGACATCTTGTTTATACTAGCTTAGCACAAAGTGATAAGGCGATTACAACTGAATTTTATATTGATTCTTAAATATACTGATAGCCCTATCTAGCAATGTTGCTGCTTATTTTAAGGATAGGCCTCAGCCACATGATATGAAATTGGGAGACCCACTTCTCTTTGTTAATCATTTATACAGAATGAAAAAAAGGTGAGATGGAAAAATTTTTCGCTAACGAACCATGTCACGTCTGTCCTGATATGGAATTTAATAAAACTCGTATTGCTGGCTATGAGCTAAACTAGCTATTATCGATCTTTAATGAATGTTGAAGAAGAAAGAAAAACGAGATATCATTCCTTTTCTTTTCAGGACGTATTCCATCTGCTCACTCCTGGGGGAGGAGGTTATGGAAAACCAAGTGTGGGTGTGTCTACCAATGTCCCAAGAGAGAACAAGGTTACTTACGTTGAACGTGGAAGTCTATTCAACTATCGTCAAACTCAAGAGAGTTCATGAGTTATTTTGGAAATGCTTTTTTTTCAATAAATATTCAGTATGTGTATTACTTTTTTGTGATTTCTGCCAGCATGATGGCAAATTTTTCTATCATATCATCTTTTTGTCACATATCAAGCAGCAAACTGCATTCTTCCATAACTGGATCCCACGAAGTAAATGTAATTTTAATTTTTCTGTCCATATCAAACATGAGATGAAGAAACTATAACTTATTTTTACTTCTAGAGATTGGTCGTAAAACAGACTAACTTATTGACTTCGGCCTCTGAAGCACCACATATAATACAATGTGTATCACTCGTGTTAAAATATTCACTCAATTTCTAGCAAATATCATCTGCAGACGTCTGACTTTAAAGTTAGAAAGACATAAGCCAAAGATTCATTCGTACCGTCAAAGGGCATTATTTTCTTCGTAATCAATATTACAATACCTTTTTCCTGTGTGAGCCTAGGCTAACTGAACTGTCCCTCGTGACTTACAGGATTGAAGTGTGTTGACCTCTGTAATTAGCTACTCCATTACTCCATTGATACATAAATAACTAGCATTACCGGCGTGTCTAAAAAAGCAATCAATTTCCTGGAGAAAATCAATTTCTCGGCCTTCCTTTTTAGCCTTTCAATTTTCTTGCTTCAATATTTTGTGAGCCAAGTTCAAAGGAAAAAAAAAATAGAAATATAGAATGATCCTACGGGAAAATGACCTTTCTTCAGTTCGGTAACCCTATAAAGTTATTGTGAGATTGAAAGCTCAGAAAAAAACGCTTGTAACACCTAGCATTATCTGAAAATCGTCCAGTATTTGATAGAAATTTAATTTGTGATGTCAACAGCACACATTACTGACGGCTAAGTCCAAACGTGACATGGCCAAACGAAAAGCTTTCAGGATATTTCCTCTACACCATTTTCGGAGGAATTCCTATCCAAAACACACTAAAATATGTAATAATATTCTTCGGTTTCTTTCAAAGACTACTTGTTGGTTTTTCTTCATTCTTATTTAGAATACCTTTACTACATAAATGAAGTGAATTATTACATATTCTCTAAAAATTCGAATTGAGAATTATAGCACAGATGCAGCTTTAAAATGAGGTTTCCGAACTGATTTTAAAGTTCATATTAGTTTCGTGTGTAAAGTGGCTGCTTCGGATATTCCATCATCTAAATTCGTTATTTTATTTCTTTGCTAAAGTTCACGAGTAGGTATTGCGTAAGCTTATTTATAATAACTGAAAAAAAAATTGCAACACCCAAAAGATGCTATTGATATTTAAATTTTTTTTTGCTTAAATATAGAAAGCATAGCAAGCGGTAAATGACTCAAAAAAGGTTTTTTCGTGTGAACAACAAACCAGCTATTCGGGAGATCCAGTGTGCATGTTCAGTTGTTAAAATGCCTAGAGCATGTGTACGAGGACTTGGTATAAGGGGTTGTCATTTCGGGAAATCACTTACCATAGAACAATAATCCAATTACTGTTTTGAGATGTTGTTAAGAGTGGTTCGATAATGACCAAAATCAAAGAGGAGTAAGTACCCGATGTAGAAGGTGAGTAAATGGAGTTCAAGATCGACGTCGAACACTGTCAATTTACGACAACTCAATATCTGGCTGATATGTAGTTAGTTGAAGAAGACCATTCTATCACTGTCCGAACGATTTACAGCCGGATGAGTTCTTTTGGACTGCAACATTATATAGTCGAATTCACAGTTATTAGTAAAAGTGAAAACATTTTCTATGTCAGCTTTCTAAAAGTTAATTTTTTGCCTTGAAGACGACAGTAGATGTCCTTTGGAAAGAGGAGCAATAAGAGATGATGATTATTGCCAAAATAATAATTCTTCACGTGTTCCATTATCAAAAGTTTTTCGTCAAAGATCTACTTCTTGGTAAACTATCTGTTTCACAAAAAAAATTATTGATACAGCTTCTTCTTGGTATTTCTGTAAGTATATTGTAACGGGCGAATTTCCCGATGGAGATTAAGTCTCCGCTGAAATTTATATCGATCTCTGGGTTTCCGTGTGGCTTGCATGATAGAGAAGTGGGGTTGACTTCGATCGAACATCTTCGATTCTGCAGCATTTCTCGAGTTGAAATGTTAAAAAGTTCATGTGTCTATCTTGTGTAACGATCTTTCTCGAATTGAAATTGAGTTTTAAATAGAGAGTTTGTCGTGGGGAACAGTTCTACAATGTTCGATACGTCCAGTTTTTAATCAGACGAGGTATAATTTTAAATTGTCGTATTTAATTGTGTTATGTACAGGAGATGCCAAAAGTCTCGTGCATTCACTTTCAGACCGCCATATTTAGTTCTCCATAAGTGTTTTGGAGAAATGTCTGGTTAATCAACTTACCTTCCTAATTGTTTCAATATTCGTGCTATACTTTGTTGCTCAATGATTAGTTTTTTCGTTTCTCAGTATCTAGATTTCCTTTCGTGATGAATTCTTTGGAGGGCCTTACGTGAAAGCCCTAATACAAAAAGAAATTGACGAAGAGGAGGAACAATGTGGATTCAGAGCTGGAAGATCATGCACGGACAATGTGTTCTGTATGAAACAGATCATTGAAAAAAGGAGTTCAGTTAACCTAGCAACGCATATTTTATTCGTAGATCTAACCAAGGCTTACGACTCAATACCTTGGTGTAAGCTATGGGAAACACTACAGAACACAAATATAAACCAGACTTTGATTGGTGCATTGAAGAATCTATATTATGGCTCAACATCTAAAATTAAAATAGGAAACAAATTGTCAAGCCCATTTTATGTCAACAAGGGATTACGACAAGGATGCACCACATCGACCACTTTATTTAAAATATATATAAAATATTCTTTGATACAATGGAAGCGAAAATGTTCTGGGATGGGCATACCCTTGAACGATGATACAAACATTTACACCTTACAGTTTGCGGATGATCAGGTTATAATCGCGGGAGACAAAGAAGATCTAGAATACATGACACGTAAACTGAAAGAAACATATGAATGTTGGGGATTAGAAATAAACCTGGAGAAAACTAAATACCTTTGTATTGGAGACGAAAAGAGTGTACTGGATATTGGGGGTACAGAAAGCATACAACCTTGCGAGGAGTACAAGTATTTGGGAGTGAAGTTCGACACAAGCGGCACAGATGATAATGAGATAAGATCAAGAGTAACAGAAGCAAGGAAAGTGATTGGCTGTTTGAATGGAATATTGTGGAGCAAAAACATAACTAGATCACGAAAGTTCAACATCTACAATACAATGATCAAAAGCCAATTAACATATGGATCGGAGACATGGAGACTTACAGAGAGAAATAGGAAGAGGATAGAGGCTGCAGAGATGGATGCGTTGAGGAGATCGGCTAGAATATCAAGAATGCAAAGAGTGAGAAACCAAGAAGTACGTAATCAAATGGGAGTAGAAGGCACGATCATGGATGATATAGAGAGAAAACAACTGATCCGATGGAATCTAGGCAATTATCAACCATTGTTTTTTTAAACCGATGGATATTTATATTCTTTATTAAATTATTATCGTTTCGTGAGTCAATACATTCAGGGATCGCTGGAAACTGTGGAACATAATCAATTCAAGTACTTATGAAATTGATTTTCACAGCCAAATTAGCTGAACAAAACCTGTCAGAGCTGGGAATTTACCGAAGAATTGAACAAAACCTGCCGGAGCTGAAAATTTACCGAAGTACTGAAACATAATCTGCCGAATTTGACAGACCTTGCCGAGGCTGAACAAATTTGCCGAAGTTGAATTTTGCGGCGTAATAGCAGAAGCTTTTCTGAGGGACTGGAGAACTGAGAGAGGAAATAATTTTTTTCAAGTTTGTCTACAGGGTGGAAGACTTAAGACCCATTTTCCACACCAGACTCATCCCGATAATTATATGGTCCTGTTATCTCATGAATTAGGACTCAAGATAGACAAGATAAGTTCCATCAACAATTGTAGACATCACCTGTTGTTTGTTATAATCAGAAATTAATCAGTTAGACTTGCTGTTTTCAATTTGGACAATTTAACATTTGTATATACTGTAAATAACTAGTATTTGTAAAAGAGTGGAATAAATTTCGATTGTTCGAATATTGACTATCATCGATTGAGGTGGAAGCATCTATTTGAACTCTCTGAATGTAAATGTGAGGTGGTTTTGTGCTCTAGCTAACCGGAGCAATTTCAAAATAAACCAAATTTCAAATGAATTTTTTTACCGTTACAATATTTCAACCGTCACCTCATTGAATTCCTTGCTCAGCATGGATTCCTTAAGGGAAAATCCGTTGGATCGATTCGACAATGATTTCATAGCATGTTTTGACGTGTTGTACACTGAATTATAAGAATTCTTCGATTGAGTTGAGCATAGTTTGGGGTAAAAGTGGAATATGTATTTTAAACAGGTTTTGATCATTTTACTACGTTCTATCTTATGGCGTGTCACAGGGATATAATTTGTGACTACTGCCGTCACAATACCATTGATGAAACCAGATTCGACTACAATGAGGAAAGGAGGCAAGAAAAATCATTCCAATAAAGATGTATTATTTATTCTCAAAACTCATTCATAAATATTTCCAGTCATTTTTCGAATGACCAAAGGGACAACATATCAACAAACAAACAAGAGCAACACAACTGATTGTCTTTTCAAATTCAAACAATTCAATTTAACTATTTATAAGTACAAACTGTTTTATTTGTTCAGTCCACATTTTGGGTCGATTGTAAAATCAATCGAGACCAATAATTTAATTTTTCTACAATATCACGTGAACAGTTACCGTCAGAGTTTTGTGTTCGTGGCACTTTCTTGCTGAAATGATTGAGGAATATCATGAGCATGAGCGCTGTAGGTAATATTTTTGATTTAAATTGTACTACACCGAAGCAGATATAGTTAAGAGATCTGCTGAATAATCCATTCAATAAGTTCCTCATACTAGTTAAAAATTTTGAACAAAGGATAAAGGTCTGTTAGGTGGTTTTGAATATAACTTGTTCGGAATATCTGAGTAATTTTTTTTCAAAAATAGAATCATCATTATTTGACACCGTAGTTTTCATCTCATGTACTTAATAATGACTATTGCTGAATAGAATCTTCGGTAGATGAGTGGCATTTCTAGAGTATTTTGATGAAATCATGCCACGAAAAAAAGTTTTTCGTAACTTTGAGAAAGCTCCCATTTATATTGAAATTTAAAACAATCATTGAGAATTAACACACGAAGGCCTTATGAAAGCATTTTAAATATGCTTTTCCTATGCCACTGAAGCGGTAATAAAAAAAGGATTATTATTATTATTGATAATAATAAGAACTAAAATCGGCCAAGGTTTCACGGAGTGTGCTTCATAGAAAAATATTCATAGATTGGCAACTCCCTTACTAAGAGCAGGAATCTCATTTGAGCGCCATCTTTCCACGTGGTAAGACTTAAGGAGTGTGTTTGAATATTTTCTCACAGATGACGCTATAGTAATTAAGCATCTCAGTGATGCTGCCCTTTTTCCGGATAAGGCAAGTGTTAATTTCAAATAGCGTAATTTTTAACCAACATATTTCAGAGGATACTATTAAAACATATATGCTGCTTTATAGTCACTAAACAAGGAGCTCCGGGAGCGCTCTGATCTACTCTTACCCTTTCCAGTAAAATCGTTTCCTTCATAAATAGGGCGAGAAGTACCAGAAGTTCAAACCCCGAGGTCACAAACACCTGACTGAAAAATGACTTTAATCTCGTAATTTCGAACAACATGGAGTTGTTAAGCACAGAAAGATATCACAATACAGGGCATTGATTCAAACAAAGGTATTCTAATGAGAATTTCATAATATTTCATAACAAAACAGATTTTTCTTATTAATGAAATTGTTTCTGCAACAATGTGAATGAAATATAAGTACTCATCACTGGAAATTGAGATGTAAATTGCCGTAAGAACAGTTTGGAGCTGAGAAAGTCAATATGACTCCATAAGTAAGAATTTGAAAAGAACTAGCCAAGTCGGCATTCAATATTGCAAAATTTTCAATTTCCCGGGATTGCCCTGGATTTAAATTCTCACCAGACCGCTAGAGTTCGCAAGAAGGCTGTCTCAAATATATATATATAGTGTGCTCTTTCATTATCCAAGGGAATAATTGTTCTGAGCAAATTTTAATGCATTCTCGTGGATCTAATCATTTATTACATGTATTTTATGAAAGTCGTTAGGGGTACAAAAAAAACCAATTACCTCTCACGAGAAAATGCGTTAAATATTATAATTGTATTATATTCAGAGCCACCTATGACCACCGATTATCGTTTGCGACTTCTCTTTTCTTCTACAAAGATTCTGTATAACAAAGTGATAAATTTTAATGAAAAATTCTTGTGAACTATTTTCTTTTCATTGAAGGATTATGTCAAGGTTATCTAATTGGGTTTAATAGCGGACCACGATTTGGTTTACCATTTTTCATTTTCAAGTACTAGGTTTTTATAGCATATTTCCTGAAGGAGGGGTTTACTTAATCCAGAAAAATAAGTTGAACAGTTTAGTCCACTTTTCTAATATAGTGGGTTCTATGATAACAAACTTAATTTCTGTATAACTAAAATTTATTGATCAAAAGTAAAATTATAAGAAATGACCTAGATGAAAGGAGACGAAAAATAATTTTCAATTAACTAGTCTCAATGAATTATAGCACTTGAAAATCGCTTCAAGTCTACTGATATCACAATATTTGAAAAACTATTGATAATATTTGGGATAATATGTACTGTTGATAATGAATGCTGATAGGGCCCGTCCATCATACTCATTTCATCTACATATACCGTTTCATCAATGTTTTCCAAGATACTGATTTAATTATTTATTTTTCATGATGTCATATGATTCTATTATCTTTATTATTTGTGCAATTTATTATTTATTATTATCGGGATTCAGGAAGAAACTACTTTGCTGAAACAATAACTCCTAGCAATACGAGAGAGTAATTATTGAAATCGTATAAACCCCTTTCAGAAAACGCTGAATCTTCATGAAAAATGGATAGCCCTGATGATAAGAATCATTTTTATAAAGTTCTTCCTAAAAGCGCATGCTCACATCCTCCGCGCCGTCCCCGAACTGTCACGTGATCCGGAAGAATTCTTCGTCGTAGGTTTGCGTCTGAACATGGCGTTCTGCGCATTGTTCTATATCTACGAAGTCTCTATGGTCTGGACAAACGAGGAGTTCAGCATCTAGCCGACGTGGGTGTCTTCGCTTATAGGGCTCCCACTCGGCTGTCAATAAATGTCAGTGGGTGACAATGACGTCCGGCGCTGACTTCGTCGTTTGAACGCTGTATGGCCTCTTCGTTTTGTCTTCATATTTGTTCGTGGCGTGATGACCCATTTCTATGGTGGCTTCCGCCTTGAATTTATTGTCCTTCTTGTATCCGAAGGTACTAAATGGGGCAGGTGGGGAGTTGGTCCGCATGGAGTGGCTGGGAGTGCTGTTGCCGGAACTATAACCTGAAATAAATGAATTTATATGGCACAGACATTTTTCACTCGTTATTACTCATTCATTTAAGGCAAAACTAAAAGAAAAAGCTATTATCTTGGATATTACACTTTGCAGACTTGAACAGGAAAAGGGCGCATAAACAACTTATCGTCTATCATGAAGCAAAAGCTAAATTTTTTGTGTAACCCCAAACGTTATCCAGTGGTGGCAAAGGCCAATTTGAAACCTTAAATCGCTTATAACTTCGCAACGGGACTGAATTGTAGTAAGCAGTACACGAAAAACAGTGTTCATTGTCGATTTAAATTTCTGTAGTGAAAATTATTTGAAATGTGTAATTCGAAACAATTGATCAGGATTTTGTTGCCAAATATTTTCCTTATGAAGAATTGAATATGTTTAATAAATATTTCGCGCACTGTTTAACGATTTCTAGAATTTTTTAGGTGAACTAAATATTTCATCTGCTTCTCATTCTTATCATTGTTATGCCAAAAAATTCGTCAGCATTATGAAGAAGTCAAGCCCCATAGCGTATGCAGTCATCAATTCAATATAACCCTGGTAGAAAATTTTTTAGTAAATGTGATAATTGCCCTTTCAGATAACAAAACAACAGGGAAAAATACGAGCAGTAAAGGATAATATTTTATTTACCTTGAGTAGTGAATAAACTTTCCCTTGTTTGGCAGGCACTGTCACACATCTCTGGCAAATTTTCCGTGTCCACGGTGTAAATCCCTTGACCATCGTGTTCCCCGTTCGGAGGGCTTAAGCTGTGTTCGCTGTGCCTGATAAGGATGGGGAGCAGTTCCCCCCCAGGGACATAGCAGGGGGTGGTTGCCCCCACATTTGCCATGTCAAACCTGTCGATCGAAGGTGAACCACTGGATCGTGGCCCTCTGCTACCCGCTTTGCACATTTTCTCCATTTGTTCTTGTTTGTCGAGCTCAAGCTGTTCTCGACTCTGTCGAATATATTCCTGCAAGAGGAGAGCATAGAATCATTATTTATTCCCTTTCAACTAACTTCTATTAGTATGCTAAGGATATCGTCGACGAAATGAAACCATACAGCTTAAGATTTCACAACAATTAGGGTTTATGCAAAATTAGTTTATCAAAATCCGTCGGATGGTTTTGAAACTGGGGAAAATGATAATTGCACTCCTCAATAAAAATCATCATTTGGGCAATAACCACCATATCTGATTGTTCTTGTTACCAATATTTCGAAGTTGATTCTGTCGGATTCTAGCGTTCACGTTAGTACATCGAAGAAAATTGGTAAACTTCACATTCAGAGGTTTTAGATACTTTTCACGAAAATATTTTGAAAGAAGTGTAACGTTTCGTTGTTGTAGTGTGATATTTGTGAATTGAATGCGGTCAAGAGCGAGCTCGCCGCCACTAGACCAGGTTGCCACTTCGGGCGATGGTCATATGTGATGTCATTGTCACCATTCTATGTCCCTTATGTCTTTGTCAGTTTAGGCGGAAAACCAAAAAAGGATGTTAGAGTTATCAAGGCCGGCTGAATGATTGTGGATACAGGTTTTCTCAATTTTTATATATGATATATATATTGTCGGCCACATCTTTCCGGCTGGCATCCAGCATGTTGTGTCTCATGGCAGGATCGGCACTACGGATGGAGAGAATCATCTCTTGGTGAGATTTGCTAACTCGGTCTCGGCTTTGACTGTGTTGAGGGGTAAAAAACTTTTGTCAACTGCATCAGCTTTTAGCAGGTTGCAAATATCCGATGACCTCACTCCCAATCAGTTGGCTGGTTTAAGGAAGTTGAGGGAGGAATTGAAACTCCGGCAGTTAAATGGTGAAGCAAATCTTACGATAAAATACGTGAAGGGATTACCCACTATTATTTCTACACTAACTTCCACAAGGTCAAAAAAGTAGGTGTGGATCATTATGTATACCAATGCCAGATCAATTAAGAATAAATTTGATGGAATATGCGCGCGTGTTCATGATTTGAAACCTAAGATCATTCTCATAACTGAAACTTGGTTGCATGATGGTATACCAGATAGCTGTTTTAATGTCTCCGGATTCAAACTGTTTCGTTATGATAGTCAAATCAACAGAGGTTATGATGGAGTATGCATTTATTTGCACAATGACTTAGCGAACTCCTTCAAGGTGAAGGCTAAGGTTCATGACTTGCCGGGGAATGACAATTTGTTTTTACATTTGTCTTCACATGACTTCTCCGCGATGTTCGGCTGTATATATAGACCTCATCCTTCTCCATCAGATTCACTACTCTATCAGCTTCTTGTTACTCTTTCTCAGCAGAATGATAACATTATTGTGGCTGGTGACTTCAATTTCCGTGATATCCAGTGGAGGGCTGGCTCGTCTCCTTCGGGTGGACCTCTTTCTGAAATGTTTCTCTCGGCTATTGAGGATGCCCACCTTGTTCAGCTTATAGATCGTCCGACACGTTATTGCCAGGGGCAGAGTCCGTCAACCTTGGACTTGGTGCTCACGAGTGATCATGATCTTATATGCGACATTCAATACCATGATTCTGTTCGGCGTTCTGCCACTGTGTTCTGTCTTGGAGAGTTCAGTTTACTCGTGTTGCGGCGACGAAGTTGGCTCATGAGACCAGGACCGTGATTGACTATGGTCTGCTGAGGGATTACCTGTCTGATGTCGACTGGGAACAGTGCCTATCTTCGGAGGACGTTGATGTTGTGTGGAGTTCCTTCAGGTGTCTGATTACTCGAGCGGTTGTGGCGTGTTCGAGTGCCAGGACGATCAGGTTGAGTCCATCCAAGCCGTGGATCGACCACAGAATTCTTGGCATGATTCGTACCAAGAAGAGTCTATGGCAGCGCTATTTGCGACAATTCAGAGGAATTTCGACACACATAGACAGTACTCAAATATGGTTTCTGCTGATATTAGTGAAGCTTGAAGAAAGTATGAGATGAAATTGGTAACTTCTGGAAGCGGCAAGAAATTCTACAAACATGTCCGATCCATGTTGAGTTCAAGGGTGTCGGTGCCCGTGTTGCGAGGATCGTCAGGAGATGAGTGCGCCGATGATAGTGCATCTGCGGAACTGCTTTCTGAAAGTTTCGCTGCTGCGTTTACTAGTGAACCTCTGGGTGACTTACCGCGTGTTGGTGTTGCGCGTTCTGGGGCTTCGATGAAATTTGTCGAGGTGAATGAGGTGAAGGTGACGGAGCTTCTTAGTAAATTGGATCCTTCCTGCTCCCCTGGGCCTGATGGAATATCGGTGATGGTGCTCAAGACATGTGCTGATTTGGATGCTGCTCCTATTGCGGAAATAATCCGATCGTCCTTACGATTGGGTCGATTGCCGAGGGAATGGAAGTCTGCAAGGGTAACCCCTGTTTATAAGTGCGGTGTTAAACAGCTTGCCTCCAACTATCGTCCTATTAGTTTGACACCCATTGTTGCTAAAATTGCAGAAAAGGTAATTTATCCGCAAATGGTACCTTTCTTGATATCCAATGGGACCATTCCTGACTATAAGCATGGTTTCGTTCCGGGACGGTCGGTCATCACGTGCTTGCTTCGGTGCCTTAATTCGTGCACTTTATCGCTGGATTCTGGTTCCCCGGTAGACGTTGTAGATCTGGATTTTTCAAAGGCTTTTGATCGTGTTCCTTTAAGGACGTTGCTGAGCAAGCTAGATCATTTCGGAATCAGGGGTGGAGTACTTCGGTGGATCGAGTCAGTTTTGGGCGATCGAGAGTTTTCGGTGAAGGTTGGCGGGTCCCTTTCATCTTGTCGGCCCGTGGCAAGTGGTGTTCTGCAGGGTTCGGTGCTTGGTCCGGTGCTTTTTCTCGATTTTGTTGCCGATCTTGGGCGGGTGATTTCATCTGGGTGCGCTGCATATGCGGATGACTTTCAATTGTTTTCTGATGCGTTAACGTCTACGCTTCAGAGTGATCTGGGCAGGATATGCGCATGGTGTAGTGAATGGTTGCTTCCTCTAAATGTCGGAAAGTGCACTGTGCTTCACCTTGGTAGAAATAACCCTCGGCGATGTTATAATGTCGGTGGTGTACTGCTCCGGCCGGTAGATCAACATAATGACCTGGGCGTTATTATGACGTCTGATTTATCGTGGTCAGCGCATATAGATAGTGTCGTGGGAAAAGCTCGACGATTGGTCTATTTGATCCGGAGGTCGTTTCCACGATGTACAGTTGAGATGGCCAGAATACTTTATACCACTTACTTGCGCCCTCTTATGGAGTTTGCTGGTTCGGTTTGGATGCCTTCGCTCGTGAAAGATCAGGAGCGACTTGAGTTGGTTCAGAGATGTGCGACACGTTTGCCGTACGGTAGAGTGGGTCCCTGTTATGATGACAGGCTCCGTCTATTTGGTCTCCGATCTTTTATGGACCGTCGCGAGCGAGGTGACCTTATCATAACTTATAGGGCCTTGCACGGCTTCATCGGATGCGACTTGCGAGATCTTTTCGCTCTCAACACCGGCAATTTGCGAGGCCATTCGTTGAAGTTGTACCATGAGAAGTATCGAACTTCGCAGAGACACCATTTCCTCTGTAACAGGATCTTTGACGCGTGGAATTCCCTTCCGGGACTCATCGTTGGTGCGTTTTGGTTTTACAAATTTTTTTTCTCTTTTTCTTGTATCACATGTAACGCATGACTTTTTTTCTTGAGGGATTATAGGCCTAGCCTCCCCTCTTATTTATGGTTTAATAATAATAATGATATATGGAATCATCTTAATTGGATTTTGGTTGGAAAACCGTTGAAAAGTGATACTGAAAATAGTTTGTGGTATCAAGCTCGTAAGAGGATTAAACACATCATTTTTGGCAGGTATGTCGATGAATGGGATTAATTGTGAAAAACCAATCTGAAATCGATTTGTCCTTTTTCCGCAGCCTTCGTCACAATTGTTGGGAGCTTTTACATCGTTTTCCTGGGTGATGTTCAGTAGAGGATAACGCCAGGAAAGAAACCCCAGAAATTTTGTGTAGGTAGAGACAGAGACATAGAATCGAATCCTTCATTCCTATAGATGGTTTCTGTGTACATAATTGTATATTATATAATGGTGATTGGGGGTTTTTCTTTAGCAGGATTTTTAGAATAGAATATCGTCCTGAGATTGTGTGAGATAACTGATCATATTTGTCTCTTGGATATTATTGGGATTGACGTACACACGATAGTTGGATTAGATAATGTGGTGTATGGAATAGCCAAGATATCCATACTGGGAATATCGAGTAACGGAGAGAAGGTAGATAGGTTGAATTGAGAACGTCGTGGGAGTCAGGAGTGTGGTATATGACACAACCAACGTATACCAGGGAACAAAGAAACGGACGAGCATCTAGAGATATTGGGATGAAGATGGTAGTATACGAGACAGCCAATGTATACTAGGAAGGTTTGAAATATCAAATGTTTATGCTAATGATTTTACATGATCAAATCCTATGTCAGATAACATTTTATGATGTACATTTTGGAATTGATAATAAAATAATACAAAGGGACGGCAATTCCGAACAATCGTCATTCCAATGGTGCGAGCTAGCCACGATCGACGAATGACATCACAGAGTAACAAGACCCCTTTTAGGGACCTTCCTTTTTATTAACTTTCATTGCCATGCCGGCTTAACGGCATTTGAAATCACTTTATTTTTTTTTTGATAATAAATAAGATTATTCAACTACAAGAATTTATTTATTTTTTTAACGGAACCGCCATTTCATAGTGGGTTCAATTAATTTCATGCGATTTTTGATCGAAATTGAATTCATTGCAACAATTGCCAAAGCATTTACTACGCATATGTCAAAAAACTAACTGCCAATGCTGTCATGTGGTAGGTGTGGCCACAATTAAAAAACAAAGTTCTTGTTGAAAGACTCTTCAGTAACTTCAAGATCTGACGGTGGCTCCTGGGCCATGTGGAGGCAACTTAGAAACTTGAATACTGTACCAAACAGTACAAATACTCTCGAGCATTTGAATAATGTGGAGCAAATGAATGATAGCTTGAATGAGGATTGCGATAAGATGATATCACCATATAAAAGTACAAAAGGTAATTTTGGCCTATATTCGGAGTTTCGACTCCCGAGTGCAGATGATGTCCCCTAGCTTATTTATGAATTAAAATCCGATGCAGTAGGTGGGCCAATGATAAAACTATGACTACCTGAGTTACTGTTTCCAATAACTAATATAATTAACTTTTGCTCAGAGATAGGTTACTATCCATCTGCATGAAAAACTGCAGTGTTGTGTCCTTTATCTAAGGTCACTAAACCAACGTCCCTTGGTGAATTTCGGTCAATTCCTTCCCTTCTTATCGAATCTTGGAGTAAAAGGTGTGTAAAGAACTATACGAGTATTGCTTTTCATTCATCATAAGATATACCTCGTATTGAAACAAAAAATGTGCATGTATATTTATATGTTATACATATTTTCATATTTCATTGTTATACCTCATAAGTATCAATAAAATTCATTTCAGTAAAATCATTCTGTAAGTTGATCTACACCAATTTACTCACTTAATATTCCACCTAATGAATACAATATTCCTTGTGCGCGGAGAACACAAAAGTACTAGGTCAGTAAGTTACACTAACAAGAATGATTTTTGTTTTAGGTATAATATCGCTTAATTTTCAATAAGATTCCGAAGTTTTGGTTTAACAGACTAAAGTAAAGGAAATTCAACAGTTATTGTATTTCAGTAAAGTTTCCTACTCAGAGTTACCGTTCATTAAGAATCAAATTGCAAAAGCGGCTGACTATTTGATGAGTCGGCGAAATATTAACTCTGTCGGATGCTGGAAAAACAAGTTTTCACGCTTGGGGCATGGAGTTTCATTCTGTTTCCCAAGAAAAGTCTGATTAAGTCATGAATTCGAGAATATGACATAATTGGTGATCTCGCTGGTAGCGAGATACTAGCACTAATGGAATGCTTTATTATTCCCTTTAAAATGAAAACTTGTAATGAAATATAATAAAGAAACTTTTTTTTGTCGGTTTAAATGTTTCGTCAAATCATTCACTCGGTGATGGTACAGAACTGCCAGTAAATGTTTTTGTATTTCGAAATGAATATTAATTTGATCGAAAAATTTTTCAGAAAGCTCTGAATATTCATCGGCCACTAAGTCTTGCAAGAATATGCGGAATACAACATTTTTTGTTAATGAGAAATTTTTGGTAATGGAACACGTGTAAAATTATTATTTGGGCAATCTAGAAATGCAATCTATGAGCGCAAAAAAAACTTCGGATGTCCTTTATTTCGTTTATTCAAAGCGTGTTTTATTTCATTGATATGAAACTTTTACACTCGCAACGTATTACATATATGTAATCTCTTGTATCTTGTATCTCTTGTAGAATGTTTTTGATAACAGTCATGCATATTTTGGCATCATCAGATTTATTCCATTTCTTGTGGGTTTCCCACTACTACTCTTCAGATTGGTTAAATTGCGTGAAAAACAAATATCACTTGAACTAAAGGTCTGTATCTTGTACTTCCTGGAATCATTAGTCTTTTTCGCAGATAAAATCATTCTTCATCTCTTCTCCCAAATTGCACCGTTTTTGAGATATTTGAAGTTGAAAGGAATTAAATCGATATAATTTTGGCCAAATTTTCTGATTTTCCCAAATCCAACTCTGTGCTGAAATGATTCAATTATCAGATTTGTTCAATGTTGCCATATTTTATGTCTTTATTAAATATTTCTACAAGGTTGAGGAAATTTCTCTAGTCTATGATTCCACCAATAAACACTATAGATGAAATTAACCACTGAAAAATTTTTACTTACATTCACTACAAAATCTAAATTGCCATTTGCTGTATTCATTATTAATGATGTCTAGCACTTTGTTTAATATTGAATCCAGAGTCATATTCTATAATAAATAGAGAAAAAGATTTCCATCACTCGCATAGGTACTTCGGTATATTTTCATGATGACCGTTGAAATAGATAATATATTTTCTGTCAGGACCTGTTAAATTGAAGACTTGTCTTTATGAAGAGCTGGTTCCTTATAGCTTCAGACTTTCAGGGTTCATCAAATTATATCTATTTTAACATAGGAATGCTTCAAATTAAGCTCATATGAGTTTTAAAAACTTCGAACCCATTCTCCTAGATTTGTTTTGTGGCTTTAAAGATCTTTTCCTCACATCTTTATTTCATACATCGATTCAACCTGGTTCACAAACTTAGGCGACAATAGAATTTGACTTGATTTTAATATTTCTGAAGGATTTTCATGATGCATGATTAATTAAAATTCTATCAATATTGAAACTGGAAGCTATAGGCTCATAAACAAGAAAGATTGAAATAGAATACATTTTCTGACCATAATGATTTCATACTGAATTGAATTATTTCAAACTATCGAAATCATCCCTAGAATATTTTCCACTTTTTTCTTGAAGATACAAATAACTGTTGACAGTTTCAAACAGAATCAAATCAACAGGGAACCACAGAACACTATTTTATTGGAAACAACCCACCACAGAGAAGTTATATCATTTTAATTTGATAATAATGCACTCTAGTTATTCTGAGAAAAATTATACCTAAAGAGCAATAATGGTTACAGATCTTATCTTGCATATAAAAAAACTTTGCAATTATTAATTTTTTTCTCTCCTGGGGTTCGGTAATAAATTGATATTCTATGGCAAGGTATTAAAATTTGACATAATCTATGAATAACCATTATTCAACATTTATGTTTTTATTTACATGATTAAAACAGATACTCTGATTATAAAATCCAAAAACTTACGCATGTTGAGTAATTAATTATATTCTAAACATATTCATATTAATGATCTAACAAACATTTTTCAAGCAAGAATAATTTCACATCTAAATCTGGGAATACTTGTAATCTATCCAAGTGAATTTTTATTGGGATTCAGTACAGAAAACAATCATCAAGCAAAGTAACATCACTTTAAAATAATTATTCGTAGTGACATCATTCATTGTTGTTGAAGATTTCGATATTCATATTTTTAACAAAAAAAAAAATCAAGAGACTTCATAAACCTGTTCACTGGTCTCTGTCAAGGAGAAGAAACTTCAGTAATATCAGTGTTTGGAAAATCATAGATGATTTTTTCTGGCTTTAAGCAAAGTGACAACCTCTTGCCTTGGAAGTTTTCATAGAGATGATGGTTTTTATGATTTGAAAATTTTAAGAAGAAAATTACAAAAGTATGATGCTATCATCCATTAATTCTGAGATTTCTTTTGAATTCCTCACTAGAAAGGGATCGTTTATAATCTTGAAGTAGAAAGAAATTATAGTAGAACAACAAAAATCTATGTTTATGGTGTTGAAGTTTTTTTACCAAAAAAATTGTATTTTGTATCTTCTTTCTGGATATGGACCTCATCGGATGAAACATGAGTGAGTGAATCATTTCTTAGAGAGAAAATAATGTTTTTAAACAATTCAGATTCATTAGTGGAAGCTGTGGAAGTTATTTTTCATTCACACTAAACTGGACTACAGGGGTATTTGCCCAATGTGAAAACTGAAATTGCTTATAACTTTTTAACGCAGCTGAATATGGAAAAACCGTAATGGAAAAAGTGTTTCTTTTGATCCCAAGAACCTACGGTTAAAATTAACGCAGTGGTCAAAGACTCACCCTGTATATTTAAGTTCAAATTATGAGAAAATCGCCAGCTATCAACTGAATCCCAACATCAAATCGATTATTATTGATATCTGGATAAAGCGGATATGGAAATTTTCAAAGAAAACACAAAAATTCTTAATTTATTATTATGAAAATAGGTTCAATTGATCTATAGTTGTTGAAAAAAAAAATTCAATTTTTTTGGAATAAAAATTTATGAACTTCATTTTATAACTTTTCGATTCTTACCATTTATAGAATCTCATGAAAAAGGTAGAAGTTGAAACAGAATACCTATCCATTCTTAACTTCATTCTATGAATGTCTGTTACTTCATCAATAAGAAAATTCATATATCCTCGTCGTCTATTCTATGGAAATCATATTGCAAAATATGCAAGATATCAAAAACTTCCATTCATGCTCAAACAATTTTTGGGATCCGAAGAATATTTCATGGGTTTTGTAGCCTAATGCGTTTTATGAAAATTTATTTTAATTTCTGTATGTTCTGCAACGTTTTTCGATGGATTTTCATATCTCAAATCTGTGGATGTGGATGGATATCCTAGGAGTTATTGAAGAAAGCAAATATCAAATGCCTATTACTGCTGATTCATTCAACACATTTATCCCACGAACGGATTCGACCGAGATATTTGGACAATTAACCTATTCTATAAATGTGAAAACTCTAGTTCATTCCATTCGGAAGATAGAAAGTATAGGACCGGACATACTCAAGTTTGACCTCAGATTCTTCATCAGGTAGTCAAATCTAATCGATTGAAACTTTTTCGGTTCGATATTCGAAAATTATTGAGCGCTTGTTCTAGTAGAACTAGTTGCTATCGTTTGGCCCAAATGTATTTTCGAATATCGAACCAAAAATGGACACGTTGAATTTGGTTTTTTTCCCGATGAAGAATGAAGATCAAACTCGAGTATGTCCAGCCATAAACTCTATATCATTCGAAGGAGATGAGCTAAAGTATTCATAATTTCAGAATAGGTCAGTTGCCTAAATATCTCGGCCTTGTTCGTTACTGGGCCAAATTATTCGAATCATGAAGAAATTATGAGTATGCAAAATATAGTTTCCTCAAAAAAACCTAGAAAATTCATCCGATCAATTTGTAACTTGAAAGATATGTGGATGAGGTTGAACAAAATATGTCAGAAAGATTTCGTCAAAATCATCGAGCCAGAAACTTTTAAAAAGATTTCCAAAAATTATTTTTTAATTAATGTCTCTTCAGATATTTATCAAAGAACGACGAAATTTTGAAAGTACATCAAGATTATTAATGTATAGGACGTCCTTGAATTTCAGCATTGTACCATATCATTCAAGAAGCTAGGTTTTTTCAGAATATGGAGATGTTTAATGAAAATTTTGATATCAGAGAAAACAATAATTGATTGAATCGTTAAGTATCCATTGGAGATCGATGATTAAAAATGCAAGGAATTCTTAAACGAATTTCGAATTAAAGTTACGGTATTTCATCATGCTTGATTAACTCTTTGTATAAGCAAATTTTATGAAACCCAGCGTATATGTTTTTTGATATAAGTTGTTATAATATCAAAATAAACATTTCAATTCAGTTTTATACCTAAGTATTCCTCAAGAAAATCTTAGACCTCTTTTCCGTAATTTGTACTGAATTGAATAACTTTTCAGAAAACAATATCTTACTGAAGGGAAAATATTCATTTCTATAGAAAAGATAAACATTATTTTGATTTTAGGTGAAGGCAATTTAAGCTTCGAACAGTACTGAAGAGAAATTGCGAGTGCTCATTTTCAATTTGAGAAAAAGGTTTTTTTTATTCAATGCTTCGATTATATTACTATCACACTCTTCCAGAGTACAAGAGAAGACTCTAGAGCAAACGCACAAACGCTCCTGAATTTACGTCAGTGCTAAGAGCTTCGAACAACACTGAAACAACACTCAGTGGTTATTTTTCTTTTAAGCTTCTTTTTAGCTTCTTCGTAGCGGTTTCAGTATCACATTTTAAAGCTCATCTCACCTTACTTTAAATAGTTTTCTTAAATACTATCACATTATAAACAGCAATCACTTCATGCGAAGGAACTTCGTTGAACGGGCCAGTTAGTTAACTTTCAAACTTCAATTCTTTACACGTCGTTAATGGTGCAGTCATCACTATTCAATTCGCTACAATTCATAAGTTCAAGAATCCAATTAGACTTTTTATACAAATTGCCCCTAAAACTTCAGGATAGAAGCCGAAACGAAGTCCCGATAAACTCAACCCTGTTTACGGTGGCCTTTCTCCAAGTTTATCCATAAAACTCTTTTTATGGCGCAGTACCAACAAGTTGATGAATGACGACTCGCTCTACAGCTTGACATCTAGGCCTCTGCTCCATTTCAAATCTGGCTTTTTCGCCAGAAAATTAAAATACCCCAACGATCTCGAACAGGGGGTTAACCGTGTGTTAACGTAACCGTCAGTCATAAATCACGTGATTGTCAACCGCTGAACTGAGAAGTTGAAAACAAAGCGACTTTTAAATTTTGCCTCATGAGCTCAGCGCTAATTTGAATTGATTGCGCGATTCCAGCCAGTGTTTTGTGCAAGGCGATGAAAAATTTACAACACATCCTTTGCTTTGTCTCCGCTCACCCTTTTAATCATGATGGATTGAGGTTTCTGTTTCTCAGTGAAAGAATGATGTAAGGTTCCTGCATATTTTACAGACTTTGATGAATGACCTTATCAGGAATAGACATCCTGGGCTTCATGAAGGAGAACATAAAGGAGAATCGTGTTTGGGTTTTTGTTGAAAGAGGCGGTCTTCATCATATCCTTATAATTATATAGAGATAAACTATTGTCCTCGCTACATTCCGAGAGTTGGACGGACGTCTACGAATGTGAGGATGTGGATGCTTGTGCGAGTACATTTCTAAGGAAATTGAAGACCTATATAGATCAGAGTACATGTGTGAGGCAGATCAAGGCCTGTGAAAGGAAAAAAAATCATGGACAATGGAGGGTTTGGTGAGGTCAATAAATGAAAAAAACAAGTTATATAAAATTATGATGAAGGATCCCACAGAGTTGAATAAAACAAATTATAAAAAATTCAGAAATAAATTGAATGAATTGATAAAAGTTGCAAAGAGGGAGTTCTATCAAAAATTGATCTTGCAGAACAAGTCTAATTCTGCTGCTTTGTGGAGATGTGTTAATGAGATCACAGGTAGCAATCCTACGAAAAACGAAGTGGAAGAAATACGGCTGACGTCAGGATATGTAAGTTCAGATAAAAATGAGATCGCAATGGAGTTCAATGAAAACTTTGCTAATGTGGGGAAGAGACTGAATGAGAAGATCAGGAGAGGTTTGGATGTGGTGAGACCTAGAGGGGCTTCAGTTTGCGGTTCATTCTATTTGGCCGAGGTTGAGGAGAATGAGATAGTCATGATAATAAACCAATTGAAAAATAAGGTGGCGCCAGGAGTTGATGATTTGAAAGCTGAAACACTTAAGTATGTGGGATGGGAAATAGCTGCACCTTTAACATATTTGCTGAATTTGTGCTTCAGGACTGGAGAAGTACCAAACGCTTTTAAGCATGCCATCGTAAAGCCAATTCATAAAAAGGGGAAAAAACTTAACGTTTATAACTACAGACTTATATCTTTAATATCAAGTTTGTCAAAGATCTTTGAAAAACTACTGAAAGTGCGTATGGATAACTATTTATGTACGACAGGAATAATATCTGACAAGCAGAGTGGCTTCAGGGAGGGTAGGTCTACCGAGGACAGAATAGCACATTCTAAGTAAAAAAATCGACGAGAAAAGTCCCACTCTGTTCATATTTGTGGATTTAATAAAGGCATTCGATACAGTCAGCCATGAGTTGTTGCTTCTTGTCTTGGAGAGTGTAGGGTTTAGGGGGATATCGGGTGAACTGCTTCATAGTTATTTGGAAAAGAGGAGTCAGCAAGTACAGATCGGAAATATAAAAAGCGATAGTGTGTTTATTGAGTGTGGTATTCCACAGGGAACCGTGTTGGGTCCCCTTTTGTTCGATCTCTACATCAATGAGATCTTTAAAATCAAGACTGATGGAGACATATTGGGTTTTGCAGACGATATTACCCTGATTCACAGTGCCAAGGACTGGGAAACTCTGAAACAAAAAGCAGAGGTAGATTTTCTGAGGGTAATTAAATGGTTTGATAGCCGTATGTTGGCTATAAATTATGAAAAGAAATACTTCATGCCGTTTACATCTTATGCGCCATATTTACCACAGTTCCAGGCTATGAAAATAAATTGTAATGGATCCCCAATAGAGATCACAATGAAGTCTGAAATCAGGTACCTTGGGGTGTACCTTGACAGTCACCTCAGATGGGGTGAACAAATCAATTATGTAACTAAAAAGCTACGAAGTATTATGTATACGATCAAATGTTTGACTCAGATACTCACCCTGGAACAGCTGAGAGTGATATACTACGCTATGGTGGAGAGCCATCTGAGATATGGAATTATAGCATGGGGTTCCGCATCGAAAGTATATGTAAGTAAATTGGAGAAATGTATCCTCAAGATCATCTACAAAAAACCCCGAATATTTCCCAGCAACCAACTTTACTTGGAAGCGGAGATATTTGACATCAGACAGCTGTTTTTTCTCGTGGCAACTTGTAGACAACATAAATACAGATCCGAGTTAGTCTATATGGAACACAGATATGACACGAGACATAAAGGTAACAATGCGATTACTCCTAGACCTGAGAAATCTATTATACAGCGGTGTCATACGTATTTAGCGCCAAGGTTCTATGCGCAGATTCCCCCGGAATATAAGAGATACAACTCGGTTGTTCTGTTTAGGACAAGGATGACGAGGTGGTTGACTGGAAGACCTAGACTTTGGGTGCACCAGTGTGTTGATGTCAACAGTACCTTCTACTATTGATGTGGCATTTCTCCGTTGCTCTCATTGCTGTTTAGGATTTTTGTGTTTTTTTATATTATATCTTATATGTATTTACATTGTATTTTTTCACACCCTGGGTTGCATATGAGTTTCGGTTGAGTGGAATTTTCTATTGTTATATATTATACTTTACGTTAGTCATTTTGTGTATTAGGTTATTAATCATTTTGTGGTGTGATCCCGCTTTCAAGGTTCGCCTTTAGCGGAATTTCGGTTTATTTGAGATCAATAATATTTATGCGATGTTTTGCACACCTTATGGAGGTGAAAAGTGTACTTATTTCTACAAATAATCTCGTTATTATTATTATATTATTATTATACTAGTAAGCGGGTAGATCAATAGGCCCATAGATCAATATAGTCCATAGATCATAATAGACCATAGATCAATATTGACCATAGATCAATAAAGACCATAGATCAATATAGACCATAGATCAATATAGACCAGAGAGCAATAGAGCCCATACATCAATGAAGCGCGCAGAAACACGAAACACGTCAAAATACCCGTTGAAAGCGAAAAAACATGAAAGTACTGAAAAAAACGCGAAGAAACGCGAAAAAACACGGAAGAATCCGAAGAAACACGAAAGAAACCGAAGTTACACGAAAGAAACCGAAATTACACGAAACAACGCGAGAGAACACGAAAGAACCCCAAGTAACACAAATAATCCGAAGGAACCTGAAAAAAACCCGAACGAATACATATAACTTGAAAGCGCACAAAAAAACTCGAAGTCACGCGAAACAACCCGGAGAAATACAAAAAAACCGAAAGCGCGCAAAAAATCAAAAGTACTTGTAAAGTGCACACCCGGTATATCACCCGAACGTAAACTCATTGTAAATTGCACACCCTGTATGACATTTGATCGAAATCAGCAAAATAACTTGTAAATTGCACACCCCGTATATCACATGATCGCAAATTCATTGTAATTCGCACACCCTGTATGACATTTTATCGAAATTAGATCCGATACGCGAAAAAAACATGAACACTTGCATGTAGGACACCCACTATATAATCGATTCGCAGTGGGTGCTTTTTCCATAAAAATGCAGAAGGAAAAACTCTCGAAGAAAGACTCTGGTGAAACTCAGTGCGTCCAATATAATATAAATCCAAAGAATATCGTTTCATTTCCATCAATTTCACAAAGGTAAAATAAAAATTATTCAAAAAAGGTCTGAACGTGTATTCATGAACAGAGTGCTTAGCCGTTTTTTCCTGAATAAACTAAGTGTGTCGGATTTTAACATAGAGTATCATAAGTTGGATCGGAGCTCGGAGAGGGCAATGAATTCGCGCGCAAATCGAGTCGAAAATAACGATTTTCAAACGCATATTTGAGGTGTTTTTCTTTCGAATTGTGAATCGTGAGTGGTCTCTAGAGATTCGGAATCTCCTGTAGATTCTTATTCGACCACTTGAAAGGCCTGAAAAATCTTCCACCGCCCATATCGAGCGAAAAATTGATGCCGTATTTTCAAATTTTTCGGCTATCATCGGAATCGTTTGAGAAATTATGACATTTTGCCTCATTTTAACGTGAAAATTGCCGAATTTGGAATGAAGAATTCGCGGCCTTATCTCGCTACTTGGATATGAAAATTGGTACCCGGAGATTGGAAATTTCCTAAAGTTTTTATTTCTACCGCCCAAAGGGCGTTTAGGGGCTTCTACGGCCACTGCGGAGCGAAAGCATCATAGGGTGTTTTTGACGTTTTTCATGAGTTGAGGATCGAAAAATAGGCGTTTTAGTTAAGGGATTTTAGCCAAGAATTAGGGGAGCTCCGGAATTCTAATTGGTTCTAAGGAATCCCCGGTCCTTGCTCTCGGAATATGTAGTGACTCCCGGACTCATTTTAAAGCTCATCTCACCTTACTTTAAATAGTTTTCTTAAATACTATCACATTATAAACAGCAATCACTTCATGCGAAGAAACTTCGTTGAACAGGCCAGTTAGTTAACTTTCAAACTTCAATTCTTTACACGTCGTTAATGGTGCAGTCATCACTATTCAATTCGCTACAATTCATAAGTTTAAGAATCCAATTAGACTTTTTATACAAATTGCCCCTAAAACTTCACGATAGAAGCCGAAACGAAGTCCCGATAAACTCAACCCTGTTTACGGTGGCCTTTCTCCAAGTTTATCCATAAAACTCTTTTTATGGCGCAGTACCAACAAGTTGATGAATGACGACTCGCTCTACAGCTTGACATCTAGGCCTCTGCTCCATTTCAAATCTCGCTTTTTCGCCAGAAAATTAAAATACCCCAACGATCTCGAATAGGGGGTTAACCGTGTGTTAACGTAACCGTCAGTCATAAATCACGTGATTGTCAACCGCTGAACTGAGAAGTTGAAAACAAAGCGACTTTTAAATTTTGCCTCATGAGCTCAGCGCTAATTTGAATTGATTGCGCGATTCCAGCCAGTGTTTTGTGCAAGGCGATGAAAAATTTACAACACATCCTTTGCTTTGTCTCCGCTCACCCTTTTAATCATGATGGATTGAGGTTTCTGTTTCTCAGTGAAAGAATGATGTAAGGTTCCTGCATATTTTACAGACTTTGATGAATGACCTTATCAGGAATAGACATCCTGGGCTTCATGAAGGAGAACATAAAGGAGAATCGTGTTTGGGTTTTTGTTGAAATAGGCAGTCTTCATCATATCCTTATAATTATATAGAGATAAACTATTGTCCTCGCTACATTCCGAGAGTTGGACGGACGTCTACGAATGTGAGGATGTGAATGCTTGTGCGAGTACATTTCTAAGGAAATTGAAGACCTATATTGATCAGAGTACATGTGTGAGGCAGATGAAGGCCTGTGAAAGGAAAAAAATCATGGACAATGGAGGGTTTGGTGAGGTCAATAAATGAAAAAAACAAGTTATATAAAATTATGATGAAGGATCCCACAGAGTTGAATACAACAAATTATAAAAAATTCAGAAATAAATTGGATGAATTGATAAAAGTTGCCTAGAGGGAGTTCTATCAAAAATTGATCTTGCAGAACAAGTCTTATTCTGCTGCTTTGTGGAGATGTATTAATGAGATCACAAGGAGCAATCCTAGGAAAAACGAAGTGGAAGAAATACGGCTGACGTCAGGATATGTAAGTTCAGATAAAAATGAGATCGCAATGGAGTTCAATGAGCACTTTGCTAATGTGGGGAAGAGACTGAATGAGAAGATCAGGAGAGGTTTGAATGTGGTGAGACCTAGAGGGGCTTCAGTTTGCGGTTCATTCTATTTGGCCGAGGTTGAGGAGAATGAGATAGTAATGATAATGAACCAATTGAAAAATAAGGTTGCGCCAGGAGTTGATGATTTGAAAGCTGAAACACTTAAGTATGTGGCTTTGGGTGCACCAGTGTGTTGATGTCAACAGTACCTTCTACTATTTATGTGGTATTTCTCCGTTGCTCTTATTGCTGTTTAGGATTTTTGTGTGTTTTTTATATTATATCTTATATGTATTTATATTATATTGTATTTATATTGTATTTTTCACACCCCTGGGTTGTATATGAGTTTCAAGTGGAATTCTCTATTGTTATATATTATACTTTACGTTAGTCATTTTGTGTATTAGGTTATTAATCATTTTGTGGTGTGATCCCGCTTTCTAGGTTCGCCTTTAGCGGAATTTCAGTTTATTTGAGATCAATAATATTTGTGCGATGTTTTGCACACCTTATGGAGGTGAAAAGTCTACTTATTTCTACAAATAATCTCGTTATTATTATTATATCAACCTTATCTATATATCGGTATATATCGATGACATAGCTCTCCAATAAACGTTGACAATCAATGAGTCCAAATGAGGCGACAAAGAGTAATTTTGTATATAAGGTTAACTTCTATGATAAATATCAAAAAATTTTGAAACTACTCGATTTCTCATGAGATATTCGTCAAATTCTCAACAAAAATTTGAACATATATGAAGGTTATTGATAATATTTATCTGTTTGGAAAGAAACCTTGTTTGATTTTTGTCTGAAAACTTCGTAGAAACTGTATCTTTCACTTTTTCATCACTTGAAAAATTTGTACCTACGAAGTTCTTTTTTTAAGATTGGGAATAGATTATAATCGCTGGTAGCCAGATCAGGACTGTGAAGTGGGTAAGCCAAAATTTCGAAGTCCACTTTCTGTAGTGCAGCCATTTTAACGTGGCTCCTGTGAACAGGCGCGTATAAGGGGGACGCTTCCAGTCGATTTTCCCCTCCTTTTTTCTTTGATGACTTCTTGCAACCAATCTAGAATTGAGTGTAGTATTCTATGGTTATGGAGACACCTTTGTTTTTGTCATCGATCAATAGAATTCCTTCTCAGTCCCAAAAGACTGTTGCTTTGTTTTTCCTCGCCAAGTGTGACACGTTAAACTTCTTCGGAGGTGGTGTGCCCTTTTTGCGGCACTGCATAGAGTCCTTTTTGCATTCAGGTTCATAATGATGAACCTAAGTGTCATCCCCAATAATAATCCGAGTCAATATTCCATCTCTGCTTTCACTACAGAGATCAAAAACCTCAAGAGAACAATTCAAGTGCTGTTTTTTTTAGGCGGCTTGTGCATTCTCGGCACCCATCTTGCACTCACTGTAGTCATACCCAGATGATCGTGAAGAATTGTAAAAATGGTTGCATCTGATACTCCAACCACTTCTGCGAGTAGTTTTCTTCCTATTATTTTTTCCACTTTTTGAATAAGTACCGGGGTGGTCGCCTCAATCGGCCATCCTGGGCGCTGGTCGTCTTCAAGTGAGCCTCTCCCTGCCTTGCTTGAATACATTATTCCCCTTATACGAGGGTCTCTTTTTATATTTCGAGATTAAAGAACAAAAAAAAATATTAATCATCGAAAATTGCTTTATTGTATTCCAGAATATTCCGCATTAAGATCAATATACTTTTGCATACGTTTGAACCAACTGTCGGAGCACTTTTGCCACTGTGATTGAGGTAACTCCAAAACACGCATTAACCGCTTCTTCAGGTTTCGAAAAACGGTGATCTCTCATTTTATCTTTCACGTACGGCATTAAAAAGAAGTCATTCGGTGCCAAGTTAAGACTATACGACGGATGACACAATAAATCGATGTTTTGAGAGCTCAAAAATGCAGTTGTTTGAGCCGATGTGTGAGAGCCCCCATTGTCGTGCTGAAGGGTGATCCGTCTTCGGCGGTTGGTTTTCCTGATTTCTTGAAAGACAACTGGCAAACAACTAGTTGTACCACTCAGAATTGACTGTTCTGCATTTTTCTAGTGGTACGTTTACGACATGTCTAGTTTTTCCGAAAAAACAGGCGACCATTTGGTTGGAAGTGCTTCGTGCGCGAGCAACTTTTGTTGGATTTGGCTCATCATCATCATACGCGTAAATCTACGATTCACCACCTGTCACAATATCATAGACATGCTTCGAAGCACCGTCGGAGATCGTAAATTTAGAGCATTTCTTTCGACCAATCGACATGAGCCTTTTTTTGAGCGATTGACAAATTGCGTGGGATCCAACGCGAACAAATATTTTTGACGGTCAAATGTTCATGCAAGTATGCTGGTCCCACTAATGCCTAAGGTTGTCTTAATCTCACGATAGGTCCCATGACATTCTTGCAATATCTGTTGGCGGCAGCATCAATGGTTTTCGGAACAAAAACTAATTTTGGACGATCATCACGAAATTCGTCTTGGAGTGAACTACGATCTCGGTTAAATTCACCAAACCATCGATAAACACTGGTCCTTGATGGAGCTTCATCGCCAAAAATTTAATTCAGTTCATCGATGCACTGTTGTTGAGTTAATCCACGTCGAAAGTTGTAAATAATAATCGCACGAAAATTTTCTGGTTTTTTATGGCGAGATGAATCTTTTAAGTTACTGTAAACCACACAAATAGATCTTGTATGTCAAAACGTTCTGACTAAGTATAACCTCGAAAATGTCAAGCTTTATAGATACATAGAGTTGTCAGTTGGCAGATTGCACTACTAGGGTTGTCCAATCCCGAAATATAAAAGGCAACCCTTGTAAGCTATAGTTTTACTAGGGCAAGGGACTCCGTAAACGAATGACATCTCTTCCAATATAGTTTGTACTGATTTTCCTTACTTGGTAAGGAAGTTAGTGATAGCGCAGTATCGATTTTCGTCACACTTCACAATTGCCTCCCAATTGACTTTTACGATCGACGATAGTTCAAAGACTGATCACCTCAATACGATAAAACTCAATTTCACTATTTATACTAATACGAGTTACTTCATTCGCAAAAAGTTTCGTAAGTACAGTAATTAATTATCTGGCCACCGCGAACTTAAAAACTCCCCCTCCTAAAAACAAAAACTTACTTCAGTCAGATATTCTAACCAAGGATGGAGCAAATATAACTGGAGGAAAACTGCGAGTGCTTATATCTTATTTCGGACATAGGTGTGTTCAATACCGATTGTCTTTAGTGTCTTTGATGCAAAATTTCACGAGTGTTTTTGCGGTTTTCCATCTGTCTTTCATTCAATTCATGTGGCACCCATTTTCCACACTTTTGGATCTTTGCCATAGCTTTCAAGCGGTCAGAAATTATTTGTAGTGTAACATTTTACATTTTTGCTATTTGCTTCTGATTCAAGGTGTCATTTCCATCCAATATCGTTTGCAATTCGGCGTCTCCAAATTGTTTTGGTGGTGTTCCACGTTCTTTATTTCTCACATCAAAATCATTATTAACGATCCATTGAAACCATCTTTTGCATGTTGCTTCTGATAGAGCATTATCACCATATGCCTCGACAAGCATTCGATGCGACTCTGCAGCACTTTTCTTCAAATAAAATTGAAAAAGTATTCCTTTCCGTAAATCATCACTTCCTGGTACAAAATTCGACATTTTTAACCCGATGAAAAAATATGACGTTGTCTGTTCAATGACTTGACGTATACTAAATATGTTTCACAGATGTCATAGCAAACAAACATACAAAAATAAAATGAAGGTTCGTTCACAACAAATGTTCGCTATCGAGACATTTATATCTTGACGCTCACTTCATACCGGTATACCTGGTACATTTTTCTGAATTCACAGATGGTTTTTGTTCTGTCGAAGTATCAAATACCTTTTAAGATAACTTGAAGTTTTTCTGCCTTTCCATACTTATAACTATTATTTCAATATAAGATAGAGGTAAGTAGATTCGGCACTTATTAGCGAAGAACACATTTTCAGTTAAAAGCAGTATAAATCTCTAAAATTGACAATTATAGTTTTACACTTCTTGAAAGAATCATACATATACATAGTATGATACCTTTATTTATTCTAGTAAACACTGTTTCCTTTGATGAATAAAAGAGGATTTTTCATTCTTATCATAACATCAAACAATTCCTCTAAAAAAAGAATCTACAGATTAAATGAAAGCAGTATTTCGAAAATATGTACTTCTGAATCTCAGCGTCAATTGGAAACTTTCCTTCTTATTGAAACATCATCATCCATTTTGAAGCAAAAAAGAGCCAAATGAACAATTGTTGATTGACTTACCTGAATTGTTCTATGGTCCCTCACAAGTTTTCTTCCGCAGTTGTATATGAAAGTTAGACACATCCCAGTCAATATCAAAGAAAAAACAACCATAATAATAGTTATTTGTTCTTTGTTTTTCTCTTTGTCAGCACCTCCCTAGAACAACATATTATGTGGTATTAGATGAATTTTTGACAAATTAAATTGAAAATATTTGATATTAATATACGAGGAGATATAGGAGTTTCGTTCTGCGAGCCTGTTCTAATTCATGTAGGAAAGGTATATCGGGTGAATCCACAAGTAGCAGAAGGAAACAAATGAAGATGGTACTTGCCGACACGTGTTTCTGCTGATTGGCTTCGTCAGGGCAAGGTAACCTTAGGAATAAGGAGATGGTAAGAAGACAAAATAGACAATAGGAGTACACATACAGGAGCGAGCGACCAATTTATGTCTTCAACACTAGGACCTTTCATTTAGGAGGAAAATCTAACGCATTGACATGAAGGAAGCATAAGCAACCTGTATGATGTAACACGTGTCGGCAAGTACCATCTTCATTTGTTTCCTTCTGCTACTTGTGGATTCACCCGATATACCTTTCCTACATATATTTTATGTCCACGATGAATATAGTGTTTGAGTTTTGTTCTGATTCATTAAATTAGTAAGTTTTGCTTAATTATTTTTATTTTTATTAATTTCGAATCTCTAGGCGAAAATCATCCCAATCGATAGGGTTCGACTTCTTAATGGAGAATCTGCGGTCTAACTTGAGTATGCCTGACCTTAAACTGGACATGTTGCAATCGTACCACTAGAACAACGCAGAAAAGTCACTTCTGAGTAGTACACAACCATTCGTTTGCCAGTTGTCTTCCAAGAAATCAGGAAAACCAACCGTCGAGGACAGATCACCCTTCACCAGAACAATACGAGCTTTCACACATCGGCTCAAACAACAGCATTTTTGAGCACTCAGAACATCGATTTGATGAGTAATCCGCCGCATAGTCCTGACTTGGCACGACTTCTATTTGTTCCCGTACGTAAAGTATAAAATGAGGGGTCATCAATTTTCGACATCAGAAGAAGCGGTTGATGTGTTCAGAATGCATGTTTTGGAGATACCTCAATCCGTTGCAAAAGTGCTTCGAAAATTGGTTCAAACGCATGCAAAAGTATAACTTAGTTATATTTTGAAAAACAATAAAGCAATTTTCGATGATTAATATTAGTTTTTGTACTCTAATGTCGAAATATAAAAGACAACCCTCGTAATATCTCATACTCCATTTAATGGATTGGTTTTAATGGATAATTAAAATGATAAAACGATTCTCTGAATCGTCATCTTTCCGGCATTTGCTGGAGCCAATTGTTGGGTGGTTTGGATGTGGATGATGCCTGGGATCGTTTCTGTTCTTGCCTTAAAGAGTCAATATCACGTTGCACTAGAAATAAGTTTAGTAGATCTGTGGCTTCCAAGCCTTGGCTGACTGAAGAGTTTTTCTCCACGCTGCGTCGAAAATGAAAGTTGTGGCAGTGTTATATTCGAGATGGATCGCAACAAAGTTATAATATCCATCGTCGCTTCTCTAATGCTTTGAGTCTGAGAATAAGAGATGCCAAAAAAATGTTCTATGATTCCTTAGCCAAACCTAATAATAGAAAGAAGTTCTATAAGCTTATCCGAAGCTCACTGAGTTCGAAAGTATCGGTTCCGCTAGTTAGAAATGATCTGTGTTCTGATGGTTCCGAGTGTGCTTCTGCTTTTTCTGACACCTTCTCTAATTCGTTTTCTGATGAGCCTTGTGACCCTATGCCAGCAATCTCTGCTCCACGTGCAGTCTGTACACTGGATAACATAGATGTCCGAGAGGATGAGATTTTGGGTATTCTGTCTCGGTTGGACAAGCCTACTGCGCCAGGTTTGGATGATATCTCAGCGCGAATTCTGAGGAGGTGCGCTGCAAGTCTGTCATTACCCATAACCATGATCATCCGGTTATCATTCCATACCTGTCAGTTGCCACCAGCTTGGAAAATGTCAAGAGTCACTCCAGTCTTTAAGAGGGGAGACAAACTGAGTACCAGCAATTACCGCCCTATTAGCTTACTTCCTTAATCTCCAAGATTGCTAGGAAGATTGTGTCTGATAGACTGTTTGGGTTCTTTGTTGAAAATTATATAATTCCTGAACAACAGCATGGTTTTCTTCGGGACGATCAGTTGTCACAAGTCTTCTGCAGGGTCTCCAGCATTGGACCAAGTCTATTGACTGTGGTATACCTGTTGGTGTGATATATCTGGACCTCTTCCGAGCCTTCGATCGTGTTTTTTTCGCCGACGTTTGCCTTAAACATCTTGGTGTGAGATGTAAGGTTTTGGACTTGCTGCGTTCGTTCATTGTTGGTAGGTATTTCTCAGTAAGAGTTGGCGACTCATTATCTGACTTCAAACCCGTTATCGGTGGAGTACCGCAGGGTTCTGTTTTGGGTCCGATCCTATTTTTGGCGTACGTATCAGATCTGCCTGGTTCATTCTCGTCGCACACATCCCATTTTGCTGATGACATCAAGCTCTTCAATGATGCTCGCTTGCCTAATATTCTTCAGTGTGACCTCGATCGGTTTAGCCAATGGTGCCGTGAGTGGTTTCTTCCCGTGAACGTAGAAAAGTGTAGAGTTGTTCACCTTGGGAGACACAATCCGCGTAACCAGTATATGATCGAAGGCAAATGTTTGGTCTCCAATGCACAGCACGTTGATCTCGGGCTGGTGATAACTGAGGATCTGTCTTGGTCATCCCATGTGAGCAATATAACCGCCAAATGCCGGAAGATTTTGTATTTGATGCGGAAAGTTTATCCTAGATTCTCGATCGAGATATGCCGGCAGCTTTACGTCACCTATGTTCGACCAATTCTGGAATTTGCTGGTCCTGTATGGTTCCCTAGCCTGATCGCAGATCAACAACGTTTGGAGGGAGTGCAGCGTTCTGCAACGAGGATTCCGTTCGGGGTGGTTCGCCTTTCATATGAAAACAGACTAAAAATGTTTGAGCTGGATTTGTTTAGTGATCGTAGGATGCGTGGCGATCTAATAGTGACGTTTCGTATACTGAGTGGTTTCATTGGTGGCAATCTGGGCAGTGTTTTCGAGTTAAATAGAAATCATCTTCGTGGCCACCAATATAAACTTTACCATGAGGTATTTCGAGCTCGTGCGAGACAGTTTTTCCTGCCGAATCGCGTGTTTGCGAAATGGAACTCTCTCCCTGACAGTATAATTTGTGCCGATAGTGTGAACTCTTTTAAAAACAAATTGGACGCATTAACAATTGTGTGATATTTTTTCCTTGTGACAATACTTTTTTTCTTTGTTTCAATTTTTGTTTGAGATTTATAGGCAACAGCCTCTTCTCTGTATCCTTTTATAATAATAATAATAAAAATGAATGACTCCCGAAGACTCTCGCTCTTTTTGAATACCTGAATTAATATTTTATTTGTGTCTAAAGATTTCATTGCATTTATAAAATAAGGTTTCTAGTTTAAGACAACGAATTAGTTAGTAATTGAAAGTTATTACCCTCATTACAAATACTATATAAAAAGGTTGGAAAGCGTGAAGCATACATTTTTGAAACACCTTGCTTTCCGTAATTACTTTCAAATTCATAACCATGATTATATAGAAGCTCAACAGAGGTTTAATTTGATCAGCTTGGAAGAGGGTAGAAAATTAAATGATTTATGTTTGTTGTACAAAATATCGAATGGTGTCCTCTCAGTGCCGAGCCTCCTTCAGCTGGTGACATTTAGGGTTCCCGAGAAAAAGTTATGATCTAAAGAATTGTTTGCTATACCTTTTCGTGGATTGAATGTTACACAGAATTCGCCACTATGTAGATTTATGTTAACTTTCAATTCATTTTTTTTTGATGTCGACATTTTCAATATTTCCCTTGTTCAACCAAAAAATTATTTCAAGAATAAGTTATTTTGTGTACCTATTAACTCATTATTGTGTTTTCTCTGCCTTTTTTTCTCTGGAGTGCAGGGAAACTGTTTTCTTTTCGTGTTTCTAGGTTAGGTTTTAAAATAAGTATATGTACAATGAGTTAGTTTTATATAATGCTGAGATTGTATGATGATCAATTTTTTTCCTTTTTTGAATTGTGAATACTGTATTGGGTTGAAATATCTGTTTGTGTTCTTCTTTCTTATAAATAAAATAATAAATAAATAATTTCATAGCATATAATCGAGAGCAGTTTGCTTTAGCTAGATTGAAGAAAAAAAAAGCCCAATATGTTCCCTGCTGTTAATTCTATATTCTATATCTATAACTATATTAAGTTTCCTATAGTTGTCCTGTGGCTGTATCTGCCATTTTATCGGATCCTCCATTCAACAATTTTCTCTACAACAGTTGCATATGGTGTTTTGATCGGAATAGCGAGCTGACTTCAGAACTGAGATGGGTCTCAGCTATTCACAGTAGCCTTCTCTCTCAGTAATATGTTATAAGATTCGTTTTCGATTAAGGTCGACGAAAAATAGCACGAATATTCAGTTGCAAATATCTAACGATACTCATAAAGATTATCCCACTGCTTCAATAACTCTACTTCTATTTGATATGCAAATACTGCATGTAATTCCGGAACTTGGCGAAACTTTTGCTCAATTCGAATGAACTCCAGGAGCATTATGGCGTTATATATAACAGCAGCTTTCCAGCTTTAACAATACCGAGAATACCTTTTCGTGAAGCTGGATCTCAAGGATCTCATTTCGATTTGTTTACATACTTTTTTGTTCGGGATACGAAAGCAGTCAGCCATGAAATTATTAATCGAATGGAAAACTCATTTTCTATTCTATCGAAGAACCATTGAATTCTCGGACAGTGATTTCAGTGAATTCCAAAAATATAATTTTCAATAATTATGGTCTCGGAAGATCTCGGATTTAAACGAAAATTTGTGCTGGTATGGACGTTATTGATGTCTCACATATATTCAAATCACGTTGTCTATAACCAGTAGATATAATTTGATATAATTTTTTCCATCTATTCAAAGGCAAAGACCCATAGAAGTTACAGTTACGAGGTTCTCAGAAGTGACAACACACAATCGTGATCTGATCCTTAGGGCCCTGTAGAAGTTTCAGGATATTCGATTCCGAAAAATCATCGCTTTTGTTTAAGTCGGATTTGAATATATGAGGTATTTCAAAGGACAAGTGTTTAATGGAAGAATAATTTTCTAAATGGTTTTCGATGTAGTAGATATACCTACTTTTGGTTGGGTTTTAAGAGAAGGGTTATTTTCAGTTTAGGACGAGGTGTGTATATACATTGTGGCTGTTGTATTAGTATTATCCTGTTGTCCAGAGTACGGAAAAAGACTTAAGAATAAGCGTGCAAAAGCTCTTGAGTTCACTCAGTGCTGTTCAGGTAGGCTGCTTTTGACAATTACCCGTATACATATGTAGCAAGATTTGTTTTTCTTCTGGAGATCCAGGTATCTCTCAATATATTAATATCTGACGCTTGAGTAATTCCATTTTTTTTCATCTGGGTTACTCAAGTACAATCATAGGAATATGCTCTTAGCTGTGAGCTACAATTTTTGTAACCGAACATAGTAGATCGATTCGGAAATCTGCACATTTCCATTTCTTGCCTAGCAAAACAAATCACATCAATATTAAATTACTCACGTAAAGTGGGTTATTTCATTCAATTCACATTGTCAGTATACATATTTCTAGATGGATTATGAAATTAATCGATTCATATTCTCTTTAATAATCTTATAAGCATATTAACCTGAAATATGTAGCAATATTGCTTACTTCGCAGCGAAATCATATTTTATCATCAAAATATATGCAATAAAAACGGTCAAATGAAAATATAATTCATCTCTGCTCTTTTGTTCAGTTGATTCATTTCTGAAGCCTACACCATTGTACTGATATATGATGAATAAACAGCACGGGATTATATGTATTTGTGCTAACAATGAAAATCTAATAACACATTTTATCTGATACGATTTATTGCTAGGGTATACTTTGTTTGAAAATGACCAAAAGATGAACTTTCACGATATGAATATTTATTTGTTTCCAAATGTTGCATTCCATTTAGATTGTATAAATGAATTAATGCACCACAATCCAAATTAGCATTGATCAAGGGTTTCAAAGAAAACTTCTAAATGGAATCAAAATTATTCGATGCAATATCCAGGGTCGAATTAGAGCATGACGACACAACAATTTCGGGTCCCCCCTTATGCCACCATTTCTATATTTCGTCTTGTAGAAAAGCTTGTCAGAGTAATCAACTTAAACAGGGTAGTCGAATTAGCGACGTGAACATTTTTTTTAAATCTTCGTACCTAGGGGTATCTAAAAATAGGCGATAAATGGTATGCGATTTTTCTTGGTTTAAAATTATAATTTTTGTTTTTAATGATTTTTTCATGGAGGAATCAAAAATTAAACTTTTCTTTTGTACTAAATATTCAGTCTTTTTTGTGTGTGACATGATTGTCTTCAATGTTGTTTTGATTATAAAATATAGCTTCAACCTCCTGAAACTACTTAAAGGTACTCAGAGAAGGCTTGAAACCTGAAGCTTCAATTTTTGTCAGGACTTAATCATACATTCATCTCTAATTTTAAAATGAAAATAGGAGTTTCCATAATAATAATAAAAATAATATTTATTGTTTCACAAATATAAATTTGTATAGGACAAGTCTAAAAAAAAAGAAGTAACTGTAAACCAAGATGATGCATTCAAGTAAAACTGTAACCATATTCTTCTTTGCTGTAAAAGCATTGTTCTATTAGGAGTTCCTTAATAGTTCTCAAGAAGCCGTTGTATTCTTGCATTTTGATCCGTACAGGTAAATGATTAAATAGTTTGATTCCGGCATACAAAGGTGAACGTTCAAATTTGGCCGTTCTGTGAACTGGATAGCAGATTGTATCCTTATGCCTAGTGTTGTATTAATGAAGTTGAGAGCACCAACCGATCAAGTTTTTGTGGATGTAAAGTAAGGAATCAAATATATATATATACAAGGAAAACTCAATATTCTGTACTTAAAAATAACGGTCTATAGGACTCAATCCGAAGATTAATCTTACAATTCTCTTTTGAGAAACAAAAACCTCACCTCTCGCAGTGCAATCGCCCCACAAAATAGTGTTTTAGTTGATGTGAGAGTAGGCAAGTGAGTAAATCACAACGATTAAGGATTCCACTGGTAGAAAGGCCTTGAGCTGTTTCAATGCAAAATATGCACTGCTCAGTCGAGTACAAACATGAGCACAGTGAATATTCCAACTCAAAGTATTGTCCCCAAAAACTTGCTTGGTAGTAAAGTTTGTGTTGGATATTCGATTTTGAAAGTAAAATAATCTTGTCTCATCTATGTTGAAAACAAGTAAATTTCTCTCACACCAAAGGGAGAAGAGCCGAATAAGCAAATCACATCTGATTCTCAACTCCGACAGACTAAGGGCAGCTATAAGGAAGAACGTGTCATCGGAGAACTGTATGATCCGAACACTTGGACTTATGTCTTTGAGTTGAGCTTTTATAAAGCTCTGCAGGTCATTCACAACAAAATGAAGATTACAGGGCCCAAAATAGACCCCTGTGGTACACCAGTCTCAACGGAAAATATGCAAGAACTAACTTCTCCCACCCGGACAAACATACATCTGTTCGACAGATAACTGCGATCCAGTCTCCAAAGATTCCCCTGAATCCGAGACTATACATACTTTTTCTCTAAAATGAAATCAAATTCAAAGGTGTCGAATGCTCGTGATAAGTCGAAAAACAAGCCAGATACCGGATATGCTTCTGCATTAGTTTTAAAATTTTGAATAGTCTTCATAAAATTATAAAAAGGAATAGTCCTCATTCAGCCTATTCATGTTGTTATTTGCCTTACAAAGCAGATAGCCTAATATTCTTTTTTCTTCTCTTATTGTTGTGGAAAATCGAAGCATTTTCTGACCATTCTCATTTCATATTGAATTGAATGATTTCAATTACTGAAATTATTTTAGAAATCTTTCTCACATTTTTGTTATAATACACATAGCAAAAAACAACTGTCAAGGATTCCGATTAAAAGATCAAAGAATAATAATACATTAGGATCTACTATTGTTAACTATTTATTTATGCTCTCTAGAGGTTTTGTAAGGAATTGAATATTCTGTGATATGGAAATAGAACTTTATTTTATCTATTAACTAATCGTCTTTTCACCTATTCTCTTTTCTTTTTTAATGAAATATAAAAAGCCGAAAACCTACGCACGTTCAGATTGTTATTAATTATAACCAAAACACAACAGATAATTTTTGATATACATTTCTTCTAAAATAAAAAGTACCTCGTTGATTTTTCAGCAGCGAATAACGTAATTTGAATCAGACTTCTTCAATCAATTGTAACTGATTACCTATATCTATGAATACTTGTAATATTCCCAGGTTTATTGTTATGGCGATTCAGAACAGGAGATTATCATATATAGTATTTTCTCGTCAACAACTAGAATTTCCATCATTGTAATGGTATGATATTGAATTGATATCAAAATATCGCAACCACCTGTTCACAGGTCATCACTTAAGAAAGTCAGTCAAAAAGAGAAAACTTCAGTCTTCGAAAAAGCATAGATGTTTTTTTATGGGTTTCGTCACCAAACCCACTCGGCTCCAGAGAGTGCACAAAGTACCTCATCGGCTAGCTCTAGAGCTGAGACTACTTATAAAGGGGCGCCACTCTCTTTTATGATAATACAAAGAAAAAAAAAAGAGGAAAGTACACTAAAGATCTCAGGGTCGCAAAAGAGAGAAAATAACGAACGCACTCTCAGGATGCCAAACGAGCCCGATCACACAAGCGGGAGGTAGTGGCTGGTAGAAAGAATATAGAGAAATTATTAAATAATATAATGAGCCCAAATGAAATACACAAGGTCCCTCAAACGAGGATATATCTTACAGAAGGTAGATCACTAACTAGTTCTTTCTTCACAACCCGAATAATCGATATAATGCTTTATCTCTTACTAAACAAAGAGTAATATCACCCCAAGGTATATACTTAGAGCCTCGATGGTAATCCTTACAAATAGCTCTTTACTTATATCTAAGCGACCTTCTCTATAGGTCGGGTTTTATGTACTAAACAGTATTCACTGAATTGGGCCTCTTTGATACTAATCAATCTTAACTAAATTCTACAGACTAACCTTCTATAACAGTCTAGGTCGTGGCTTGACTGAAGTACAAAAGGATATAGTTTCTCGACCCATAATTATTCTCACAGTCTCGTAGATGGAAACTGGGCGCAAATATATTCCTGGGCCAACGTAGTACAATTTCTCATAGTAATGCGCCCTGGGTAGACGACAGGTGTGGTATCTTAGATGGCGAAATCTGGTGGAGGTCCCCAAAGACAGTTCCCACGGCAGCTCGACGGTAATTCAAAGACAGCCTAGACAAACAGCTCGAAGACTTCAAAGACAGTTCAGAATCTGCGGTACCTCGCAACGGTACAATAATAATTCCCAATTCGGAGCAGAATGATGCTAAAATACGAACAAAAATCTAAAATACCTCATGACAAACATAGGTTAACTCACCAATCCCACGTCGTTTTTCCAAACAAATACGCCACTCCGCTAGAGCGCAAAAATCTCACCAACGAACAAACCAAACCAACATGATAAGATTTCTCTCAGGGCTTCAGTTAAAATCCTGTTCAGATAAGCAAAATTGCGATTAATTACTCCAGGACATTTCAACCAAAATATGCGGGAAGAACGACGTAATTGACAACCTACGTCACATGATCACAGAAAAGGACCACCGACAACATACGAGATAAGCTGGCAAACTACTGCGACTAACGCCACCAGTTCGGTTTGCAGGTACTAACTGGAGCGGGAATTTTGAAACCGTGACAGTTTGAGTAAAAATAATCGAAGTGACAACCTCACGCGTTGAAAATGTTGATGGAAATGATGGTTTGAAAATTTTAAGAAGAACATTCCGAAAGTTTCAGGATAATTATCATTATTATAATACCATTTAATTATGAGATTTTTATGAAATATTCACTAAAAAGGGATCGGTAGTAATCTTGTAGAAGAAAAAAATTGTAATAAAGAACAATAAAAATCCATACTTATGGTGTTGAATTTTTTCACCAGAAAAAATTGTATTTTTTATCTGCCTTCTAAATATGGACCCCATCCGATAAAACTTAAGTGAAAAAATCATTTTTGAAAGAGAAGATAAAGTTACTGCACAGTACAATTATGGATGCAGTAGAAGGTAATATTCATTCTTACTAGGCTGAATAACAAAGAGATATTTGCCCATATATATAATAACTTTCAAACGCAGTTGAATTTGGAAAAACGTTATAGAAAAAGACTGTTTATTCTGACCTGAAGAACCAGTGGTCAAAAACTCACGATGTAGAGAGATGTATGTTGAAATAACTCAGCTTGAACAAGAAATGAATTTGATCTAACTTTCGTTCATGAATTACTCAATAATTTCATTCATTACTTGAGATGAAACTTAATGCTAACAAAGTGTTCCTTTGATGTTGAGATATTTTTCCAAGCAGAATATGCCTACACTATACTATACTATGAACAATCCTATCGAACGACCAATTAGGGGTCAAATTTGCCTGAAATAAATCCAATTCACGAATTAGTTTTCATTCCAGAAGAATATTCTGAGGCTGTTTTATAACCTGTTATTTTCACAGATATCTTTTCGATTAGATTGGAACATGAAGTGTAATTTTTTCTGAATCATTATAATGGTGTGCTATTGAGTGCAATAAAATAGGCTATGCCTATGAAAATTTTTCGTTATACCGTGATATAAAAGATTTTATTATGGCATGTCATAATGACAACGTTATGTCACTCAATTTTGATGACATAAGGAAGCTCATTATGGGACTAAGTACCATAATGAATTCATTATGGTACCAAGTACCATAATAAAATTCTATAAGGAAAACATGTAATGATTTGATCAAAAAGGTTTATTCAAAATGCATTACTATGTACAAAACTATTTATTATAAATGGTAAAAGAACAATTACTACAATTTGTAATAGCAATTTCAATGGATTCTACAGTTTTTACATCAGTATTTGATGACTGTTGGCAAACTTGTAATCCTGTTTGGTTGTTGGCAACAAAAATTGCTTCTGATATTTTTTTCTTTTGATCTTTCGAACTTTCGATGTAACCTTCAACGACACTATTGCTTTTCCATCCGCCATGGAGTTTCACGGTACACAGATCAGCTCCAGAATCAGCCAAAAATGAAGCAGACGATCGCCGAAAACAATGTCCGGTATATTCTTCAGGGCGAGGTAAATTCAAGAAAGTGGCAATAACTTTTTGTATTTTACCAAAGGCATGTATTCCAACGGGTTGTTTTGTGCATTTCTTATTTCTATAAGTGACAAAAAACGTAGATGGTTTGTGTTGCAAGGTCGTATTTTCACATATTGTCTGACAAGTTCTACCATATTCGATCCTGGGACATTTCCCGAAGTTACAAAAAATTCTCGCATTACCTTTGTTTTTGTATTCGGTAATGTAATTCTAAAAACGGATCCTTCATCTATTACATTTTCAACAAGCATATTTGTCAATTCCTCTCTTCTGCATGCACCACTTAGTCCAATTATCATGGAAACTTCATTAAAAAAGTATGTATCATCTGATGCTTCCGTTAAAAACTTTGTAATATCTTGTTTAGTAAAAATTTTGGAATTTTTTGCTCTGTAACCTTCTGATTTACGTTTAAGTAATGCAACCAGCTGTAGGCACTTACAAATATCGACGTTTTTTCTTGTTGATAAAATACTTTTTATCATCGAATAATACGACCAAAGAGAAGATGGTTTTCTTTCCTTAGATAAGCATTCAAAGTAAGCCAACAATACTTTTTCATGAGTGATATTCTTGATTTTTTTAGCAGAACACCATTCTTCGTATCGATAAAACACCATTTCATACACAATCCGTGATTTTTCCGGCAAAAGGGAGTCCACGATATTTCTCGACATTTCTTCCAAATCAGAAGGTGAACTATCAGCTTCAGAATCACTCATTTTTTAAATTATATTAAATTCTACCTGACAATAATTATTGAGTTTGACAGCGATAAATAAATATTGCCATTACAGCCTGATGACGTTGTCAAGGAAATGGCAAAGCACAGCTTACTCACCCACTAATATTTGAAACTGCACAATACTTACTCCTTTAAAAATAATCATTGTGACATGTCGAAAATGCAGTTTTTAATTTTTCGAAAATGTATTGATATAAATGCCATCAGATAAAATTTTATATGTAATACGAATCAGAAACAATCATTATGGCACACGCCGTGTTCACGACTTGTACCATAATGATCGTCTTTATGATCCTTATTACATAAATAACTATTTGTTTTCATTTCAAATTTCTCGAATATAAATTTATATTAAAACTGATGAAAAATGTTTCGCAATGTTTAATTTACTGATTTCATGCCGACACTGGCTTCAACCAACTACTTCTTTCTAAGATAGGAGTTTGCAAACTTTTAGGAAGAATTTCCGGCCTATCAGAAACGTAACTTGAACCTCCGTCGACAAAGGAATGGCCACAATCTGTCATTTTCATTCCTGAATTGAAACTGTCAAAAGTTGTACGACGTAGGTTGGAAGTAGTAGTCATTTATACGCATAGTTAGCAAGTTACGTGTAACTTCTAAAACCTGTACCTCTGAACGTGGTTAACAAGTTCCAACGCAAATTGCCGAGTTCGCCACATTCAATAATTTCAAGGAATTGTTCCTATTTAACTTACGATTTCAATGCACACATGAGTCTGCCGAGTTTGCCTGAGGATGTCAACCGCACCACGAATATTAAACGATACAGCTGCTTTCTTCTTACTGATAAGACCTGATTTACTTCGATTCTGTTTCACGATTATCACCATGATAAAATTGAATTCAATTGCATATTACTGGTAACATTAATACTTATTAATTCAAAATCAATCTCCCTGAAAATTTCAGTTTTCTGACTCATTCCGTTGTGACGTAATCGTGCCTTAGGACAGAAAAAATCGATGTTCTTCATTCCCGTTGGAATCTTCTAGTGAATTCAATTTCTACTACTACTAGCACGTCACTGACGGATGTCCATTTTTTCTTATTTCATCTGTGAGCTTGTTTTAATGATAAAATCATAATCCAATTGCGTTTTTCGCCTGACAAAACCGATTTCATCGAAAATTCCGAACTTTTTAATACTCATAACAGAACTTTCGACCCCTGTAGCACGTCACTGACAGATGTCCATTTTTTTTATTCCGTCTGTGAGTTTGTTTCTACGATATAAACATATTCCAATTGCGTTTTCTGCCTGACAAAACAGATTTCATCGAAAATTTCGAACTTTTTCAATATTGATCAGACTATTTGCCACCCCCATAGCACGTCACTGACGGATGTCCATTTTTCTTACTTCGTCTTTAAGGTTATCTCAATGATGAAAATATAATTTGAGCTCGTTATAACACCGACATTCAGTGAAAATTTCGAATATATCGATTTTCTTCCGAACTTTTTGAATACTCATAACAGAAATTTCGACCCTTGTAGCACGTCACTGACGGATGCCCATTTTTTCTAATTCCATCTTAGCTTTCCTTCTGAAGATGAGAGAAAAATAGAGTCATGAAGTCCGAGCTTTGTTATTGAAAGATTTGCTCGATATTCGTTTGACAACTTGCGGACCTAGATATCAGTGTCAGTTGGCGTAATATCAATCAAAATTTTCATAGAATTCGTAGAGGTAGAATTCGATGTCGATGACGTTGTCAAAATGTTTCTACGATATAAACATATTCCATTTGCGTTTTTTGTTTATGACAAAAATGATTTCATCGAAAATTTCGAACTTCTTCAATACTCATAACAAAATTTTCGACCCTGTAGCACGTTACTGACGGAAGTCCATTTTTTCTAATTCCGTCTGTTAGCTTGTTTCTACGATATAAACATATTTTGATTGCGTTTTTGCCTGACAAAACCAATTTCATCGAAAATTTCGAACTTTTTGAATACTCATAACAGAACTTTCGACCCCTGTAGCACGTCACTGACGGATGTCCATTTTTTCTAATTCCGTCTGTGAGCTTGTTTCTACGATATAAACATATTCCAATTGCGTTTTTTGCCTGACAAAACCGATTTCATCGAAAATTTCGAACTTTTTGAATACTCATAACAGAACTTTCGACCCCTGTAGCACGTTACTGACGGATGTCCATTTTTTCTAATTTCATCTGTTAGCTTGTTTCAACGATAGAAACATAATCCACTTGCGGTTTTTGCCTGACAAGACCGGTTTCATCGAAATTCTCGATCCCTTTGAATATTCATAACAGTACTTTCGACCCCTGTCGCACGTCACTGACGGATGTCCATTTTTTCTTATGACGTCTGTGAGCTCGGATATATATGAGAAACATAATTCAATTGCTCCTTCTGCCTGACAAAACCGATTTCATCGAAAATTTTGAACTTTTTCAATATTCATTAAACTATTTGCCACCCCCCGTAGCACGTCACTGACGGATGTCCATTTTTTCTTACTTAGTCTTTAAGGTTATCTCAATGATGAAAATATAATTTGAGCTCGTTATAACACCGACATTCAGTGAAAATTTCGAATATATCGACTTTCTTCGCCCCTTGTATCTCGATATAGATGAATTTCCAAGTTTCCTCACTTTAATTCATTCGATAAGCTTTCTGGTATATTGAAAGCATATTCCACATTAGTTCCACAGTGATTAACCCTAATTCAAGTAACATTTCGAATAGATTTATCATATATACCCTGACATATATAAGTCGGATCGTGTGTGCGACCTTTATCGGTTTTGTGGTTGTGGCTAAGATCACTCCCGTCTCAGTTAATAAGTTTTTTTGAACTAACAGAAAATGAAAATAATTTTTTTTTCGAAAAATTCACCATAAGGTGGTAAATTTTTTGTTTCATTGAGTACTTACTTACAGTTTTTATGTTAACAAAATACATTTATCCACTGAAGAATCTTATTTCCATTTGTTTATAAATTTTTTGTCGATGAATGAACTATATCAATATTTTGGAAATTTTCTTTTCTAGAAGAACTGTTATTTATGTTTGAAAAAAATTTTTGTAGAAAATTAAACCATCCAATTATTAAAAAAATATCAGGCCTACAAAGAGAAAACCGCCGTTTTACCATAGGTTGCACTAGCATTGCAAATCGGTCGATAAGTACAAACTTAAACGTTACATAGACAGCTGAGGCATCAGTCAACAACTCTATGAAATCTGGATTGTCTATTTTTACTGTGCTTTGTTATTTTTGTGCGCGAAAATGGCGAAATTCGAGCCGTGCAAGCGTCATTTACGGGAAGTATTGCTTTTTGCATTTCATTCGAAAAAAATGCAGCTCAGGCGCGTCAAATGATTGTAGAAACTTATGGTGAATGTTGTATTAGTGAAAGAACGTATCGGGAATGGTTTCATAAATTCAAAAATGGCGAATGACGTGGAAGACAAGGAACATCCTGGACCCCTGAAAAAGTTCGAGGATGCAGATTAGGAGACTTTGCTGAATGAAGTTTCTTGTAAAACGCAACAGGAACTTGCAAATTCATTAGACGTGACTCAGCAAGCGGTTTCTCATCGTTTAAAATGCTTAGGAATGATCCAGAAACTCGGACATTAGGTGCCGTACGAGTTGAAGTCGAGGGACATCGAACGGGGCCATTTAACGTGCGAACAACTCCTCCAACGGCAAAACAGAAAGGGTTTTTTGCATCGTATCGTGATCGGAGATGAAAAGTGGATACACTATGACAACCCGAAGCGGAAAAAATGGTAGGGCCTTCCTGGCCATGCATCAACTTCAACAGCGAAACCAAACATTCATAGCTCGAAGTTGATGCTGTGTATTTGGTGGGACCAGCTTGGCGTAGTGTACTATGAACTCTTGCAACCAGGCGGAACCATTACAGGAGCCCTCTATAGGATGCAACTAATACGTTTGAGTCGTGCGTTGAAAGAAAAACGCCCACAATACGCGGAAAGACATGACAAGATAATAGTTCTGCATGACAACGCTCGGCCACATGTTTCCAAAGTCGTGAAAACATACCTGAAAACATTGAAATGGGATATCCTACCCCAGCTGCCATACTCTCCTGAGATCACCCCTTCTGATTTTTACCAATTGCGATTGATGACGCATGACCTCGCGGACCAGCACTTTCGTTCCTATGAAGAAGCCAAGAATTGAATCGATTCGTGGATCGCGTCAAAAGATGAACAATTTTTTCGACGTGGAATTCAGAGGCTGCCACAAAGATGAGAGAAAGTTGTGGCTAGCAATGGAAAATATTTTGAACAATGAGTATGTAACGAGTTTTTTATAATATCCCCTCAAATTAAGAAGTAAATCCGCGGTTTTCTATGTGATCATATTCATTAGTTCACTACAAATTAATTAAAAATATTTTTTTCATCGACAATTTGTTATGAACAAATAATCAACTTTTGATGGTTTCAGAAATTATGCAAAAGTAGCTTTTCATCAAAATAACGAGAAAAATTCAATTTGTTTTTTCATCAATTATTTATTATTATAAAAGTAAATTAAAATATTATCGGCATTTTGATGCACACGTGATGCACACGTTTTTGTAATTTTCAAAACAGAAAACATTAAGAGTATTTTGGTTTGTTTTTAGCAAATTATCAATATGAAATTGCTAGTAAAAATATTATTATTTTTGCTGATTTTATGATTTTAAATTAATAATTACTAAAAAAATTCGAAAGAATAATAATATAAAAAAAATAACTAATTGCTCGAACAAAAGGAATATGAAAAAAGCTTTAATGAAATATTGAAACTCATCATCAAGCTGAATTTTTTTTATTTTATTCAACGATTCGGAAATATTGAGACACTCCTTTTTTATGAAAAATGTATGAACAGATATTAGCTGATAAATGTCTTCTGTCAGTAAGTAAATAGTAAAAAATGAAAACAAACATTTTTACATTACATCAAGTTATTAATTCTTGTTAAATTGAAAAAAGATTATAAACAGAAAATTGACTTCAGTAAATTTTATCACACAATGACAATTATAATTATTGGATATACAAGAAAGGTTTCATTGAGCTTAAAAAATTTATGGTAACTACAGAAATATTTTTTTAATTCACAATGATTAAGAAAGTCCCTAAAGAATTCGTTGATTAACTAAGTTTTAGTTTATTGAAAAATTGATTAATAGAACTAAAAGGAAATAATTTCTTTGAAGTAGTAAGATTATTCAACAGTTTTTTAGATTTCAAAATATACTATTTATATCATGAATTTTTTTGAAGGACCTCACTAACTTACGACGCCATGCCTTCAACATGGCGCAAAGACTGCAATTTTCAACCATTCAAATAAGGTTATCCATCATGGAGGTATCATTTCAAGGATTTGATTTTTTCTTAGTGAATTTCTTTCTGTTTTAGGATCTTTTTACCGAAATCCAAAAAATTCATTCGTTTACTTAATTATAAGTAAAGTATTAACCACCAGTTTTCCATCATCTTCAATTGTTTGTAACTCTCGAAATTTTTAATGTACAATGTTCCAATGTTCAATGATCTACAGGGTGACTGGTAACGTAAGGGACAACGGCTACGTGGAGATAGAGGACCTCAAACTGAAGGGTATTCGTTTTGGAGATATAGGATGATTTATGAAAAAATGCTAAATCTATGAACTCCCATATCTTCGTTAATATGATATGTTTTTCGCTGATATTTTACATGATTGTTCATACCGGCATTCTCTGTCAGCATAAGAAAAAAAATTGAAAACATTTCTGGCCCGTACTCAAAAATTTCAATTTACATGTCAAGTGAGAAATATCATACGGTATATGAGATAAAATAAAATAAAATAGAAATTTGGGAAGAGGGAAAAAAACTGATGAAATATCTGTTTTTTGTTTGAATGGCGCAAATTTTGTTTCGTTTTTATGATATGTATATATCATATACATATATCATATACATATATCATATACAATATTTTTATATTCCCATCACGAAAAATAATATTCTTGATAAAACAAAAACACTAAATTTCAGTCAAAGATATTTATATATGATCCCAAATGGAATGAGCCACAGCAAATAATTTTATTAATAGTATCTCTTATTAACGGCATTTCGAACCCATTTACTAGACTATAAACGAAATATGATTCTTGCATTGAAAACGTAAGAACTTATAATCCCAAAGTGACGAATGTCGTAATTCTGTCTCTTCCAATTACTTTCTCATTGTGCAAAATCCTCCAATTTTGCAAGTGCTACCAAACATTCAACGAATTGTATCCTACACTCAACACATATCAGGTTTTCCTGCTACTCGGATTCTTCCGTCTGCTCCCTAGAAATTTCCTGGAAGCTTGAAATGGCAATCGTATCCTTGATTTATGTTCCGGATAAAGGCCAGTGACAGATTCCATTATGGGGAAATACGTCAGGTGGCGCATCGCCTTCATTAGGCATGCATCACACGTCAATTATCCAGACACGTGACTATAAATTAATATTCCATAGCCAGAAAGATAATGCACTAATTTGGATGACGGATGGTGAAAGCAAGAAAATGAACTGGTGCAGGAAGAAGCCGAGACGTGTAGTCTCGTGACTTTATATGGGACTGGCTGACCTAGCAAATTTCGTACCTCCTCACACCCGATTCTTTAATATTTGCTCGCTTGTTTTCGTAGAACAGCATGCTATCGTTTCTCCCATGTCTGTAATTTTCGATTATAGAGCGAAAAATGGTCTTAATCAATTGGTTTTGACATCCAGATGACGATTACAGGGTCAAACTTGGGTTTGTCCGTCCCTCCGGCGGTATATTCTATGTTCAGAAAAGTTGAGTTGAGAATTTAATAGTTCAAATATCTCGACCAAATTCGTCATTGGGGCAAATTCGTCCAATGGTTCAGAAGTTATGAACACTGAATTTTTGTTTCCTCTATAAATACCAGAATATCTATCGTGCAAAGTTTCGTGAAAATCGTCTAGCTAGAAAATTGGTGAAATATTCCCAAAATGTTGTTTCCAAGTACTTGTTATGTCATAAAACATTCATGACAGACACATAAAATTTTCAATGTACATCGATGAGATTGAAATTCAGCATACCTTGAATTTCAGCATTTTAGCTTTTATTTCAAGAAGTTGGAGGTTTTCCCTACATGAAGACGTTCAGTGATATCACAGAGAAGCCTACATTTTGATTGTCTCTGAGATCATCAGTTAGAGGGTTTCATACAGATGGATGACCAAAGAGTTCTTTAACGAATTCGTCAAACTGACCGATTAAAAATTATTTTGAGCTTAGGATTGCCCGATCAATGAGTTCATCAAAATATTAATGTTTAAGAAACCAAGCATATTTGTTTTCTATTTTTGATTCAGTTGTCAAAATTTCAATTCAGTTTATATCTAAGTATTTTTCAAGACTCGAATGAGGCATTTCAGAAGAAAGGACTTTCCTGGAAGGATGATATTTTTTCTATAGGAAAATCAAATATTCTTTTGGCTGATTTCAAGAGAGAAAAAATTGAGTTTAGAACAAACTGTGGAAAAACTATAAGTGAATTCAAATTAAAAGTTTGTTGATTCATTCACATTCTTCGCGCGAGTTGTTTCAGTATCACGCTACTCCAGAGTCCTGAAAAAAACTTTACAACAAGCGGGCAAAAGTTCATGAGCTCACGTTTTTATTCCTTATAAGTTTGAATTGACGAACGAGACGTATTCTGATGAATCATAAGATTTGCAAAAAGAGGAAATCGTTATAAAGTAATGAGTACTTACCGGACAGTCGTCCTCGTCCCATCTAAATCTACAGTTGAACAGGTTATTACACTTTAAAGTCTTTGAAATGCAAGTTTCATCATCACAGTCAAACTCATCAGCCGCACATTCCGGTATATAATGAGCTGAAAAACAATAGTTTATATTGATATCTAATATTCAAGGATCAAATATTAAATCAGTTTATATCAGTAGGTAAGAAATATATGTATTGTGACACACTAATTTTAAATGAAGTCAGTGAATATAATAATCATTATATAGATTATAACAATATTGTGTATTTCTCATAGTTGTGAAATTAAGAACTGTGATTTTGGTAGTAAGGTATCGAAAATAATTTAGAAAATGAAAAATTCTTTATAACGTTCCGTCCACCAATGATTATCGTTTATGGCTACCTTCATGAAGGCTTAAAATTAGTTCCTTAATGATCTAATAGTGGAGCGCCGTAAGATTTATACCTCGGAATCCAGGGCAAGTCAATGAATCTTTATATAAATTTTTGAAATGTGTTTTTAACAGCATATAGAAAAATGTTAAAAAAAATTATTTTGTCGGATCTCAATTTTTAATTATTAAAACAAATAATTATTAATTTTTCGGAGTTTTCTTTTATTTTCATTCGTTTAAAGTTATATTTGGAAAAGGAGAACTATTACAAACTTGTCCATGGGCCTCAAGGGACTGCAGGTACAAAGGTGAGGGTGGGGAAATTATAGAAGGGACAACAGCAGCTGTTGGGCATTGTTGACGCGGTCCCTAACAAATTAGTACACGTTGCATCTAGCTAGGCTAAATACGTAGGCAAGGAAACGTGAATTGCTACGCAGCTTTTGAGGAAGGTTTAAAAATAATGAAAAAAATTTTAAAGAAGTCAAGTTATCAAGAAAAGACAAGATCATTCCTTTACTGAGTTCCACTAGCCAAATCAAAGTGGATGGTGATATTATTCCAATTGATCCATTACTGTTATTTCAGCGTATATGTGTGTTAAAAAAATCGGATGACGAACTCAAAAACTACATGGCTTATGAATTAGCTCCTTATCCTCTTGCTCTTTTCGAAGATGGTGAATTACGAAAAACAACAAAATCTACATTTTATGAGCTATTCCCAGAAGTGTCGGTGGATGTGAACGATGTACTAAAATTTTCTTACGTAATTGATGGAGGGATGTTACTACACCGTTGTAAGTGGCAACTGGATGAAAATTTTGGCACAACATTATGTCAGATATCTACATAATAATTATGGACACAACATTTATGTCGTATTTGATGGTTATGAAAAAGAACAGCACAAAATCGATGGAAAGAACGCGTCGCTGTAAAAGAAATGCATGTAATGACATAATGTTCGATAAAACCATGCCTATCGAAATAGGACACGAGAAATTTTTAGCGAATGCCAAAAATAAGAGTAGACTCATAGATATGCTACGAGAAACATTTGCGGAAAATAAAATATTTTCTTGCCAAGCAGAAGCTGATGCAGACAGATTAATAATTGAAACCGCTATTAACCTTCAATCCGAAAACATTGTTGTAGTGTCTGAAGATGTAGATGTTTTAGTTCTATTGACTGCGCTCTCACCAACAGACCGAGAAATTTATTTTCGAAAACCACCCAAAGGCAAAATACCGCAAAAAGTGTACTCTTCTAAGAGCTTAGAGTATTACCAAAGTGTAAGGAGCATATTCTGTTCTTACATGCTTTCACTGGCTGTGACACGACGTCAGCTTTTTCCAACGTGGCAAAAATGTGTTCGCAAAAAATTTCGAAAAACGGATGGACTTGCAAAATGCTGCGACAGTTTTCAAAAATGAATGCAAAGATGTTAATGACATTTTTAACGCTGGTGTTACATGCACTCTTGCTTTATACGCTGCTAACAAAAAAATAAAAGATTTAAATATATCAAGATATAACTTTTTTTGAAAGCAACTGCTAAAAATACCTGCGTTAAACTACCGTCTTTGCCACCTACTGCAGATGCCGCTTTTGGACACTTCAAAGAGTATATCTGCAAATTCAAACATGGCTTGGAAGAGAAATATCACCAGAAGAATGGGGTTGGAAATATGAATGCGGAATACTGATGCCGCAAACAATGACCCAGCTACCCGCTCCAGAAGCCTTACTGAAAATGATTTTTTGCACATGCAAAACAGGATGCGGAGCATCTTGTGGGTGCAGGAAAAGTGGACTAAATTGCACTGTAGCTTGCTTAGAATGCAATGGTAACAGCTGTACAAATCCTTCACCCACAATCCACATCAATGAGATCGATGACGATGACGACGACAATAATGAACAATAATGTAGAAATGTATATAGTTGATAATAATTTTATTTTTGTAACTCGTTATTTTTTGATAAATATTAATAAATTGATATTCAAGTTACTATGCCAATATAATTTATTAGGTATAAAATTGAAACCTTTACTATAAACATTTTTTTACTCTTGTCCCTCTCATTTTTAGTAAATTGTTGTTATAAATTGATATAATCGAGATCGGCCATTTTTTTTAACTTTTTTATTTGAGCTTTCAACAATGCAGTCGAACAGTTTTTATGAAGATTCATTGACTTGCCCTGGATTCCGAGATTTTACAATTTTTATGCCTTACGGCGCTCCACTATAAGCATTTTTCTGTTTGTATAGTCGAATACGTAAAAACCCGGAATTTGGCGCTACCTTGTGGAGTCAAAGGGTGGAAACTATCTCAGTGAATACTGAATTTCATTTGAAACCTTGTCCTTGGTCAGCCTTTTATTATCATTTGCGGACATCAGCAACTGCCCTATTTCTATCTACGGCAGAATTCGCTCTTATAGAAAGGACCAAAGAAACTGAACATGAAAGACTCCCACTTCTTGGACATATACTATACCATCATCGATTAAAATCATGAAAAAGTTTCTTGAAAACCACTGCACCAATAACTAGGCCACCTGAAGAAAGAATAGAAGAACTCTTTGAGAAGTCCACCAGAGACAACATCACCGGCAAAGAAGGAATATCACCTGGAGCCCACTTACCTCACGGTACGTGAATAATACTTAACAGACTCAGAGTCGAAGTATCCCGCTGTAAGAAGACCTTGGTAAAGTGGGGATACTCAAATGATGAATTATGTGACTGTGGAGTATTTTGAGTCGAGACTCATCTACTCGTCTGCAACAACATCGGTACCACCTGCACTAACCAAATACATGCACCCCCGAAGCCCTCACTGTTGCGGAGTTCAGGAGATACATTTGGACACTGATAAGTTAAGTTATTCCCTTTTTTATTCAATTTACACATTGGGTATCGAAAGGTTCTTAGAATTAAATTTATGACCAGTAGAATTATGATGACCAGACAGACCACCGAATGAAAGACCTATTGAGCAGTCAGTTTGGTGTTGGCGTATTTTACTTCTGAACCCTTATTTTTAGTGAAACATCGAGCTATCGTTTTGCTGATGTCTTTGATATTTTCGAATTTCGAACCAGAAATAATCTTACTCGATTGGATTCGAATTCTTGTACATAACAGTATAATAAGCAAGCAATAGCTCCTGACCTCACGTCAGTGCTTTCCTAAATTTTTTAATTTCAAATTTAATACAATCAATAATAGTAAGTTACGATAGAGTGAAAACAAGAACGCTCCCTTTGGCGGGTAGGGTAGAACAAATCCCTTGGGACAAACTTGTATATCGAGCAGAGACGTAATGTCGGTGTAGTGTAACGCTCTATTGATAGGAACTTCTCACTACGTATGTGGAACATAGAACTATAAATTGTTGGCTACGCCAGGGGGATGAAACAACACGTTCTATGTTCTACCAAACATGACTACCGGAAGCACCAAACTTGACGCATGACAAGATGAATATTTTGGTAGATTGACACCTTTGTTTATATACAAACAAAGGAGAGTATTGGTATACTCAGATTCTAGGGAAGAGTATAGCCTCTCTTGCCATCAAACATTTTTTCTATCTAGACGTTTTCTTTTATCTCAGCTAGTTGAAAATCGTTATATATTCATTTGAAAAGAAAGTAGAATTAATTCTGTTATCATTGAACACATTTCAAATTCTAGTACTCGATTTCTTCAGGTGATTATTTAGAAATGTTGCCTTTAATTCATATTGATCTTCTCGATATTATTTTACATTTATGTAAGCCACAACGAATCTGAAATAGTGCTAGATATAAAGATATCGACGTTTTTTCCATTCATTTGGCGAGTTTTACCTTTGTTTACTACTTGTATTTTTATTTTTATCACACATTTGCTGAGCCCAAAATAGCTCTTCATATGCTTGCTCGTTTGCAAACAAAAATATTCTCGATATTTTCATGAAACATATAGTCATGACATATTCTATACAGAGGCAAAACTGAAGAACGTCAAATCATAGGCAAAGATAAAATATTCTAATAGTACGTACGGGCAATCTAGGTACATGCACACAGATAAGGACAATGGAAGAAGGAGCACATTATATTTCGCAGAAATGAAATACCTAAATAGGTGAAACGACATTCTAGGAAATTAACCTGAAATCATCTCAAGAAATTTTCGTGAGGTGTACCACGCTTCAGGTAAACACCGTCCATCTTGAAACATAGATACTTCAGAAATCGCCTCTGCACTTTTTCTAATCTGCTGACATGTACACTATACCCGGGGCTCTAAATTAAGCACCCGTACTGGAACCTCGACCTCACAGGTTCATTAAATAGTAAAAATAGGGTTCTGATGTTTTGTAAACACTTTGAGTTACTTAGGATGAAACCAAGTGTTTTGATGATTCCTGAGGTGATTGAATTTATGTGAGGAACAAAACTAAGTCCACGATCGAATTCAACAACCTTACCATGAACGCAACCACTTATATTATCAAGGAATTCTATTGTAGTTCTTCTACAGCTGAAGGACGTTACACTACATTTTTGAACGTTCAGAGAAAGTGAGTTGTCCCTGCACCAACGGTTTAGCCTATTAATGTCACCCTTGAGGTTCCAACAATCCTCAACAGAGAAAATGCGACGATACAGCTTGAAGTCATCAACATAAAGAAGGAAGGAACAGGTCAGGTACCAACAGATATCATTGATGAAGATTAAGAAAAGGAGTGGCCTCTGAGGGACACCCCAAGAAGCCTCAAACCCACCAGACCTGAATACACAGTTTTCTACAGGAAGGATGAGATTAAAAATTTAGAAAGCACTGACGTGAGGTCAGATTGCTTTGGCGCTCTTGTTGAGCTACTTGCGAGTAAATATTCAAACCATAACAAATCTATAAGCACTCTGATCACGTGAACAATAGTCTTTTCCCGTACTATGGGACAATGTGATGCATATATGAACGCCTAATGAATGAACAAACCTATATCTCAAATTAAAAATAACTACTCATAATTTTCCCCAAGTTTTGTTCGAAGCTATGATTTCCTTTTCCTAAAAACTTATGTCAGTACTTTTCTGAATTTTGACAACGTATATGATTTTAGCCACCGAGATTGAAATCTATCTCTATGATTTCCCGTTATGAAAAATTTTGATTGATATTACGCCAACTGACACTGTTTAATGAGCCCGGCATTTGTCAATCGAATATCGATCTGTGATGGCCATCGTTCAAAGAAAGTCATCAGGACGTATGTCATTTCTCTTTTCTCTTGAGTAAATGAAAAAAATGATCATATCTTTAGATGGAAAGGAGCTACGACAATGAAATTTGAGGATAAGTAAGATATCGATCACCTCAATATATTCACTTTTATTGAAATCCGAATAATATCTTATGAGATAGTGAAAATATGAAATCTCTATCTGATTCCTTTTGGATGCTAGAGAGGATACGGCCGGCCGGCCGGACAGACTCAACTTTCGCCACGAATTCTTCATCAGGGAGTCGAACCCAATCGATTGAGACCATTTTCGGCTCGATATTCCAAAATTACAGACATTCAGGCAAAATGATAGGCACTCTGTTCGGGTGAACAAGAGCGCCAAAAATATAGAAAATCGAGATTTAACCCGAAAAAGACTGCTTCTTGATGAGTATGCATGATCCAGTCTGTCAAATGCCTTCGTGAAGTCCGTGTAGACGACATCAGACTCATCCAATGCGCTACCGATATGCTGAGTTGAACAGGCCAAGTTGGTCACTGTTGATCGACCTTTGATGAATCCATGCTGACAATCAGAAATCTGACTCCTCACATGAGCATAGATCATAGGTCATAAGGTATTTTTGTTTGTCTTTCTTCAATACTACACTTACTTTACCTTCTTTCCAGATAGTAGGAAAATGATGTGTAGAAAGGGACAGAAAATATGGAATTCTGTCAGGACCTGCTGTCATATTAGATTTGCAACTTTTGAGGTACTTGAGCATAATATTTTCCGTTATATCCCGCATAGTCAGAGTTTGAGCAAAGGACCTATCAAGTGGGCCATCCAGCTTACTAAAATCAGTGGAGGCAATGAATGAACTCTGAAAAACTTATGCAAAGGAATTTATGTCAACTTGGCTCAAAAGTTATAAATTACATTCCGCATTAAGTTTATCATAGGATTTGAAAGGCGTTACTTCCTCGTCATTAGTATTGTAGAGATGGTACCTGTCTTTTCGAACTCCACAAGCTCTCCAATGACGGTCGAGAGTATTGCGATTAATTTGCTGTATCAAAAGGCATTTTCTTTATAAGTAAATTGGGATATTATCCCATCATGCGAATAAACCAAACACAGACATCTTCGAAGAACCCCCCATGAAATATAAATGACTGATTACCATCCGATTGGTAAAGACGTATCAATGCGGACAATGAATTAGCTTTCGCAACTTTAATTGCAGAATTGGCTCAACCCAACCTTTCAGACTCCTCTGATATCAATCGCGCTGAGACCCGGGCGAAACATTAATTTTCCATCGCCGAGCAAAATATAATTAGCAGCGAAATTCAGTTACATCTTAGCGAGTTTCAAAAGCGAGTATGACTGTGTTCAAAGAAGAGTCCGGGGATGATGATTTACACGTTTATTCAGCAAGTATTATTATAAAAGTTTTTTTAATTACGAATTAGATGTGAAATTTCATAATTTTATGATACGCCTTTGCGATTTCTTCTTACTCGAGAAACAATCTCATCTCATCTTCTGAAAAAGACAGTTTTGATAATCATTATAGCTATTTCCATCAATTGACCTATCTGTTCTCATCTGACTCCAAATCTACCGAATATAAGCTCAAGACTTGGGTAATCAAAGGATTTGTAACAAAAAATATGTCGTGAAAAAGATTGTGATGCAGTTGTGTGTTTTTTTCTGTATTTTCAGAAGTCACAGACCACTTGCAAACTCAGTTGAAAACAGCAAATTCAAGTGCTCAATTTAGGTATATCTATGTAGAGGATTTTATCCGTTGTTCTATCCTTTCGAAGCCGGATAAGAGAAGTATAAGAATATAGTACATTAATGTTATACAGAACTAACTAATGAATTATTGCAATAAGTCTATCCCAGTTGTTTAATGTCATGATATTGATATCGAGAGATATTGTGAATGAGATACATTAATTGTCGTTTCTCTAGTTACAGGTATACAGTGCTAGTCAAAAGTCCCTCCCCCTCGTATCTTTTGAACGGGTATACTTATAATAATGAAATTTGGAGGGTGGAAATAAACGGATGTTGGATTCTCAACAGGTCATAACAGGTGACGCAATAGTCATAAATGACGTCACAAGGCCACTGTGACCAATAATTTTAAATGGGAACCTATGGCAAGTGACAGCTCGTTTGAAAGGTATTGAAAATGCCTGTTCAGTCATTCCAATTTTGTTTGGGTTTCGGCTGATTTTGATTGATAAATTGAAGAAATACGAAAATTATAGTTTCGCATTTAATTAATAAAGATTTTAAAGTACGCCTCTGGTTAATTGTCAAAAAGGTTGACGTGTTTGAATTCTCAACTTGTCAAAAGTGTTTATACCTTGAAAATTTACCTAAGCTATTGTTTAACGAGACGTTTAAGTGTTTACATAGGCAAAATGGTACGTACTGTAGCCGACAAAGTAGCAGCTTTCTTAATAATTGGTGAATGTAGAAACAATTTCCATGCAGCGGAACGACTGTTTAATGAGAGGTACCCCGATCGCCCTATATCGAGAGTTTATTTGAGGGAGCTTCTTCGGAAGTTTGAAGCATCAGGTAGTGTTCAAGATGCAAACGATCTGGTCGACCAACAATAAGTGATGACAAAAAAATTGACATAATTGGAGAAATTGTAGTAAACCCTACTTCTTCCACAGCCCAAGTTGCGTCTATCTGTGAAGTCAGTCAAAGGACAGTACATAGGGTGTTGGCTAAAAACAAATTTCATCCATACAAATTAAAAATGGTGCACCAACTTTCAGATGATGACCCCGACCGAAGAATAGAATTCTGTGAAACTATGTCCATTAAAATGAACCAACAACCAGGCTACATACACACAATTTGTTTCAGTGACGAAAATACTTTCTTTCTCAATGGAAATGTTAACACTCAAAATGTGAGGTATTGGAGTGACACAAATCCTCACATCCTTCGTGAAAAACATACTCAATTTCCAGAAAAAGTAAATGTTTGGGCAGGTATTTTGGGAAACCACATAGTTGGGCCTCTTTTTCTCAATGCTAACTTAACCGGTGAATTGTATCTGGAGATGTTACAAAATGATATTGAGGCGTTAATTCTTGAAATTCTAGAAGATAATCCAAATGAATTCGACAACTTGGAAATAACGTTTCAATAAGATGGTGCTCCTGCACATTATTACGGTGCAGTAAGACGTTACCTAGATGAAGAATATCGTGGTAGATGGATTGGACGACGAGGTTCGATCGAATGGCCAGCTCGGTCACCGGACCTTACACCATTAGATTTTTTCTATGGGGTACTAGAAATCTAAGGTTTACGCTACAGCACCTGACAATATTGCCATTCTGAAACAACGAATTGTTGAAGAATGTAGGGCAATTTCCGCTGACACACTGGGACGAGTACGACAAGAGTTTAGCAATAAGATGCATTACTGCCAGGAAGTAGATGGAGCATATTTTGAACACTTATTATAAGAACTGGTTCTTAAATTTTTATTAATTAAATGCGAAACTATAATTTTCGTATTTCTTCAATTTATCAATCAAAATCAGCCGAAACCCAAACAAAATTGGAATGACTGAACAGGTATTTTCAATACCTTTCAAACGAGCTGTCACTTGCCATAGGGTCCCATTTGAAATTATTGGTCACAGTGGCCTTGTGACGTCATTTATGACTATTGCGTCACCTGTTATGACCAGTTGAGAAGCCTACATCCGTTTATTTCCACCCTCCAAATTTCATTATTATAAGTATACCCGTTCAAAAGATACGAGGGGGGAGGGGACTTTTGACTAGCACTGTATAAGGTTTAGATAGGTGAAATAGTTGATTCTTAACTGATTCTTAATTATGTGAATGATGATAAACAATGAACTTTAGTTACAGTTACTGAAAAACACTAATTGTTTCACTCAGCAATGCCATTTCAATAATAAGATAATAGAATAATATCTTTCAAAATGATTATCATTGTCACCAAGAAAAATGAAACATCGAAAATAGTTACCGAGAAAAAATGAAAAAATAAAATTTTATTTTTCATTTGAAACCATCATCGGAATATTATTCCAATTTTATTGCTGTTAGCTCCGCGAAGACTGAAAATGGGTATGAATTTTATTTCTTGAAGAGGATGAGAACAGTCACCAATCTATCTAAAGCACTTCAAACTTCAAAAGAGTGGAAAGAAGTCTTAAACAGATAAAAGAAAAAATGAAATTTGGATCACGAGTTTTAGGTAAATGCAGAATGTTTATGTGGATGAAGACGATAATTTGGTCTTCAAGGATGCTTTGGTAGAAGAAAAGGTAATGATAGCAGTGGTATTGAAATCTACAATAAAATTCCACGAAAGATGCATAACATAACATAACATTTTATTCAATGCTTTTCGACATTTTTACATGTATAGGACAAGTCAATAGAAAAATGGAAAAAAAATTACAAGTGAAAATAAAAAAAGAACAATTGAAATCTGCAGTAAATATAAACAAAAATCAGAATCCTTTAAATACTCCCCTACACTATAATACGCCTTTTTCAACAATAACTGTTTCAATCTAGACCTGAACACAGAAAGTGGTAGTTCCCTTACTGTAGTGGGCAGATGATTGAAGCGCCTTATTCTCTGAAAATGTGGAGAGGACTCATACCTGGAAGTTCTGTGTGCAGAAATAGATAACGTGGTAACATTTCTGGTATTATAACCGTGTCCACTAGACAAATTGGGCAATGAATTGATATTTTCTCTTGCATATAATAAGCATCTGTATATATATAATGAAGGCACAGTCATGATCTGTTTCTCAACAAAAACACCTCGACACGACGTACGTGAGCTCAACCCGAACATCAGGCGCACTACCCTCTTTTGACAAATTAAAACTTTGTCCAAATTTACTGAATTTCTCCAAAGCAAAATGTGATATTCTAAGTGTGCATGAAAGAGTCCGTAATACACGGCGATCAATGACTCCATAGGCAGAGATTCCCTTACTCTGCTCAAAGCATAATAGGCCTTGTTCAATTTAGTTCTCAAATATTGAATATGATCACACCATCTCAATTGGTCGTCCACCATTAAGCCAAGGAATTTGATGCCTGATTTCGATCTAATAGTTACGTCCGCATGCTCCAGCGTAAAAGACTGATTTCTGGGCTTGAGGCTGAAAATAAGCCACTCAGTCTTATCAAAGTTGACAACGACCGAGTTATCTCTGCACCATTTCGTGAAGTTTTGTATTGAAGTAATACATTTATCAATGAGTTCTTCTAGTGTTGAGGCCGAAATTGCAAATGACGTATCATCCGCATACATTGTGATCCATTCGGCACTCACATGTTCAGGCATGTCATTGATGGAAATTAAAAATAATAAGGGGCCCAATACAGATCCCTGTGGAACACCCAATAGGACTCAGAAATACATTCAGCCAGTTTGACACATAATAATCTGTCAGATAAAAAACTATAGATCCACTGAAGGAAAACTCCCCGAAAACCCAAACTGAAACATTTTTTTTATTATGAATTCGAAGTTCAAACAATCGAACGCACGCGAAAGTTCGAAGCAGAGACCGCACACCCAGCGACCATCATCCAAACACCTATACACATGTTCAAAGAAAGACACCATGCTCAAGAAGTCCTCCATTCGATCAAAAACTATTCTTTCAATTATCTTTGAAAAAACGCTTAGCAAACAAATTGGTCTATAATTACTGATAAGAGTAGGACCATCTCTCTTGAATCCTGGAATTACTGTAGACAATTTTAGACAAGATGGAAATACACCGTTGGAAATTGAAAGGTTGATAAGGTACACTAGATGTTCAGTGATCGACAGAGCAAATGATTTCAGCATTTTAGCTGAAACGGAATCAGCACCAGCACTCTGATTTTTCAAGCGTTGATCGCCTGAAGAACCTCTATATGAGTCACCGGATAGAAAAAAAAAGGGTTACTACTAATTTTAGTAGATGTACATATATTTGAGAATGTGTTCCCATAATGTTGTTGAACACATCTTGAACCCATAGTAGAAAAATATTCACCAAACGAAGTGACTACTCTACTGGTATCGTAGCAAAATGATCCATCTATTAGCAATGAGGAAGGAAATTTAGCACCAGCTTTTCTCCCGGTCACCTCATTCACAATATTCCAAACAGTTTTGCTCATGTTAATGGAACGAGAATATTTTCATTATGTTCAAGTTTGGTGTTGACCAAAAGTAGTGTGTATTCTTTTTTCTTCTGTTTATATAATTCTAATAAATAATTCGATTTCATTGATTTACATAGTCAAAATATATTTTTCAAGGCCTGACTCTCCTTCCTAACTTTTTCAGTTACCCATCCAGATTTTTCATTACTAACCAAAACATAAAGAACAGTGCTGAAATTTTGTATCAACAATCTTCGAAAAACAAATTGACAGAAGATGACGATAACTAGCGGAGGAATCGACGCATGAGTACAGAAAATAATTTTTTATGCGAATTCTCTACTTATAAATGCATGTTACTTTGGGGCAACCAGGTGACATATTGTTTAAACCGAAATTATTTGAAAAGTTACAAGGAGGACTTTTTTTAATTCTTTGTTAATATACAATTTCAAAATCATCACTTATTAGGATGAACTTATTACCTCACAGGATATGAATTTTTGAAGGGTGAAGAAATCTCAAATTTGGATACTTTAACCGATGATAATTATATTAAAAGCAATTACTAAGTTAAAATTATTTTTTTTTTATTCTTTATAAAATAGTTTACTATATCCTCAATTAACATTTCAAGAAATTTAATTGCTCATAACTGCTTTTAAGTCGTTCATTCCGCGCGCTTATAAGTTTACTCATCCATAAATATCTTATGAGAATCTGAATTGAAAAACACAAAATTTTTTTTTGAACAACTAGTGACGCATTGCTCTCAAATTGTGACTAAATTGATTGTTCAAGGGAATAAATTAATTATTGTTCCATATAAATGTTTCAAGATAGATTTAGGTCTTCATGATGTTATCGATTCTTTCCTGAAATGGGTTATAAATTTCAAACAAATTCGGTAGGTATTTTTTGTATTCAGTTCTATTTTTTGCATTTGTCTTTCAATTTTCTGATTCGATGTGGGCAACCTGAAGAAGCGTGTGTCTTTTTCAATATAAGACGACTCTTGAAGAAAGAAGTCCCTCAATTAAGCTTATTTTTGTACACACCACAACACTTATGCGGGGAGCCAGGGTTTTTTCCCCTAGCGCTCATGTCATACACCGAGTTGTATGGCACCCCGTCACCAACCCCTGCTAATATTCGAACAATCCGAAGAGTCTCAAGAATTACCGTTAAATCCAGAAAAACAACTCTTTGGTGTAGTTTATGGGCCGGTGGAATAATCGGTTCAAATTTCTTCAAAACAAAGGACGGCCGGAATGTTACTATGAATGGTGACCGTTATCGCACATAACAGACTATTTGTTGCCCGAAATTGAAGTCCGTGGTCTCGACGAAATGTGGTTCCAACAAGATGGTACCACTTGCCATACAGCCCGTGTAACCATGGCTTTACTGCGAGAGCATTTCGTCGAGCAAGATCATTTTACGCTTCAGACCAGTGAATTGGCCGGCTAGATCATGTGAGACCACACCTCTTGATTTTTTCCTTTGGGGCTAAGTCCAAAGGCTACATGGACAAGCCGCCTACGATTGAGGTATTGGAGGCCAATATTACTCGACTCATTGGAGAAATATCACCCGAAATACTCACGCGTCATCGAAAATCGTAACTATCGAATAGACCTTGTTAACCGAAGTCGAGATCAGCATTCTAAAGAAATTATCTTCAAAAAATAATATTAAAAAATGGTTCTTCTATTTGTTAATAATGATTATCAAATAAAATTGTTTTTATCAATTTTTTTTTAATTAAAAAAGAAAACTTCTCAATGAATCACCCTTTATAAAGTTTACTCGCTCACATATAAAGTATAGTCGCCTCTCTCCAATTCATAAGCTGCGTCAGCATCTCGGTATCCTGAATCAATCTTTATCATTCATCTCGAAAGCGATCAGGAAAAATCCTCAACACGATAATAAAACATTTTCAAAGGAAACAAGTAAATCAGATAGAAGTTCTAAGGAAATAAAACCTTTTTGACAGTTTCATAAAATACAAGAAGGAAAAAATCAAGAATAATGAAAAAAACCCACTAATAGCAAAATATAGAGCTACTAATATTCAATATAAAAAACAGACCAAGGAATACACCCACCAAAGGAATGTAATATGGAATGAGATTAGGGCGAAAGTAAACGCATCGAAAGGCGCATGAATATTTCAATCCAGAGAGGTCTCGATGTGATTTTATGGTATTCAAAGGGAGAGAAGAAAATTGCTGCAGAAGAAAAGAGAGAAATCAGTAAAACTGGTGGTGGAGCATGCATACCAAGAAAATCCCAAAAAACATGGTTTTTTTTCATCCCTAATGAATGGGAAGTCATTTTATAGTGTCATATGTGATATGTGAGTAGATGTTGAACCTTCCCACAAAGATTCACTACACGAAGAAGTGGATAATTCTGTGAGGAATTCCAGACAAAATTGAAAACATGATTCACAATTTAATTTTCTGAACTCTTTGAGATCAATGGACCTCAGCAAAAATAATTCCGAATATCTCTACATACACCATCTTCTCAAACTTTGTGAGTTGATCAGAATAAATTGTCTCTAAAGGTTTGTTCATTCGTAGTGGTGATTCAATTAGTTCATACTATTCCAGAGTACAGGATAGTACCTAAGATAAGTGCGTAAAAGGTCTTGACCTCATGTCAGAGGTTTTCTATATTTTATGACATGACCTGCAAACTATTGAGCCCTGGCCCAGTTAAAAAGCATAATGCAGACATTTTCATGAAATGAGGTGTTTTATGATGCCATAATGTACTATGGATATGCCATTTGAAATAAAAGAGTTGTATTCAGTTTCTTACATGACTGAAAACTGTAAGTCAAAAAATATTTTAGGACTAGTTTATAGATTATAATCTCAAACTCTATCGTACAAATTTTCAATTCAAAATTCTGATTATTTTCCCATCAACGTCCACAAGGCCGTCGCCATGAACAACCGAGTATAATATGTACTTTTTCTCTAACCCAATATGAAAAAGTGAGTTCTCCTCTTCTCCGAGAGACAATGCGAATCGGCAGTGCTGACAACCGAATGGAAATATGCAAAATGTATTCAAATTTTTGCAATAACTTCTTTTTCTACTATGGAAAATGAACTCATGGCTAAATACAGCATCATGATATAACCCCGTATCGTCATCATCGTAACAGTTTATATCAATTTCATGGCAAAGAGCTATTTGAAATACTCATAAATTCTATTCATCACGATGGCAATGACCGTTAACGACCTTCGCAGCAGTTGGTCCCGTTTTTTTATTAATTTTTCGCATCCGCTTCTGTCGCTTCAACCGCCATTCACAGGGATGCAAACCCTAGCTTTTCTGTCCTGAATTTGCGAGACAACTGTTCGTCCTGGATTCAAACGTTGGGACGTGACAGAAGTTATGAAATGATACTGGAGTCCAATTCCACTCGACTGCCATCGAATGTCTACGAAATCATCACCTTCGAAATGAAAAAAGTTTGATTGATGGTATGATGGAAAAATAAGCTGCAGTTATAAACAGAATTGGAAGAACTGATGAGGGGTATGAAGCAAGAATTCTCAGATGACTCCAATAATTTTGAAATTCCACTTAAAATGCTTAAATAATACATAATTTTTCAAATCAAGTCTTCAATATAGAATATACTTCAATTAGTAGTCATTTCTAGAAATGCTGAAAATGTCTCCAAACAAATATATCAGCAATTTTGGATACTTATATTTCAATGGCTAAAAATTAATTCACATAAATACAATATACACAATGACATTAGGTTAAAAATTAATTACCTAGTAGATTGTATTGACAACTCATTTACTTTGTGAAAACCTTTAGAAATATTGAAACAATAAAAAAGTATCAGTCACAAGAAAACACACTATAATATATTATTATTTATTAATCTTAGGCGATCGATTTCGGAACATTCCTATTCATCATCAGGCCAGCTGAAAGTACACGATTTTATTATATTTTAATTTGTTATGATTATTTTATGTATTCGAAACAGAATATTTAGGGTTAGGTTAAGAGTATGCAACTTACTGTCGTATAGAAGTCAAAATGGATAGAAATGTGTTTCATTAAATATCATTATTATTTTTCTAGTTTTATTGGGTTTCTTCAATAAATCGCATTATTTATTTTACTTATTTCTTTCAGCAACGTGGTGTCAGTTTGGAATAATGTTATAGAAATAACATTGACATAATATGTTTTGTTTTCGATGTTGAGTTTGTGTTGTTTTTTTATGGGTGCGAAATTAAATTTGAATTTGTTGTTATTATTATCTATTTATATGTTTAAAAATGTTTTTTCCGTTAAATTCGATGCTATCATTTAACATCAATGGGTTATCCTTATTTTTCAGGATTTCGAACTGTTATATATAGTTATTATAGTTTAAAATAGTTATTTTCTCTGGGTAGTATACTCAGATTATCGTATTTGATTTCCTGTTTAGCATTTTCTAGATATGAACCTAGGGTCGAATGAGGTCTATTCCTTTTATGTTCAGTAAATCTTTTTTCTATACTACGTGTAGTCATACCTATATAAAATGATGGACAATTTGTGAACGTTATCTCGTATATTCCACTTTGTTGTTCTAGTTTTAATCTTGTTCTGTTGTTAACTAATATATTCTCTAACGTTCTGTGTCTTTTATTAGTAAGCATATAATTATATTTTCTTAACGTTGTGTCTATTTTTTCATGAAAGTCATAATAAAGTGTGGATATGAAATTTGTTTTTTGTTTTTATATGAGGATATATTCTATTGATAACTTTTTTCTCTTCATTGAAGTTAGAATTTCGTTCACGAATTGTATTGAGTATTGGTTGTTTAGTCCTATTTGATATATAATGTTGATTTTTTTTTGTAGTTTCTTGTGTCAGTGGTATATTTAACAGTCTGTGAAATAGAAATCTGAAAGCTGCCCTCTTCATTTGGGTGCATGGAATGAGCCATTAGGAATAATTGCATCTGTTCGTGTTGGTTTTATGTATATGTCAAAAGAGAAAATATTATTGTCGTTCAATGTTATCTTTAAGTGAAAGAAATTCATAGAATTAAATATGGATCTCTCTAAGGTTAATTTTATTTTGAATTTAGAGTTAATTTGTTGGAAAAATGTTTCAAGATCTATGTCTGTTCCCGACCACATACAAAAAATGTCGTCAACATATCTTCTCCAGATGACTATGTGTTCACTGAGTGGTAAGAGCATTATTGGTTTCTCTATGTGGTCTACATATATGTAAGCTTTCAATCCGCTAGATGGTGAACCCATTGGTAATCCATCTTCCATGTAAAAAATATCTCCGTCAAATGTGAAAAAGTTCTGTTCGGATGTTATATGGCAAAGTTTCATTATATTCTCTATATCTGTGTTATCTAAATTTAAATTACTTTTTATGTTATAATGTTTTTATTGTTCTTCAATCAGAGTAAGAGTTTCTTCAATGGGAATATTAATATAAAGGTTGACTAAGGACAAATAGTTTGTCTAATTTGGACTTTATCGATATCACGACACGATTGGTTTCGGTTATCAAGCCATCGTCATGTGATAGACATAGACTGAAATATTTTTCTGGTCTTGAACGAATGGAATGATCAAAAGTGGCTAATGGCTTATCTCAATTTGGGTATAGAATGATAAAATTTTGGGTTTCTTTGTCACTTCAATCGATTCCAGCAAATTTAGCTTCAGTACTTCCTCGCAGCTGTGAAGGATTTCGAAATTGACGGTGTCCATATGATGCTTTTCAGTCATGATCATAAACTGCGTTCTGTTCATCAAATTTTAGGTGTTCCTTCAATCTATTCTCAAAGTTTTTGCTAGTTTGGCCAACAGATGTAGCATTGCAATATTTGGAACTGATTTTATAAAACACTTGGAGTTTTTTAAATCAAATTTGATTTGAAAACAACTTTTTCAGGAAGCCCTCAACTCGGTAAAATATTATACAACTCAAAATCTAAACGGAAATAGAGAATGGTATGAGGTTATTCACTACGCCATCCTGGATTGTGGCTGTATCAACGGATTTGTGAGTAAGCAACGCTGTTAGAATGACATTCAGAATATTCGCATTGCCTTAAACTACATCTTAGTGTCTTGCCAACAATATTGTTCGTTCACTCAGCCATTTATAGATTTTGTATTGCAGTTTATTGTACGTAAAAACACTTTGAAGCCTAAATTATGGATATTATGTTGTTATATATTGTACAAGAAAACACACTAAAGCCACATTCAGAAAAGGAAGTACGAAGCCGTAGTCGTTTTGATTCCACGGATTCCTTTGATTGCGAACAAAAGTCTTTAAAATTAATAATATATTTATGATATGCGTAAGAAAGAAAGACGAATACGATATATAATGAAGCATTTAAACAATAAATTAACTCTTTTTTCTCAATTATACCAATTCAAATTAAATATTAACCCTTAAGAGAGGACAACATACACTGTAAAAATAAAATTCTGCGCTCAAACTCCTCAGGAGTTTGAGAATTTTTTTTCAATCAAACCATTCTAATTTGAATTAATCTAAAATTGATTACGCCAAATGAACTACTTTTCTTGATTAAAACAACCTAGTTGATTATAGAGAACAGCTAAAACATTCGCCTGAAACTTTTTACATTTCAGCGAAATGGAAGAAACAACTGATTCAACATAAACATACAATTACAAGAAATTGTTTATGCACTTGTCTCAATATCCATAATTGATTGATACAAATACATTATTCTAAATAGGTTTTAACGAAACCATTCGTTCGTTTCATTTTTATTTGTTCAATAGAACGAAGGTACGGTTGTCGTAAATTCTGTCAGTTGATGCAACGACTATAGTTTCTTGAGACAAGAATCTCGTGAGATTATATTATTCGCCTCATTTACTTGAAGAAAACTATAAATATTTGAATAAGATTGAACATATAATTGTTGCAATATTAAGTGACATTTGTAAAAAAATATTGCATAATTGATTTAATAAAACGAATTAATTGTAGCAATTTTTTTATATTGGCTGCAATTATTATAAATCAAAACTCTATCTCTTTTATATTAAATATATGCCATTTAAATGCAATTATTTGTGCATTTTACTCACAATATTGTTGTATCCGGTGATAAAGATGACATGGAATACATGATGCGCAAGCTAATTGAAGAATCCGAGAAGTGGGGCTTAAATGTCAACTTAGAGAAAAACAAATTGTGTTGGTGGAGAACCGGGATCTCTTGGCGGCACTCTATATAGCCACGCATAGCTTAGTTCACAGCGCTTCGGTAGCCTAGAGGTTTGCGCTCAAGTTTCACACCGACTAGGTACTAGATGCCGGGTTCAACTCCCGGCGGCTCCTCAAAACTTCTAACCCCTGCGTCTATGGCATGGCGCACACAAGCCATACTGATGAGTCCAAATGTGTGCGCCAGGGACGAAACGCATAAGTAGGGATAAATTCCTTCGATTCTACATTGGTGACCCCGACGTGATGGGAACGGTTGTCTTTACGACGTGTCATGGAAAAGCAGACGGTTGACGCTTGAGGTATACTCGCTCCTCTCTGCAACTTCTAACGAAACTCTAGACGCCTTTATGATTTTTATCGACTGAATTCTCGATCCATTCAACTACAAATCGAGTTTCAGTGAAATGTAATATTTATTTACATGAAACCAAAATTTTTATTCTACGAAAAGTATCAATAGTTACATACTAATTAATATTACCGTTGGATCGAATTTTTTACCACCTGAGTCAAAAACTCTGAGCTTGGTTGAAACTAATCAGTTTCTTAACTGAAGAAACTTTTATTTAGGGTAAACGCCATTCTCAACCGTAGAGGGCGGTAGGGTCAAGTACTTTATGCATTTGGCTGTATTCACACGTACGGAGTACTTGAGACAAATTAATATGGTTTGAGATGAGGAACTATTTTTACAGTGTATGACATATGACATAGGTCAGCTAGTTACTCATAATACTTACGAGAGTTTTTTGCATTTTCTCTGAAAGCAGTGAAATTTGCAGTAAACATGGTTTTATTATTTGGCAGCTCATTATAGAGTCGTAGGATCATGACATTGTTCTTCGACATCACAGGATCTGCCAATGCACCACAAAAAATCCTCTCTTTGGAGCTCATATCTGTTTTGTCATGGAAGATCTGGATAAAATTTGATTCACAATTGTTAGGCACCTCTAACTTGAATTCCTCGAACTGTAGATGAACCTGGAAAAAAATTAAATTATTATACAGGAGATCTTCTTTAACAGAATAGATTAACTATCGCAGATATAAAAATGTATTATCTGATTATCAAAATAAGTTACGATCAGAGTTCTGTAGCGATATATAGAGTATTCCGTGACAGACGAGCTACTCCGTATATTATTTATCTCAAATTAATTGGAAAAAGTATAATTTTTTAGGGAATCACCTTTTGATGTTTGTAAGAGCCTCCTGAACGAATCCCTTTATTCCCTTGAATTGAAAAGGGGATATGACTTGTGTGATACTGCATTTTAAAGATGTTGAAAGCATATTTACAACGTTTTATGAAAACCGCAATTTTTAAGAAACGTTTTCGCTAAAAATCAAATCTTCTGTTCAAGTGAGTGTCACGGTTTCAAAATTCCCGCTCTAGTTAGTACCTGCGAATCGAACTGGTGGCGTTAGTCGCAGTAGTTTACCAGCTTATCTCGTACGTTTCAATGGACGGTTGTCGGTGGTCCTGTTCTGTCATGTGACGTAGGTTGTCAATTACGTCGTTCTTCCGGCATATATTTGGTTAAAACGTCCTGGAGAAACTAATCGCAATTTTGCGGATCTGAACAGGATTTTAACTGAAGCCCTGAGAGAAATCTTATCATGTTGGTTTGGTTGGTTCGTTGGTGAGATTTTTGCGCCTTAGCGGAGTGGCGTATTTGTTTGGAAAAACGACGTGGAATTGGTGAGTTAACCTATGTTTGTCACGAAGTATTTTAGATATTTGTTCGTATTTTTAGCATCATTCTACTTCGAATTAGGAATTATTATTGTACCGTTGCGAGATACCTCAGATTCTGAACTGTCTTTGAAGTCTTCGAGCTGTTTGTATAGGCTGTCTTTGAATTACTGCCGTGGGAGCTGTCTTTGGGGACCTCCCCAGATTTCGCCATCTAAGATACCACACCTGTCGTCTACCCAGGGCGCATTACTGTGAGAAATTGTACTACGTTGGCCCAGGAATATATTTGAGCCCAGTTTCCATCTACGAGACTGTGAGAATAATATCCTTTTGTACTTCAGTCAAGCCACGACCTAGACTGTTATAGAAGGTTAGTCTGTAGAATTTAGTTAAGATTGATTAGTATCAAAGAAGCCCAATTCAGTGAATACTGTTTAATACATAAAACCCGACCTATCGAGAAGGTCGCTTAGATATAAGTAAAGAGCTATTTATAACGATTACCATCGAGGCTCTAAGTATATACCTTGGGGTGATATTACTGTTTGTTTAGTAAGAGATAAAGCATTATATCGAGTATTCGGGTTGTGAAGTAAGAACTAGTTAGTGATCCACCTTCTGTAAGATATATCCTCGTTTGAGGGATCTTGTGTATTTCATTTGGGCTCATTATATTATCAAATAACTGCTCTATATTCATTCTACCAGCCACTACCTTCCGCTTGTGTGATCGGGCTCGTTTGGCATCCTGAGAGTGCGTTCGTTATTTTCTCTCTTTCATGACCTTGAGATCTTTAGTGTTTAGTATTTTTCTTTTTTTTTTTATATTATCATAAAAGAGAGTGGCGCCCCTTTATAAGTAGTCTCAGCTCTAGAGCTAGCCGAGGAGGTACTTTGTGCACTCTCTGGAGCCGAGTGGGTTTGGTGACATGAGCTACCTTGAATTATGCTTTTCTCTACAATGTACAGTTTTATTGAGCTTTGTCAATATTGTGAAATTTACCATAATTTTCAAGTTGGCTCATAAGCATCCGTCAAAATAAAGCAATCATCAAAATGTGTGTAGTATTAATTTCGTGTCTCTGGTAGATGCACCTATTTGAATATAAGATTCTCTGAGTGAAACTTGATACATCAACATATCCTCGTTATATTATTTGCTTTAAAACGTAAAGAAACACAAAGGGTCGAGTTTTATGAAATCAAGTAGAACAAGAGCACATTTAGAATATTATATAAGAATCCCTAGAAGCATTTAGACCTCCGGTTTATAAAAAAAACGCCCTGTGTATGTTTGATAAGTTTCCTGTAAAATTCGGAAACACTCACTGCATTGGGGAAGTATCCTAGACCGACGTCCAAACAAAAAAAACTCGCTTTTCACGAGTAGAATTGCCAAAAAAGTTAGGACTGCAAGCTAGCGGTTTCCGATGAAACCTTCGTATAATTCTGAAACCCCTCATTCATTTCGCAAGCTTCCTCTTCATTTCTAGAGTGAAAAATTTCTCTCTAAAAGAAGAATTGACTGAAACCTTAAGACTGCAGATTGTTGCTTCCTTTACATTCCGGAAGCTTTCTGTACATTTCTGAAGCACTCGGCATGTTTCAAAAGCACTCTGTAGATGACCAAAGCGCTTTATACATTTTGGAAAATTCTTGCATATTTTGAAAGCTCCATGTACGTTTTGGAAGCTTCTCCATGTATACTATGAAAGGTTTATGTACCTCTTGGAAGCCCCCTGTATTTCTGAAGCCCTGGTATATTTCGGAACCTCGATTCATATTGCCAAAGCTTCAGTATATTTCTAAAATTTAAGAAATCTCGCTTCATGAGCGAAATTGGCCGGCCAGTAAGGACTGCAGGTTTTTATTTTCAAAAGTTTCGTTTTGAAGTTTGTGCAGACCAAACCTCCGTACATATGGGAGGCCTCCTCCACATTCTGGAATCTCCCTATACATTAGTAGAATTAACGTAAATATGTGAATGTTTCTGTTTCACCTTGTACAATTCTGAAGTCTCAGAAATAAAATACTACAAAGCAGTTCTCATTGTTGATCTTAACATTGGCAGAATTGATGCTTACTTTTCTGATTAATATTTGATAGTCATACCACGAAGTGTTATATTATGACAGGAAGAGTCAAAATTTACCCCAAAATAATTGAATGTGAAAGAAAAAAAAACCTGAATGAAATAATAGAAAATTTATGGTTGTCAGATCAACATACCGTTTGTTTCATAATTGTAATTTCAATCAACTCGATAAAAATAGAATAATTCATTGTTTGGTTATATAATCTATGGCTATCATGCAGAGAACATAGAATTGGAGAATGTTTATGGTAAACCATCAACATGCTTTGGTTATGTGTTGATCCACCTGTTAGGTTCCATGCACACCAAACCAAATTTTATATCGCACTACCCCTTTGTAATACCTTAAATCAAAGGTCTCTTAGAGTAGTGTCACCTGTACAAGAATTTTCCCAAAATTTTATACAGGGTCAAAATAAGGTATGACTTGAATTAAATGAACATTTGTTTTCATGAGGTAGTATTTCATTACTACAAAGGAACGATAATCCAGAAGAATAATCTTTCCAATAGTCGAGCTAGTCACGATTGACGTAGGTTGTTCCAGAAAATCAAGACCTCAAGTGTAATTGTGTACCGGTTTAGGGGTACTTTCCCTCATCAGCACATTGTGGTACTAAAATCTTGGAAGTGGCCGCTAGTCTTAATAAAAAATGGGACCAAACTTCCAGGCAAGCCTATAAGAAGCGCCATCTATATCTCAAAGAGTGAACCAGTCTCACTTTCTCTGTAAATTCATACAATACATCACTTCCAATTCAACGACATCCATTGCTCATTGAAAGAATAAATAATATTTAAAGACCACTGACGAGTTGAGGAGGTTCGCTTGCCATATCATATTCCGTACATCTATCATACACGAAAGGAAATATTTTCAAGTGCCTAAATGCCGGCACACGGCTAAGTAAATCACTACAAAGGAACGATAATCCCGAAGAATCGTCGTTCTAATGGTGCGTGCTAGCCACGATTGACGAAGGATGTCCCAGAGCATCAAAACCTCGAATGCAACTGTGTGCACAGTGTTGCACTGATATCTTGTAGGAGGCCGTCAGACCTAATAAAGAATGAGACGAAACTTCCAGATGGATCCAGAAGAAACGCATTCTATGTATACTTCCAAGACTGAATCAGTCTCACTTCCTCTATAGATTCAAAAGACAATACATGATTCCCAATTCAACGACTTTCAATGTTCTTTTAACACTCTTAACCCCAAATATATCCAAATGAATTCTATTTTTTCAACAATATGAGGATGAATGGTTGTTTCCAACATTTCCAAGTCTCGCCACCATCGTTACCATTGATAAATAAAGACTCGACAATAGAGTCACCTATTATTCCCGCCCATACATTGATTTCTTCTGGATACTGATGCGGATTTTCATCATTTGGGTATCTACAAGTGAGTTTATTTACAAAACCAAGCCTCTAAAACGAAAATTTTGCAGTGCAGTAACTCCGGAATAGGCAACACACAATTTTTCTGTTATTGCCTTGCAGAATTATTTTCTTCGATTAGTGTCGTTTGCAGGCAATTCCTGAAGAATTGGCATTGATGGAAATGATTCAATCTAAGTACCAGATGACAGAAATTAACAAAAGAACGTATAACAAAAAGAGAGGTGGAATTTAGAATTTTGGGGATGGGGTGCGTGGGACTCAAGCTGTGACTCATGCCGTAAAGAAATTATAGTGGTTATGGCTGCCTCTACCCATATGATATTAGTACCGAATTACCGTCTCCTAAGTATTCGCATTGAATTAATACCCTGTATAATTAAAGTATAAGATAAAAATAGAAGAAAGAAAATGATTCATATAATGAAGATATGGAAGAAATATTTGTTTACTTCCGTGCGGATATAATATTATTCATGACTTTTGGCTAAGAAAATTCTGGATTTAAACAGCGGAGGACTCGAAATACCTCTGTTCCTTTTTTTTCCCTTTGGAAGGAATCGTGGGAACAATGTACATCATGTTTGATATAATCTATTGAAAACTATCTGGTCTAAAGCCACGGACAAAAATAATTTGAGTAAACCAGGCAATTTTTCACGGAACAAACGCGATGAAATCCTATTTTTGCATATCCATCATAAAATTTCAGTTCCTCATTTAAATTCATAAAAAATTACTACTTATCATCGAGAATACGCTCCATTTATCTTTTTCATCCAGACAGCTAATTAACGAGTTTCTGGCGAGCTCTGAAAGTTCTAACCAGGATTTGTTGATTCGTCTAGACATAAATCGAATTAACCAAGCTTTAATTTTGCTGCTCTTGCTGAATTAAGTTTTCCATTTAGGAACTGTAACATAGTCCACTCGTAGTGAAACATAGTTATCCAGTCGAGTGATTCTATGACCCTATTGTGGTCGATGAACATATTTCGTTCTGTGAATGCTAATAATTCTGCAACCGTGTTCTATAGAGGGCCTTTCCAGAACATTGCAAATAAATTCGGGATTTTATTCTCTGATTTTGAGCCGAAAGGGTCACGTAGGCGTATGCCCGAAAATGCTTTGTTTCCTAGATGCAGGGCGTGGAATGATCACAAATAAATAATAAACTGATAGACGGTTTTGGGACGACAAGTGATATTTTAATTCCTTCATGATTTTGAAGTGAAAATTTTTTATTATTGTTACGTGTTTCAGGGGATAACACAAGAAAAATAACGAGTCATATTACTACTATTAATTTATTTACTTCACTCAAAATAATAATTTATGTACAAGAAAATTCATATCCACAAATTATCAGACTAGGTTTTATATCGTTCCTATGTTATATGTTGTGAAAGGGTATATCATTCAGTTTATATCTATTCAATTAGAATTTTAGTCTCTTCAGAACATGAATATTAGAAAAATAGATTCTTTCCTCGTCTATCCAGATAGCTTCTTAATGATATTCTGATGACGTATATCAATATCGGGTTCATAAATGAAATGATTTTCATAAATGGAAATGATTTCTATTTCCATTTATGAACCCGATATATCAATATCGGGTTCATAAATGGAAATGATTTTCATAAATGGAAATGATTTCTTTTCCATTTATGAACCCGATATTGAGAGCAACAACGATTTTGATTCAAAGAAAGAATCTATTTTTCTCGAGACTAAAAGTCTCGAAACGTAGCTAATTGAATAGATTGTTTAAACTGAGGTTCCTTGTCTGATATACCCTCCTTCTATGTGATCATTGAGTGCGTATCTGAATGCTCTTCGATCAACTCTCCTCGTCTATCCAGATAGCTACCTATAAATCCTGATGACTCATTTCGAAAATTTTTGCGAACATTCTTCACCTTCGAGAGCATTCGAACTAGTTCTCGCGAACGCGACACCTTTTCATCCAATCCTTCTATGTGACATTTAAGGTAATTATTACGGCCTGCTTGTCATGATGCGGATGGCCACATCACTCATAATTTAATTTTTTGCAGCCCTGATCATTTGAGGACGCACGTGAAGTGTGAGCTGAACTCGATATCTGTTGCATTATGTTACATCAAGCCCTAAAACATGTGTATTAAGCGAGAACGTTTGGACAGAAGTTCGAGATCTATCATAAAAGAGCCTTGAAGAAACCTCTCTCTCTATGAAAATCTTTGGGTTTGAACGTTTATGATCCAGATGAAATTTTCAAGAAACATTAGCAATAAAAATTACATTTGAAACAATCTTGTTGAAACCACATTTCGTCGAAACCACAGGCTTCAATTTCGAGCAACAAATAGTCATTCCTAGTAGCATTCCGGTCGTCCTCTATTTTGAAGAAATATGGACCGATTATTCCACCGGCCCATAAACCACACCAAACAGTTGTTTTTTCTGGATTTAACGGCAATTATTGAGACTCTTCGGGTTGTTCATTACCCCAGATTCGGGCATTTTGTTTGTTCACGAACCCATTAAGCCAAAAATGGGCCCCATCAGTGAACAAAACTGTTGTCGAAAAGAGTGGATCCTCTGCAAGATTGTCAAGAGCCCAATTTTGTAAGCTTTCAAAGAAAGATCCTTGCTTAAAATTCGTCAAGTCGTTGAATACGAAACGCCAAGCTGTTGAGAACGGCGACGAATCAACACTTCAGGGTCATCACTTTCCCCCACCGCCGCTACATTCTCTTTACTACGAGCTGGATGTTGGTCGAATTGTGCGTTCGGTAGGACGATTATGTGGACCGTAAGTCGCTCTAAGTGCCCGATACACATTAATAGGACAACGCCCATTTTCGTAATGAAGCTGAGCAATTTGTAGATGCAGTGCCGGGCAAAGTCGATCCATTAAGAAATTTCCGACACTACTGAACAAGAATACCACTTTAGTTTACACGACGCATGCGCGATCTGTAACTAATACCCACCACAAAAAGTATCTCTAAATAAATCACCCTTCACATAAAAATATATCTTGCTTATTCCATATAACATATACTTGAAAATCGATATTTAACATCATCCTTCCTAACGACTCAGAGGAAAAAAATGTTTGATGAAGGTGGCAAAGCTCTCCAGATACACCGAATTGGCCAGTATTTCTCCAATCCTAATGACCAAAAATAGAGAATCACTTTGAAAGCGGTCGATTTTCCGAATTTATTCACGATTAAAATTCCCCATTGTCTAATCCTTCGGAAACCAGGATAAAGGATGGCTTCTTTCGGGGAAAATCTCCTGTAGGTTTTGTGGTATTTCGTTGATAAAACACCTATATTTCGACAAACTCCGAAGAACCTTACACACCTTCGGTTTGGCCCTAAGGGCAGATTTATATTCATTAGTCGAGAGTAAATAAATGTTACCTAATTTTTTACTGATTCAATCAATCTTCTGTTTCCCTTCGCTTTCTGTGAGCTCCACAGACTACGAAATATCCATTCTCATTTATGGGATAAAGACCAACTGAATATCTCGAATAAAGTGAACGAATGAGGATTTAGCGGATTTTGGAGGGTCGAGTGGACAGAGAAAATATGGGATATCAGTGATTTACATTTCATTTTCGTTGTGGATATTTTGGATGGTTTCATGGGATCAATTGGTAAATTTTTCATGAGTAGGGTACAGACAACGGAAATGAAAAAGAGAAACAAATTAAATTATAATTTTCTAGAACTTGGTTCAGTTATATTCAATTTTCTTGTGTCTCATATATGTACACGTTGGAGAGCTGTACAATCATAATATGAAGTATATAATTTTCTTCTCTCTTGTTAAAATAAGAAGAAAATTAAAAATCGAAACAACAAGCCAATTATTTCTCTTCTTAATGAGGAAATGTGATTACATTTACGGTTACATTATGAGAGGAGTCATAATTTTTATATGAATATAGACTAAACAATGGCCCATATACTCTTAATATCACTGTTAAAACTTATTACCAGCTCAAATCAAAATATGAATATATATATATATAACTCTTTGAGCACAATGTATTCTTACTTGATTTCTATAGAAAAAACAAGAAATGTGACTAACGTTTCAAACTTAGATATAAGTGAATAACAAAATCTTTTAACACCGAACATATGTTCTTATTCTAAGTAATCTGATTCTCAATTAAAGCTTGTATTGTATATCACATATGCCTAGCTCTCAAGATTCCACTTCGATGTTCACGTCTTTAAATGACATCCAAAATTGTCAATCATTATTATATTTTTTGAGCTATCATAATTTAAGGTCTTGATTTCATGTTAATTAGATTAAGATTTAATGAACATCATTTCATAATCAATCTCGCTATCGTAAGTACTGAAGATCTGTAACCTATTCACCAATTGATTTTTAATAATTTGCAGCACTCTTGAAAAAGAAACAAATTGTTTTGAAAGCTCGAGTAAAGGATAAAAGAGTCTTCTACTTTTTATTTGACTGCTAACCCACGAGAATCATCTATATACTTTATATTCAGTCACGAATTTTCTTAAATTATATATATATATATAAATAACCTTTTCTAATCAATTTTTAAATTAGCGGTCGACAAGATTAGATGCGCAGGGAGGAAAGCGCGAGTTCCCTTTGGTGTAAGCGATTTCAGTTCAAAATCCACGGAGTGCGACTACAGCTTGATCCCTATACTGTGCCTGTACGTTCAAAAAACCGAAGATCAGCCCAGAGCATCGCCGCGGTCCGTTAAAGTGTACAGCAGAATGCGAGACAGTCGGTTCCTCGTCAAGCACTAGAACTTGGCTTTTCGCAAACTTCTACTTGGCGATTTTTGCGTCAGGACTTAGGATTTCATTCGTATAAGATTCAACTGACTCAGGAGCTTGAAGTTCATAACCGTTTATTAGCTATATGGGCCTCATCTCGTTTGGAAGAGGACACCAATTTTGGGAGAAAAAACATCATCAAGAACAAACAGAATTGTGTATGGGATAACGCAAATCCACGCGAAGCTCACCAGGTGACAATGCATCCTCAAAAAGTTACGGTTTGGTGTGTATTATCATTTTGCATAAGCGATTTGAGACTAATGTTATCTCTCGCAGGAGTGATGTGAACTGACATCCAAGGTCATGCGATTTCACACGGCTAGAAGCTTTCTTCGGGGGTTTTTAGAAACCTCAAGTTTATGCAAATATATGACTCTTCAGAAAATTGGATCACTAGTATACGTGCTACTGTGAGAAGCCGAGGCGGGCATTTGAATGATGTCATCTTCCATTCTTAAAATGACATACATGAGCTTTTCACATGAAAAATTATTTACGTTGGTTTGATACCTTATACACAACTTGTTTAATTTTATTTCCAAGTCAACCTCAATCAATTGAGAAACCCTGTATGGGAATTACACAATGAATCTGGAACGAATTCATACATTTGTGGTTTTGATAATTATCTAAGAAATTGTATCGAATAGAGCAATCACATGTAAGTGTTTCTACTTGTTAACTTTCGTTTATGAGTGTTAGATGGTACTTACATTATTTCAATTCGTACCTTCAAAATGAAATAAAACTAACAATTTCTTTCTTTTTATCAATAAGTTATTGAATATATTCGAATTTTTGTGGAATAATTTAAATATGCTAATAAATTTTAAATAAGAGAATAAGAAAGTCCGCGCAAATAGTTCCTAGCCTCACATCAATTCTTACCTTCAATTTTGCGTGCCGGTTCTAGCTTAAAATTGCTTGTTGAAATCATATTCATAGTTATATTTACAATTTTTCCAAAATATTGAAATAAAATCAATTAGAAGTTTTCATTTTTCACTCACCTTCCAATTCAATTTAACTTCTATGATCCACAGGCAGTCAACTGGTAAACCATTGACTTTATTGAACTCTATTATTTCTGCAGGAATTTCTGAGCTATTCAGAAGTCCTTGCTCCATATTATCTTTTTTCAGGTAGCACGGTTTTACCTCTGGCGTCTGGACTGAAAAGAAGCTGAGTTTAGTTCCTCAGAAATTATTTCTCGGCTTGAAAAACATGATTTACAATACAACTGCTGTAGATTGATGGAACACTCATGAACATTATGACGCTATGACGTCAAAGGAAGCAAATGAAAGATATATGAAATGAAATATGAATTTAAGAATATTACTTGGTAAATAATCTCAAACGATTGACTTCGACTACCTAATGATAAATCCGTTGAGCCTCTCTGGTCGATCATATGCAATAATTTTCGAAAAAGTAGAGCTAGGATTCATAATTGCAGAATAAGTCAATTGTTCAAAATCTCGGTTAAGTTTGTGGTGCGATAGTTTTGAGCTTTTCACAATGAGGTTTGAGATTGAAATTTTTACCCCTAAAAAATTTGCCTCTTCATCTTGAGGTTACACAGGAATTTAACTTTTACTATCTCATTTCTAATGGTTCCAATAGTATATTATATCATCATCAGATACCTAATTTGATGAGAATTCGAGTAAAATGCCATAATTTGGCAAAACTCAAGAGTTTTTGAATTATTGAGATAGGGGTAGACTCATTTTTTTTTGCGGGATTGTTCCCACTAGAACAGCATGCTATCGTTTTACATAAATATCTGTAATTTTCGAATATAGAGCCGAAAATGGTATCAATCTATAGGGGACTTCCGAGTGAAGAATTCAGGGTCAAACTTGAGTATGTTCGTCAGGCCGGCCAGTCATAGTCTCCCTATCTTCCGAAAGAATTGAGTGAGAGTTTTCATACTTCAATTGTACAAATATCTCGGTCAAGTCGTTATCGTCGTTATTATAGGTATCTGTAATTTGGTTTACTCAATAACTATTAGAAAATCTATCGAGTCGAAGTGTAATTTGAAAGGCATTTGGATGAAGAAAGATCAAATAGACTTGCAAATTTTCGTGAGAATCAACAATCTTTAAAATTTTCAAAAAATTCCTAAAAAATATCTGTTCATTACTTTATGGACGTTATCGACATCTAATATATTCTCAAATTCCATTGTCTTAGCTCTCCATTACCAGAAGGTCAAACACAGAAGTTATAGGTAATTCTAGGTTATATTGACAACCCAATTTTGGGCTTCAAAGAGTTGAAGTATCGTTCAGTAGAGTACTGTAGCTTTCAGGAGATTCGATTGCGAAGAATCACCGCTCTTGCGTAGTTTGGATTTGAATGTAAAAGATATGTGAAAGGAAAAATGCTAAATGGAAGAAAAATATTCTAAATGGTTTTCCATGGTTAGATATACCACAGCCTACTCTAGCGTCAGAGCCTGGAACACATAGATCCAGTATCGTTGGACGTAGGTAGATTTCCTCGTGATGAGTAGAAGGCCTGCGTCTGCCAGTAGTGCAATCTATTTTATGAGTACGAGATATTTTCGTGACTGTCTTGATGAGTCGTAGTGTTCTAGTGGATGATATGCTTGAATAAGTGTCCTTAACTCAAAGGTGGTTACAAATATTAATTTATAATGAAGTGTAGTTCAAGGTCGGATTTTCATAACTGCCGTTGAGATCATCAACTGAGGAAAAATGGTAAGAACATGTCGCTTTCTAAACTGCCGAAGTTATTATTCACATCCTAGTGATCGTAACATTGTCAGTTCTTTCGAATTTTCTAGAAATGAAGATGTAAAGCTTTTATGGATACGAGCTATCCCGAGAAAAAATTTGATTTTCACTTTGAATAGCTTTGTTTGCCAGAAAATCACATGTAAAATGGACGGGGTAGGCATAAGCCTTAATTGTGCTCACTGTTTAATACAGTGCGGTTATTATATAATATTTTTTCAACTGTCCATATGTCAAAGAACTGTTTCTACTTGTTAACTTTCATTTATGGGTGTTGGATGGTACTTACATTATTTCAATTCGTACCTTCAAAATGAAATGAAACTTACAATTTCTTTCTTTTTCATCAATAAGTTATTGAATATATTCGACTTTTTTGTGGAATAATTTGAATATATTAATAAATTTTAAATAAGGGAATGAGAAAGTCCGCGCAAATAGTTCCTAGCCTCACATCAATTCTTACCTTCAATTTTGCGTGCCGGTTCTTGCTTAAAATTGCTTGTTGAAATCATATTCATAGTTATATTTACAATTTTTCCAAAATATTGAAATAAAATTAATTAGAAGTTTTCATTTTTCACTCACCTTCCAATTCAGTTTAACTTCTATGATCCACAGGCAGTCAACTGGTAAACCATTGACTTTATTGAACTCTATTATTTCTGCAGGAATTTCTGAGCTATTCAGAAGTCCTTGCTCCATATTATCTTTTTTCAGGTAGCACGGTTTTACCTCTGGCGTCTGGACTGAAAAGAAGCTCAGTTTAGTTCCTCAGAAATTATTTCTCGGCTTGAAAAACATGATTTACAATACAACTGCTGTAGACTGATGGAACACTCATGAACATTATGACGCTATGACGTCAAAGGAAGCAAATGAAAGATATATGAAATGAAATATGAATTTAAGAATATTACGTGGTAAATAATCTCAAACGATTGACTTCGACTACCTAATGATAAATCCGTTGAGCCTCTCTGGTCGATCACATGCAATAATTTTAGAAAAAGTAGAGCTAGGATTCATAATTGCAGAATAAGTCAATTGTTCAAATTCTCGGTTAAGTTTGTGGTGCGACAGTTTTGAGCTTTTCACAATGAGGTTTGAGATTGAAATTTTCACCCCTAAAAAATTTGCCTCTTCATCTTGGGGTTACACAGGAATTTAACTATTACTATCTCATTTCTAATGGTTCCAATAGTATATTATAGCATCATCAGATACCTAATTTGATGAGAATTTAAGTAAAATGCCATAATTTGGCAAAACTCAAGAGTTTTTGAATTATAGAGATAGGGGTAGACTCATTTTTTTTTGCGGGATTGTTCCCACTAGAACAGCGTGCTATCGTTTTACATAAATATCTGTAATTTTCGAATATAGAGCCGAAAATGGTATCAATCTATAGGGGACTTCCGAGTGAAGAATTCAGGGTCAAACTTGAGTATGTTCGTCAGGCCGGCCAGTCATAGTCTCCCTATCTTCCGAAAGAATTGAGTAAGAGTTTTCATTCTTCAATTGTACAAATATCTCGGTCAAGTCGTTATCGTCGTTATTATAGGTATCTGTAATTTGGTTTACTCAATAACTATTAGAAAATCTATCGAGTCGAAGTGTAATTTGAAAGGCATTTGGATGAAGAAAGATCAAATAGACTTGCAAATTTTCGTGAGAATCAACAATCTTTAAAATTTTCAAAAAATTCCTAAAAAATATCTGTTCATTACTTTATGGACGTTATCGACATCTAATATATTCTCAAATTCCATTGTCTTAGCTCTCCATTACCAGAAGGTCAAACACAGAAGTTATAGGTAATTATAGGTTATATTGACAACCCAATTTTGGGCTTCAAAGAGTTGAAGTATCGTTCAGTAGAGTACTGTAGCTTTCAGGAGATTCGATTGCGAAGAATCACCGCTCTTGCGTAGTTTGGATTTGAATGTAAAAGATATGTGAAAGGAAAAATGCTAACTGGAAGAAAAATATTCTAAATGGTTTTCCATGGTTAGATATACCACAGCCTACTCTAGCGTCAGAGCCTGGAACACATAGATCCAGTATCGTTGGACGTAGGTAGATTTCCTCGTGATGAGTAGAAGGCCTGCGTCTGCCAGTAGTGCAATCTATTTTATGAGTACGAGATATTTTCGTGACTGTCTTGATGAGTCGTAGTGTTCCAGTGGATGATATGCTTGAATAAGTGTCCTTTACTCAAAGGTGGTTACAAATATTAATTTATAATGAAGTGTAGTTCAAGGTCGGATTTTCATAACTGCCGTTGAGATCATCAACTGATGAAAAATGGTAAGAACATGTCGCTTTCTAAACTGCCGAAGTTATTATTCACATCCTAGTGATCGTAATATTGTCAGTTCTTTGGAATTTCCTAGAAATGAAGATGTAAAGCTTTTATGGATACGAGCTATCCCGAGAAAAAATTTGATTTTCACTTTGAATAGCTTTGTTTGCCAGAAAAATTTGAAGGAATCTGACGTCAAAAATGAAAGATATTTTAGGCATGACGGTATATTTCGAATGATTTCATTGAAAAATCCAAAGCTGAGAAAATCCAAAAATTTTCCCAAATTTACCAAAATACCTCTCAAATTAAGTCTTACATAAGGCCGATCCCAAAAAAAGAGAAAATGTGTTTTTTTAGAAATGCTAATGAATCGGAAGCATTTTTAAATTCCGATACAATCAAAGATATTGATGACCTCCCGAATAATTATTATAATGAAATTGACGCTCTTGAGAAGAGATTAAGAAATTTTAATAACAACATTTATATTTGACAAGTTAATAATGATAAGTAGTTATCCATAGATGCTTCAGTCCGAACTGATATATAACTTTGTTTGAAATTATTCATAATAAATGTACAGCTTTCCCAAAATGATTTGAAATGGATTCTTCTTTATGATTCAATCCTTAGTAGGTGGTCTTAGCTGATTAATATACTTTCTCGCTATAAGACTGAAAGTGATAGAAATTCTGAAAAGTAATCTTTTTATTTATTATATTATTTATACACATAATATGGCGATACACATTCCAGTGGTTCTTGCTGAGCAATAAACTGAATACCTTTTCCTCTACTTAAGGGTTCAATTCGAAAAATATTCCTCGTTTCCAATTGGGATTCTAACACAATCGAGAGTTTATTGTCTAATATTAATTCAAATATTCAATTCATTGACTAGATATTCAATTTATTGACTAAGTAAGGTCGAACGTTCTTTTTTTCCAGTAAAAATGTAATTTGATCAATACGCAAATCGAATGAATTTGTAATAACACGATATCTTGCGCTTTCGCATCGTACAGGTTTGTAGCTGCGGCTAGGCTTCCTAAGCGGCGTTGCCAGATTGTGTTCCAGGCTATCACTTAAAGAGACTGTGGATATACCTACTTCTGATGGATTTTTAGGAGAACTGAATTTGATCTTGTATTGGAACAAAACCGATGGAAAACTGCGAGACGTTACCTTTATTTGAGATATATGTTTGTTTAATCATTTTAGCCGGTTGTATTGATCTTACATGATTCCATAGGCGGTTTGCATATTTGTATGTGGCGACCTCGGTGGCGGAATTCGACATTTTTGTTGTGAAAGAATTCAAATTCGCTGTCATTTCCCTGTGTTTTACATATTGATTTGGTGCATAATTTCTGATTCTTTTGTGGTGGAAGCGTACTTAAGAGTTTATGCAATTGTTGATTTACAAACCTCAATATCGAAAATGAATGCTGAAGGCCTAGGAGTACAATCTTCTTCACGAAATTCACGTATTCAGTGTTGTGTAGTTGGTTGCAACAATGCATATTATAATACAGACAATTCTATTAAATTTTATTATTTTCCTAATAAATGGTTTGAGAAAGAACGGAAGCAGATATGGATTAATACAGTTAGAAGAGTTTGGTAAGGATATCTGATTGATTGGAGATGTTATCATAATTTCATTCATTCAAAACTTTAGTAATGATGGTACTTCCAAGCAATGGCAACCGACAAAATTCCAGAAGATATGTAGTGCTCATTTCGTAGGAAATGCCAAAAGTAATATACCTGATCGCCCGTCTTATAACCCAACGATTTTTCCAAAGGTTAGTTCAGTTTCAGTTATCTATGTCCGATCTCATTTTACTTATTTCAGATGTATAAAAAAGTGGATAATTCCACTATGGGAGTGGAGAGATTTGAAAGAAAAACAGCAAGATCAAGAAGAAAGGATGAGTCAAAGGAAGGATCTATTGTTGAATCTTTAATTGAAATAGGTAATAATAATCATTCAGTGCAAGTGGAAAGAGGCCAGAAGGAATTTTCATGTCAAACTGATCCATAAGATTCAGATGATGATATATTTTTATTTGAGAGTAATTTCATGGGAGATGAGTGTGGAAGAAATGTCTGCCGCGGCAATTCAATGTAATATTGCCGATAAGACCAAATTATTTGTTAGTAAAAACGACAAATGTGTTGGCATCGATGAACCTATCAAATGTATGGGCTTCCATGGTATTAAATCTTTAAAATGTGATCAAGAGTTGAAGTGTATTGCTGGTAATGTCTTCGATATATTCAATTTTAGCTTACAGCGGCCATGGAAATTGTAAACTCAATGTTGAAAATAGATTATTACTTTTTTGATGGAAATTAAACTTGGCTTATCATTTGTCTAACTAGAAGTTTTATTTCAACTATATTCATCGAGTTGCCAAACAATTTTTTTCTTCTCTTTTGGAAGAACAAGTACAATAACAAAAATTTTCATATTTTGGCATAGTTGAGAAGTGTGGTTACGGTTATTTCAACATTGTAAGGTAGCAAATTTATCGAAGTTTGTCTCGTTACTTTGGAAGTAATGAAACCAGTTCACTCTATAATGTTGTAAACATGACCAGCTTTCTTCAAAGCCAGTCCTTTTTCTTCGTTTCCTTTGGAGAAATGACCAAATTTTATTTTCAAAAATCCAAATGATCTCTCAATATCCATCCTTCTTCTGGGTAAACTCACAAAAAAACTTTCCAAAACAACTGAAAAGTTCTAGGAAATCTAATGTTATTACTGATCTATTGACAATTCTTTCACAACAAATATGCTGAAAGTCGCCACCAGATGTCACTTTTCAGATTTATGCAAACCGCCTATAGCAGAGATATAGAGTGGGGAGAATACCCTTCGACCACTGCGCATGCAAAATTGGTGGGTAATTTCTTATGTCAAATTTCGACCATTTTTATACTTTCGTAGTCAGCTGTTCTAGGTTGACATACTTGTCAGGTGAGGTAAAAAATGCTGGAATTTTACATTGTGTTGATAGATACTTCGATACTTCCAACATGTCTTGTATTGTTAAAACGTGTGAAAACTATAAAACAAAGAAGGTCGAAGAAATATCATTTTATAAGTAAGTTTTTATTGAAATTATCCGACCGATCATACCGCATGGCATTGTTTATCTGCTCAGTGGCGTGTTGTTTACTTTCCACAATAATATGATTCTTTTTAGTTTCCCAAAATCAGTTAATATGAGGACAGTTTGGACTGATATTCTGAGTATAGATTCTGAAGTTAAAGATTTATCTAAGAAATTGATATGCTCTATACATTTCATTTTTATTTTAATTTTATACCAATTATTCCTCAGATACACTGCTTTCTACGCCAATGAACCGAAAGAATAAAAATGGCGAACGAAACATTAGCCACTCCGCGCATCTCGAAGATCATTCTCCCCACTCTATATCTCTGCTCCTGGCCTCACGTCAGTGCTTTTCTAGATGTTTCTTGTAAAATCAATACCATGCATTTTTCGTTCATTAAATGGAAAGTCTTCATTGTCAATTAGAAAGGAGGGACGGATATCAATCGAATTAATGGAAACAAATATAAAAAAAATGTGCCCCATTTAGTCTCAAATTAAGTTAGGAAGAGTTCAATATTTCTTACGCAGACATTGGGATCTTATGATGAATTTTGTGGTAACTCAAATTTTATTTAATTAAACACTCATATAAAGTGGGTGAAAATTCATTTCGACGGATTTTCAGCGTATTTGTTGTCGTTGGAAGAATCTCGAAGGGAGAACAAATAAAGTCAGAGTTACTCGACTAATATCACACCCTAAGTTATAAGTACACACTCCCTGGAAAACTAGGATTTCTAGGAACACTGCGGTGAAATATACCGCGGTTCCATTATTTGACCCAATAAAGAGGTGGTGCCCTCCTACCGTAACACAATATTACGCAATGCGTGCATAGGATTGCCGGGAATCCTGAAAATTTCCAGGAAATTAGGTTCTAGATTTCTCCTAAACGACTGTTAGGTAGAGGCTCTAAGCGATTCATATATTGGCATTATACGACGAAACTACTAGAGATATTTTTCTTTAAAATATAAAAGGGGAAAGACGCAGTGATGTACTAGGGTTGCCTTTTATATTTTGGGGTGGGACAACCCTAGTGTTGCAATCTGCCAACTGACCACTCTTTCGTGAAACTTGACATTTTTGATGTTATACGTAGCCAAAACGTTTTGACCTATTTGTTTCTTTTACAGTAACAGTAGTTGTGTACAGTTGGTACACAACCATTTGTTTGCAAGTTGTCTTCCAAGAAATCAGGAAAACCAACCGCCGAAGACATTGGCTAAAAACATTGGCTAAAACAAATGCATTTTTGAGCACTCAAAACATGGCTTAAATGAGTCATCCATCCGCCGTATAGTCCTGACTTGGCACAGAGCGACTTCGTTTCATTTCCGTACGTAAAAAATAAAATGAGAGGTTAACGTTTTTCGACACCTGAGGAAGCGGTTGATGGATTCAGGGGAACCTGGGGAGAGTTGATCCCCCCTTTTGTTTTCGATCCCTAATTTCCTTAGTGAATATACGTTCTACAATATATTGGTACTAAGATACGTGAAATTTATTTGCTTTAATTTATATAAGAGCCAAAGATATAAGTGTCGAAATTTAATAGTTATTTGACTTAGAGTAAAAATTGGGAATGGTATCAAGTGTCTCGTATTTACGCAAGACTTGATCCCCCTACCTGAAAGACTTGATCCTGGGGATGAAGACTCCCATATTAAGATTGACATGATACTATGTCTGAGGATAAATAAAAAATGTTTCAGAATATGATAAACTTTTATTTCTTGCTTTCAAAATCACATATGTATGGATATATATTAACGTCTTCATAAACTTAATTTGCAACTTCAGCTCCGTAACAAAACATAAAAAACTTCAAAACAAAACGATGAAACAATATGAACAAATAAAAAAATCTTTTTTCATCGATTGGTACTCTTTTTCTGGCACCTTCACTTGTTTTATAAACTCTGGGCACATTTGAAATCTGGAATTAATTTACATAAAAAGATAGGATACATTTATTCTAGGAGAAGAGAATAACTCTTAGGAAAGTGTGTAAGTATACAGGGTGAGTCTTTGACCAGTGCGTTAAATTTAACCATAGGTTCTTGAGATCAAAACAAACACTTTTTCCATTACGGTTTTTCTATATTCAGCTGCGTTGAAAAGTTATGAGCATTTTAAGTTTTCACATTGGGCAAATACCCCTCTGTAGTCCAGTTTAGTTTGAATGAAAAATACCTTCCACAGCTTCCACTAATGAATCTGAATTGTTTAAAAACATTATTTTCCCTCTAAGAAATGATTCACTCACTCATGTTTCATCCGACGAGGTCCATATCCAGAAAGAAGATACAAAATAGTAATTTTCTGGTAAAAATAATTCAACACCATAAACATAAATTTTTGTTGTTCTACTATATTTTCTTTCTACTTCAAGATTATGAACCATGCCTTTCTAGTGAGAAATTCCAAAAAAACCTCAGAATTATTGGGCGTTATCATCATACATTTGTAATTTTCTTCTTCAAATTCCCAAATCATGAAAACCATCATTTCTATGAAAACTTCCAAGGCAAGAGGTTGTCACTGTGCTTTTTTTGTCACTCAAAGCCAGAAAAAATCATCTATGATTTTCCAAACACTGATATTTCTGAAGTTTCTTCTCCTTGACAGAGACCAGTGAACAGGTCTATGAGATCTCTTGATATACTGTTAAAAATATGAAAATCTTTTTCGAAATCTTCAACAACAATGAATGATGTCACTACGAATAATCATTTTGAAGTGATGTTACTTTGCTTGATGATTATTTTCAGTACTGAATCCCAATAACAATTTACCTGGATAGATTACAAGTATTTGCAGATTTAGGTGTGCAATTATACTTTCTTGAAGAAATACCTAAATTTAATTTTGAAAAATCAACTAGGTGTTCTTTAATAAAAAATTTTTTGTTAAATCATTAATATGAATCTATCCTGTTTAGACTATAATTATTGAATACTGATTTTTATAATCAGATTATCTGTTTTGATTACGTAAACAAGAACATAAATATTGAATAATGGTTATTCATAAATTATGTCAAATTTTAATACCTTACCATAGAATATTAATTTATTACTGATCCCCAGAAGCGAAAAAAAAAATGTAACTATTATTGATCTTTAGTTATAATTTTCCTCAGAATAATTAGAGTGAATTATTACCACATTAAAATATTATAACGTCTCTGTGGTGGGTAGTTCCAAATAAAAAAGTGGTCTGTGGTTCCTTGTTGTTTTGATTCTGTTTGAAACTGTCAACAGTTATTTGTAGCTTTCTTTCAGAAAAATGTGGAAAATATTGGAAGGATAATATCGATAGTTTTAAATTATTCAGTATGAAATGATTATGGTCAGAAAATGCATTCTATTCTAATCTTTCTTGTTTATGAGCTTATAGCTTCCAGTTTCAATATTGATTGAATTTTAATTAACCATGCATCATAACAAACATTCAGAAATATTAAAACTAAGTCAAATTCTATTATCTCCTAAGTTTGTGAACAAGGTTGAATCGGTGTATGAAAAAAAGATAATGAAGGTATAAAACAAATCTAGGAGACTGGGTTCGAAGTTTTTAAAACTCGTATGAGCTCAATTTGCAGCATTCCTATGTTAGAATAGATATAATTTGATGAACCCCGAAAGTCTGAAACTATAAAAAACCAGCTCTTCATAAAGTCTTCAATTTAATAGGTCCTGACAGAAAACACTTTACCTATTTCAACGGTCAAAATATACCGAAGAGTGATGGAAAACTTTTTCTCTATTTATTATGGAATATTATTCTGGATTAAATATTAAACAAGGTGCTAGACATCATTAACAATGATTACAGCAAATGGCAATTTAGATTTTGTGGTGAATGTAAGACAAAAATTGTTCAGTGGTTAATTTTAATAGTGTTTAGTGGTGGAACCATAGACTGGAGAGATTTCCCCAACCTTTTGTAGAAATATTTAATAAAGACATAAAATATGGCAACATTGAACAAATCTGATTATTGAATCATTACAGCACAGAGTTGGATTTGGGAAAATCAGAAAATTTGGACAAAATTATATGGATTCAATTCCTTTCAACTTCAAATATCTCAAGAATGGTGCAATTTAGGAGAAAAGATGAGGAATGATTTTATATGCAAAAAAGACTAATGATTCCAAGAAGTACGAGATACGGACCTTCAGTTCAAGCGATATGTGTTTTTCATGCAATTTAACCAATCTGTAGAGTAGTAGTGAGAAACCCACAAGAAGTGGAATAAATCTATTGATGCCAAAATATGCACGAGTGTTATCAAAAACCTTCTACAAGTGATCATTTCAATTGATATTGTCGTTTGAATATTACAGGTGAAAATGCAATTTTTTCATGAAATTTCAACACCCTATATCTTTCGAACGGGGCCAAATTTGGAAAAATGTTATAGGAAGAAAATGTTTCTTTTGACGTCAAGAATCTAAGGTTAAAATTAACGCAGTGGTCAAAGACTCACCCTGTATATACGCTGAGCAGTTTGAAGATAGGAATAAAAAAGAAAATTTTAAAACGTCTATCAGATTACGATTTTTCTATGGAACAAAATGCTACTAATATAGATAATGCCTCTAATTAAATTCCTACAGAGTTAAAAACCGGATCCAAATTCAAGTGGAATTAAAATTTTCTTCCTGCAACAACAAAGGATTGAAACAGAAACTAAAGGAACACTTGATCCAGGTGGATCAAATCTCCCTTAGTAAAGTGTACCAAGTATACCCTAAGCAGTTTAAGGTTATAAAAAATAATATTTTCATATGTCTATTAAATTACCACTTTTCCATGCAACAAAACACTAATAATATCAATAATGACTAATTAAATTCATACACACCTGAAAACCGTATTTAAATTAATGTTTGAACAAAATAAAAACTTATTTTATATATTTTCTTTCTGCAACAGCAAACACTTGGTAGCCCGCCATTAACAAACGCGTCGAATTTGACAGGTGCACCAACTATAGAGAGTTAGCAGGGATCATAGACAACCGATACTGCCACTATAAAATTAAATATTGTCCTAACTGGTTCTGTAAATGCTGTGTACCTAGTCTCCGGTAAGGATCAAGTATCCCCAGTCTACCCTACATTTTTTGGAGATACCTCAATTAGAGAGGCAAAAGTGCTTCGCCAATTGGTTCAAACGCATGCAAAAGTGTATAGACCTTAATGATGATTAATATCTGCTTTTGTTCTTAATCCTGAAATATAAAAGGCAACCCTCGTATTGTTCAATATGAATATTTTTGATGATTTTGTGATATCCTCTTCTGATAGACTATTTAGGGAGATTCAATACTACGAAACTCTTCTGAGGGAAAAGCTGTTTACATTATTTCGTTGATTAGAAGATGGACATTTATCAGTATTCAATATAGGAGCAATTTTGACACACTCCCAACATTCTGTCATCACATTTATAAAGATTCCGAATTTCATTCCAACATTATTCCGGATCTTTAGAGATTTGGCAACCTTGAAGAAAAGTATTCCGAGCTGGAATGTACGTATTATATGAATAGAAAATAAGTCACTCGGAACAAACTCGGCATATTTGTTCTACGACTTTGGCCTTATTGTTTGTCTTCAAAAGACTACAGGTGTGCTCTGGGTTCAGATTCGCAACCACTGAATTCTACGCGAGAGCGGAAGTCTAGTTATGAAAGCGATTGTGGCGAATTACACGTAGTTTAGAAATTGGCTTTGGTCTTATTAGGAATGCTATTGTCGAATATGAATATTTCGTCGAAGCATGTTGGATTAAAGAGATTCCAACTACAGAGCTCAAACGATAATTCATTCAGAGGTAATACGAGCACAAAATAGTTCTGGCATTATCCACAGAATATTTGCAGGAAATTTAATTTTTCATTATGAAACCCCTTAGAATTGAACACGGAAAGAGATGTTGAATGATAATTCATTACATTGTTAAATGAAAAACGTATTTCTGATTAACCGTTTACGCCATGAATGGTTTTTTCTTGCTCATTTGGGCATATTCGGGTATTTTAAATGATTTTCACAATACACAGGATAGGCATATTTGGAAGCTTTAATACTACAACTATTAAACAAGAGGAGATAGACAAAATCTGAAACCCCATCAAAATAAATAATAAGATTCAGATTTCCACAAATTTTTATTGTTTTTTACAACAATTGTTTCACCAACACTGTGGTTTCATCAGGTTTTACATTTTGAACGATAGTTTCAATGAAGTAATTCAAATCAAAATTTAACAATAGACATGATTTTTTTACATTTTGCAAACCCACCCACACAAAGCAATTACCGCCCTATTAGCTTACTTCCCTTAATCTCCAAGATTGCTGAGAAAATTGTGTCTGATAGACTGCTTGAGTTCTTTGTTGAAAATGATATAATTCCTGAACCACAGCATGCTTTTCTTCCGGGACAATCAGTTGTCACATGTCTTCTGCAGGGTCTCCACCATTGGACCAAGTCTATTGACTCTCCCGAGCCTTCGATCGTGTTCCTTTTCACCGTTTGCTGTTCAAGCTTGAACATTTTGGTGTGAGAGGTAGGGTTTTGGACTGGCTGCGTTCGTTCATTGTTGGTAGGTATTTCTCAGTAAGAGTTGGCGACTCATTATCAGACTTCAAACCCGTTATCAGTGGAGTACCGCAGGGTTCTGTTTTGGGTCCGATCTTATTTTTGGCGTACGTATCACATCTGCCTGGTTTATTCACGTCCCACTCATCCCAATATGCTGATGGCATCAAGCTCTTCAATGATGCTCGCTTGCCGAATATTCTTCAGTGTGACCTCGATCGGTTTAGCCAATGGTGCCGTGAGTGGCTTCTTCCCGCGAACGTAGAAAAGTGTAGAGTTGTTCACCTTGGGAGTCACAATCCGCGTAACCAGTATATGATCGAAGGCAAATGATTGGTCTGCGCTGCACAGAACGTCGATCTCGGGCTGGTGATAACTGAGGATCTGTCTTGGTCAGCACATGTGAGCAATAGGACGGCCAAATACCGGAAGATTTTATTACTTGATGCGGAAAGTTTTTCCTAGATGCTCGATCGAGACATGCCGGCAGCTTTACATCACCTATGTTCGACCAATTCTGGAATTTGCTGGCCCTCATGGTTCCCTAGCCTGATCGCAGATCAACAACGTTTGGAGGAAGTGCAGCGTTCTGCAACGAGGATTCCGTTCGGGGTGGTTCGCCCTTCATATGAAGACAGACTAAAAATGTTTGAGCTGGACTTGTTTAGTGATCGTAGGATGCGTGGCGATCTAATAGTGACGTTTCGTATACTGCGCGGTTTCATTGGTGGCAATCTGGGCAGCATTTTCTAGTTGAATAAAAATACCAATATAAACTTTACCATGAGGTATTCCGCGCTCGTGCGAGACAGTTTTTCCTGCCGAATCGCGTGTTTGCGAAATGGAACTCTCTTCCTGATAGTGTAGTTTGTGCCGATAGTGTAAACTCTTTTAAAAACAGATTGGACGCATTAACAATTGTGTGATATTTTTTCCTTGTGGCAATACTCTTTTTTTTTCTTTGTTAATTCTGAAGCGTCACTTAATTTTCAATTTTTGTTTGAGATTTATAGGCAACAGCCTCTTCTCTGTATCCTTTTATAATAATGAATAATAATAATAATAATAAATATAACAATATTACTTATGAACTTTCAGGATATAATAGTATGGTTGATAGATCAACCCAAATTCTAATGAGCAAAGAAAATTTCACTTTAGAATTGGACATTAGTAAATAGATTTTTAATTTAATTTTTTTATGTTTATACTGGCTTACCTAGGTATACATATATCAATGTACACCCCTCAGAAGCTGATTAAAGCTTGTGCGAGTTAGGTAGGAGTATGTTTTGGAAGCTGATACATCCAATGAATTCGTTTTTATGTCTGATTCTCGTAGAGGGCGCTAGTTACACGGTTCGTACCAAGTAGTATTGAACATAACTTTCTTAAGCAAAATTTCAAGCGTTCTTAAACATCATTCAATTTGACACAAAAAAGGTACTCATGGTAAAACTCGATACTGTTTACTGTTTACGGAGTATTTTCATTTGAAAATTATGAAGTAATAACCGATGAATTCTACGCGGCAATAGCATTTTCTCTGAAATTTCAGTTGCCATGGAAAACTGTCTTTCATTTAATAGTTTTGACGTTGAGTCAACAATAATTACATTTCTAATTGTTAAATTAGATATTGTTAATCGAAATGAACTCAAATTTTGAATACACTGACATGTTCTTAACCTTAGGAGGGTGTTTAGGAAACGCTAGTACAGCTGTTACGCGTTATGTAGAAAAGTTCCCTGGAAGAAAATTTCCAAGTAAAAATACATTTATAGCAATTGAACGACGTTGTCGAGAAACTGGCAATTTGAGACCTAAAGAAATAAATTCTGGTAGGCCAAGAACAACAAGAACCATTAATAAAGAAAATATGATTTTAAACTTAGTTGATAAAAATCCATCAGTTAGCGTAAGGTATATGGCAAGACAAACAAATACGTCTTCTTCAAGTACTTGGAGGATACTTAAAGAGCAGCAGTTACATCCTTATCATTACAAACAAGTCCACGAGCTCTTGCCAGACGATCTACCGGTTAGAATGGATTTTTGTCAAACATTACAAGAAAGGACAGCCCTCAATCCAAATTTTTTATAATGTATTCTTTTTACGGACGAGCCCACTTTTACGCGACGAGGTATGTTCAACTCCCATAATTCACACTACTGGAGTGATGGGAACCCACATATCAAAAGGGTAGCACATTACCAACACTCATTTAGAGTTAATGTATGGGCAGCAACTTTATGCAACAAATTAATATGTTATCACATTATCACTTATTCGAGATATAAGAAAATTCAACGCTAAGCGAGCGGAGATATCTATTTTTTATGCACGATGGAGCTCCACCGCACTTTGATAGGTGTCATAATTGGTTGAGTAACCATTTACCGAATCGATGGATTGGTAGAGGCGCAGGAGCTCCGATTCATTGGCCTCTTCGGTCATGTGATTTCAATCCCTTGGATTACACAGTTTGGTCGTATCTTAAAGAAAAAGTTTATGCTACAGAGGTAAATTCACCGCAAGATTTGAAAGATAGAATACAACGTCACTTTAATGTTCTCACAGCTGACTCCCAACCATTTAGAAGATTAATGGTTTCTTTAGAAAAAAGGATAGCCTCGTGTATTAGTGAAAATGAAAATTGTTTGCTAACTAAATATTGTCAGCCAAAAGTTCAAAAGAATATATATATATATGTTAGTGAAAACGGAGGACATTTTGAACACCTACTCTAATTGAAATCATATTTATGTTATTAGCTTATTTTTGAATTTTCTGATTTCTTGTTTGATGAATACAATTTTTATCATTTCTTCATACGAACATCGGTTATCACTTCATAATTTTTAAATCAAAATACTCCGAAAACGGTACAAAGTATCGAGTTTTACCATGAGTACCTTTTTTGTGTCAAATTGAATGATGTTTAAGTAAGCTTGAAATTTTGCTCAATAAATCTAATACTAAAAAAGTTATGTTCAATACTACTTGGTACGAACCGTGTAACTAGCGCCCTCTACGCGAGTCAGACATAAAAACAAATTCATTGGATGTATCAGCTTCCGAAACATTTTCGTATAAAATTTCATTGCAATGTTGCCAGTTTCTGCAAAATTTTAAAAAAAGTGTATAATTTTTTTTTCTGTATCTTAAATATGGATGGCGTTATGAAAATTTTTTACTGAGCAAACCCCAATTATTTTTCAGTTTTCTATTTATCCTAGAGAGGAGGTCACCTTTTTTTGAAACACCCTATAAGGGACATTTCAGAATCAGTAGCTAAATATCAAATCAAAATTTTCAACTGCAATGTCTTATTCAAAACAACAAACAATCTAAGACAACATATAAAAAACAACAAAGACTGAATAGATCGAAAAAATAAAACAGGATTGTATAAGTTACTTTTTGGATTGAACCATGGTTTATACAGGGTGAGTCTTTGACCACTGCGTTAATTTTAACCATAGATTCTTGACGTCAAAAGAAACATTTTCTTCCTATAACATTTTTCCAAATTTGGCCCCGTTCAAAAGATATAGGGTGTTGAAATTTCATAAAAAAATTGCATTTTCACCTGTAATATTCAAACGACAATATCAATTGAAATGATCTCCAGTAGAAGGTTTTTGATAACAGTCATGCATGTTTTGGCATCAATAGATTTATTCCATTTCTTGTGGGTTTCTCGCTACTACTCTACAGATTGGTTAAATTGCATGAAAAACAAATATCGCTTGAACTAAAGGTCCGTATCTCGTACTTCCTGGAATCATTAGTCTTTTTTGCATATAAAATCATTCCTCATCTTTCCTCCTAAATTGCACCATTCTTGAGATATTTGAAGTTGAAAGGAATTAAATCAATATAATTTTGTCCAAATTTTCTGATTTTCCCAAATCCAACTCTGTGCTGAAATGATTCAATAACAAGATTTGTTCAATGTTGCCATATTTTATGTCTATATTAAATATTTCTTCAAAAGGTTGGGGAAATCTCTTCCCTCTATGGTTCCACCACTAAAAACTAATAGATGAAATTAACCAGTGAACAATTTTTGTCTTACATTCACCACAAAATCTAAATTGCCATTTGCTGTATTCATTGTTAGTGATGTCTAGCACCTTCTTTAATATTTAATCCAGAATAATATTCCATAATAAATAAAGAAAAAGTTTTCCATCGCTCTTCGGTATATTTTGACCGTTGAAATAGGTAAAGTATTTTCTGTCAGGACCTGTTAAATTGAAGACTTGTCTTTATGAAGAGCTGGTTTTTTATAGCGTCAGGCTTTCAGGGTTCATCAAATTATATCTATTCTAACATAGGAATGCTGCAAATTGAGCTCATATGAGTTTTAAAAAACTTCGAACCCAGACTCCTAGATTTGTTTTATACCTTTATTATCTTTATTTCATACACCGATTCAACCTTGTTCACAAACTTAAGAGATAATAGAATTTAACTTAGTTTTAATATTTCTGAATGTTTTTTATGATGCATGGTTAATTAAAATTCAATCAATATTGAAACTGGAAGCTCATAAACAAGAAAGATTAGAATAGAAGGCAATTTCTGACCATAATCATTTCATACTGAATTGAATGATTTAAAACTATCGATACTATCCCTTAAAATCTTTCCACTTTTTTTTTTGAAGATACAAATAACTTTTGACAGTTTCAAACAGAATCAAAACAACAAGGAACCACAGAATACTTTTTTATTTGGAACTACCCACCACAGAGACGTTATAATATTTTAATGTGATAATAATTCATTCTAATTATTCTGAGGAAAATTATAACTAAAGATCAATAATAGTTACAGATATTATCTTTCATTTAAAAAAACATTGCATATATTAATTTTTTCTCTCATGGGGTTCGGTGATAAATTAATATTCTATGGTAAGGTATTAAAATTTGACATAATCTATGAATAACCATTATTCAATATTTATGTTCTTGTTTACGTTATTTACTCTGATTATAAAAATCAGTAATTATAGTCTAAACAGAATAGATTCATATTAATGATTTAACAAAAAATTTTATCAAAGAACACCTAGTTGATTTTCAAAATCAAATTTAGGTATTTCTTCAAGAAAGTATAATTGCACACCTAAATCTGGAAATACTTGTAATCTATCCAGGTAAATTGTTATTGGGATTCAGTACAGAAAATACCTGTTCACTGGTCTCTGTCAAGGAGAAGAAACTTCAGAAATATCAGTGTTTGGAAAATCATAGATGATTTTTTCTGGCTTTGAGTGAAAAAGAAAGCACAGTGACAACCTCTTGCATTGGAAGTTTCATAGAAATGATGGTTATCATGATTTGAAAATTTTAAGAAGAAAATTACAAATGTATGATGATAACACCCAATAATTCTGAGGTTTTTTTGGAAATTCTCACTAGAAAGGCATGGTTTATAATCTTGAAGTAGAAAGAAAATATAGTAGAACAACAAAAATCTATGTTTATGGTGTTGAATTTTTTTTACCAGAAAATAAGTATTTTGTATCTTCCTTCTGGATATGGACCTCATCGAATGAAACATGAGTGAGTGAATTATTACTTAGAGGGAAAATAATGTTTTTGAACAATTCAGATTCAATAGTGAATGCTGTGGAAGGTATTTTTCATTCAAAGTAAACTGGACTAGAGAGGGGTATTTGCCCAATGTGAAAACTAAAAATGCTTATAACTTTTGAACGCAGCTGAATTTGGAAAAACCGTAATGGAAAAAGTGTTTCTTTTGATCTCAAGAACCTATGGTTAAAATTAACGCAGTGGTCAAAGACTCACCCTGTATAGGTCAGACGGGAAGTTCATTTTACAAACGGGTTCAGGAACATCAACGTAGTAACATAGGGGAGACTGGGGATACTTGATCCTTACAGGAGACTAGGTACACAACATTTACAGAATTAGTTAGGGAAATATTTAATTGTATAGTGGTAGTATCGGTTGTCTATGATAGCAGCTAACTTTCTATAGTTGGTGCACCTGTCAAATTCGTCGCGTTTGTTAATGGCGGGCTACCAAGTGTTTGCTGTTGCAGAAAGAAATTATTCCTTAGTTTTTATTTTGTTCAAACATTAATTTAAATACGGTTTTCAGGTGTGTATGAATTTAATTATAGTCATTATTGATATTATTAGTGTTTTGTTGTATGGGAAAGTGGTAATTTAATAGACATTTGAAAATATTACTTTTTATAAGCTTAACCCGATTAGGGTATACTTTGTACACTTTACTAAGGGAGATTTGATCCACCTGGATCAAGTGTTCCTTAACTTTCTGTTTCAATTATTTGTTGTTCTCAAGTGGCCTATGCTGGATGATGTTAGTATTATAGGGAAATATGAAGTTGTAAAAAAACTACCTACTCCAAAAGTAAAATCTTCATCGAGAAGAGTCATCAGCTTTGAATTCCCGAAATCATTAAAGAAGTTCGAAATTGAGTAGATTGAAAAGAGAGACTGAGATGCGAAGAGTATCAATTAAGGCTGTCATTGTGAGATATTTATGTTATTTTACTATTGAAGATAACGTTTTGTTTTGAAGTTTTTTTATGTTTTGCTACGGAGCTGAAGTTGCAAATTAAGTTTATGAAGACGTTATATATATTCTTTTGAACTTTTGACTGACAATATTTAGTTAGCAAACATTAACAAAAGACGTTAATATATGTCGATACAGATATGATTTTGAAAGCAATAAATAAAAGTTTATCAGTTTTATCATCATAGTATCATGTCAACCTTAATATGGGAGATTTCATCCCCATGGTCAAGTCATCCAGGTAGGGGGATCAAATCTTGCGTAAATACGGGACACTTGATACCATTCCCGATATTTATTCTAAGTCAAATAACTATTATAAAATTATTATAAAATTTTTTTCGATATCTTACAATCTTTGTTAAATTCTGCTTGTCCGATCAAACGGAAAAAGCATGTCGACGGTAGTAAGATTAATTGGATCTCTGACGAAATCAGACAGGCCAGTAGGTATCTCAAAGATCTCCATTGGTTGACTCGAAACTTAAAATCCCAAGAAAGCAGAATTCTCTATTCAACCTTTAAGAGAGAATACAAAGCTCTCCTAAAAACAACAAAATTAAATTTTCATAAAAATTTATTAGATACCTCCAACAATAGAAACAAAACTATCTGGAACCTAGTACGAGGAGAAGTGACTTCCGCTAACTCTAAAAAAGATATTGTTCTGAATATTCGTGGAGAAATTATCACCGATCAGTCCAACATTTCTGAATCCTTTGGTGAATATTTTTCATTTCGGTGTGAACCGAACTCATTCATATACCACTCGGGCACAGACTGAAAATAACTTTTTCTTTTTTCCGGTTGTAGCTGAGGAAATAAGATTAGTTTTAAAAAAATGGAAAAATAAGAAAAGTAACGGGCTGAACCTGATACCAGTTGAAGTCTTGAAGGTATTGGTTGCGTATATTTCTGAACCTTTTGCACATCTCATCAATAACTCATATCAGTCTCCTCGGGAAGATTTCCTTCAATACTTAAGACGGCTGAGGTTATTCCCATCCATAAAAGAGAAGCAACTGATGATATGAGCAATTATCGTCCCATCTCAATATTAAGCTCTTTGTCTAAAGTTATAGAAAGATTAGTCTATGATAGAATGCTGAATTACTTAGATAAATTCTCATTCATCACTAGTTGCCAACACGGTTTCCGAATTGGATGGTCGACAGAGGCCGCGGCTTGCGATCTAGTCAATTTTATATATAAAAGTTTGGACGATGGCACTTATGTGACGGGATTGTTTTTTGACCAATCCCGTGCGTTCGATATTTTGAATTTCAGTTGTATACTGGATAAATTGTTCAGTTTCGGATCCAGGGGAGTTTTCCTGGAATGGATCAAGAGTTTCCTAACGGATCGATGGTTAATTGCAAAGGTAGGCGAATGCAAGTCCGCTAAGTACCCGGTAGAGATGGGCATTCCAAATGGATCGGTTTTAGGACCTCTTCTCTTTATAATTTTTGTGAATGATCTGCCGGATTATATTGGGAATAGTTTCCTAAATAACTTGAATATTAAAATTGTCCTATTTGCTGATGATACCTCGTTCATTATTTCTGCTCGATCCTTAAGCGAACTAAGGATCGGTTGTGAATTGTTGGTTGAGTGCTTCTCTGATTGGTGTTTAAGAAACTCCCTCATACTGAATGTAAAGAAAACGGAACTAGTCTATTTTCAAATACGAGATTCTGGTAATCAGTTTACCTTGAATCTCCGGTCCGGTAATTTGGAGCCTTCTGCCTGCATAAAGTTCCTTGGCTTGTACATACACAATAACTTAACCTGGAGAGATCACGCTGATTTTGTTTGTAAGAAGTTAGGTAGTGCGTTTTTCGCCCTGAGGCGCTTAAAGCATATACTGCCTCTTGATTCTTTGATGAATTCTTACTACTCGCTCTTATATGCTCACCTCAGCTATACCGTCATTCTTTGGGGTGATTTCCCATTCAGTCATACTGTTTTCATAGGCCAGAAGAAAATTATCCGATTGATTTTCAACTTGAATCCCAGGGAGTCCTGTAGACCCTCTTTCATTAGTAATCGATTCATCTGTGCATTTATATTTAGCCTTCTATACACTCGGAGAAGCATCAATTCGCTAAACAAGTGCTCTGAATTTCAAGGATACAACACAAGCCACAATGAAACTCTCTGTATTCCTAAACACCGAACTTCCAAATTCCAGCAGTCTCCTATTTTTAGTGGCATCAAATTATTCAACAATTTGCCTGATAGGTTAAAGGTTTTGGAGTACAGAAGTTTCAAGAAAGAGATCAAGAACTTGCTTCTTGCTGAGTGCTACTACAGCTGTCGTGAATATTTTGAGGCAGTTATACATTAGATTAGATTTATTTTTTCTTCATATGCTTATTTTCACTGTTTGGTATTAATATTGCATGATATTGTGATTTGTTTGACGTTTCCTATACAGATGTATTCTGTCCAATGGTTGAATAAAGTTATTATTATTATTATTAAATTTCGACACTTATATCTTTGGCTCTTATATAAATTATAAGCAAATAAATTCCAGGTATCTTAGTACCAATATCTTTTAAAACTTATACTCACTAAGGAAACTAGGGATCGAAAACAAAAGGGGGAATCAAGTGTCCCCAGGTTCCCCTAACTGAAAATTCTAATTCCTCATATGCTAAATGAGTATGGCCATACTTTTAACCATAATTTCGAAATCCTTCATACAGAAAGTAAAAGTTCAAGACTAACACATTTAGAAGCCCTCGAAATAAACAGATATAACTCACAAATATTATCTTGAATGAACAAACAGACATTGACCGGTCCCAATTGTTAAATATCTTCCTGAAAAATCCTAACATACCTCAATATTTATTACCCTATTTGAGACGACGTTCCGAAAAAGTTTTACGGCCATAAATACAGAATTACTTCATCGAAACTATCATTCAAAATGTAAAACCTGATGAAGTCACAGTGTTGGCGAAACAATTGTTGTAAAAAACAATAAACATTGTAGAAGTCGGAATCTTATTATTTATTTAAAATGAATTTTCACCAATTAAACACCTATACAATTAAATATGATACCCCTTTCTCGTTCTTTTTATCTGAGAAATTAACGAGATAGTATTTAAATGTGGCTACCCCCTTTTATTTTCGAAAAATCGAAAAAATTTTATATTTCCGCTAACAATGATGAAAGAGCTCTAAAATTAAAATATTATACAGTCATGTTTCCACAGAGAATCCAGTGGCGTGCTCGTATTTTATGAACCAATTTTAATCTCGAAGCCTTGACATAGAGTTGTGTTTTTTAAACGGAAACACTGAATATCTGAAAGCTTTTTTTTCTGATTCCAAAAATAAGAAAATATCATTCGGTTTGTATTGATATTAGTGACAAAAGAAAGTCAAAAAACTTTTTTTCATCTGAGTTTCAATATTTATATGGTTTCAACTGTTGATGTCAATTATATTATTTCTTTTTTTATTTTCAAAAAATTCGAAGATAAATATAATTCCTTACCTTTTATATATCGAAATAGATTACGACATAACGAAAAGATAAACATGATCCACCGTTCAATCGATTCAGTTATAATGAGATGGATGCTGCAGAATATATTTATTGGTCTCCAGAATAATTACGTACCACTTCTAATCGCTCGTGAAATAACGCATAGGTATAGATATGATTTAGATTCAATTGTGGATGCCGGGCAAGGTAATTTTCATTCAAACTAAACTGGAACTGGAATTTGAAACCCTAAAATGCTTATAACTTTTTAACGCAGCTCAATTAGGAAAAATTTTAGAGGGAAAAACTGTTTTTTTTTTATCTCAAGAACCTCTGGTTAAAATCAACGCAGTGGTCAAAGACTCACCCTGTATATAACACCACTTGAAATTAAATTTTGCCGGCAAGTTTTCTCGAGTGTACCATGAAAGTTTGTTGCGTAGGAATTTGAGATTTGTGAAATTGCCGGTAAGATAAGTATTATTTTAGCCGAGTTTAGCTTTTATGAGAAAATATATATACGCTTGAAAAAGTCAAGAAAAAAACGGTTCATGGGACAAACATTGATTTCATGAATTGTAATATGTTCAGAATAATTTCTGAAATAAAAGTTACAATTCTTATAGTTAATTATAATAAATTATTGATAATTTTGATTAACTTCTCTTCATCAACTCATTTTTGGGCCTATGATGAAATGGCCTATGCTCTATGAAAATGATTTGTTACATTGATATTTTCTGTGCTGATTCCAATATTTTCTGCTGATGTTGTTCATTTTGAAATTCATACATACAGTATGTTTTTGTACCTAATTTCTCTTTCAGTTATTACGTTTGGATTCATCATTGATCAACTAAATGTTATTTGTTTTCTTTATGCTTTTCATTTACCAAGCTATCTATGAATGTGAGAAATGTCAAAATATTATCATCAAAATATTATTCAAGTTTGATCTCTACGTACGACTTTAACGTTGAATAACGAGTCAATTATTTTACCTTATTTTTGTCAGAATAAACTCTTATCAGATAAATATTTCATAATTCCCTCAATTCAAGGGACTGTTCATGGATAGAATATAGGTAAATGTGAATCAATCCAAAATTGGATATTCAAATATTGATGAATTATGGAACGCATGATGATATAATGAAATATTTAATTCGGAGTAAAAGAAATATTTCAAAGGTGGCACTTACTATAAGTAAGTGTGTAAGTATGTTTATACTATTTTGTGCCAACACCAAACTACAATCAATAATATATTTATTAAAATCAATGGCGGTTTTCGTTGTAATTTTATAACTCATGAACAGGCTCCAGTATCCAAACCAAAAGTACAAGCTTTGCTCGGACTATTTAAAGTAAATGGTGAAGTTTGCAAGAAATCAGTCGAGCAGTTTTTCATTTATTACATATTTTGTAACTAATGAATTACATAAATGACGTATCATTTAGTCAATTACGATTTTCCTGACGAATAAAAATTTATTTCACATGCAGATTGTGCTGTCAAATTTAAACTCTTTTCAGTGTAACAGTATAAGAATATTGTTATGCCATCCATGCGGTTATTGCATTTGGACATGCTTTGATCAAAGCAAATAGTCAGTGATAATTTTGCCTTGTGTTTATAATTTTAAACATATTATTGGGTGCATCCATACAAACTGTCTTGAATTGTTCATATTGTTTACATGCTTTATTTAAATCAAATTTTGAAGCACATATATAAGAACCTCAAGTTTCGAATAGTTGAAATGTACGTGTATTCATTTGTTTGATAAATATCATTGTGTGTATAGTGGTGTTTTATTTTTTTTGTAACAGATGAAAGCACTTCAACTCGAAACTGAATTATTTGATGCCATTATTATATACATTGACGTATACAATCATATATGTAAACAAAGTTATTAAACTTTGCTTAAATAGTTTGAATGTCCTCTATTGAGGACAGGAAAGAAATTGAACATCAAATATCAAGGTTACTAGATAATAATTTAATCGAGGAGTCATACAGCCCTTTTGCCGCTCCGGTAACACTCGCCTTTAAAAAAGATGAAGGAAGGAAGTCCAGGCTTTGCATAGACTTTCGCGAATTGAATAAGATTATAGTTCCCCAATCTCAACCATTTCCGTTAATTGAAGACTTGATGATCAAAACAAGGAAATGTAAATTTTTTTCAACATTTGATATAAACTCAGCTTTCTGGTCCATACCTCTTAAAATTGAGGATAGACACAAAACTGCATTTGTTACTCAAGAGGCACACTTCCAGTGGACTTGCTTACCGTTTGGATTAAAAACTTCTCCTGCCATTTTTCAACGAATATTGAATAGCATTATAAGAAAGCATAAACTATCAGATTTTACCGTCAATTATATAGACGATATTTTGGTATTTTCTGAAACTTATGAAGAACACATTGAACATATATCCAGGTTATTGGAAGCAATTTTAAATGAAGGTTTTAAATTAAAATTTACAAAATATAACTTTATACAGGATTCCGTAAAATATCTAGGGCACATAATTAAAAATAATACGGTTAGTCCGTTGAAAGATAATCTGATTGCCATAAAAGAATTCCCCATTCCAAAAACACAAAAAAACGTTAGGCAATTTTTGGGAAAAATTAATTTCTATGGAAGATATGTGCCAAACATTTCAATTATACTGGATCCATTACATAATTTATTAAGAAAAGGTAAAAACTTCGATTGGACCGATAAATGTCAGGAATCCTTCGAGACTATAAAAAAACTACTTTGTTCAACACCAATTTTAGCCATATTCGATCCGGATTTACCAATACAGATTTACACCGATGCTAGCATACAAGGCGTGGGTGCGATTTTAAAACTAAAACAAGCCAATGGTGATGAGAAACCTTGTGCATATTTTTCCAAGAAACTAAACGACTCACAAAAAAAGAAAAAAGCCATATACCTCGAGTGTTTGGCAATAAAAGAGGCGGTAAAATACTGGCAACACTGGCTTATGGGGAAAACATTCACGGTTTTTTCTGATCATAAACCTTTAGAGAAAATGAATATTAAAGCCAGAACCGAAGAGGAACTGGGAGATTTAACCCATTATTTGTCGCAATTTGATTTTCACATAATATACTCTCCAGGCAAATATAATGTAGAGGCAGATTCTTTAAGTAGAAACCCGGTGTTAGAACCATATGAAAATCAAGAAAGTAGCATAAAAGTAGTAAATTGTGTTAAATTGGAAGATATACTGAAGGATCAAGAAGAAAATTCAGATATAAAAAAGGATAAAAACAAACTTATTTTTAAAAACAATATTTATTATAGAAAAATTGGGAAAAATGAAAAGATTATACTAACGGAAGAGTTCAGTAAAAAAATTATAAAATATGTACATCACTACTACTGTCACATAGGTAGACAACAAATGGAGAAAAAAATTAAACCCTTTTATCAAGCTAAAAACTTATTAGATAATATAAAAATATATTGCGAAAGATGTGACATCTGTATAAGAAGTAAGTCAAGACGAAAATGCAAATTTGGACTTATGTCTCACCTAGGTCCTGCTACCTATCCGTTCGAAATAGTATCTATAGACACCATAGGGGGATTTGGTGGAGTTCGTTCAACTAAGACTTATTTACACCTTCTTGTGGATCATTTTACGCGTTACGCCTTTATTCAAACTTCCAAAACTCAGAATGCTAATGATTTCATAAAACTTGTCCAAAAAGTTACACAGAATTATAAAATTGACTTGATTCTGTTAGATCAATATCCTGGCATAAATTCGAAGGATTTCAAGACTTTTCTGAAAAATGAAGATATAACTATGGTTTTCACTGCAGTCAATGCGCCGTTTTCAAATGGACTAAATGAACGATTGAATCAAACATTAATTAATAAAATTCGTTGTAAAATTAATGAAAATCCTTTCAAAAAATCTGCATGGACATCTATCGCTCATGAATGTACCGAAAAATATAACGAAACTGAACATAGTGTAACGGGGTTTTCCCCAAAATATTTACTTCAGGGAAAGAATGTGGATATTCTACCAAATGAACTGAAACAGAGTATAAACGATAATCAGCTATTGCAAGACAGAAAAATTGCCTTAGAAAATAGTATAAAATCTCATAATTATAATAAGGAAAGATTTGATAAAAACAGAGAGCATTATGACCTAAAAGTCGGAGATTCAGTATATGTTGAGAATGGAAACCGGCTCAACAGTTAAAAACTAGATGAATTAAAAATAGGACCTTATCAGGTCATAGACAGAATATCCAGCTCAATTTACAAGGTAAACACGGGTCACAGAAAGACAGAGTCAAATCTCTTCCACATTACCAAACTTATCTCGGTAGTATTGTAGCAGTAATACTCGGAGATTTAGATGGGGGGGGGGGGGGTAGATGTAAACAAAGTTATTAAACTTTGCTTAAATAGTTTGAATGTACCGCGCAGCTCACCTACTTCGAAGAATAATTTGTCTGTGACATTATTCGACTCTATGGTCACTGTCACTGTCACTGTCTTTGCTATATAAACAAACGTAGCAGTAGACAAATTCTCTTTAAGGTTAGAATGAAATATATTGTTAATAACTGGTGAAACAATAGCTTTAAATGTTGTTTCTCTTTTTAGGTGAGTTTGTAAAAAATGTGGTTTGAATGTTTAAGTCTTAAGTTAATTTTATTGTAATAAAATAAAATACTCTTTTTAGAGCAACTCAATTTGGCTGTAGGATTGCTGTCACCAGTCCAGGATCATAAAACATATTACATATATATATAATATGCCGAGATTGCTCTGGGACTCATCGAGTATATTAGAAAAACATAAAATGCACCCATATAAATTCAATAGATACATCATTATTTATATAATGATTGAAATTTTTTTTTGGACTGTATAATTTGGACAGATGAATCTAAATTCACAAAGAATGGTTCTTTCATAGGCATAACAGTCATTATTGGGATGAAGAGAACAACCACCACTTCAGACAATGGAACTTTCAAGAGACCTCGAGTTTCAATGTTTTTTGCGCCATCAAAAATAATAATGCTCGATGTTCACATTTATGATGGGACTTTAACTGGTAAGATAGAACACTACACATGTTTGCATTATTTAAAGAATGTTCTCCCTTAGGAGATAGATATTTGACATATTGACTAAAATAATTGAGCCGCTAGTACAGAACCATAATGACTTATGGTATCAACAAGATGGCGCGCCTCCACACAATTCACTCAATGTGTCAAATATCCTATACAGGCTATTTGAAGATCGATGGTTGGCGAACAATGGTCCACATCTTTAGCCACCACGTTCTCCCGAATTAACTCCTTTAGACTATTATGTTTGGGGTAGGATAAAAATATTGTCTACTCAACTCCCTGACTGATAAAGAGGACTGCATGGACGAGTCAGAAATTTCAGGTTTGTTTAGATTTTTAGATTTATAGTTTTGAAATAATTTGGTCAAACACTTTTGCAGATCTCTTTATCCATATGAAATAAGAAAAGCAAGACGCACGAAGCATTACGAGACGTACAGATGAATACGCACAAGCTAAGGCCGGTCCTACATTGGAAGCGGAATTTCTCCAGACCAGAAAGTCTGGACGGGTCTGGCTGAGTCTGGAGGAAACAAAAACAAAGAAAACGTACTTTCCTCCTACATTGGAGACAGTGTTCGATCTGGTCTGGACTGCTCTGAAGAGAATCAAATCGGGTCGGGTTGGCTGGCCAGACAAAATCCGCTTCCAATGTAGGACTGGCCTAATGCATCGCAGTCTGAACGTAATTCACGAAATAGATCTGTACCGCTACTGGTTGATGTTGAAATTCATTGCAACCGGCTGATATGCCACCACGTCGTTTGAATCTGAACATTGGTTTTTTGATTTTATCAATTATTGCGAAATATTAATCCACCAAAACTGTTTAATAGTAGCAGATTGACGGTGAAAACGTTATTGATAAATTTGATTGAAACTACAATTTCAACTGGTAAATCAAAAGGAGAAATTTAATTGAAAGTGCATATCCCTATGATTCCAACTCATATGCCATTAAAAAATATCCTGTGCATTCATCATTTGCGAGGTCCATCAACAAAGTCCAAAGGCAATCACTACACGTTCGGGTTGTGGATTTTGAGGTTCCCGTTTTTGACATGTCCAAATTTATGTTGCCTATTCCAGAGTCGGTTTGTTCATTCATGGTCAAAATGGAAAAGCAAAGAATATTCATTCAATTGATTCGAATTAAGTTCCAAAACAGCTTGCATTTATTAAAATATTTTTGTGTTCGAATAATTAAATTAATGTTTAACTCAAATATATTCATTATTTTACTCCATATGTATAAAAGCACGTACCGGGTTGCTAGTATCAAAATAATTTCTCCGAGCATGTATATGTGGCTCACAACATATCTAAATTTCCGTTAAATTTTTCCCTGTTCCTTTACTTCCCAGGTAAACTTTTATTGGGCTGCCTCCCGCCTCGTTTCCTACTCAAAAGAAACCTTCAAATGCTTTTTTCTCCTTTGAAAAATCGGGATCCATTCATTCATAACCTCAGTATTGTTCTATATTGATATTGCTATCTAATAATGTTCGCTTTATACATACCGTTCTGATTTTCACATGCCAGGTTTTTTCCCTGAATTCAATACTCCTCGGATATTCTATGAGGGGAAATTACATTATCCTGGTTCTTTGATGATTTCATTCCGTCTTGTAGAGTGCTATATGATGAGATTTTATATTCGAGTCAATGAAGAAAACCTCAATATTCTCAATTTCTTGCCTTCAATAGAGACGGATTCAATCTTTGGTTTTCTCGTGTACGGTTATCATCCAGAAAACTACGGTATATATTTGAGTTGCAATTTCGATAATTTTCAGTGTTTCACCATTGTTTTGAGTTTTCAGATTCATGATCCTGGGTACGACACCCTGATGGAGAATCCGTGGTTGATCTGGAGTATGTTTGGCCGCCCGGTTGTCCTGCTTCATTTTTTGAATTACAAGATTAGTCAAAAGAGGTTGATTATCCCAATATTCCGATTAAGTTCGTTCATGGGCCAAATCTGTCCAATACGTAAGCTGGTGTGATAAATTACAAATTTTAAAAACTTTCGAATAAATCGTATCAGTTCGAGGAATTAGAGATAAATAAATCATCATTATAGAAAATTTTCTAAAAATTCACAACTAATTACTTGAAAATACTGGATATATCATAAAATATTCTTGTGGCGTCATAAGAATTTTGTTTGCATATAGACGTGACGTGGAGTTACAATATTTTTAGGAGATAAATATAATTTTTCATACAGTTAAGTACAGGGTTATTCATTAAATATGTCTCAGCCGTCATCATGGAGTCATAGTTGATATTGCATATATAAAAAAATTGTTTTCGAAGTAAAACCTGTGTTGTTATGGACTGATTGTATAAAACCGTTTACAATAGTACAGTGGCGTGCCAATTTTAGGGGACACAATAAAATATTCGTTTCTCTTAATCAGACACCCTGTTTTCTGCTGATTTCAAAAATATACCATATCGTACCCCTGTCTTACATCTATATTAAGTCATTAAATAAAAATCGGGCATCTACGAATGAGTGGTCAGCATTTAATTGGAATTACATATGTTATGAAACGAATATAACAAACATAACTATTACCATAAATAAATTATTATTTATGAAAGAAGTGAAACCCATTATTTCCAATGTATAATCGAAAACGTCTGATCAGATTTGGAATTACATCAGAAACTGCTTGATTGTTTTCATCAAAATCATTTATTTCTCATTGAACTTGATTTTGCATGACACTGCTATTATCATTTATTATGTCTATGACATTATTGGTCCATAGAGGTTGGATCCAGCCTATTAGGAGGCCATAATATGCTTCCATTATTTACTATCCACGCTAAAAATTCATTGTTCGAATGCTTTTCTACAGGTAGCACATTAAGCTTACATCCAAATTAAATGTGAAAATTGACGGTCCGTGAAATTCTTCACAAGAATATTTTCAACTTCAGAAATAACTATTTTTAGATAGGATACATCCTATAGGCCTGCTGTTTGCACTTTTACGTTCATCTTTGTTATTTTCTAAGTAGCAAGTGAATATTTAAAAATTTTACCCTGTGTAGCGTTTTGAATGATTCAATAGATGAATGATCCAGACAGCCAGATTTCCATAGGTTTGTCTGATAATATTAACTTTTCAATTTTTCTAGTACCTAATTCAATTTTCTATATACATCCTTCAATAACTTGATAACGCAAAACGACACAGTTATGATAAGGTATACTTTTGAAATCAGGAGAAATGTATCCTTTCAAGAATTTAATGATGTACAATGGTGTCTCATTTGCAAAAAATATATTTTTTGTGTACCCTAAAATACGCACCCCACTACACATTTGCTAACATTATAAAAAAGAAAATTTGTAACAACGCAATTTTTATCTTAAAATTTTTTTATATTTGCAGTATCAACTATGATAAGGGCTGGTACATTCATAATGAATAACCCTGTAGAACGAAAACTTTGATAAAAATGTGGAAAATCACTTAGGCTAGTCAATTTCTGATTAAGGAAGAAAAAACTTTTCTGGCTCTCTGCGTCCCCGTAACTGCAAACCCCTAACGGGGAAGAGCACAACCCCAATTTTGAATTGGGAGAAGGGGTGTTGCCATAGCTCATTATAAAGATCTTATTAAGTAGTCTCCGATCCTGAAATTCCATTTCAAAATTTTCATCGATGCGGAAAATATAGGTAAATGTATGGAGGAGTACTCACTTTTGTGATATGTCATTGAATGCTGAAAATGGATAGCATTCACTTCTATTCAAGTTTTAGTGTGATCGCTCAAGTACCCAATAGCTACCTCAGTTAATATTCGTAGTACGAAAAAGTTTGAACGGACGAATTTGTAGTATTTTCTATGCACATTCAGAATTCTGTACAAGGAAATGCCATAAAAACATCGTAAACTAAAAAATTTTATTTGAATCCAACATGGCACACCATGTATTTCATTTTCCTAATCGGTTAAGCGTTGTTGAGGTTATAGGTTATTTTCGGTAGTTTTTTAAAAATATAGTTTTTTTTTCATCTAAACCCTAGGAAGCTGTAGAACGTCACTCGAGAATGCTGTGATTAATATTGTATATATATATATAGAGATTGCCATGGAAAATAACACGATTAAATGTTTCTGTCTGACATTTCATTTGAATTCATAATTTGAAAGGTAAAAATTATTTCTTCTGTGGAAGAAACACTTGATGTTGTCTCAGTTTTTAAACATGAATCAAAACCGAGGTTTGGCGCGTCGGGAGTATAGGTGACTTTACCCACGCAGAAGATTTGTGAGAAAACATCTGTAAACCCACATCAACATCATTATTCGACAAATAAAGGCGATTAGAATTTTGTAGATTTATGTTGCACCAGAAGATAATCCAGTTTTTTTTTTTTAATATTCATGGACCGATGAATCCAGTTTTACCACGGCCAATCAGCCTATTCAGAAAATTCACATTACTGGGCTGCGAGAAATGCTGCCAATTCTGACCTGATGTTTTGCTTCAACTTGGTTAGATTCGTCGGATTATTTTGATAAACCTTACTTTTAAGATATTCCTATGCAAAATTGTCTAGCGGGCTAAGATCGGGCTTCTGGGAGGCCAGTTGATGTTACCCCTTCGCGAAATGACTTTATTAAGAAATAATAAAATTTCCTTTCAATCATTTGAGGTATGGCAAGTGGCCCCATTTTGAGTTGAAATCTGCTAACTCCCGCAACTCTGGGACCAAAAACTTTCGCAACATATGGCAATAACGGTTACTATTCACATTAAGTGTTTGGCCTCGTTGATCTTCATGAAAATAAGGACCAATTATGCCTTTAGCAGATCCACGACCTTTGGGCTATGCAGGGAACCTTCATGCTTTTGTCTCGGATTCTCCACTGCCCAGTACTGATAATTCTGTTTATTAACATGACCATTCAGGTGACAATTTGACAATATGTTGTTAAATCGCTGCAGCATTTCGTTCGCAAAATTCAGTCGATCAGCATAGTCCACATCCTTCAATTGAACCAATTGAATTTTATAGGCTTTTAGATGTAAGTATTTCTTCAGAATCGAATGTAAAGACGATTTTTTGATGGTCAACGGTTGGCTTTGCTTTCTGGTGGACAAATACGGATTTTGACGAACCGACGCCTCAACTCCTTCAAATGTTTCTTCATCGAGAACTGAACGAGTATGACCACAGTTTTGAACTTTAACTGTCGCACCTGCATTCTCGAACATCCTGATCTAATTACTAATGCCATCGTTACTTGGCGCGTAGCGTGAACGATATTTCGCACGATAGAGACGTTGAGCAGTAACTATTGAATCACCATTACGATAATACGCTCGTCCGCAGAATGCGCGATGCGTCTCCGAGTACTGTTCCTTCGTGACTAAGACTTCACAAAATGGCGAACACCACGAACCCTTCCCCGCACCTTTTAGACGCGAATATGGCGGGAAAACAAATACCCGATACCCTTTATGGACACCTTGTTCTTCAAATTTGCCCTTTTAATCGTTAATATTAACTGAGATAGCTAATGGGTAAAATATGAAAAATCACAATTTAGAATATCATTCTTTCACTGACCTCTAGTCCTTTGAAATACATCATATATTCAGGTCAAAATTACGAATATCTTGAATTTAGAATAACTAAACTGACAGTTTTCTTTCAGTTTCAATACAGCCACAACATTATTTGGAAATTGATCAGAGTGAATTAATTCTAAGGATTGTTCATTCGCACTGTTTCAGAATACAAAAAAAAAAACGTCAGTACTTTTCTTCTTCTTTTCTTCTTTTTTTGATTGTTTCATCACTCATACCCAAACAATATTATTTCAATTTCAGTTCAATGTTTCGTTTTCTTTTGCATCGAGATCAACAAATTTTTTCTAACTTATGCAGACTTTCGAAAATCACCACGACCACATTAGTTCTTTCAAGTTTTCTTTATAATATTCCCCATTATTATATCTTACTTTACAACTTATTGTGTGAATTTTTGATTCATTATTATATTCTGAGAACCAAAAAAATCCAGAATTAAATTGAAATTTTCAGAAATCTATCATTTATAGGACCCCGCTGCTGAACTAGCAGTATTTTCCGGGATTAATATCTTGAGGTGACAACCTAAGTAGTTAAGAGTATCTTCGGCTGGATAATCCAAAATTACAGAATTATTAGGAAAACGATAGCTCGTCCTTTTACTAGGGACAGGCACTAAAAAAATAAACTGATTCATTCGACCTCTGGAATATTTGATCATGATCAATATAGCGCTCAAAGGATACCATATCAGTTCTGTTACTTTTCGTATCATAGTCTAAAATTCTGTTGCTTGTTCAATGTTATCAAAAAGATCATGTTTTCCTAATGTAACCCCCTAATACTTGATCATTAAATGATATTTACTCACGTGACGTAGGTCTCTCCACGAAATCAAAGACAGCTTTGAATCCTTTGCACTCGATGTTTTCGTCGGAATGAAAATGTATCCATAAATGTCGGTCACTTGACGTCATCATCGGTGGGAATTCATTGCCGCAAAACCTTCGATTCTCCAGTTGCCTGTTAAACCCAAAGGGTCCGTCACGTACTTCCAAGTAGTCGTTTTTGCAGTCCGTGCTCTCCTCGATGTCGAACCAGTCCCTGAAGTCCAGGGTAACTAGATGACCGACAGGGGCTGTAAAGATATGACTCGATAAGTAACTTATTATCAAGGGATATGAAGCTTTCAGAAAGTATATGCTTGGTGGTTGCCAATTTATGTTGATATTAGATGTCTTTCGACATAACGAATTATTTCATCTAATTCGAATTTTTCTTCTGTTGATCTAAGATCAGGAATGATAGTATAAATATGATTTTGTGATTTATTTTTACGCAAAATTAAAGTATGGTCATTTTCTCAAATACTAATAATTAGACTGTGGCATATGAAACAGAGAATAAAACTCGTAGCGATGCTTCATGAAATAATCAATTCCATTTTATGTTACCCTGAGTTAAGGAGCATTTGCATATATATAATTTAGCTGTGTTAAATTCAGATTTCGACTTGTGATTCTTGTCGTTCGACACTCTGATGTTCTTCTGTGTCCATCCATTGAATTGCCACTTTAAATTGAATAGTTAAGATAGGAAATATTCAGATTTTTATATACAGTGTGGAACAGCCAAATGGAATAAATTCGATAACGGATAAATGAGAAAAAAAAATTATATAGGTTGCGTCATGTGACAGTGGCCAATACCCACTTTCTTATTTTAAATGCAAGCCCCTGTATATTATTAATTTTTTGGATTCTTCAGAGAATTCTAGACATAAATCATGTACAATGTCCTATACTTATCTTCAACTGTTTCGGAAATATTAGGTGTTTTCAGATTTATTACAAAAATTAACATTAAAAAAAGAAAATTATTTTATTTCACAAATTCGCTACATTACACTAAAAGCCTAATAATTAATACTGATTATTTCTTAATAATTAAAAAAACAAAAAATATTAATGTCAATGTAGTAAATGTTCAAAATGCTCGCCGCGAACGTCTTGGCAACATGCTAATCTGGTATAGAAATGTCTTCTAACATTACTCAACATCTCAGGTGTAACTGATCGAATCGCAAGCGTGATTCGTCTTTTTAAGTCATTTAAGATGAGGGGTTTAGTTTTGTATACAATACTTTTGACATATCCCCACAAAAGTAGTCTAACAGCGACAGATCAGGAGATCGTGCTGGCCATTCTATCGATCCGCGCCTCCCTATCCATCGATTTGGAAAAATTTGGTTCAGGTACTGCCGGACATTGATTTGGTAATGGGGCGGTGCTCCATCTGGCTTGAACCATATTGTATTGGCAGGAACTTGTGGGTTTGCTGGAGAAGGATATAAGTTTTCAAAGTTCTAAATATTTATCTCCATTCAAGTTGCCATCAATGATTAGAATTATGAGGGTTTTCTTAAAACTCAAGCTTAATATCCAATTTCGTATCATTACTTACTGCATTGGCAGCTACTTTTTTTATCTGTCTCACATGACCAAGCTCATGAAACTGCTTTTCTATTTTGCTAATTGTTCCTTGGGATACAGGCGGCAAATTTGGAAATTTTTCAAGAAATAAGCGAGAAACTGTCCTTGTGTTATCTCCATAACCAATCATTTGTAGAATGGTTATTTTGTGCTTTTCTGTTAAATGAACCATTTTCTTGTATTATAACGTACGGTTAACGAAATTTAAACGACAATAGCACTGACACTGACCACTACTGTCATGCAGACAGACAAGTTGCTATGGCAGGCAGACAAGTTGCTAAGGCTATCAGTTTTATACGAAAACTAGTAAGCCAGGAGATCCATAGGCCCGTAGATCTATAGGCCAGTAGATCCATAAGCCAGTAGTTCAATAAGCCCATAGATCAATATAGACCATAGATCAATGAAGCGCACAGAAACACGAAACACAGCAATGAAACCCGTTGAAGACAAAGAAACTCGAAAGAACGCTAAGCAACACGGAAGAAAGCGAAGAAACACAAAAGAACGCGAAGAAACACGAAAAAACACGAAAGAGCGCCAGTAGATCTATGGACCAATAGATCCATAAGCCAGTAGATCCATAAGCTAGTTGTTCCATGTGCCAGTAGAACCATTGGCAGGTAGCTCAATGTAGCCCATAGATCAATGAAGCTCGCTAAAACACCAAACTCACAAAAAAACACGACAAGAAGCGAAAAAAACTGAAGAGTGCTACGAAACAGTAAAGAAACCATAAAACCTCATAGAACGTAAAAAAACTCAAAAGAACATATTAAACCCCGAAGAAACGTAAAAAATCTGAAAGCACGCAAAATATTCCGAAAAAATGCAAAAAAAAACTGAAAGCACGCCAAATATCCCGGAAAAACTCAAAAAAACCGAAAGCACGCAAACAATCCCGAAGAAACTCAAAAAACCCGATGGTCGGCAAGAAACCTGAAAGCACGCAAAAATCTCGAAGAAACTTAACAAACCCTGAAAGAACTCGAAAAATCCCCAGGGAACGCAAAAAATCTGAATGCACAAAAAAAAGCCTCAACAAAACCCGCAGAAACGCAGAGAAATCTCGCAAAAACGCGAATGAAACCGAAAAAAGTAAAGCATCCACAGAGAGCAATGCTCATAACAAATAATTCAACAAATACTCTTTGAAGTAATGAAAAATTTCGACAGCAATATTTTCTTGCTGAAGAGAATTGACAGATAGCAAAAGTTCAGCAATTTTACAAAAAAAAAAAAACAATTAATCACTGTGTTCCTAAAAAAAGTTGTTATTTCAATTTGCCACAACATTTCAAAGAAGCGAGAGTGAAAAAGCAAATAATATTAACTACGTTTTAATGACTAAGGGTTTCACAACTTTACCATAAAATATGCCATTTGGAGGAGTAAGAATAGAAATTCGTGATAATAAACAGAACATTTTCGAGAAAACTCGTTTCTCAGATAGAAAATTGTAATTGCCAGCCAAAGAAAACAAAAATATTCTTCCTACCCCTGTATATTCACACGGAACGTGACTTGCACAAACTTAACCGTACATTCTCTTAAATTCGCCTCACTTATAGCAAGGGATGTAGATAATTACTCTCTTCTATGGCGTGATCTGTCATCAGTATCAAAACAATGATCGCTTTTGACAGATTCTGTAAAATCGATTTCTTAAGGAAAAGAATTAAGTAGTTTTTGAATGTACGGAATAATGATTATTTTCATCAGTTGTTCTCGTATGCATAGGGAACAGGTAAGCTTTATTTTTATCTAATGCTAACATATTCAAAATGTATGTTTTAGACCAAAGGAATTGAAGAACTGTCTTTGTGTTGTGACTCTTGAGGAGAAATGATCCTTCGTGGCTTTCAAGGAAACTTACCATACCTTCAGTAATTATAAGTAGTCTCTGGGATACTGCCATGAAATTTCATTCATTTGAAATTATTTCAGATTATCTTTATCCCATGACATGAATGGAATAATGGAAGTAGATGCAAAAAAAACAATGATTTTGATATATCAATAGAAAATTAGATTATCTTACTTTGATTAGGATGAAAACCTGCAAGATATGAAGTATAAATTGAAGTAGTGAAGATAATATTTTTTGGAGTTGAATTGTAATATTATAAATTATTATATAGATAATGATTATTTGAACACTTTTAATTATTTTATTATTAATTTAAGTTTAAATAACTATTTTATTCTATAAACAGGAAAGTATCTGCAGATGTTGAATTAGCATGTAACTTGATTCTGACAAAATTTTAGCTTGCATCGTTGCAAGATCATTTAATTATCAAGGGTATTATATATGAAAAAGTATATGCTATCTACACTATTTTTTTTCATATATAGTGAAGCTTTGTAGGATTGAAGATGCCATTTAGAGTATAGATAAGGTCACATAGTAATTTTTGTGCATGTAGATTATCGAAATAATAAGAGGAAATCTTAAGTGATAGTGAGAATAATGAGTGAAACAAAATTAGTGACTTCAGAAAGAGTATATAATGAAATGTGTGTAACACTCTGAAAAAATTGCAAAGCGATGGAATCTTTGAGCAACTATTTTGCTTGATTATGGGAAGAATGTGATGTCGTAAACTGCCAAAGGCAGAATTCTAAGCCTGGAACCAATGAGTCTAATGGCAAAAAAAGATTTTTCCTTTTTTAAGATCATAATTAATTTCACAGGATCCTTGCTATGTTTCTTTCTGTAATGACAACTGAAATAACCTGAATGAATGATTATCTGCAAATCCAAGGACTATAAATTATGAAAAGTAGGTATGTGAGTAACATCAAATCCAGGTAAATGGATTTTCATGCATATTGAGGATTTGTATGATTTAAGAGTTCATTTAATATGTAAGGAAGTTAAATGTAAATAATGAAATATTACCTTCAGTTTTACAGAATATAAGAAGTCATATTTATCCTTGTAGGTTCATTTTTTAGAAACCTTAGATAGTATAATATAGTTAGTTATAATGACCTTCATTTTTACAAATATTAGAGACAATATTAATCCTTGTATTTGTAAAAACTTGATGGAGAGACCAAACAGTCATCTATCATTCAATTGAAGTATAATGGGACATTTTAGCGGATAGAAATATATAAAATATGATAGAAACAGCTTAGACTCTTGAGTATAAAAAAAATCTTATATGATGGTAAGAATTAAATGAGTGAAACAAAATTAGTGTTTATGGAAGTGTAGATTAGTCCTTAAAATATCAGAAATTATGGAATACCACTATCTCAGATGTACCACCAATAAAAGTTATTAATTTGGTGAACCCTTTATTGAAGTATTATGGAAGTTGGCATAGATTACCTAATGATCAGAGGAATATTTATTTCAAAGATCTAACCTAGTCTGAGTTTGATAGATAAAGATATTGAATTGCATATTCAAAATTTAAATTCTCTTGGAATTTGCAGAACCAACAGGAATAAAAGAATTGCAAATATTTGATCAACTACTGTTACTATTTTGCTTGATTGTGGGAAGAACGTAATGAAATAATTGATGAAGACAGAATACTTAGCGTGGATGGATATATCTGATGGTGAAAGAAGGATTTTTTTTGTTCTGAAGGCATGATGAATTTTACAGGGTCGTTCCTATGTTCCTTCCTGGAGTGGAAATTGAAATGTACAACCCGAATAAAATATCATCTGCTATATGCAAATCCCTACCTGCAAAATATCCATTTGAATTAGTTTATTGTTTGGTTACGATTACAATCATACATAAAGAAAAGTATGATTACAATACATAAGATTAGAATGTCAACGACAATTGTCATTTCAGAGTAGGAATCGACAGGGGTGAAATGAATTTGCTAGGGATTGTAAAACTGATTCTATGCTGGGTAAATTTTTGAATTTCTTAAATACACATCGTAGACTGTTAAACTATAAGAGAATACCTCACCAGGGTTCTTACGAATCGTATGAATTGAAGAATTTTCAAAATATTATACGGAGTATGGATTAAAATTGTAATTGAAAATATGTGACAATGTTCTGTGAACGTCGGACGTGACTGATGATCTGAAATTTGTGTTTGAGCCGAAGTAAGCTATTTTCAGCAATTAATTTAAAATATTTTTACTTTCGATTGGAAGATATGAATAGCTTTATCCAAAGGTCCGATTCTCGAGGAAGACACATATGAAAACGGCTTTTCCCGATCGCGTCAGTGGAAAAAGCCTTTTTCAATTTTACCGACCATCTTTCGCGAAAAACCGGGAAATCGGTGTTTTAGATAATTTTTTGAAAATGTTAGCGTGGTCGTATAGGCATGTGAAATGCACCTAACGAAAGTCCGTCTCATGAACTTTACGGTGCTCGCTTCGCTCGCGAGATCGCCTTCCCCTTTCTACCTCGAAATATCGCATTTCTGAACCCCTCGCCGACCCAAAGTTTTCGATCTCCTTCTGTGGATTACCACAGAAATATTCCTTATTGTTTTTAATATATTGGGATAAACCATATATTTATATTTTTTTTCATTTCATATCAGTAAATAGAAACGCAGAAATGGTTTTTGTTTACTTTCTCATTATCAAGAGCTAAATGGGAAATGAGTATTGAATGAAATGTAGCGAATTTGTGAAATAAAATAATTTTCTTTTTAATGTTAATTTTTGTAATAAATCTGAAAACACTTAATATTTCCGAAACAGTTGAAGATAGGTATAGGACATTGTACGTGATTTATGTCTAGAATTCTCTGAAGAATCCAAAAATTAATAATATACAGGGGCTTGCATTTAAAATAAGAAAGTGGGTATTGGCCACTGTCACATGACGCACCCTATATAATTTTTTTTGGTAAAAAATGCTCAGTTAAAAATATAAATCGCCGTGTCCAAGCGTTTTTTCAAACATGCTCTCATTTATTCCATTTGGCTGTTCCACACTGTATATGAAATCCACTATATTGACCTAATTGACTTTTCCCTGCTTCTTTTTTCTTAATATGAATTTTCACCGAATTGTACGAGAATATCATTATACAACCATGTGCTCAATTAATTCAAATCTATGGGTGTAAGGCTTTTATAGAAAATATGAAATCTCCATTACTAGGGTACTATAGGGTATTTTTGATTATTTTCTCTCGTATACCTTTCATTAACTTAGTCTGAATTCATTAATTGTTTTTCTATTCTCTTTGAAGCATGTTATCAATTCGTCCAAACGTCTGTAATTTTGGAGTATCGTTTAGAATTTCTGATGCAGAATCAAGCTGCAAGATTCTCAAAAATTTCGTCTAAATACTTGGAATCTCATAAAATATACATTTGAGATCCACACAATTTTGAATGTTTATCAATGAAATGGGTATTCAGAACATCTTGGAATTTATCAATTGAATTAAATTACTTTAGAGGAACTGCACAAAAGCATTTGACTTCATGTCACTTCTCTTCTGTATTTTTTCTTTGCATAAGACTTGTTCTATATATATTTGTTACTGTCGAAAAGTATTGATAAACTCTCTATCTAACTATCCGATTCCGCATAAATTATATAAGTTTTTCAAATCAGATTCTGCGACGAAAATACGAACTTGCGTATTTCTTTTAGAGGAGCCTTGTAGGTTTGAGAGGTTGATTTGATGGAGAATTGACACTCCCGTGAGTTGAACTACTTGTGTTATGCAGGGCATACACGATAGGGATGGCTGCCGGTACGGGGAACTGATATTTTGGATCAGGTCCGGCTTGTCGGACTAGTGGAACTGATCCCTACTGACGATTTTATCAGTTCCGAGTATGAGTCCAGTCGGACTCGATACGAACCCTCGTATATAATAGTGGGGATCGAGTCAACAAGAGACTTAGGGCTGGTTGACTTGTTACAAGAAAGTTTACAGACAGGAAGTTCACTGTTATAAGAAAGAGATCAATTTTAGGAACAATACTGAACATTTTACCCAGAGGTGAATAAAACGTTTTGAACATTTGTATTTTGATTTCTAAGAAAACGGGTTATTTGTTTGAAGATAAGACACTTATTTCGGCTGTCGAGTTTCCCTTTTATTTTATGGTGTATTAGATTCAGAAATTCCATAAATCTGGAATCTACAACCTTACTTGGAATTGCGATGACTTATATACAGGGTGATTCATGAATAGGCGGGCAAGTCTTAGCAGCTGATTCCTTAACCAAACATATAGTCCTTCCACGTTTAAGACGATTTCACAGTTTTCAATTTTTTTATCTAAAACCAATAAGCGCACCATATTAAAATTTGGCCGAATCAATAAATTTATGAAAACATCTGTTACCAATTTTCTTTAAACCCCTTCTCTCACTACAAGGACTCTTCTTCAACATCCTCTTTTTGTATAGAATCAACATGGGTATTAAGTCATTTTTCCATACTAACAAATTTGAATTAAGTGTTATTCAAAATTCAATTTTCTCGAAAACTATTTATTTTGGAAAAAAAATACAGAACAAAAATTAAAAAAAAACAGTCTGAAGGGTTTGACTTATTCATTGACGGAAAATATAAAGAACAAAAATTTCACCCTGGATAATACATTAGAGACTCTTTAATGTATAGTTTTTTGAAATCAGTTGATAAAAATAATTTAAAAAATAAACAAATATACCAGTTATCGCATTCGAAAAAAAGGAAACTCGAGTATGGCAGACTTGAGCAAATCACCCTGTATATTTGAATTTATTCTTTAGAAGTTTTTCAACCACCTAACACTAAGCGTCAATTATTCTGTGAACTTAAATGGAATTCGGATATGCGCTTACTGCTCTTACTATATTATCAGGGGTTGAAAATAGCGACGCTTTGTGATTTCATTTTAATATTTGTTTCTAAGAGGTGTAACTTAAAAAGTTTTAAAGAAAGTACTCAAAGTACCCCCATTAATTTACTTTCTCAAAGTTCTTCGCATTTACTTGTAGACACCCTGTATACGGCATCTCAATTCCTGCAAGCAAGTTTGTTGACTCCAGATTTAGTGAATTTTTGAGTCTAATACATCCTAAAAATAAAAGAAAAACCTGACGACCGGAAAGCATATATTTAGGCCAATCTTCAAACAAATAGCCCCGTTTTTCAAAAATCCAAATATTATAAAGGACAAAAGGAAAATAACCTTTATTCCGTTTTATTCACCTCTAGGTAAACTGTTAAGTAACGTTCCTGACATTGATCCCTTTGTTATAACAATGCACTTCCTGTAGGTAAACTTTCTAGCAACAAATAAACCCGCTCTAAGTCTCTTACAAATAACGTTTAATCCGTTAATACAACTTTATATTTCAAATAGGTACTTGTATATGAATTTCAAAAGTTGACGTGTCTCAGTATTTCTTATATTTTTTCTAAAATAATGACATAAAGAATTTTATTCCATAAATGATTTCCACACTCTATCAGAATACATCGAAATTTGGAAACATTTAAAGAAAAAGTGCTCAGCCCTAAACGATCAGACGGATCGATATAAATCACAATCAACAAAAACTGTGATACAAAAACGTGAACAATGAGTAAATAACATCAAGCCTATCAACAAATACACGACGGCTTAAAGAATCATATTTCAGGCCTGGACTGCTTCCAGGTAGTAAAAGCACAGATATGGTACCTATACTGTGGTAAAAGTGTCTTATTATCGAATAAGTTCGGACTCGGACTAGGAACTGGAACTGAACTTTGGATCAGTTATTTCATTGGACCGGATCAGGTCGGAACTGATCCATGAAATTCTTTGGATCAGCCATCCCTAATACACGCTACGGTAGACCGGAGAGGAAAACTGTGCAGGTATACCTGCGCAGGTCTGCCTCGTGTGTGGGGACGTTCTGGTAAACCGGACGGGTCGTGTGTTCATTAGCAGCGACCGTACGGTCCCACTAGACCGACTCGAATCCCGAATTCGCTCCGGCGATCTGTGCATACTTGAAAAACTACGACACACTCGCTCCGGTCGACCTGTACAGTTTTTCCTCTCCGGTATACCGTAGCGTGTATGCCCTGCATTGTGTTTACTCACTATCGGATAGATAGTGCTCTGGAAGTCGAATGAGGATAGAACTTTCTATGGCGGGGATAACCACCTATTTTTTTTTGTGAGATGTCATTTTGAGTAATGTAGCCGATTTGAAATTCTGGGAAATATTTGGAATATCCACATTTATAAGTGGGATTCATATTCGAAATCGAATAGTTAACTAACTGTTGAAATATTTTAGTTTTTTATTGTCAAGAGGATTAATTGCAAATATACTGTTGAAATTGCCTGTATGAAAGCCTATCAAGTAAGATTCGTTGTATTTATCCCCGGTAGTATTCTCAGTTTGATTATTGGACTATGAATAGCTTCTACAGTGAACTATCGTCGTTTTCAACCGATCCAGTTCAGAAGAGCATTCAATACAGTGATATCTCTCCCAACGAAGGATTATTGAAAATTAGTACGTTCTGATTGCATTTGAGACCTGCACGATTTTCGTGGAACTACTGTTGTGGTATTACAGTAGTTAATTCGAATCCCTTGATGAGCAGCGTATGAATAAAAATGTAATTTTTTAACCATATAATCTCAGAAATGTCGAACAGCTAACAAATATCTGTGAAATATTTGTGTATTCTTGAAAAGGTTTCGGGGATTTAGCCTAATTAATTTCAACCAAGTTCTTCAAACTCTGTTTTAACCCTATTTAAACGCTTTTCATGTAATATATCGATTGAGCGTACTTTTCAGGAATGAATGAGGAAGTTCTATTGCAAATGGTCCTCTCTGACGATCTATTGCTGGGATTTGCCCAACAGTGAATTGCACCGAGGTATCTGAAATAATCAATTCATTCTATCTGCGTGATAGCTTCAGTTCAACTCCACCAATTATGGAGCATCTACGGTCTTATGTTCACACACAAGTTTGGCCATAGATTTCTCATAAGGGGGTAGAATCCAATCGTTTGGGATCATTCAAAGGTCGATTTCAGAAAATTACTAATATTTGAACAAAACAGTAGCTCTATATTCCACTAAGAAAAAGCGCTCATATAGAACAGATTGTACTTTTCAAAGGAAACGATATTAGTACTTTCAGTTATAAGTTTCAGTAGACCGATTCCACTTCTCAGTCCTTGTAATTTGAGAAGCAAGCGTTTGCCAAACTTCGGCATTGAGTTCTCAGTTGCAGAACAGCACTAACAGATAAAAGCATTGTCTCTGCATCGTTTCGATAAATTTAAATGGATTCGCCAATTATCCAAATACCGCTTATTGTGAATAGAAAATGGCTTCACAGATACGCTTAAAGCGATTCTCGGGTAGTTAGAAACTTTCGTAGCTCGAAAAGTTGATAGTTACGATTTTTATCATCACGAGTTCGATAAGCCAGAGTCTCGCTTTTTCTGAATTATGATATCTGCAGTTCGGAACACAAATGAGAATTTTACATTCATTCGTTGAGAGTAAATGCATTTAGTACTTCGAATGGAACATTTTGGGGCAGTTATGATAACTCACTTTGAGAATATTTCACTTAATTTTCGTATTGATAATGATTGATGAGTGCCGCTGTGTCTTTCCCAGAAATAGATGGTTGGATATAAAAATTATGCGCGAGTGAAAAAAACATCTAGAATCATGGAAAAATAATCGAAAAATCAGCTATATATATATTCTTTTGAACTTTTGGCTTACAAAACAGATGTTAGCTGGAGTTGGTGACGGGATGCCTTACAATTCGGTGTATGACATAAAAGCCTGGGGATAAAATCTCAGTAAAAAACAACCTGGTTTCTCGCATAATTATTGTTAGGTGTACAAAAAAGAGCTTAAATATATTCGAGGGACTTCTTTCTTCAAGAGTGGTCTTCTATTAGTGAACACAGAAGCTTCTTCAAGTTACACATATCGAATCTGGAAATAAAAACACAAAAGCAGAATAAAGAACTGAAATTTTTTAACCCATTCCATGAAAGAATCGGAAATATCGTGGGTAGCCCTAAAACCACCTTGAAATATATATATGGAACAATTAATCATTGATGAGATGAGATATTGTTTCTTCTGCACATTTACAACTTGCGCTTGGAAGTGAGTTTCATCTGAATATTGGTACGACTTTGACCTGTTCTCAAACGATTAAGATCTGTACAAATTTATCTTGGAAGATCAAAACCAAGAATTTTTCCCGAAGGATCAGAAATGAGGTTTTTATGAAGCATTTCATAAGAGTTCCACTCAATCTTCCATAATTCTTTATCGCTAATGATCATATTGAAGAACGTATTATACCAGAATGGTTAACGCGACTTCCATGTGGGAATTCTATTTTGTGGAATGTATGGAATAATTGAAAATAAATTAGGAAAATAATGATATTCGTTTTAAGAATTCAGAACTGCAGTCTGTCTGCGGATATGGGGAGGGACAATGTTAGACAGAACTGGTAACCAATGAACCGGTGTAGATCTTATGGTGCCAGTAATTATTCTCATAGATATATTCAATTTTGCATCGATTTTTTTGTGTAAGTGCACTATTAAACCGAAAAATCATACTGGTCTATAAATCCCGGGATTACGTCAGAAAATAACCTTTTTTTTTGACAACATATATCGACACATTGATATCTTGAATTTCGTTATCGTAGCATTCTTTCACAAAAAGATATATATAATTATTCGTTCATTCACTCAAGGGTAAGTTAATTTATTACAAGGTCGACCCTTACCTCATTGAAACTACGTATTTGAATGACATCGGTCGGTTTCAGTTGGTGAAAATTAATAAAAATGTTTTTCATCCGAAATTTTAGTTTGACGATGAAGAACTTGTTTACCGATAATTCAATTTTCCTGATCATGTTGCCATATGCATTCAATTGATTCGCGTAATTACATTTTTAAGTATAACAGTTTTGATTGGAACAGGATTGTGACCGAAATGAAACTGTTTAGTCCTTTTTAATTGGGGATATTTGTAAAGTTACAGTCTGAATAGACTTCCTGGCCAAACGTTTGTGGTTTTCTGAGTTTTTTCAGTTCATTGTAGTGTCATCAATTTGATGGAGCTATGGTTGCAAAATGGCGAGCACACCGGGTTCAACAAATTGGATACTTTGTAGGCCGGAACCTCCAGAAAATATCTCATTTGAAAAGAAATAATGCTCTTTCACCAAAATAATGATGCATGTGTTTCAAATAATTAGAAACAGCCCCAAAATTGGAAGAATTGAGTTTTGAATTGCTACCGCACCCATCGTATCCTGATCAGGGTCATAGCGACTAGTGGCATTTCACAAAGAACAAAAAGATTACGCGTAGGAAGAGATATACCCATGATGAGGAAGTGATTGCCAAAACTGAAGTATATTTTGAAGGTCTCAATAAATCGTTTTCTGCGGTGGTATCGAAAAGCTAGAATTATTGTTTTACTCTTATGAATAAAAATAGATTTTGGCAAAACATAGTTGCCCTGTATTCATTCGATGATTTAAAACACACTACTTGTAGTTTTGAAAAGTGTTTCATTTACGATGATACACAATGAGCGGTTGGTTTGAGGAAACTCGACGAAGGTACACTTGTTATTTTGAATTTGAATAGAACGATAGTAAAACGGAATGAATCATCTTCGGAAGTGAACTGTTTCTTTCTTGAGAGTGAATTGCTTCTAGTGACAGGGCTAAACTCATTATATATAGGTGGCGCCTAAATGTTGACGCGCTATATGAATGTTGAAAAGACCATATATGGTCCGATCGGTGTAACATCTCTTGGCGACGAAAGGGTTATGGTTTGAAGGATTGTGGCTATATGAATGTGAAAATGACCATTTATGGTCCGAACGGCGTAGCATTTCTTGGCGACGAAAGGGCGACAGTTTGAAGCATTTTGAGTTTATGTGGCGCCGGCATGTGACATGGGAACACCTGCAGAAGCTTTTAACTTTAATTGCTTAAACGTCTGTTTTACTAGCATTGATAAATAGTTTAATCAATAATTTTGTCTTCTTTGATTACCCCAATGAATTCTCTGGATTTTTCTATTAGAAAAAATATTAATCAAAATACGTAAGGTCAACTTTGGTGAAAACAATTTTTTTATAATCATAAATTATTTTTATGATACCTTTACGTCAGTGAAAGGCCGCTTTTCTACTGCGATTTATTCAAGCGTTGATCATAGCAGCAGCGCCTTCCGTCTTACGTTAAAAGCATCGAAAGCCACGAAATAAATATTGTCAATACTAACGACAGAAATAAACGAAGTAGAAAGATTGCAGTGATCAATGTTGTTTTAAACATTTACAGAAAACCTTTTTCGATCCAAGGAATCTTTTATTCGTCCTGTCCACCGATATCATTCACGAAAATGTGAACCTCATTTATCTCTCGGTCGTCAATTTATATCCTTTTTCATACAGCAGAGAAAAACATTTTCGATTTGCAGAAGTAGAAGGTGAAATCAAACAGACGAGATGGGGGTAATATGTGACACTTTCTGTTGGCTAACATAACTCTTTGTCAGCCCTGTTCCTTATCTATTACCTCGCTGAGTTTCCGGAAAATATCCGAGGGTGGATACCGCTTTCGGAATCTGTTTTCCATGTCAATTCTCGGGTTTCGATCGGAAACTTTAGACGAATAAATATAAGTTCTCTGCTTTCCATATAATATGGTTATACGAGGGAGAGAATATTCGAAACGGAAGATAGTTTGAGAGTTGCAGGGGCGTATCAACATTTCGATTTATAAAGCTGGTAATAGAACACAAAAAAAGATTTCTTTTCGTAGAAATCATGATCATCATTTTCGAAACAACAATTAGGGATTGAAGTTTTCCGTAACCTTTTTGGGCGCTTGTTTTGGTTCATTTGAATAGTTGTGCTGAGTACCACAGTTAGTTTACTGCGGCTATTCTTAGGTGAATAAATATTCGATTAACTCAGTTGTGATTCACAAAGATATCCATCGATACTGAAAGGGTGTATCGAATTTACTGCTGGGTTCGCCAAAAGAAAAATATCATTAAACAACAACAGAAAAGTTACTTTATTTCCTCGCCAGTCTCCTGTACTGAGCGAGAGTTACATATGTACATTTCGAAGGTTTGTATGATTCACTCTCTAAAATACAACAGTTTTAGTTTTTATAATAATAATAATAATAATAATAATTTATTCATCCCGTCAGACAAACATAAATTTGTATAGGATAAGTCAAATGAAAAACAATAGAAAAATTACTCACAAAACTCAGAGAAATTTACAGTAACAGAAATATTCAGAAACAAAACAATTACTCAAAAGAATCAGAAAAATACTCATGAACAGAATAATAACACTTACTTACTAAAATAAACTTAACTGCCTTTTTAAATTCACTAAGCCTATTGAAAATTCGAATCTAGACGTCTTATGCTTTGGTATACACAGTAATCCTTCATTCCTTGTACCATAGCTATGAAAGCTAGAAAGTTTAGTCAGGTTACATTCATTTTCTTTGGTGTAAATTAGACATTTTAGAATAAAAATCGAGGCTAGAGTTAGAAGACCATTTTCAACGAAAACTCTCCTACATGAGGACCTAGGCGCGACATTGAAAATCATGCGCAAAATCCTTTTTTGGACAACAAAAACTCTGCCAACATCCGATGAATTACCCCAAAGCAGTATGTTATAAGATAGATGGCTGTACACTAGACTGTAATAAATATTCATGACGGATCGCAGAGGTAGCGAATTTCTAACTCTACTTATGGCAAAGTAAGAGCTATTGAGCTTTTTACAGATAGCGTCGACATGAAAGCTCCAATTCAAGTTGTTATCGATTAGGACGCCAAGGAACCTGGTATGCTCCACCGATGTTACAGTTTCATCTGAATAGTGTAAAACCAATTTGAGTACACTCGTTCTCAGTGAGAAGTGAACACATTCAGTCTTATCGATGTTTATCATTATTGAGTTAGAACGACACCACTCAACGAAGCACCCGACTAAAAGACTGCACAACCTCTGTAGTTCGTCAAAAGTCCGCGCAGTAACAATTGCCGAGGTGTCATCGGCGAACAGAATAATTCTCACCTGTCTCAACAGGAGAAGGAGGTCCTGGCTGGTTGCTACAGAACTCATCATCTTTTTCAAGTTAGAAGGTAAGTCATTTATGAAAAGTAAGAACAGGAGAGGACCCAGTACTGAACCCTGAGGACACCTAGATTCACCTCACGCTCATCCGAAAACGAGCCATCCACCTGACGGTCATCGTTCTACCCTCAAGATAACTGGATATCCACTTCAAGAACACACCCCTGAAACCTAGATTGTAGCACTTGTCGACCAAGAAATGGAACGCGAGACTGTCAAATGCCCGAGACAGGTCAAAAAATAATCCTGCCACAAAAAAACCATTATCAAGGCATTCATAAACAAACTCGACCAGATAGAGAGCTCCGGATTCAGTTGAGCGGCCCACCCGAAAACCGTGCTGAGCAGTGTCAAGTACTTGATATTTTTCCAGGAAATTCATCATCCTGTCTAGCACAATTCTCTCGAAAACCTTTGCAAAGACACTGAGAACAGAAATGGGTCTGTAGTTAGCGATTTGGTTTAAGTCATTCTTCTTGTGAATTGGTATGACAATGGCCTTTCTGAGATCAGCAGGAAATCTGCCGCTAGATATTGAAAGGTTGATAATATGGGCAAGATGTGGAGCAATGTCAGCCGCAATAAGTTTTAAAATTTTTCCAGATATAAAATCCACTCCACTGCTTTTTATTCTTTAAAGATTTTATTGCATCAACCACCTGAAAATCCAACACAGGATGGAAGAAGAAAGTTGTGTTATTCATTGGTGATAAAGTGCAAGAGGAGGACAGTGAGTTTTTATAATAATTGTGTAAAGTTTTTCGGTCACAGTGGAGAAATAATCTGCAAACATTGGGGCTAGACCCCAGCATCAACGTAGGTGACATCCCCAACCAGAAGTTCCATGGGCCGACGTCCCTATTTTCTCGACCAGTGAGAGCATTCACCAGTGTCCACACTGCTTTGTTTTTATTGTCTGATTTTTCAATCAGTCCGGTATGGTAATTCAACTTAGCCTGTCTAATTAAGAAATTGTACGAGGATTTGGCTCTCTTATACAAGTCATGGGTGGTCTGGCAGGCAATATTTGCACGTAACCAGTGGAGGAACCCCAGTTCGCGCTTAGCAGAGACGATCTCTTGAGTAATCCACTTCCTGGTGGGGACAGCGGAAGAAGCACACCTGAAAAGTGGACAGCACATCTCAAATGTCCTCTGGATCACACCAACAAACTCGCCGAAACATCGGTCCACATCCAGGGATCCATACACCCCTGAAAGTCACACGTAGATACACGGTAGGCAAAGTCATCTAGATTATATTGGCTTAAATTTCTGACCATTCTCGACCCATGTCGTGTTACCGGATTAGGATCAACAAAAATTTCTAAGGAGAGAGCTCGATGATCCCCAAGGTGAGCTTCGTATACCTCGGCAGTAAAATATGATATATCTGCATCCCTCAAAATATAGTCAACTTTGGATACGGATGTATATTATCATGCATTTGGCGCATTCGAGAAGATTCTATGTTCTTGGAACATCTTATTCTCAAGTATATAATGGGATCAGATGTGGCTCATTCAAAATAAAAGATTCCTTACAGATAAATGATAAAAAGACTCTTTCACTTTATTTGTTAACCCTGAAATTGAGATTCATGCTTTAAATGACCTGACTGTTTGTTGGTTGACAGATGTATCAGTTCAATGAATAAAAAAAATGAATCGAACACCACTCTTTTGATAATTCCATTCCTGAAATTGGATTCAATATTTAAATGGCTCCACCACTCAAGCCTGTTGTCTTGTCTGGGAAGTTTGTTTACGGTTGATAAATATATCTCAAACAAATTCAACTGCGTGGAAATCCTTACATATAATTGAAAAGAAAAATGTGAACGAACGATTTGAACATTTCCATCAAGTTCACTTAGAATTTTTCTATAAAATAGTTCCACTACAGAAAGTGCAAATAAACAAGTGCAAACCTGAACAACTGACCAAAAAATAAAATAGTTACTAGAAAAACTTGATATTTTTTTGTCAATTAGTAAATATGATGACTCAGTTAAAAAAACATACACAAACCCAAAAATCCATTATGATAACCTGCTGAAGAAGCAAAGGGGAGAAAAAATTGACAGCTAAATTATGAATTCAGAAAATCTAAAATAAGACTGTTTGGTCAATAGTGCGAACTCTAAATAACTCCGAAAAGTCTATCGAAATGAAAGAATCAACAGATACAGTTAAAACATAAAAATCACCACTGAAAATATTAATTTCAACCCTTTTGAAGCAGATGAAAGTATGCTACTAGTATGGATCTATCCTAAGACTATACAGTCTCCTATAAGACTATATAGTCTAAGGGTCTATCTAAAGAGTATGATTGTCTGGATGAACAAAAATTGATGAAAAAACTGTAAAAATATGAAATTCCAGGAGCAGCATTGAAATGAGCAAAATAGTATTTTTAAGTAAGGAAACAAAAGGTATCTCTGATTTTCAGAAACCAATTCAGGGCATACTACAGGGAAGCATAGCAGGACCTCTCTTCTTCATCATCTATATCAATTATATAATTGGATACAATACACGCCATGTAGTAAGGGAAGAAGAAGCAATAGCTATGTAGATGATACAAATTTAGTAGCTATCCAAAAACTTTTTATAGAACTACAACTTCTTAGTTCCAAATTATTAGAAAACAGCGAGAAATAGATCTGTGGAAATAAACTCCTTTTCAACAAAGAAAAATCTTGGTTGGTTCTTTTTGCACCCTCCAATTCAAATATCAAGAATAGGGACAAGTAAACGATGAACCAAGACAAAAATAACTTGAGCAACTCTACGAAATTTCTGGGATTACACTTCGAAAAAATCCGTCGATACTAAAAGGGTGTATAGAATTTACGTTTGAGCTGGGTTCGCTCAAATAAAAATATTATTCAACAACAACAGAAAAGTTACTTTATTTCCTCACCTGTCTTCTGTACAAAGCCAGAGTTACATTTGTACATTTCAGAGGTTTGTATGATTCTCCCTCTCTAGAACACATCAGTTATAGTTCTCAAGGATTCGATAAGATTATGATGTTCTTGGAACATCATATTCTCAAGTATATAATATAATATATATATAATATAACTTCGAAAAAATCTGAATTAGAATACACACGTTGAGTACCTATGTTGGGAAATCAAATCATCAGTAAATAGAATTAGAGAAATATCAAAATACGAGTATATCAGTAGATATGTGATGATAGTATATATGACAATTGGATCTAAATTGAGGCTTGGAATAATTTTTCATGGTAAATCGAACATAGAGCATGTATTCATCCTACAAAAACATGTAGTGCATGCAGAGAGAGGCGCCTTAAGGAGTAGCTGTATATTAACAATATATGGAATATATATAATTAGATATTTTGAGAAGAAAAGTACTTTTTTAAAAACATTTTATTTGGAAATATGACTATGCGTCTACAAGCAAGCTAAAAGAGTGTCAGGAACTAAATTAATGGAGATCTGGGCGTTCCACCTATTTATAACAATATTAATCAATGAACAATAAACAATGAACAATGAGTTCTTTGTGGAAATCTTCGCAGCTCCAAAATAATACCAGACGCTTAATAAACAAAATTCAACTTGGTCATATCTTAATAGCAATGAGTATGTTACAATGTATCCAATCTACTATACAGGGTTGATATTAACTAATGATATACATGAGTTCTATTCATGAAGAGAAAAAGCCAAATATTTCAATCCATGAAACCAAGAGTGTAAACTACATATACCCTAAGTTCACTTTTACAACCAGTCAAAAACAGAAGAAACGATAAAATAATGTATGTTGTCAAAATTCCCAAGCCATATTCTTGCTCTAAAAAACTGTAATGAAATGCTAGTAAAAGTCATTCAGAGGTTTCAGAAAATAAGATTCCGAAGAATCTCTACTTTTGTGTAGTTTGTATTTGAATGTATAAGATGTTTCGAAGGACAGCGTTTTCAATATGATGATGAAAAAGGATCTTGTTTACAAATAGATAAATTTTCCTGCTTGTGTTGCCAGTGCTTCTCTATTTTTTTCATAAATTTCAGTATACGCCTTTGAGAAACATTTAAGATTGTTCTGCGGCAGTCTCAAACACTCCGCTCTCTCATGCCTCTATAGCATACGAGAGACGTGAAAAAACAAATAAATCCTAAGGAAAGCGTAGGTGATGTACTGAGCTTTGAACCCCAGTCTTTGACCTACTATTTCCATTATATATTTTCAAATTACTCACCTCGCGCGTGCGTAATTTTGGTCTTTGATGAAAACTACAGATTACTTAAAATGTGGTTGTTATTATTTCTAACTGAAATCAATTCTTCCATTTTCTTGATGAGCATTGGATATATTCAAGCCCCAAAAATAGCTAGTCACCACACATCCACCCATATCACAGTGTACCTCAACCCTATCTGCTCATAAACCGAAAACTTGGCAACTTCCGTGACTACCATTCCGTCACGTTCATCCTAACCTCACTCCCTTGTTTATCACGCCCTCATGGCCATCTATCACTTCATCACGCAGCCAGTCTTTGCGACATGCAGGCATCACACTCGGAGTATCACATGACACGCCTGGGTTGTTAAACAGAACAGAATATTTCCCAATTGTGTGGAATTCATTGTACAAAATCGCAATATGGTTGGAAACAATGCACAAACGACGTGCCGTATGATGATTGATGAAGTGCCTGCGGAGATGAGATCGGAAACTCTGTCTTTACGGGTCTGTTCGTTGTGCCGCCTACTTCATCGGTTATTCATTGAGTTAATGTTTTACATAGTTGGTTTTCTAGCAAGAATTTTTTTCTGATTACTGCAAAATTTATTCCAGAATCTCTATCTAACACCATAATGAATTTTATCATTATTTTTAATTTTAAACAATTATCTTATTGAGAAGCGTTCATGTCCCAATCCCAACAAAACAGAGATATCTTGTCTCCTTCCGAATAATCATGAAAAATATAGGAAATTAGCTATAACTTTCAACGATTCTCCTATTGAACATAATTTGTATCCCAAATACTTAGGAATTAAATTAGATTCATCTCTCTATTACAAGGCTCATTTAGATCATCTGCGCCTAAAACTGAAAACTAAAGATAATATTCTTCAGAAATTATCTGGATCATCTTGGGGTGCTGAGTATTGTTGCTCTGTTTGGTTGAATAGTAGACATACACAAAAAATCGATGCCAAGTTGAATACATCCATGAGAATAATAACTGGCACTAGAAGATCTACACCGATTCATTGTTTACCAGTTTTGAATAACATTGTCCCTCCCCATATTCGCAGACAGACTGCAGCTCTGAATTCTTGGAGCAAATATCAGTCTTTTCCTAGTTTATTTCCAGTTATTTCATACATTCCATTAAGGTATATATATATATACCTTAATGGAAGTGTTGAAAGTACTGAGGTGAGCTCAGGAGATTTTTAATATCATCTTGAAGCTGATTACAAGATTTGAGTACCTGGAAGTCATAGAAAGTCTGATACAGTTATTGCACAATGGGATAAACTCGTAAAAGGATTACTACCATTAGCAGAAATTGTCCTTCCATGTAACGATCATGCATGACATAAATCGAATGATCAAAATTCATATATTAAAAAGGGGTCTAAAGGTATAAGTATTTCATTTCACTCAACAATTCTTGTTAAGACCTTCTGTGTGATAATCACCTTGGTAAGGTGCTTCTAGTTTATTATGTGCTTTGATTTACTCCAAAAAATAAAAAAAAACTAATAGATTAATTTTAAAATGAATTTTGTTTGGTGTTTTTCATCACCAGTTATTTTATGTATATTTGAACTCCATTTTGGATCCGTTAGAGAAGGTATTTCAATTATTTGAAATGTTTGTGCAATGTATGATCTCTGAAAATTTGTTTTTGTAGTAGTGAGAATATATCTACGAAACGATGGCATTAGTGGGATGCAGTTTTTTGACAACCCACATTATTAGGATTTTGTTAGAATTTCAACAGAAAATTATTTTAGATCGTAATACATATCTTTCATTAAAAAAAAGGAAACGACAGAGAAAATTTTTACCGATTAATTCTTTGTTCTCATTTACCTACTTCTGAATAGGAAGTAAGGGTATGAAGATCACCGACCTTCTGAAAGCTCGCTTATACCGAATTCATTTAAATCTGAAATGAACATTTCTAAAAAACGCGAATGGAGATTCAAAAATTATTCATGAAAGCCCAACGAGAATCGAAGTTCAACAGAAAACATCGAATTTGGGATGGCACTTTCAGATTTACATGAAATCCATTACTTATATCTGGAAATTCTCACTGATGCATGAGGTAAAATTCATATTTCTGTATTCATCAATGCAAAATCTTCCTCAGAAAACAAATGAAATGAAAAATGGTAAGCGAGCAATAAGAAGAAGAGGAGACTGTTTTGCATTCCTTGCTGAGAGACAATCTCTTCTTATATTTCAAGATCGTAACATAGCGAAGGACGTGCGTTATATCTTTTTCAATGACAGACGTGACTTGAAAATATTCAATCTGAGGAATAGAAGCGATATTCCGTGTTTCTTCATCATAATTGAAATGAAAGAATTATTTCATCGATCACTTATGGAAGCAGTATAAGGTGAGGCAAAATAAGACAGCTCAGAGCAATTGGTACTGCTACGTGGTTATTATGATGAAGATAATATTCCCTTTCTAGACAGGTGCGTTTATTCCCGTGGCTTGAACTTCTAGTGCTTCTCGCTCTATTTGTGAAGGAAATGGGAAACTGTTTTCTGGAAAGATTTAAAGAAGATCGGAGCGCTCCAGGCGACTGGAAAGCAGCTATTGTGGTTGTCAAATTGTCATCAAATTGCAAGTGATCGCGTGAACACTGGTTACGACAACAATGCCTAAGGTGAACACAAAGTGGAAGTTCCCAAAAAAAAGGAGAAGAGGGCTATCCCCAAAGCTACAGAAATATTGGTAAAGACCATATAATGTTGTGAAAAGAACCAACGACGTTGTGTATTGAATCCAAGAATTGCCAAGAGGAAAGAAACGTGTAGTCCATGTGATCCGCATAGCATGAAATGAGGACGATGATAACCCTCAGGACGAGTCTGCAGTGCAAAGGACTAATATTCAGACTCAAGATTAGGATGAACTGAGCTTCGATCAGTTCATGCGAAACTAAGGGGAGACTGTAAAAGCGAGGTTCGGGTTCACAACCGAGCAGCAACAAGATCTTTTTGCGGTGCCGGTAAACAAGTATTGGCACATTGTGTAACTGAAGATCTCAACATGTCTGAAGAAATAACCCTGATCTTGAAGAAGAAATTTGCTCGTTTACTAGACCTCGTGGAGTAACAACTCTGCCCTAGCCGAATCCTGAAATTGACTGATGGCCCTTGCTACCTCTTCTATAAGAGTACCAAGCAGAAATCTTAGGAAAAACCAGCTAACCAAGCCATGCTGAACCTAAGAGACGAGCCGGTGTGAACAAGCTTGCAGTTCCCAAGCTTGGTTGTGAACTGGATACTAGTAACATGCTGGAGGTAGTTTTCCAGAATACTGATATGTGAATACTTGTTTGTAATTTCAACCCGAATGGCGATCCTGTGAATGTAACGGTACCCTGCTATTTGGGCCAACAAGGATACAGCAAAAATTTAAGCGCTTGCAAATTCGATCATAGGAATAGACCCAACTGGCACTCTACGAAAAAATATCGAAAAAGCAATAAAAGCTGGCTGGCGCGCCAACAAAGAGACTGAATTATTGACCCATAAAGACTATAATCGTCAGAATAAAATGACAGGCTAAAAGAGGCCGCATGGAATATTCGAGAATCACTTGGACCCATCTGGAATACTCTCGCTGCATCATCAGGATATAAAACAGCTATCGGTCTAGATGAGAGACATAGTTGATTGAAGAACGTCGCCGGCAATACGTGTTTTATATTGGATATTACTATGAGTGGTGTAAAATAAATAAGTTGAAAAAAGGGAAAAAGGACATCATTGCCTCATTAAAAAAAAAGCCCAAAAATATCCAAATAATATTACCATAACAATTTATCTCACTATATATCTTCTCGTTTTTTAGGTCTGTGGGAGAATGTTTGTTCTAGTAGAACTGCGTACTATCGTTTCATCCAAATGTCAGTTATTTTCGAATATTGAACAGAAAAGGTTCTCTATCGATTGGATTTAAATTTCTGAAGAAGAATACAGAATCATACTTGAGGGTGTCCATGCCACCGGACGTATACGCTCTATCTTCCGAAAGAAATGAGCTAGAGATTTCCCATTTTCATAATAGTGACTGTCTAAATATCTCGGTCAAGATCGTTATTGGGCCAAATCCGTTTAAGGGTTCAGGAGATATGAGGATCTGAAATTTTTATTCTTCTATAACTCCCAGAATATTCATAGGATAGAGTTGTAACTTGTCACATATTTGGATCAGGTTGAATTACCATAAATCACAGAACTCAACATTCTAGAAAATTTTCAAGAAAATTTTTTTCAATAATTTATAGATATTGGCGTTATTCAACAAGAATTTGTGGGCGTATGGAATTTGAGCGTCGGAGAAACTCAAGGAAAACTATGAGTTGTAATTTCAGGATATAAAACAGCTATCGGTCTAGATGAGAGACTTAGTTGATTGAAGAACGTCGCCTGCAATACGTGTTTTATATTGGATATTACTATGAGTGGTGTAAAATAAATAAGTTGTAAAAAGGAGAAAGGACATCAATTGGAAAAACGTTACAATATTTATCCAACCGTTTTACCTCGAGCTGTACAAACTTGTAAATAATCCTCTGCCGATAATTCTTGACATATTTGGATTCCGTAGAAATAGAAAGTAAATATTGCTTCAGAATGCAAGGTACACAGAACCCGTTAAAAAAAAGAAGCCCAAAAAATATCCAAAAATATGACCATAACAATTTATCTCACTATACAGGGTGAGTCTTTGACCACTGCGTTAATTTTAAATATAGATTCTTGACGTCAAAAGAAACATTTTCTTCCCATAACATTTTTCCAAATTTGGCCCCGTTCAGAAGATATAGGGTATTGAAATTTCATAAAAAAAAGCATTTTTACCTGTAATATTTAAACGACAATATCAATTGAAATGATCTCTTATAGAAGGTTTCCACTTCTTGTGGGTTTCTCACTACTACTCTACAGATTGGTTAAATTGCATGAAAAATAAATATCACATGAACTAAAGGTCCGTATCTCGTACTTCCTGGAATCATTAGTCTTTTTTGCATATAAAATCATTCCTCATCTTTTCTCCTAAATTGCACCATTCTTGAGATATTTGAAGTTGAAAGGAATTGAATCGATATAATTTTGTCCAAATTTTCTGATTTTCCCAAATCCAACTCTGTGCTGAAATGATTCAATAATCAGATTTGTTCAACGTTGCCATATTTTATGTCTTTATTGAATATTTCTACAAAAGGTTGGGGAAATCTCTCCAGTATATGGTTCCACCACTAAACACTATAGATGAAATCAACCACTGAACAATTTTTGTCTTAAATTCAACACAAAATCTAAATTGCCATTTGCTGTATTCATTGTTAATGATGTCTAGCACCTTGTTTAATATTTAATCCAGAATAATATTCCATAATAAATAGAGGAGAAGTTTTCCATCACTCTTCGTTACTTCAGTATATTTTGACCGTTGAAATAGGTAAAGTATTTTCTGTCAGGACCTGTTAAATTGAAGACTTATCTTTATGAAGAGCTGGTTTTTTATAGCTTCAGACTTTCAGGGTTCATCAAATTATATCTATTCTAACATAGGTATGCTGCAAATTGTGCTCATACGAGTTTTAAAAACTTTGAACCCAGTCTCCTAGATTTGTTTTATACCTTTGTTATCTTTATTTCATACACCGATTCAACCTTGTTCACAAACTTAGGAGATAATAGAATTTGACTTAGTTTTAATATTTCTGAATGTTTGTTATGATGCATGGTTGATTAAAATTCAATCAATATTGAAACTGGAAGCTATAAGCTCATAAACAAGAAAGATTAGAATAGAATGAATTTTCTGACCATAATCATTTCATACTGAATCGAATAATTTAAAACTATCGATATTATCCTCCAATGTTTTCCACATTTTTCTGACAGAAAGCTACAAATAACTGTTAACAGTTTCAAACAGAATCAAAACAACAAGGAACCACATAACACTTTTTTATTTGGAACTACCCACCACAGAGACGTTATAATATTTTAATGTGATAATAATTCACTCTAATTATTCTGAGGAAAATTATATCTAAAGATCAATAATAGTTACAGATATTATCTTTCATTTAAAAAAACATTGCAAATATTAATTTTTTCGCTCCTGGGGTTCGGTAATAAATTAATATTCTATGGTAAGGTATTAAAATTTCACATAATCTATAATATGAATAACCATTATTCAATATTTATGTTCTTGTTTACGTAATTAAAACAGATACTCTGATTATAAAAATCAGTAATCAGTAATTATAGTCTAAACAGAATAGATTCATATTAATGATTTAACAAAAAATTTTTTACTAAAGAACACCTAGTTGATTTTTCAAAATCAAATTTAGGTATTTCTTCAAGAAAGTATAATTGCACACCTAAATCTGGAAATACTTGTAATCTATCCAGGTAAATTGTTATTGGGATTCAGTACAGAAAATAATCATCAAGCAAAGTAACATCACTTTAAAATGATTATTCGTAGTGACATCATTCATTGTTGTTGAAGATTTCGAAAAAGATTTTCATATTTTTAACAGTATGATATCAAGAGACCTCATAGATCTGTTCACTGGTCTCTGTCAAGGAGAAGAAACTTCAGAAATATCAGTGTTTGGAAAATCATAGATAATTTTTTCTGGCTTTGAGTGAAAAAAAAAGAACAGTGACAACCTCTTGCCTTGGAAGTTTTCATAGAAATGATGGTTTTTATGATTTGGAAATTTTAAGAAGAAAATTACAAATGTATGATGATAACACCCAATAATTCGGAGGTTTTTTTGGAATTTCTCACTAGAAAGGCATGGTTTATAATCTTGAGGTAGAAAGAAAATATAGTAGAACAACAAAAATCTATGTTGATGGTGTTGACTTTGTTTTTACCAGAAAATTACTATTTTGTATCTTCCTTCTGGATATGGACCTCATCGGATGAAACATGAGTGAGTGAATCATTTCTTAGAGGGAAAATAATGTTTTTAAACAATTCAGATTCAATAGTGGATGCTGTGGAAAGTATTTTTCATTCAAACTATACTGGACTACAGAGGGGTATTTGCCCAATGTGAAAACTTAAAATGCTTATAACTTTTCAACGTAGCTGAATATAGAAAAACCGTAATGGAAAAAGTGTTTCTTTTGACCTCAAGAACCTATGGTTAAAATTAACGCAGTGGTCAAAGACTCACCCTGTATATCTTCAAGTTTTTTAGGTCTGTGGGAGAATGTTTGTTCTAGTAGAACCGCGTACTATCGTTTCATCCAAATGTCAGTAATTTTCGAATATTGATCAGAAAAGGTTCTCAATCGATTGGATTTAAATTTCTGAAGAAGAATACAGAATCATACTTGAGGGTGTCCATCCCACCGGCCGTATACGCTCTATCTTCCGAAAGAAATGAGCTAGAGATTTCCCATTTTCATAATAGCGTGACTGTCTAAATATCTCGGTCAAGATCGTTATTGGGCCAAATCCGTTAAATGGTTCAGGAGATATGAGGATCTGAAATTTTTATTCCTCTATAACTCCTTGAATATTCATTGGGTAGAGTTGTAATTTGTCACATATTTGGATCAGGTTGAATTACCATAAATCACAGAACTCGACATTCTATATATTCTATACATTCTATATAATATTTTTTTCAATAATTTATAGATATTGGCGTTATTCAACAATAATTTGTGGGCGTAAGGAATTTGAGCGTCGGAGAAACTCAAGGAAAACTATGAGTTGTTATTTTTAATTCGAGATATAGGTTTGTTCATTCAGCTTGGCGATTATATTTGTATCACATTGTTCCAGAATATGGCAATTACGTTGATATACAACGAGTTAATTAATGTTGCATTTTCCACAATTTTTCGATACTACAGAGATTTCAAATAATAAACCAATCTTTTATTCATGAAATGCTGAGTGGTCCTGTATTCACTCTAGATCGGACGTGTTCACGAGAATCGTATTATACATTTCAAATGGATAAAATCATGGAAATAATAGATCGGTCTGCAATTTCAGCAAATGAAAATTGTCATATCAATTGGAATCGCGGAACAGATGAACAAGCAGTTTTAATCATGATTTTTTGTTGGCTCTTCTATCATGAGGTCCTTTTGTGTAAATACTACTGATACCTGAATATAACTCATTGATGTCTGTCATAAATTCCTCAATCGGAATTTATTAATTGGAACCGTTTTGGAAACCAATTTCATTGTTGCTGAGTCCATCAAGGTTTGGCCTGCATATTCGTTGAATAGTATATTTGGAACAAATTGCATAATAGGCCCCTATTCCAACACGAATGCAAGATTCGACTACGAGAGTCAATCAGTAAAATCCGTATATCGACCTGGTTGTTTCGGTTACTACTTATCCGTTCAATGAAAATCGAATGATTGTTTGGTAGATGGGATATAGTAATATATTAACGCTATCAATTGACAAAAAAAGGAGGGAAAAGTGCGACCTACAAGTTATAGTCCAATCAGTGAATTCGTGAAATGCAACTATTTTATTGAAAATTGACATCTGTTGAAATAAGATAAGATCGAATGCCAGTGTTGATTTCCAGAAAAAACGAAAACTATATCTCAAATTTAGAAATGACGCGAGATCAGGAGCTTTGCGCTTGTTCTAAAGTCTTTGGGTACGTACAAGATGCACGCTGCAGGTAGCAGGGGTACTACAAAGGTGGCCACGTTTTTCTTCGACGAGCGGCAGAGACATCTGTAGTCATCTCCAAAGCGGATCGATAAATTAGGAATTCTCAGTACCTAGTGATCGGTAAAAATGGATCGAATCTCGGTCGTGATGAACTATTTTTGACGATCAAGAACTTTCATGTTATCTATGTCAGCGCCATTTTTTTCCTATGTCGTGTTCTAGGTTTATTCCATACATAAACTACTTATTTTTAATTCAAAAAGTAGTGTTATTCAGCTAAAGAGGTATTCAGTTTCAACTTATTCAATTTAATTTAATTGAAATGTTTTATTCTTGCTGTGTTCCCAATTGCTACAGTGATAGTAATGTCGAAAGGTATGTGTTACATTCATATAAGTAGTGGTTTTGGATTAACTTATAACTCACTAAAAATGTACTGTGAATTAATATTTTCTGTAGCAATTTCATATTCGTGTATAATTTTCTGATTAGTAAAAATTTGGGACAGTTTCTAACACTGTATTCTTTCTAGGTTTTTCATTACACTAGTTGAGGGTGTTAGAAATATTTGGTTGGAAAGAATTGGAAATCCATGTCTTAATTCATCCAAAAACGTTATTTGCATAAAGCATTTTCATATGGATTGTATAGACCTACATGGAAAGCTAAAAAGATTTGTTCTACCAACACTTCATATGCCAAGTAATTCATTCTACTCCCTATGATTATCATTTTTGTAATTTCAATAATTTTTCAGATTATGTAAGCCGCCCTCATAATGATGACTTATATTTTCTACCCTCCACAACTCCTGAAGAAACTTTGAGGCAACAAGGTATTTATATATAAGTGAACTGCTCATGGTCATTGATTATAGTTTTGGGTATTCCACTGATAGTTGGTTTCATAAAAATCGTTTATCAGAAGATTCCTAGAATACTTCAACGGATATGTGAGATTTACCGTTGAAACGCCAAATTCATGGAATTTCAGTTAATAAGTTTATTGATTTTGCCATGAAATTAACTCTGTACTTTTATGACAGAACTATTCATAAAATTTTATCACTATGACATAAGTCATAATGAATGTCAGTTGTTAATTTTACCTCTGCTATTTTTTCGAATAAAATAAGTGTTATATCACAACCTTCCTCAACTATAGATGATGATTTCCCTTTGAATGGGTTCCATAGCAGACTTCAAACATAAGATCTGAAAAATCATCACTTGGACCGCAAGACCCGATTCGAAGAATCCTCTTTGCAGATTGGCGACAAATTTTGTGTATTAGATTTGAATATAGAAGGTATTTCTAAGGACAAGAGTGACTATATTTCTAAACTAACAAAGGACTATGGTGCTGAGATTATTCTCCTTCAAGAGACACATACGGATACTAAAAAAAATCTTCGTTGAAGAGGAACCATAAAAGGTTATGTACTCATTGATTATCTCCTTAGTAAAATTTACGGTTTAGCTTGTTATGTTAAAAAATTCTTGATTCACAATATCGAGTTAATCCAAAAAGGCTAATTTGAGGAAGTTTTCTTTATCTCTTACAAATTTTGTATTTTTGATATTCAGTTCTTTTTTCTGCTTTTGTCTTTTTATTTCCAGATTCGATGTGGGCACCTTGAAGAAGTCTCTGTTTCCATCAATAGAAGACCACTCTTGAAGAAAGAAGTCCCTAAAATATATTTCAGCTTATTTTTGTATTTTCACACTAAGGCAGGGAGCCAGGGTTTTTTTCTACGGGGGTTTTTTTCCCTAGGCTTTAATGTGATACGCCGAATTGTATGACACCCCGTCACTAACCCCTGATCTGTATGCTTTATTGTTTGCTAGCTAAATATTGTAAGCCAAAAGTTCAAAAGAATATATATATATATATATCGGGAAAAAAACAATAAGATCTTATGATCCAATAATGAAGATGGCATTCGAAAAAGTATCTAAAAGAAAAAGAAAATAGACTTTCAGAAATTGTTTCTCTCATAAAAGTATAAAACTTAATGCATTTCATGCTTAAATTGATATATTTGTCACTAATATTCTAATTTATTCTTTTGATGTATTTTCATAACTTGATGAGTAATTGTTGCATAATTATTGTTGGTTCGTTTATTCTTTCCCTCGATGTTGAAATTATTGTAAATTGATTATTTACTGCATTATATACAATATATATTTCTGAAGTTTCTTTTTTGTTTATTTCCTTTAATCTTCTAAAGATTAGTATGTTCTTTGATTTGAAGGGCAGATATATTTGAAATGACCAAAATTCTTCTAATCTGCTGCAAATTGTCACAATTTTCTGATCAAATGATATTTTTTTATTGAAATTATATATATATATATATATCAACAGTTATTTGTAGCTTTCTTTCAAAAAAATGTGGAAAATATTGGCAGGATAATATCGATAGTTTTAAATTATTCAATTCAGTATGAAATGATTATAGTCAGAAAATGCATTCTATTCTAATCTTTCTTGTTTATGAGCTTATAGCTTCCAGTTTCAATATTGATTGAATTTTAATTAACCTTGCATCATAACGAACATTCAGAAATATTAAAACTAAGTCAAATTCTATTATCTCCTAAGTTTGTGAACAAGGTTGAATCGGTGTATGAAATAAAGATAATAAAGGTATAAAACAAATCTAGGAGACTGGGTTCCAAGTTTTTTAAACTCATATGAGCTCAATTTGCAGCATTCCTATGTTAGAATAGATATAATTTGATGAACCCTGAAAGTCTGAAGCTATAAAAAACCAGCTCTTTATAAAGACAAGTCTTCAATTTAACAGGTCCTGACAGAAAATAATTTACCTATTTCAACGATCAAAATATACCGAAGTTCCGAAAAGTGATGGAAAACGTTTTCTCTATTTATTATGGAATATTATTCTGGTTTAAATATTAAACAAGGTGCTAGACATCATTAACAATGAATACAGCAAATGGCAATTTAGATTTTGTGGTGAATGTAAGACTCAAATTGTTCAGTGGTTAATTTCATTTATATTGTCTAGTGGTGGAACCATACACTGGAGAGATTTCCCCAACCTTTTGTAGAAATATTTAATAAAGACATAAAATATGGCAGCATTGATTAAATCTGATTATTGAATCATTTCAGTACAGAATTGGATTTGGGAAAATCAGAAAATTTGGACCAAATTATATCGATTCAATTCCTTTCAACTTCAAATATCTCAAGAATGGTGCTATTAAGGAGAAAAGATGAGGAATGATTTAAATGCAAAAAAGACTAATGATTCCAGGAAGTACGAGATACGGACCTTTAGTTCAAGCGATATTTGTTTTTCATGCAATTTAACCAATCTGTAGAGTAGTAGTGAGAAACCCACAAGATGTAGAATAAATCTATTGATGCCAAAATATGCACGAAGGTTATCAAAAACCTTCTACAAGAGATCATTTCAATTGATATTGTCGTTTGAATATTACAGGTGAAAATGCAATTTTTTTATGAATTTTCAACACCGTATATCTTTTGAAAGGGGCCAAATTTGGAAAAATGTTATAGGAACAAAATGTTTCTTTGACGTCAAGAATCTATGGCTAAAATTAACGTAGTGGTCAAAGACTCGCCCTGTATATTTCAATGCATTCAGCTCAAATACCGTTGATATTGTTCTTGAAATACGTTAATAATCATTTAGCTCCTTATAAGTCTTAATTTCTGAAGAAATTTGCTTCCAACAGGCATTGACGATATTCCTATCTATCTATCCTATCTATTAGCATGTTCTTTAATTCTTTTAACCCATATTGGAGGATGCTCCTTCGATATAACTTCATTGATATTCATCGATAAATATCGCGGAACTTGATAAGTAGAACAAAAATAAACAGTCCGGCAGGCAAGTTGTCTGAAACCAGAACGAACAATGCACATTCCGGTTAAAATCTGACTGAACCAGCTAGCAGGTGCACCATGGCCGCTTCCATATACAAACATGAGAAAACCAGCGTGCATCTTTTACTTCGAAACATTGTGAACGTCATACAAATTCCACCATTAATGATGAACAAACATTTGCACAAAATGATAGCACGTTGTTCCTACTAATTTGATGAACTAAAACTGGAATAAGCTGGCCAAAAAATCTCAATTACAGGGATCTCAAGATGTGAAAACAACAAATGCAATGCGGAGGTCCATAACATACATATTAATTTAGTTCAGGTCATCTATGAGATCTTAGATACCAACAACAAGTCCGTAATCACTTTCAGGCCGTGGCATATTTCTCTTATGACATTTCAATTACACTGCGGTTAATGTTTTTGGGGCACGATAATTATTCGATATAATTAAATCTCTGAACTCTGTACCATTAGATCTCTAAACTTGTCCATACCATTTTAGCACAAAACAGTGTTGAATTTCAACCCTGCTCTGTGGAGCAATTGTCCCAGAGGCAATATAGTAGAAACAATGTAACAGAATAGATATTCTCTTGATTAGCTTACTCCAAACATATCAGACTTCCACAAGGGGGCAAGTTCGCAAAATGAGGGGTAAGAAATACAGAAAAAAATACAAAATTATTTTTCCTTTCAATTTATTCGCCTGCAACCCTTATAAATTTTTCAGGTCTTTCAATGAACACATTTATTTTGTTCTTCTGCATCTTCCATTTCTTCATTTGAAAAGTTCTTCCCACGAAGTTTTATTTTTGATTTTGGGAATAGATAATAATCGCTGGGAGCCAGGTCAGGACTGTAATGTGGGTGAGCCCATCTTTCGAAGCCCACTTTCTGGAGTGCAGTTATCGCAACGCGGTTCTTGTGGACAGGTGGTTGTCGCGTATAAGGAGGACACATCTGGTCAAGTTTACCCATCTCTTTTCTTTGATGGCTTCTTCAACCGCTCTAGAATAAAAGCATAGAATACACCGGTTATGGAGCCACCTTTGTATTTGTGCGGGTACAAAATTAGGAGTCATAATAATCACCCGCTTAATGGAGAGAAGCGCACTTCCTGAGTCGCTGGTTATACTATAAGAGTAGATCCAAAAATTATCCTTGGTAAAAAAGATCATTGCAGAAAGAGCATTGTTGTGAATTTGATGAACCATGACTGTTAGCGATATGAAGAGAAGTTTTAGTGTGAGATCTCCAATTTTTATTGATCACTGGTACTTCAGAATTACTCAGATTTTCAAAAACTAAACTTCTTTTTTCTGAAAATTCAAAAAACTGATTCAAAGAAGGTAGTTGTTCACTATTCCTTTCAGTTTCAAACGCTCTTCTAGTATTGACGTCAGTCTTTTTGCTGAAAACATAAATGAGAAAGAATTCTAGCAGTTCTGCCTCAGAATAACCCAGATTATGCAAAGAATCCCAATTTCTTTTACAATTTGTTACAAATTCTCTTAAGTTTACAGCATTACATTTTGTCATTGTAGTAGTCTCTAACATGGAAATGAAATGAGTGTTGATCACTGTCAACTTATTCTCATACCTTTTTTTCAAAATACTTAAAGCAATCTCAAAATTCTTATCAATTACAGATAAACCTTCTATGAGTTTGAGTGGTTCATCTCGCAACGACATCTTTAAATATATAAACTTCTGAATTGCAGAGAGAGAGAGAGAGAGGTGTTTGATAAAATAATAGCATCAAATAATTGTAAAAAAGAAGTCCATTCATAGGCATCGCCCTTAAACGGTAGGCTAATATAACAATGTTCTTGAGGAAGAGAAGTTCTAATATTAGAGGTTGACAATTGTTCAATTTGGAGTTCAATTTTTCTAGCAATGGTATGGAATTTCACTTCTACTTCCTCACGATTTTCATCATTAAAATTTTCGTAATTCGGCAAAAGTTCAATAGCATCCTGAGCTTCGTCATAACCGTTGAAAGCAGCCTCGTGTGATTCGAGGTATCTCTTTGAAACCTTTAGATAGGATTCCGATCTAGAGTTTTGATCAAACCAATTGATAGTCCTGGTTATTTTGGCTTTGGTTGAGCTTTAGAATTAAGTTATTATGAGATACGTTTTTCATTTTAAATAGCCTTAAGTAAAATGTTCTATATATAAAAAGAAACTAACAAAGTAGACAGTAAATTTTACAGAATTTGAACACATAAAATTAATTTGCATAAAGTCGAATTCTTGGATCCGGCTTTCGAAGAAATTAAAAAATGGAGTAATAATAATCACACTTAATGGAGAAAAGCTTTCTGAGTCGCTGGTTTTACTATAAGAGTAGATCCAAAAATTATCCTTGGTAGAAAAGATGTTTGCAATGTGAATAAAACACTTGAGAGTTTATATTCACAGAGAAGAATTTTTGAATGTCTACGAAGTACAAGTATTTGAACTTCTTTGCTCAATCTTGGGCACTTCTGATATGACTAGACAATAGAAAGATCTGATCTTATTTTCCTGATATGAAGGCCACCACAGCTCGGCATCAATCGTTCAGGGTATAAAGTAAGGTGCAGGTACCTTGGATGTAACTTCCACTAACAAATTGTGGCTTGGCAATATGCAACTGCTTCACAGATTCACAAATCACAACTTTCTTGTTTCACTTTGGAGGATTGCAGCCGAGATTCACAATGTACTAGGGTATCTAACTGACCCAATGGTAGAAAATATATAACAGAGAGATGATATTTAACTACGAGGAACTTTTAGAGTTTACACGTTATTCGCTGCTGAAAACTAACTGGTAAAGTAGAACTTACTGGTAGAACTGACCATCCTGGTGGTTAAACTAGAACTGTCTGAGAGAGTGTTCTTGAATGATTGAGAAAGATCGGAGAAAGTATCCAAAGTACAGATAGCTGAGCTTAGGGATTCCCAAAATTCCGTCCGATAGAAGGCATTCTTGGAAGTAACGGCCGCTGCTCTAAACTCCAAGAACTGTCCTTTGTTGCGAGAATATCGCAACAGTATTTGCAATCGATCGATATTCTGAATTCCAAAAGAATGTTTCCATGATTTTCCGTGTCAACCGTAGGTGGTGTTGTGTATCAAATTTGTTTGAAATTTATAACCCATTCCAAGAAAGAATCGGAAAAATCGTGCATACCCTTAAAACCATTTTGAAATTTATATATGGGACAATTGTTGATGATATGACCTATTGTTTCTTCTGTATATCCACATTATGGTGCCAGCAATCATTCTCATGGATGTATTTAATTGTGCATAGATTTTTTCTGTATTCGTACTATTGAACCAAACAGAGCAACAATACTCAGCTGCAGAAAATACTAAGGCTAGAGATGCTGTACTTCGTAGTTTTCAGTTTTAGGCTCTAATCATCTAAATAAGCCTTGTAATTAGGAGGTGAATCTAATTTAACTCTTAAGTATTTAGGATAGAAATTATGATGGATAGAAGAATAATTGAAAGTTACTGCTAATTTCCTATATTTTTGATGAATATTCAGATGCAAACATGATTCCTGTATTCTGTTGGGATTGGACATAATCGCAACTCAATAAAATAATTCTTTAAAATTTCTAAATCAGATGATAGTATGTTTTCCAGACTATGGAAATCCGAATGTTGAAAAAAATTTCTGAGATGATGTCGTGGGTAAATCACTGAGATATAAATTGAAAAATAGATGAGCAAGAACTGATCCTTGTAGAAGACCGTTTTCAATGTTTTGAAATTGCTACTCTTATTGTCAACAAAAACACGAAACCTTTCATTAGATAATATATTTACTAATAATCCTATTATTTTACACACTTCAGATGGGTATAAAATTTGGAAATTAATCCATTTTTCCCCACAGTGTCATATGCCGAAGATAAATCAATAAAGGAAGCTCCTGTTTTCAACCTATTAGTGAAACGTGATTCTATGAATGTTGTGAGGCTGAAAACCTGATCTGAAAAATTTCTATTTTTCCTAAAGCCGCCCCATAAATTTTGTAGAGCATTTTATATACAAAATTCAATTCGAACAATAATTAGCCTTTCTACTATTTTGAAAGGAATACTCAATGAACTGATTGGTCGATAATTACTAGGATCACATGGAGTTTTTCCTCGTTTCAAAATATCTATTACTTAAGCCAACAAGAAATCACATAGGTAATAAGAATTTCACAATAACGATAAGTTTGCAAATTCGTATTCGCAACTGAGCAAGTCGTAGTTACTTCTCTAGAAAATAATCCTTTCAAGGAAAAACACTCTTTTGATCTGTTTAATTTACACTTATAATTTCTTAAGAAATAGTATTGAATGAGTATAAATGGCAAATCATCTTTAGGATAATAGATGTTCAAATAGCACTCCAAGTGAAATTATCCGATACACATGGATGGTCAATTCAAAGCTAACCCCAGTATGTGCCATCAATGGAGTACGACTACATACGTATTCATAAGGAACAATACTCCATCGATGAATAGACTTCCTAAGCTAAAACATGTCACAGAGGAATTTCGGATAATCATATCCCTTGAACTTCAATAATTTATCATAGAACTACCAAGTCTACCCCGCCCCGAAATAAACAGTTATGAGAAGGAGTGTGGATGCATCATGGCCTGTTTACGAAGTTCAGATAATTTCATGCTCGGATGGAAAAGCATATGAGTATATCAGCTGAGAGGGACTGATTTCATGAAACATCAATCGATGTTTGTTTGTGATAAAACAATGTTGACTTGGGTACACAGTGATTGTTGAGATTTGTATGATTGATGGAATCTGTGTCTCTATAATTATAATCCAATTATTATGTCGAGAAATTGCATATTTTTGAATATTTTCAAAGGAAATCATTGAAATTGATGAGCCAAACAGATCAATTCCAGTGGATTCCATAAAAAAAATTTTCGCTTTTATTGTTCGACACAATATACAGGGTGAGTCTTTGACCACTGCTTTAATTTTAAACATAGATTCTTTACGTCAAAAGAAACATTTTCTTCTTATAACATTTTTCCAAATTTGGTCCCGTTCAAAAGATATAGGGTGTTGAAATTTCATAAAAAAATTGCATTTTCACCTGTAATATTCAAAAGACAATATCAATTGAAATGATCTCTTGTAGAAGGTTTTGATGACAGTCATGCATTTTTTGGCATCAATAGATTTATTCCATTTTTTGTGGGTTTCTCACTACTACTGTACAGATTGTTTAAATTGTATGAAAAACAAATATCATTTGAACTAAGTTTTTGCAGATGAAATTCATCTCTTTTCCTAAATTGCACCACTCTTGAAATATTTGAAGTTGAAAGGAATTAAATCGATATAATTTTGTCCAAATTTTCTGATTTTCCCAAATCCAACACTGTGCTGAAATGATTCAATAATCAGATTTGTTCAGTGTTGCCATTTTTTAAGTCTTCATGAAATATTTCTTATCTTTTCTGTATACATATATGATAGGAAATTAACAACTTTCACTATGAATTCTCAAAGCCATAGTCGAACCCATTCGTTTGAGACCATTTTCGGCCTGATGTCCGATAAAAACAAACATTTGAGCAAAAGAAGAGTTCGCTATTTATTTATTTATTTACTCAAAGGTTCACACGGAATACAAACAGGTATAGATAAAAATATAGTATACCCCTATTTTAAATAACAAAAAACACAAAAAAAAACAATTCATTCATTTATGTTTATAAATCGAGGGATCGCTTTTGAGTGGTAAAACTTCTTAGTGAAGAACATGCTCGAAAAAAATGACCCAATATTTTAAGAAGAACTTAATTTGAGCAGCAAGCGTTTTGCTTCCAGAGAGAAAATATTCAACCTCCTGCCCTGAAGCCTTTATGTAGACGATGTGAATAGAAGAATTCTGGAAAAATACTTCTATTTCACAATAACATTCCAGTATATTGTTTTTTTTTTTATAAACGACGCGTCGCGACGTAGAGATTAGAACTGTCTGAAACTTCCAGAGCATTCGAGGTTTGTTTTGGGATACTTTCAGGTTGGTTCGGTGATATTTACTGACGCTCAGTGTCCAACATTTCACAAACACTTCGTGGGAAACCGGATGAACGAAAAGAATAAATCTTCGGATTTCTTCAATGGAAAAGTTCAGATTGAACGTTCGAATTTTCAATTGATAGAGGTTCAGCAGAAATTGGAACGACATTTTTTTCGACTTGGTTGAAAAGGAATCGGATACAATAGATCAGAGTGCTTACTCTTTCAGGAAACAATTTTACAACACGAAATGATTTTTATATGAGTTTCAGTTCTCGAGAACTATTACTATATTATATAACTCGAAAACCTTTAAAGCTTACTAATTATTCTTTGAACCTCAAATTATGATTAAATAAATATTAATTCAATGCATGGGGGAGTTAGTAGTAGATTTGAAATTTTGAGTACGATTTGTTCGTTCTAGATTCCATTCCATGTTCAACTAAATTATTCATGGCCAGAAATTCTACTCGATTTTTCTCGAATGTGATATGATCCTTTCAAGAATTTGTTCGAACACTGAAAACTTGATAATGATTAGGATTACAATAAAAATTTCGTTCCTAAAGTACTTATGTACTGAAAAAACAAATAAGAAACTATTGAAAAATCAACCATTCTGTTCATACAGGGTGTCTCGAGAGCTACTCTATATGCTTTTATTAGAAAAGAATAAAAGTAGTGAAACATTTAGTATTAAGAATTAATTTGCGGCTTTCCTCACAGAGATAGAGGAGATCTACGAAATTCATGAAATAATGAGACCACCATGGAGATCCAAAGACGGAGCTTAATGAAACTCAGACAGTTATTGGACGAGTGAGAGAGATATCAATTATTTCAATATACCAGGACCGGTCTCATTTAAAGGTGAGAATATGACATTGAAAAATAATCTAAAATTGACAATTATAGTCTTACACTTCTTGAAAGTATCAATGATGCCTTTATTTATTCTAGAAAACACTGTTTTCTTTGATGAATAAGAGAGAATCTTTCACTTTTATCATAACATTGTAACGAAGTGGTTTTGTTTGCGTGGCGGAGACCCGTTGACCTTGATCGACTCCAGCGAGATCACGCTGAACGGTGGGGACACCGACCGATCATTCCCACCTCCATCTGCAGTGCGCACGACGTATGTTGGTGGAGGGGACCGAGAATGGTATTTATAGGCGAGTCGAGCACTGGAACGGCAGTTCCGCGCACGGCGCGGAACTCAAAATAAGGGGAAAGCCTCTACCGTTTGGTGGGAGGGTGAGTGTGAGGTTCGATCGTTGAGACCGAACGACGGCTGCAGGAGGGCGTTTAGGGCATCACGTCCTTTACGAGTCCTTTAGCCGGTATTGCGGATCTGACATCTGGGTGCCGAGATGAGGAAACTCAATCGTCCCTAGGTTGTGGGCCGTTTTACCTCGGCGGACTCCTGCTGTCCATCTCTCGGAGCTGACGTTGATGTACGAGATGAGGAAACTCAATCGTGCTTAGACCGAAGCTTTCCGTGACGTGGGCTGCTGCGCGGTGAGGGTCGTGGTGTGCCCCCCCCCTGTTGTCGTTTGTCGAACCGACCCCTGGAAGGCACGGGTTCGTCACGGGTGTCGGCTGGGTCCTTTAGCCGGTATTGCGTATCCGCCGTCTGGGTGCCGAGATGAGGAAACTCAATCGTCCCTAGATTGTGGGCCGTTTTACCTTGGCGGACTCCTGCTGTCCATCTCGCGGAGCTGACGTTGATGTACGAGATGAGCAAAGCTCAATCGTGCTTAGACTGAAGTCTTCCGTGGCGTGGGCTGTTGCGCGGCAGGCACTGGATTTGCCCGATCTTTGAGGGTGCGGGATTCGTCACGGGTGTCGGCTGGGTCCTTTAGCCGGTATTGCGTATCCGACATCTGGGTGCCGAGATGAGCTAAGCTCAATCGTCCCTAGATTGTGGGCCGTTTTACCTTGGCGGACTCCTGCTGTCCATCTCGCGGAGCTGACGTTGATGTGCGAGATGAGCAAAGCTCAATCGTGCTGAGACCGAAGTTTTCCGTGGCGTGGGCTGCTGTGCGGCAGGCACTTGGTTCGACCTCGGTCCTGTCGTCATCGCGGGTGGACGCGCGGTGGTTTGCGCATGCGCACACCATACAGCCGGTCACTCCGATTTGGGCTGGGCCTTGGCAGTTCTCTTCGAGGGGTGGTTCTGTTGCGCACGGACACTAGTTGCGCCGTGCGGAATCGTGCCCCAGGATTCCCCCCCCCCCGCTTGGATGGTCCATGTTGGCCTGAGTGAGGCTTTGGTTTTCGCCCTCCCCCCCCCTCTCGCTTTTACCCCGAGACATTCTCATTTTTATCACACGGCCTTAGTTGTTTTTATGCCTGCGTCATTTTGCTTGCCTGGTTTTTTCTGATGCCTAATACGTCGGGTAGCTCGCCACTGTGGTCGCTTTATGTGCACTCTAAGCCCTTCACGGAATGTTACTGGACTTTTGGTGATTGACAAGTAGATTTGGGACTTGGGTTTTTAGAGGTTAAGTACTGTGAAGATTTTGTGATATAGATTAAGGACTGTTGTACCTGATACGAACTGTTGATTAGTTTTAAGGACTGTAAGACCTATTATTTTGGAATGTTTGTTTATTTAGTATGAATAGAGAGTATATTTTTAGTTAATCGCGAGTTTTATTGGTGACACCTCTACCTCCAACAGCTACCCACTTCATTCTCCACTGGAGTCTGCCTAGGCTCGAGCTTCTGGACATTCCGGAGGAGCTCGATAGGTGAGGGTGACGCCCTCAGAAGCAAATAGTCTGGCGCCCGAGTTTACTGATAAAGGAACTGCACGTAAGGGCGTTACAACATCAAACCATTAAAAAAAAATTACAGAAAAATTGATCAAAAATTGAAATAGAATACGACACTTCTGTTTCAAGATTTGTGTATAACACTTTCCTCTCATCAGGCATTCAAATTCCATTAACAATAATTTAAACAATTTTTGGTTACAACCTACTTGTGAGATGCCGCAAACGGAACAAATGAACATGCTACTTTAAAATCAGTTAATATTCCAAAAACTAACCTGGAATATAAGCATAGAGTATTATCTCCCTCAAAGAATTGACACACATAATTACAACTGCATTCTATGATTTTATGAAAAATTGAGTTTACTAAATATAAAAGAATGAAATTGACTTGAAATGTAATTCTTCCCATAACTCAAATATCACATTTATTTGTAATTTGAAATATTTGTTACAATTTTGCTTTGCTCAAGGTTCAATTTATCATTTCACTCGAGATTGTTACGTTCTCCAATTTTTTCTGCTTTTGTTCATCAGATTTTAATACTTGAAGGTTTGGCCAAATGATTTAATTTTTCGAATATTTGGGCATAAGTGGAATTCAATATATGTGATACCATCCGGTGCGGATGATCTTTTACCGGAGAAACAAAATGCCCCCTTACGTCGATAGATCCAAGTTATTCCAACATGCTGTGGAAGGAAATCATCTGATAAAATGTAACGATACTTCTATCATAAAGTCTTCATAAGGAAATATCAATCATTAAATTGAGTTGCCGGAAATTTGGAGACCAATTTGATCGAATTCTGTCAATTTGACATTTATTAATGAAATATTAATGAAAAACCCAGAACTTATCCAGGTTTATAGAAACAATCCTGTGAAAGTGCGTGCCCGTATATGCTGTCAAAGTGGAAAAAGCAAATTGATGAAGTTAGCGTTATTGTTGACTTAAAACGGGCGTTTGAGACAATAAATCGGGCAAAGCTGATAGAAGTTTGTAGGGTTTGTGGAATTGGAGGAACAGTTCTTAAGTGGTTAGGAAATTACTTGAGTGATAGATATCAGTCAACTGAAGTAGGTAGAAAAGAATCAGTAAAAATTGAAGTTGAGTGTGGTGTGCCACAAGGAAGTGTTTTTGGATCCTTTTCTTTTTATACTGTACATAAATTACATAAACAAGGATATCTGCAACAGTTTCATAAATTTGTATGCTGATGATGCGGTTGTGTCATTATCAGTGGGAAATTTTGAACATGTGGTTCGAACAATAAATAATGAGCTAGGCATTTTCAAAAATTGGCTAATATTGAAAAAAACTGAAATTAAATGTGTCTAAAACGAAATGTATGTTTCTTGGTACAAGACAGAACTGTAGATTGTTTGCTGAGGGGAATTTTAAATTTAAGATATATTCTGTGGATTTAGATTTGGTTACAGAAATGAAATATCTAGGAGTTATCTTAGACCCGCAATTAATTCTAAATTTACATGTAGACTATACGTGTAAAAAGTTAGGAAAAAAATTGGATACTTTGGGAGGAAAGCATATAAACTATCTGATTGGTCGCGGCATATGATTTATATCCGCATTTCAAGTACTGTATGTCACTATAGATGTACTGTAATAGGGAAGATTTGAATAAGATTCAAATAATGCAAAATAGGCTGATGAGAATATAGTTGAAATGTAATAGATATGCTGGGATAGGGTATATGTTGTCGAAATTGAAATTTCTGAATATTAGACAGATGGTGGAGGAAGCCAATTTGATTTTCATTCACAAAATTAGAAATAATTTGATGCCCCAATTTATGTCAGTCCATTTGATGAAAAGATCGGATATATTGAGTTATAATTTGAGAATGGGGGAAGATTATTTTATAGATAGGTTTAATACGAATGTGCTACAGAAATCATTATTTGTTGAAGGGCAAAGATAATATAATTCACTACCACAGATGGTTAAGTCCTCACTAAACATAAAAGTGTTCAAAAGTAAGTTAAGAAAACTTTATTTTCAGTTGTAGTTATTATCTTGTACATATTTTGTTATGCTATATGTCTTTTTTTCTGCTGTAGCTTATTATAGCCATGGGCTACAATAAAGCATTATTATTATCCACTAACGGCACAATTGGCTTAGCCGAATTATGTCATTCGGAGGTATCTGAGGAAAGCATGCATCATAAAAGAACTCAATATAGTAAGCATTCATGGCGAGGAATGACGATAACAAATCAGGAAAGTTTGACACGTATTCCAAGAACTAAATGAGGTCCAAAACAGATCTGTGTAGAAGCACAGTTACGATAAGTTAAAATCAAAATAATGAGTAACCAACTTCAACCAAAAAATATCTCTCAATAATAAACAATCGCAGTCACTCCAAACTTCCACCTCTTACACCAAGATTGAGCTGACTCTTAAAGTGTATTCAAATTCTCAGCTTAAGATTAATCACTATTTATTTATCCCACGCTTCAACTCTGTAATATATTGTGTTGGTGTATGTATTGCCTTAAGCATTCATTCTTTATATTCCTTTTCATTATAATTTTCCTTTTGAAATTTATTTCAGAGAATAGAATCTGAAATCAATATTCCACTCCTGGAACATTTCTATCTGTTGTTTCCAGGCCAATCAACTGTTTTTGTTTTTACATCTGAAACCCTAACGGAAAGAGTATACAAAACCACCACAGGCGTCAAATCCATCTTATCATCAGATTTATTCTCTTACTCGGAAATAATCCAGGCAGAGCAAATATCCTCAGATACATATCTCTTCACGGCGTCGTCAATGGCATCTTCACGCCGTGTGCGGGATTTTCCAGACGCCTGGAAGGCTATTTGGAACGTGGTTAAAATCACCGGAAGAGGAGGACCAGATACGTTCAATCTCCCTTTGCACGATAAAAATCGGGAGTCCTTAAACCTAACGCGAAAGATCAACTGCGAATTAAAAAAATGTGGATCCAGACCCGTTAGGACATGACGGAAGTTTCGGGAATTTAAGCTTGGTCACGCATGGCTTACTGGGATCGCCAGAGAGTCTGGTATATTGTTGGGTAGAAGAGGACGGTTGGCAAGGGCAGAGGATGCAGTGAAAGATGTTTACTGCTGAAGGAAGAGCTGTAATGGGCAATAGAATGATTTTTGATGGGGGCAATGAAATTCGATCTATTTTTACGTCGTAAACATTCGATTTGTTCATTCAGTTTTCGTTTGGGTTTGATAGACTGAAATAACTTCGGATAATGTTTCGAGTTTGATATGGCTTTTACTGCCAGAGTTTCGATAGGTCCTTAAAATTAGTTTACTTATTGGGCAATTCTTACAGTCAAAGGGAGTTAATCTTCTGGTAACTTTTATTCAAAGCCCGTAAAGATTGTTTTGCATATTGCGAATAAATTATGTCAATGTTGTTGAGTAACAACAGTGTTCTTTTACTGCAAAATTGAAATTACATAAATCAAATTGGAATAAACATATTCAAATTTTGAATAATTCAAATAAAATTTGGTATAACCGCTTCAGAATGTTAATAATTCTTTACAACTGAAAATAGCTAAATCGGTAGCATCCGAGTAAAAGATCATTCAACTCTTTTAGGCTTGAAATACTAAAATTTTCTCTCACTCACGCTATGTAGGTATGTTTGAAATGAAGATTTATTAAAATTATATTATATTATATAAAATTACTGAGTTGGCTTCACAAGTTATGTCCGATTAAAAAATAATTCTAAATTTCGTATTGATTGGGGCAATACATGAAAAAAAAATTTCTAAAGGTTAATATACACTGCGCAAAAAAATTAACGCACTTTATGGAAATGTCATATTCATTCTAAAACTGAAGGTGTTCTCAATGATAATTATTTTTATAATGTAATCCACTTTCAACTTTTTTCTTCAATAGAGTTTTTTCCCAGCAGGAATAAAAAAACATGAGATTATCAGATTTTGAATGTATTGGCTCCATTCTGATCAGTTGTTCTCGATCAATTTTGGTGATAAATAGTTTTTCTTTCGTTTTATTTTCTGCACTCGATCGCAATGCAACGCGAAAAACGCAATTTGATCCAAGAGGAATGTCCCCAAGCGATAGTTTTGCGAGAAGAAGGGTGGACATACACAAGAATTGCAGAAAGGATTGGAGTTTCCGATACAAGTGTGTCCAGAATGACCAAGACAGGGTAGACCACGGGTAACAACTGCCATTCAAGAAGGTTACTTGACAGTTTCTTCGTTGAGACAATGGTTTGCAACCGCTCGCCTCCTTCAAAATCAGCTTGAACAAACTCATGGGGTGCAAATTAGTACTCAGACAATGAGAAATCGCCTCAGAGAATATGATTTAAGGCCTCGTGTCGCGGCAAGAGGCCCAGCTCTTACCTCAGCTCATCGAAGGGCGCGTTTGGATTTTGCGAGAGAGCATATCCATTGGGAAGATGCTGATTGAAAGAGTTGTCTTCACAGATGAGTCTAGATTCTGCCTCTACCATTGTGATCGACGTTTCCTTGTAAACAGACGTCCACATGAAAGATATGCTCAGTGCAATTTCCTGAATACTAATGGTTCCGGGGAGGATCGATTATGGTATGGGGTGGAATATCTTTGACTGATCGCACAGACCTAGTGGTCGTTGATAATGGAGCTATGAATGCTGATAGATATATAAGGATCATTCTTGAAGAGTGCCATTTGCCCCATACATTAGTGAAAATTTCATTTTTATGGACGATAATGCCAGACCCCATCGTGCGCGCATCATTCAGGAGTACCTTGAAAAGGTTGAAATCTGTTGAATGGAATGGCCAGCAAGAAGTGCAGATCTCAATCTGATTGATCAAGTTTGGGACAACTTCAATAGAAGGCTGAGAAGTTCAGAAAATCGGTAGGGTAGTTGGCTGTAACTCAAAAACAAAAGCTGGGAGAGAAAAATTATTGCCATAGAGAGAAACAAAAGAAATTAAAGGAAACAAAGGACCCAATTATTTTTGTTGGCCAGTCTGATATATCTAACAAAAAGTAATCCAAAGATGTAATTCACATATGAACGGATGCCATTCCGATAGAAAATAGGTTGATTGAGATCGTGGCATTTTTGATACTGGATATTTTTCAGGCAGTTTCCATCAATTAGTATTTAACGTCTGCTCTCAGGTCAGTGCTTTCTTAATTTCTTTATGACAGATGGCAAATACATATTCACTTGCATATTCCAAGCAGAGCTATAGAAAGACTTCCAACAAATGCGAAGAATGCTATCTCCATCTCGAATATTTTTATATGAAATGGGAATTTTTTCATTCCGAATACAAATAGAGAATCTCAATTGTCTAAAAAAGGACAAATCGGAGAAATTACGGTCCATTGGATTTTCCATTTCATTCGGAAGGTTTTCGTTTATCGTGTGTAAACACCAGAGCTGTGCTAAGCACCGAAAAAAGTGCTTCGAGCACTAAGCCCTAAGCACTCGAAAAAAAAAAGGCTTCGAGTCTCGAGTTCTAAGCACCGCTTTCGACAGAAGGCTCCGGATTACCGAGCACTTTTGCAAAAGTAATTGAATATTTCGAGCACTAAGCACTAAGCACTTTAGTGGGAACTATTTTATGTAATGTTGTTTGATTGAAATGAGAACTCTTTAGCTTCATCGACATATCTAAAATTATGATTTCGAGACTGGGAAAAACTCAAAAGCCATTTTATTTGTTTTGTGAAACGCATGCATTCAATTTACATTCTGGTACTAGTTAATCTTATTCGTCGATCTGAATCTGAATGGCTGTTCCTAATCAATGCGTAAAGTTAAATTAATAATCGAGGACCAATTATTTTATAAGAGAGAACACATTACTGAAAAAATGTGGAAAGCACTGACGTGAGATCAGGAGCTTTTACGCGCTTGTTCTAAAGTCTTTTCTCAGACTTAAAAAGAGTGCGATTCAAAATCAGCCAGCACAATGAGTGTGAAAGAATCAAAAAACATATATCTTAAATGGAAGTTGAGTGAACTTACAGTTCAGTAAATACTTCGATCTGGCATTCTTTCCACATTTCTATACCATATATAAGTTGTTGTAGTTTAGTGTCATCAATTATAACCGAATTTCAGATTCATAATTGCTGAGCTATCGGACAGGTCTGGCCCAATAACTAACTTGACTTATATTTGGATAATAAACTAATTCTATTAATATGGAATCTCTATCTCATCTCTTTCGGAAGATAGAGAATATTCAGCCAAACATTTTCAAATTGGACCACCGTTTCTTCATCACGAGTCAAATCCAACCGATGGCGGTCATTTTCGGCTCAATATTCACTCATTATGACAACTTGTCATAAAATTAAAACCACCCCATAGAGATTTATAGTTGATGTGATGTGAATTCATAGATAGAAATATCATCTGTGACTTCATTTTCAGAAAAACTCTTATATCTTCTGGAGATTGTACGCTATGATGATGAAATTTTAAAATATTTTAGGTACCTATAACCTGCATGAATGCCCTAAATTGTTGTGATCTGACGAATAACTTATGAGATATCGTGTATTGAAAAAAAAACATTTTGGGAATTTTTAAAAATTTTCTCTCGTGACGATTTTCTCGAAATTTGGCACACTTCTTCCTTTTTAACGCTATCTAGACATTCTCTAAGTTACGAATTGATAGAATGAATATTCAAGAAATAAATGTTATTAACTGCTAAACTATTCGATGGATTTGGCCCAATAACGAACTTGACCGAGATATTTAGACACTCGACCTATTCTGAAAAAATGAAAACTCTAGGTCCCTCATAACAAACAAGGGATATGTTGTCTGTGACCAGCTGAGATTTCTTCCAGTGTACTGATTGAGGAATATTTGAATTGTATGTTGATAGGATATCTGGCAAATTAAATCAAATCGAATTTTGTATTTGGTTACGCTAGTAGTTAATTAGACTACAGAATATCGCTTCATTTTCAAAACCACTTTCTGAAATGTCTTACTTATTTTGAGGTCTTTAATCACAGACTAAAATATTGAAACTTTAATTTCAGCATTCGGTATTCTTTGGTACTGAACAAAATTGATTGCAAAACATTTTAGGATGAAATTTTCTTTATCACAGAGTGTTCAAATTGCATTCAATTATGATCTTTTCCTTGAGTGCTTGTTCAATATTATTTATTAATCCAGTGGAATATTACCCAGAAGTATGGTTTCTCAGAAGATAATTGGGGTGAGCTTTTTTCTTGAAAATGTCGAAATGTCCTGGCAAATGAATTTTACTTCTCTAGAAGTGCTTTCAGTGTCCAAGAAATATGAAGTTTTCAGTTTTTCTGGAGCACCAAAATTATGCATTATTCCTTATTAGTAAAAAAATCTTGACACGCCAATGCTTTTTAATGCTTTAGATATTCTGATTGGGATTAGAGTGACAATACGTTAGTGCTTTTCGCATTCCAATGTAGTTGGAAAATGTCACTTCGAATTGTTTATTGAAGTAGATTCATTTTTGACATTTTCATTACTACCTAATATTAATGTTTTTCCACCCTCCCGGGTTTGAATCTCACACTAGAACTGATTTGTTTTATTCAAAAACTCAGCTACGACGGTAAAATTCTGGGGCATACAAATTATCGGTTATCTCGATTTATGTACGAATTCTTGTTGATTTCGAAGGAATATCTGATAAGATATCGAGTATTGAAAAAAATGTTTTTGGCAATGTATTAAGAATTTTCTTCCGTGTCGATTCCTTCGAAATTTGGCCAACCCTTTTATTTCAAAATCGTCCAAGGTACGAATTGATCGGATGAATATTTTAGGAATTATTGCGAAAATCAACTTTCAAATGCTAAACTATTCGAGGATTTGGCCGAATAACGAACTTGACCGAAATATTTGGACAATCAACCTATTTTGAAATTATGAAAACTCTAGGACTCTAGGTCATCTACTTCGGAAGATAGAGAGTAAACAGCCGGAGGGCCCGCGTCCGGACATACTCAAATTTTCTTCATCAGGAAGTCGAACCCAATCGATTGAGACATTTGGGTAAAACGATAGCTCGTTGTTCCCCTAGAAACAAGCGCGCAAAAATGAGGGCTGTGTTTCAAGGATTGCCATAACTTTCGAATTTTACAACTACCGGTTACCCACCGAGTGCCACAGATAGGTAGTTATTGAACCCTGGTTTTGTGTATTTAAATATCTCCGTGAGCTTAGGGCCCAATTGAACGCTTCACAAACTTGCCAAATAATCAACAAATTTGCCGACGGAAATTCCGAAGAGTGCTAAAATTGATGGGTCATAAAAATATGCACAAGAACATCTGGCTTAAAATTCCCAATTGGGAACGGCAGTTTGGTCTAACGTTTTTGTGAAAATATTCGTTTGTTTACAATATTTTAAAAAGAGCTTATCAATCTTCTTTTATTATGGTGTAATATCCATTTTAATCAGTGATATGATGTTGTGAAAAAGTGTACAGAAAATTTTGTGCAATAAATCATTCTAGTCTAGTTCGAATTTTCGTTTTATTTCACATCTATTCGAATTCCCACCATTTGAACCAGTAATGAATGAAGTTTATTTAAGAATATGGTTTTCCTCGTTTACCATTTTTCAGTTGGAATCTACAGATTTGCTCGAAGTATTTCTACCGTTTTCGCTCTCTGACGTTCGAGACTACTGATGTGATGCATTGTTCGCTTTAGTGTGGATGGAGCATATAAGTGAAAAATCTGAAAATGCTGCAAAGCAGTCTCAACGCGTTTGTTCTATAAGTGATACGATATAAACATGCATTTATACGAACACAATTTAGCCCTTAAACAACTTCAGACTCATGAAGTGTCATCAATGGAAACATAAATTATTGAAAAATAAGCATTTGACCTACAATGCACAAAACACATTTTGATGAATACCATATAATTTCATCCAGAAATCGTTATGAAATCAAATGTAGCTGATAATCAGATTGTTTATAGAAATTTTCCTATTTTGGATTTCTTTTTTGTGATGAGACACGAAGGCTTATAGTAACAAGGAATGAGAATTCAAAATTTCCAATCTATTCGCTTTCGGTTCCATAAAATTATAATATATTTTCAGGATTGATGAAATTCAATTATATTCAGGAAATCAATAACGTCCATAGAAACATCATAGATATCTGACGAATATCTTATAAAGAATCGGTTCTAATAAAAGATTTTTTGGGAATCTTCAATAAATTTTCTAGAGTGGCGATTATCTCGAAATTTGGAAAACCATTTAATTTAACATCATTAAAACAACTTCCAAATTATAAATTGATCAGATGAATATTCTAGGCGAAAATCAAATTTTGAATGCTAATAACTAACGATGGATTTGGCCCAACAACGAACTTGACCGAGATATTTGAACGATCAACCTATTCTGAAAAATGAAAACTCTAGGTCATCTCCTTCGGAAGATAGAGAGTATACGATCGGAGGGCCGGCCAGCCTGACCTACTTAAATTTGACCAAGGTTTCTCCATCAAGAAGTCGAACCCAATGGATTGAAACCATTTTCGGCTCGATATTCGGAAATTACAGACATTTGGACAGAACGATAGCCCGCCTGTTCCACTAGTAACAAGCGCGCAAAAACAAAAATTTTCTGGCCTTCATAACCATAAAGACAAATCAATGGTGACTGAAGAAATACTGAATATTAATTCAAAACGATCATATTATCTTTGCGCACATAAAAAAAAATCAAATACCGTACCTGCTTATATTGACCCTACTTCAAGAATTCGGAAAGGCTTAGTGCTTAGCGGATTACTAAGCACTAAGATTTTCGCGAGAGTGCTCCGAAAACAAGCACTAAGCACTAGCCTTTGAAAAGTGCTCGCGAGCACAGTGCTCGGAAGCACTAAAGTGCTTAGAGTGCTTTCACGAGCACTAAGCACAATGCTTTGGCACAGCTCTGGTAAACACGTTTCTTAGTCGTACGTGTGATGTCCAAACATGGATATTTTAAAGCTCGGAGGGTCTTGGGGTTGATACACTTCATTTCTTTCGTCAATAATCTCTCCAATTCCTTTCCTCTCATTCCAGAATTCTCTAGGCTTCAAGTTATCATCAACAATGGATATGGCAATGACAATGAGATGATGACTCAATAAAATATCTGATTAGTACCATGGTTCTCATTAGAGTTAGTCTGGTTCTCATCAGCGGGACTGAAACTTCAAAATTTTTTCCATATTCTAATGGTAATCTATACAGGGTGGCTAGGAGATTGACGTTTGAAAAAAAAATAGGTTCCTCGTGTCATGGGGTATTCGGAATACCCCATGTATGAATCGCGATTATTCAGGTTTTTCGAGTTATAATTATTTTTAGAAAATTTCAGAACTTTTGCCCTCAATCACGTAAAAAATATTCTAACAGAAAATATATAAGATTATTTGGACTTTTCCTTTTTGAAATGAAATCTCCATAAGTTGTACTTTGATACCTAAAATAATCGGCTTTGTAGCTTCAATGTAAGTTTAGAAAAATTGGTCTCAAGTGAAAAAATACGTCAAGTGGATTAAGAGCAAAGATTTAAAACATAAATAAAAAATGTAAATGGATATTTTCTTGATTACTGAATGTATCTTTAGAATACGCCAAACTCTTAGTAATCAGGATCATTGAAAATAAGCAGTACTTAATGGGCTATTTTTGCTGAAATCAGTCACCAAGGTGGAGATTCTTAAATTTTATTTTTGATTTATGATGATTGAGGCTAAATTCACTTGTGAACTGATCAAAATAACTACTGGAAAAATGTGATTCAAGCAGAAACCAATCAAATCAAATCAAATCAAATCAAATTTATTCAAGCATCTGTACATTCATTCTTTCCTAAATAGAAATCTAAGCGAAAATTAAAACTCCAATGCTATGGCAAAACACACCTAGGCATTACTGCCTGTGTTGTGCCGTTTCGCCAACACACGAGAGCCTTTTTGTACCTGTACAATTGATTTTCCTAGACAGTAGAACAGTGTCGAAAAAGAATACAACAAAAAATGAAACAAAATTCATACCCATTATATTTTAAGGGCATACAGGTTGAGCTTGGTCAGGCCAACTATACAATATTAAGGTAAGTTCTCCTCACCCTCTCTTATTCTACATCTCATTAATATATGTCGAAAGATAATTGATTCTCCAAAATGTGGTTTTTGATAGCCAATTTAAACCTCTTCATACTCATTTTTTGTTTTAGGTGACATGGCAGAAGATTATACAACTTTGGACCGTAATAAAAGACAGATCTCTGAGTATGACTCTTTCTGAACAGTGGTAGTCTAACACCGAAATTTTCCGCAAACCTAGTAGTCTTTACCAAGGGGGTAGAATTATGGACATCGACATTCCCAAACACCCATATGAGGCACTGATAACTGTACAAGGACCTAATGCTAAGAATCCTAGATTTTGCATACAATTCCCTAGTTGGAAATAGTCTGTCCTTTCTTAATATAATTTTCAACAGTGTATTCTGGGATGTCTGCAAATTCACTAAATTACAATTATAGGTGCCACCCACGCCGTGATACAGTATCGTAGCACGGGTTCAACCAACGACTTATAGATATTTTTCAGATTTTCAAGCGAAAGTATAGGTCTCAAATTGTAAAATTTACGTATTAGAACTCTGAATCTCCTTACAACATATTCCACTTGTTTGTCCCATCTCATATGTTGATCAACCATGATACCCAGATACTTTGTACTGGTAACTCTATTAATAGCCCGACAATCACACCCAGGAATGATGCAATGAGGGCGATGTAACTTCAATTTTGCATTTTGAGGTTGGTCACTGGCATAGAGGGAGAAAGTTACAAACTTAGTCTTCTCAACGTTAAGACTCAGGAGGTTGCTATTTAGCCAGATTGCAACACCTCGAAGACCGTCTTCAGCAGCTCGATAAACACAGGGCCAGCTATCACCTTTAAATATTAGTACTGTGTCGTCAGCATAGCAAATAATTTTTGCTTGTAGGTTTCTTATTCGAACCATATCATTAATGTATATCAGAAACAGAATAGGCCCCAGCACCGTTCCCTGTGGTATACCAGCATTCACAACGTATTTATCGCTCAATTCCCCACCAATCTTCACCGTTTGTGTCCTATGCAGTAAATAACTCCGCATCAAATTCTGGGCGGGACCACGAATTCCGTATTTGTACAATTTCGTTAAGAGTATTTCATGCGACACAGTGTCGAACGCCTTAGCCAGATCAATGAAAACCGCCAAACACCTCGAAGACTCATCCAGCGTGGAAACCGTTTCTTTGATGAAATCTATCACTGCATCTTCCGTGCTCGAACCACTGACAAATCCGAACTGTTGCTTGGCTATTACACTGAATCTATCAAGAAATGAGATCAACCTTATTTTCACGGACTGTTCGAAGATTTTCGCGAAACAGTTTATAACTGAGATAGGTCGATAGTTATTTATATCATCTTTGTTTCCCCCTTTAAAAATCGGTGTGACTCTTGAATCCTTCCACTGATGCGGGACAATTCCTTTTACATAACACAAGTTGATAATGTGGGCAATAGGTCTTGTAATGTACTCATGAATAGTCATTATGAGTTCCGAAGTTATACCGTCGGGTCCCGGAGAACACCGTTTTTTTAATTTCGAGATCAAGTCTATTACCTCATTTTCATTTATAGGCCTCAGAAATATGGAAGATTCAACATCAGATTCATCCAAAAATCCAACCGGCAGACTACACTTCTCAATATTTTCTGCCATTTTTTTACCAATTGTAGCAAAGTGCTCATTGAATAAATTTGCCCTATCTTTTTTGTCGCCCCCCATTTTCCCGTTTTCCCGAAAAATTCCTGAATTTTCTAAGTCGTCTTTCCTCACTGAATTACCCAAGACATCATTCACTACTTTCCAAGTCCGTTTACAATTTCCATTCGCCTCCGCCAAACGATTTTTGTAATATTGATTTTTTGCCAGCTTGATTAGACGATTGAGGCGATTTCTGTATTCTTTATAGCGTAATTCAAGAACATCGGAGTGTCCATTCAACAATTTCTTTTTCAATGAATCCCTTGTTTTGATAGATTTTATTAAACCCAATGTTATCCAGGGTTTCAACTTGCGGTTTTTCTTATTTATTGTATAGCTGCTGGCCGATTCAGCTATGAAATCTCCGACTCTACTCATGAACACATCGTAAGATTTTTGCGGATCATCAATTGTCAGAACATCATTCCAATTCTCTACACAAAGGAAGGACCTTAATTTGCCATAATCGATTTTTTACCTAATCTACTATTTTCGAATTGAACTAGTTTAGGATCTGTATTATCAGGAATTGAAATATAAACAATTGTAGCGAAGTGGTCCGTTATGTTACTAAGAATAACCGCCGGATTCAAACGTATTTTATCCTTTGCCCAACCATTAATCCTCATATAAATATGATCATCTATGGATTCCGATTCACGTATTTTTCTGGTAACCGTATTTATGTACGAAATAAAACCACTTGTGATCATTATATTCTGATATCTGTTTGTGAAATTTGAATTCGTCTTCAATAAATTTATATTAATATCTCCCAAAAATACTTCAATTGGTTGCTTAGTAACGTCACTAAGAAACTCCTCTAAAGTATCCAAGTAAGTGTGCAAGTTAGTTGCTGGAGGTCGATAAGAAGCAGTGATTCCAATCTTCCCTTTACCCCCAAAATAATCAGTCGAAAGAATAACCCTCAAAAGCTTAGTCTCGGAAAAATCCACTATTTGGGTACTAGCAACCAAGGTTTTCCTTATGAAAACTATAACACCATCGTTCTGGTTGAATTTTGAATTGTTATAATGTATGGTGAAGTTAGGAATATTGAACTCACCCTCTGAATCCAATGTCCACGTCTCCGACAAGACAAGAATATCCACTTTAGAAATTTTCTGCTCCAAGTACACAAGCAATTCATCAAAATTCTTCCTTATACTACGTATATTGAAATGTAAAAACCCAATGCCCGCTTTAAACCTGTCCAAGCTCCCCTGAAAATAATCATTTAAACTATCATATACTTCTGTCTTTATTTCCCGACAGTCATCAATAGAATCCAATACATTCAACATTTTGCCCTCCCTTCCCGCAGACAAGCGGAAAAACAAAAGGAAAAACACTCAATTGGAAGTATCTGAAACCCCAAAATGCAAATAATCTATATAAAAAGAAATTAAGTAAAACCACCAACCAGTAATAAAAGAAATAATGAAGCTGTACACTTCTCAAAACATCTTACAAAAGGAAAAAAAAAAAAAAAAAAACTACTTGAACATCACATCAAATTCCGCCTTTGATCTAATAACATGTATCTTGTTCTCACTATTTACAAGAATGCGCCCTGAATCCGACCATACGTTTCGGACACCAAGTTTTTCCACTGCCATTGATAGAAGTTCGGCCCTCTGGCCGGTGAGGTCCTCTCTGATAACGACTCCGGTCCCTTCAGCATTTTCTTCTTCTTATATATTATATTCCTTGAAGAGAAAGTATTGAATCTTAGGAAAATACTTCTCCTCCCTCTATTGTCCCTCTTTCCGACTCTATAGCCCATCTCGATAACGTCCTCAGTAAGATTTGTGGCCATTTTCAGGTTAAAAAATCAATAACCTCTTTCTTTATATTTTCTCTAGGTTTTTCTAGGAAATTAAAAACTCTCAAATTCAAATTTCTCGTTGATTGGTCTATCTCATCAATTTTTCTCTCCAGTGATGATCCTTCCATGGATATGGTACCATAGTCCGCTTCCAGTACACTGATTTTCTGATCGTATTCTTTTCTGATATTCATTAGGTCTCCTGTATAGTGTTCAGGGATTCCTCGATACGCATCAACTTCAGATCGACAGATTTTATTATTGCCGCCGACACGTTGTTTACAATAGTTTTTATCACGGATTCACTGGTTAAGCATTCTTGTATTGCGGTATTTACAGCCGATGCGATTTCATCTCTCATCTCCTTTGTGATTACCATTTTGGGAGTAATATTTATCAAATTATCTTCCACACGATGTTCTACAATATATAAATTTACTGAAAGACTCTGGATTGGTAGAATTACGCCAATATTCGAGATTTTATGGAGCTCAGATTCAACACACGTCTACTCGCCACAACGCATAATACATATCAAGGTTTTATTCATTTAGTTTTGTGTTTACTTATTCTGTATTTTCTGGGCTGTTGGGTGAGCGCAATTCTTTTACCTGGAATAACAATAGGCCAGAATGCAGTCCCTCTCACTCATTGCAGAAACCTAACGTAAAATAAAAGAAAGCTTTTAGACGATTAAAAGACAATATTTTACATAGATATAGAATGTACATTGCTGCTGGAGGTGGTCATTTTGAAAATTGGTTATAAATTTGCTTAATGGATTTTCTTTTACATTAATGTCACTCATTCGTCAGTGATTGAATAGAAAAAAAATACTAACACACCAAATTTTAGCTTTTTAGATTACTGCAAATAAAAAGATCGGATATGTTGGGTTATAATTTAAGAATGGGGGGAGATTATTTTATAGATAGGTTCAATACGAATGTGCTATAAAAACCATTATTTGTTGAAGGGCTAAGATTATATAATTCTCTACCACAGATGGTTAAGTCCTCACCAAACATAAAAGTATTTAAAAGTAGGTTAAGAAAACTTTATGTCCAGTTGTAGTTATTATCTTGTACACATTTTGATATGCTATATGTCTTTTTTCTGCTGTAGCTTATTGTAGCCGTGGGCTAAATTGAAGCATTATTATTATTATTATGATTGATTTTTCATGGAATTTTGAGGAAAGCAGTTGGTCAAAAACTACATCCAACTAATGCCAACGTTTCGTAGATATATTTCTACTTCTTCAGGTTTTCGGAACACTCATTGACCGTAACACGTTATTGTGATGTTTTGCAATTTGTCTCAAAAACATTTTAGACGGAGTTTTCCAAAGTTTTCCCATAAGTTCCTTTTCAATTTGCTCAACAAACTAATATTAAGATCCTTTGTGTGTAAAACATAAGTTCGACTTTGCCCTGAAGAAGTAGAAATATATCTACGAAACGTTGGCATTAGTTGGATGTAGTTTTTGACCAACTGCTTTCCTCAAAATTCCATGAAAAATCAATCATAATATGTATCTACAAGGAAATGATCTATCAGAACATTATTATTATTATTATTCCGTTATTCGGTCAAATAGAGAAAGTAGTTTCAAACTAACTAAAGACAATAGTTTATTCGAATCACTCTGACCAAATTAATTTTTTTTTCACTATGCAGCTATTTGAATATGAATCATGCGCGCTCGGTTTAGTTGTAAACTTGAACAGTTAACACGTTTCTGACAAACAAATATTTCGGAGATGCAATTTATAGAAATAAGTTTAAATAAATACTTGCAAGAAGTTTGATAAGAGCGCCAAAGATATTAGATCTCTCCCCTGTGCTATATAAATGTATCAATGTAGTATCAAAATGTCCGGCACAAATTTTTGTTCTCCCCGTATACTACTGAAATTTTCATATTTTTTTAACAGAACAACTCCATCATCCTCTATTCAGAATACAGAAGCGGCTCCTCGGATAAACTTTATCCCTTGACTCAAGAATTCCTTCGAAGAACCGATATAGATAAATATTTCACTCGTGAAATGAAGGAAGGTACACAAATCGCGTCAGCGTTATTGGAAAATTCGATCGTCACGAGAATATCTCGTTTTCGTGTCGATCGAAAGAGACTTTCAGCCTTCTATATCAGATAAGAGATATCGGAGCCGCCAAAATCAACAATTACGTTTTCTTTATTGAGTCATGAATTATTAGTCGATGATGTTCCTTAGTAGGTTGAATACAATTTGATCGACCAATTTTGAAATGGCACTAACTCATCTTAATTACGTTGTGTTTCTCTGGATATATCTACATGTGAGTACATTTTATCGAATGATATTGAAAAAAACTGAAATTATATGATAGTAAAATATTAGCGCATCCCAGGTATTACAAATTAATTTTGTTATTGTTACTCATACGTTTGTCTATTGTAAAGGGTGTTTCAACATGGATTTTGTTTTTTAAAACAAAAAATGTTGATGATAATGATTGAAATTTTTATTGTATTAAAAAAAAATTCGGCAATTATGAATGACAAATGATATCCGGTAAATGTCCACCACGACCACGCTGACAGAAGTAGTCGAAATATTTAATCATTTTTTTGGCAAAATGTCGGGTCTATTTCGGCTATCACATCACTGATTTTGAGTTTTAAGGCTGCAATCGTTTCGATTGGCTCCGTATTTATTTATTCTACATATGGATCATATACAGGTAATCAATCTTATCCTTAAATTTGTTGAAGTGTTAAAATATTTTATAGATGGGGGAGTTGAGTGTTTGGTCACCAAATAAAAAGTACCCTAAATGTATGCCTGAATCTGCTCGAGGGGGAATAGTAATGCAATTAATGAATAGACTCTTTGCTTAAGATAGGCCCACAAAAAATCATCCAGTGGTGTTAAATCACATGATCTGGCTGGTCATTTAACAGCTGAAATTCGTGAAACTAAGCGGTCAGCAAATTTGGTTTGCAATAAATCCATCGTGTCATCGTCTGTGTGACAAGTGGCACCATCTTGTTGAAACCTCATGTTAGTGATATCCATGTCATCAATGATAGGTCAAAATGATGTGCCATCTTGCGATAGCGTGATCCATTGACCGTTAGCGCATCTTCAGCCTCATCTTTGGAAAAAAAAAATTAGAAAGCACTGACGCGAGGTCAGATTGCTTTGGCGCTCTTGTTGAGCTACTTGCCAGTAAATATTCAAACCATAACAAATCTATAAGCATTCTGATCAGGTGAATAATAATCTTTTCTCGTACTATGGGACAATGTGATGCAAATATGAACGCCTAATGAATGAACAAACCTATATCTCAAATTAAAAATTACTATTCATAATTTTCCCCAAGTTTTGTTCGAAGCTATAATTTCCTTTTCCTAAAAACTTACGTCAGTGCTTTTCTGAATTTTGACAACGTATATTATATCAGCCACCGAGATTGAAATCTATTTCTATGATTTCCTGTTATGAAAAATTTTGATTAATATTACGCCAACTGACACTGATTAATGAGCCCGGCATTTGTCAATCAAATATCGATCTGTGATGGCTATCGTTCAAAGAAAATCATCGGGACATATGTCATTTCTCTTTTTTCTTGAGTAAAGGAAAAATATGATCATATCATTAGATGGAAGAGAGCATGGCAAAGAAATTTGAGGATAAGTAAGATATCGATTACCTCAATATATTTACGAATTTTTATTGAAATCCGAAAAGTATCTTATGAGAAAAATTTTCTAGCACGACGATATCTGAGAAATTTTGCGAGCCGTTTTGTTGCAGCCTCCCTCAACAATATTTCAAGTATCAACTTGATTGGATGGATATTCTAGTAGTTATTGAGGACACAAAATTTCAGATGCTCTTAACTACTGAACAATCCGACGGATTCGGCCCAATAACGAACTTGACCGAGATATTTGGACAATTAACCTATTCTGAAAATATGAAAACTCTGGCACATCTCTTTTGGATGCTTGAGAGGATACGGACTGCCGGCCGGACAGACTCAACTTTCGCCACGGATTCTTCATCGGGGAGTGGAACCCAATCGATTGAGACCATTTTCGGCTCGATATTCCAAAATTACAGACATTCGGGGAAAATGATAGGCACTCTGTTCGGGTGAACAAGGGCGCCAAAAACGACCCAATCACGCCTCCACAACACAGAGCACACCATACAGTGACACATTGCGCATGCGAAGGTTTCTCAATAATCGCTCTAGGATTTCCAGAATCCCAAATGCGGCCATTGCAATTGCTTGTTGACGTACCCTGACAAGTGAAAATGGGCTTCGTCTGAAAAAATAATATTTTCAGAAAAACCAGCGGGTTATTCCAGAATGAATTGAGTGAATTTACGGCGATGTGAATGGTCATTTGGCTTCAATTCCTGTACTAGTTGAATATTGTTAGGATTCAAAAGCAAATCCTTATGCATAATTCACCATGTGACTGTTTGGGATAACCACAGAGTTTGAGATCGTCGAGAAATTGACCAATTTGTATCTTCGTCAACACTGTGGCTGACGGCTGCGATGTTTTCAGTTGAACGGCCTGTTCGAACACACATTGGTGTTGGCATATTTTGTACCGAGCTCGTCAATTCAAATTTAGTTACCAAATTCTCAATAGCGGTCTCAGAAGGTCGAAATGTTGTCCGAAAATATCACGAATTTTACGGAATGTAATTTAATCGACGCCAAAATCTTCATAGTGGATTTTAATGCAATTTTCGAAAGAAATTGAATTCATTGTTATCTACTACGAATATGTCAAAAAACTAACTGTCAATGCGATCATGTGGTAGGTGTGGCCACAATTTTAAAACAAAGTTCTTTTTGAAAGACCCAGTGTAACCAAACATTGTATTACAAAGATGGAGCTCTGTCGTCAACTAATCAATGACTGTTATTCTGGTTTTGGAACAGTTGACGGGGATAATAGAAGAATTCGAATTTAAACCACAAAATAACTATGTACCGAATTCGTTAATTGGTGGAATATTACTTGCATCTAGATTTTGAAACCATCTTCTCAAGAGTTATTTACTAATGCATATTTTTAAATCGATATTCATAATTCAGTGTTGACCCAAACCACAAAGACTGAACTATGAAAAATATATAAAATTTACTATTATAGTCTCACACTTCTTGAAAGTATCAAGTAAATATTTCATTTTCATCATAACATCAAACAATAAAAAAAATACAAAAAAAAATTAATTAAAAAATGAAATAGACACACTTATTTCGAGATTTGTGGATTACACTTTTCTCTCGTCAGTTATTCATATCCGATTAACAATAATTCAAACAATTCTTGGTTACAACTGCCATGCCGCAACGGAACAAATGCACGTGCTACTTTGAAATCGGTTGATATTCAGAAACTAAACAGCGGAAAGGATCTGGCGGTGGGACCAATTGTGGTAGTTTTACTTTGCCTCCAGCACAACATAAGCCAGTAGATTCCTTAGTGTATTTTAACGCCTTACAATATTTACAAATTATTTTCATTTCCCAAATTGATACCTATATGTCGGTACAATAAAAATTAAAAATTAAAAATTAATTGCCGGATCATAGGGGAATGCAGCTCGTTCAAGAATTACAGGAGCACTGCGTCTGCGGATTCGCCCAATTTCTTTATGTCGTGGTCGCTGTTGTAGTGTTTGATGTTCACGAACTCGTTGCATTCTAAGCTTATTCACTTCATTATTACTCACTGAAGAACGCAATTCTGAGATAGCAATACGAGTAAATATTCAAACTATAACAAATCTACTCTGATCAAATATGAACGTTATAAAAAATTTTGATTGATATTACGCCAACTGACACTGATTAATGAGCCCAGCATTTGTCAATTGAATATCGATCTGTGATGGTCATCGTTCAAAGAAAATCATCATCGGGACGTAAGTCATTTCTCTTTTATGTTGAGTATATGAAAAAAATGATCATATCTTTAGAGGGAAAAAAGCTACGACAATGAAATTTGAGGACAAGTATGATATCGATCACCCCAATATATTCACGAATTTTTATTGAAATCCGAAATAGTGAGATAGTGATTATTGAAAAATTTTTTTTGGTAAAAAAAAAAAATTTTCTAGCGAGACAATTTCTGCGAAATTTCGCGGCCGTTTTGTTTCAGCCTCCCTCAACGATATCTCAAGTATCAACTTGATCAGATGGATATTCTAGTAGTTATTGAGCAAACAAAATTACAGATGCTCGTAACTACTGAACCATCCGACGGATTTAGCCCAATAACGAACCTGACCGAGATATTTGGACAATTAACCTATTCTGAAAATATGAAAACTCTAGCTGATCTTGTTTTTGGGCAAAATGATAGGCACTCTGTTCAGGTGAAGAAAGCGCCAAATATAGCACACTACTTAGAATGTCACTATCACAAAGGATCACAAAAGTAAATAAAGTTCTCGCGCACGTAGCGCTAGTCGTCACTCACAAAGATGGTTGCACTCATAGACCCTAACACAATATAGTCAATCGTAATACTTTGTTTCGAGTTATGATTTTTTTCATTTATGACATATCCTCACATAGCATCGTGGGTTTCCCTACTAAAGCAATTGCGAATTGATATATCACGATCAATTAATCCCGGCGCGTTCACCATTTTGTAACGTAACGATAGTAAAGAGCCACGTTTTCACATTTTCTTCAATTTCCTGGCAGTTTTTCCACATTCAATCACCGCCTAAACCTTGCCTGAACTGTCACGAATATATTAAGACTAAAATTATCTGAACGGTTTTGGCGTTCTCGAGTTTTATTGAGTCTAAAGAACAGCACATAACAACAACATATATATGTATAAAGATGATGTGAGCAATAGAACAATTTACCTGGGTAGTTTTTCCAGAGTTTCTGCCGTAATGAGGTCGAATCTAGGAGTCTGCTTGTTTTTCAGTCTTCTCATCTCATTGGCTACTTCCGTTGGTGTGAATGTTTGAATTCGTAAGATCATCTGACTTCGAACACCCAGAAAAGTTTCGACACTCTTCATCGCTGGTACCAGAATAGGGGTCATTTGGTGTGCGAGATGATAGTAAATATATAGTATATTTCATCATTAGAGAGTCCATCTCCATAAGCTATTTTCATCGGAGATTTTCTCAAAGCGGGTTTTTGAATTCCTTCATAGCTTTCCCGATGCTGTGCTATTTTTTTTTTATTCTCTAATAGAGTTGGAATTGAGGATTTCTATGTTGTTGCAAAGTTTCAGGTAGTTTTCTGGTGAATTGATTCAATTTTGTCTTGTCAAGTGGATTTAATGATCTTTGTATTTCTCACATGAGGGTTTATGCTTGAAATTTATTCTCAGTTAAAATAAAATTTTTTCAAGATAGGTACTGGGTTTTACAAAAATAGTTGATGGTAGGATTCAGAGAACACTTCAATGTATATGTAACGTTGACCAATGGAATGCCGAATTCGGAGAATATCAGGCATAGAGTTGCTCAATCAACTCGTTGATCAACCGATGAACGTTTATAAAACCCAGCATCAGTTGAAATATTTGTTCTTATCTTTACCCATGACTAGTTTACATCACTCCCGAATTGTCATATTTGAAATTTATGTTGAAAGATCATATCTCCGAAAAAAAAAAAAGATATTGATGTATTCGTGTAATAGATCTGCATCATGAAAAAATTTTTCGAGAAATTTAAGTTGAAAGAAAAATGTTTCAATTGAACCGAAACTACTGTGCTGAAAAGATATAAGTGTTTCTTTTCACTCGCTTGTTCTAGTGCAGTAAACAAGCAGATACCGTGCTATCGTTTCACCCAAATGTCTATAATTTTCGAATATCGAGCCAAAAATGGTTATAATCGACTGGGTTCGACTTCCTGATGACTGGTTTATGATCAGACTTGAGGGTATCCGGCTCTCTATTTTTCGAAGGAGATCATGTCTGTTATTGGGCCAAATTCGTCGGATAGTTTACTGGTGTGAAAACAGCAAACCGAGATAGCAAACTTTGACCTTGAAATCCCCGAGCGCGCTCGAAAGATTGCTCGGAGAACGATGCAAAATATTTTATTTTTGCCGAAACATTTGATCGATTTCAATTCTTATGTCTGTATTGAGGACAAAAAGGACACTCTCAGAGTAAATAGGGCATTATCCTACACTAACGAGGTGTCGAAGGGAGCTCAAAAAGTGACAAAATTTGCGATTTCTCAAAAACTGTACATAGGATCGCTATCAAATTTTGTAGTAATATTGGGGTCCCATAGCAACCAGGATCAGCACATACGGCATATACTTACATCTTAAAAGGGTCGAAGGGGGCACTAAAAGTAACAATTTTGCGATTTCTCAAAAGCTGTACATAGGATCGCGATCAAATTTGGTAGTAATATTGAGGACCCATAGCAACCAGGATCTGCATATACGGCATGTACTTACACCTAAAGGGGGTCGAACGGGGGCACAGAAAGAGACAATTTTGCGATATCTCAAAAACTGTACATAGGATCGCGATCAAATTTGGTAGTAATATTGAGGATCCATAGCAACCAGGATTTGAACATACAACATGTATTTACACCTAAAGGGGGTCAAAGGGGGGCACAAAACTGTACAAAATTTGCGATTTCTCAAAAACTGTACATAGGATCGCAATCAAATTTGGTAGTTATCTTGAGGACCCATAGCAACCAAGATCTGCACATACGGCATGTACTAACACCTAAAAGGGGTCGAAGGGGGGCACAAAAAGTGACAATTTTGCTCCAAAAACAATTGAAATTTAGTGGATATTTGATGAATATACCCATGAAAGATATCAAGCATTGAAACAGAAAATTGAGAATTATGCCCTTCTTCATCCCCCTCTAGGTGTGAGTTCATGCCGTAGGTGCAGATATTGGTTGCTATGAGTCCTCCATATTACTACCAAATTTGATTGAGCAATCGCAAAATTGTTACTTTGAGTGCCGCCTTCGACCCCCTTTAGGTGTAAGTACATGCCGTATGTGCAGATCCTGGTTGCTGTGGGACCCCTATATTACTTCAAAATTTGATCGCGATCCTATGTAGTTTTTGAGAAATCGCAAATTTTATCACTTTTTGAGCCCCCTTCGACACCTCGTAAGTGTAGGATAATGCCCTATATACTCTGAGAGTGTCCTTTTTGTCCTAAATACCGACATAAGAATTAAAATCGATCAAATGTTTCGGCAAAAATAAAATTTTTTGCATCGTTTTCCGAGCAATCTTTCGAGCGCGCTCGAGGATTTCAAGGTCAAAGTTTGCTATCTCGGTTTGCTGTTTTCACACCAGTGGATAGTTTAGCAATTAGGAGCATCCGAAGTATGGTTTTCTCAATACCTCCTTGTATATCCATCGTATGAATTTCTCAATTTAAAATATAGGTTTTTAGATTTTTTTACATTCATTGAGGTGTTTGTTTTAGTATCTCTCATTTGCAGAGTCTAAGGAAAATATTTAAGAACAAATGCGCAAAAGCTCCTGAATTCGCGTCAGTGTTTTACTACATCATTGTCTTAATTTATATTTTAGTTATATATCAGATTTATTCAAGATACTTTTTTTTTTCAGGCAATTATACATTCATCAACCGCAGCCATAAATAAAGCAGACGTGGAATCATGTATAACAGAAATCAAAACAAGCTTAGCCACTCAACAAAGTACAGCTAAGAAACGTTTCGAAGAGCAGAAAAACAGAAAATATACTGATATGAAAGATGAAGAGAAGGAAAGATACGATAGTTTGGTTTCTTACATAAGAAACGAACAGAACATTTTATCGACACTGAAACAATCGGCAATACAGGACGACTACAACGTTACTATGTGCAATGATTCAACAGTCGTATATGATTTGATATCATCTTCCTTCAGATCGAGTGCCTTAGCTATAGAGGCTGAATATAAGGGTGTTTTCGATAGGAACCACTCCCAGAACTCTGTTCTTGTGGATAGAATAGCTCTGAAATTTCAGGAACTTGAGAGAAAATTGAACACTTGTGAACAAAAACCGGAAAAATCAGACTGTTACGATCAGGTGGAGGACGATTGTGAAATAATGGGTTTCAAGAACGAAATTTACGAGTTGGAATCCAAATTTTATTCGACCATGGAGTTTGTTTTAAGTGGATTCAAGACAAAGATGCATTCACTTCACCAAATAAAACTTAAAGAGGTTAAATCATTGTCAGAAAATTTGAAATCTTGTTACAAAAGTATGAAGAACTCGAATACTTCATCTGACAATGATTTGACTGGTAGTAGTTGGTCTTTTGGACCGACGAAATTATTCGTGTTTCCGATAATATTATTTGCAATTTTTTCAGTCTTTGAATAAATGTTGCAGGAATCGTGATTTTTTCAAATTTTATATTCATTGCATTATGAACAGAATAAATTTATTCAAACACATTTTGGTTGAGGATAATATTAATTCATCGAAATATATACGAGCTTGGTAAAATACTTTCATTTATGTCCTAAATGTGTGAACTGAAAATGGGGCTGCTCCAATAATGAAACTTAAGTTAACAATCAAAGAAACGTTTCAAAGAGACAATTCAATTACGCGTTTATAGGGTTGGTTTAATATAGTCAAAAAATCCTGACACTTCCTGTTCCGGAATACCATGAATCCTAAGTGTTTGAGGAAGCATGGCTCACACAAGCCATACTGATGAGTCCGATATTTGCGCCAGGGACAATACGCGTAGGGATAAAAACATAAAATCCTACAGTGAAACCAAGAAAATATCCCCTGAATGGAATGGAAATATTTATGTGAATCTCCAGATAAGTACCTTATATAAGAACGCCAGAGTTCAGATAGTTGCGCGGTTGCTTTACTTGAATAACTAGAAGAACAGCGTGCTATCTTTCTGTTCAAATGATATTTTCGAACATCGAGTCGAAGATATAGTATTAATCGATTTGTTTCAAATTTATGAAAAAGAATACAGGGCCAAACTTGAGTATTTCCTTCCGGTCGTATACTCTCTATCATCTCAAGAAGATGAGTTTCTTTATTCTCAGAATAGGTTAATTGTACAGATATCTTGGACAAGATTTCATAATGTCAAATCCGTCGAATAGTTTAGCAGTTATGAGCATCTGAAATTCAGTTCACCTGCACAATAACTTCTGACATTACCTTCGGATCAATTTGTTTCTTGGAAGATGTTTGAATGAGGTTGGAATTTCCAAAATTTAGTGGAAATCATCACACCAGAAAATTTCTGAAATATTCCTAAAATAATTTTTTTAAATACATGATATCTCATTCTGATTTCATTAAAGAAACTTTTTATTCCGAGAAGATATAGATGATATTTCACTTTTGGGGTCACAGAAGTTCATAAAATGAACTGAAGAATATTTTTGGTTCCATTTAATCGAGGTTATCATTGTGATAATTTCACTCGAAAATCGTTCTCTAAGAAAGTGAAGGGTCTTTCACAAAGAACTTCATTCATTAAAACAAAATAAAACAATACTGTTGATGACGATGATTCAAATTTTTATTGTATTACAAAAAGAAAATTATGAATGAAAAATGTAATCTGCCAAATGTCAACCACGATGACGCTGACAGAAGTAAAGTCTTTAATCAAAATTTTAAATCACTTTTTGGCAAAATGTCGGGTCTATTTCGTTCATCACATCGAAGATTTTGAGGTTTGAGACTGCAATCAATTCAATTGGCTGCGTATGGACTCTGTCCTTAACATAGCCCCACAAAAAATAATCCAGTGGTGTTAAACCACACGATCTGGGTGGCCATTTAACAGTTGAATTTTCTTGAAATTATGTGATCAGCAAATTTGGTTTGCAATAAATTGATCGTCTTATAGGCTGTGTGACAAGTCTTGTTGATACCACATGTCAGTGATATCCATGTCATCAATGAAAGGTCAAAATTGAGTTATAAACATCTGGCAATAGCGTGATCCATTAACTATTACCATCATAATAAAAAAAAAATCCCAATCACGCCTCCAGAGCACATAGCGCACCAGACAGTGACACGTTGAGCATGCTTGTCAATAATCGCTATAGAATTTTCAGACGCCCAAGTGAGAAAATTTTTCTTGTTGACGTACCCTGACTAGTAAAAATGAGCTTCGTATGAAAAAATACTTTTTCAGAAAAACCAGCGTGTTGTTCCTGAATGAATTGAAGTTGGCTTCAATTCCTGCACCAGTTGAATCTTGTAAGGTTTCGAAGCCAAATCCTTATGCAAAATTCCCCATGTGGTGGTTTGGGATAACACCAGTTGTTGAGAACGTCGAGAAATTGATAAATTTGGATCATCTTCAACACTGTGGCCCACGGCTGCGAAGTTTTCGGTTGTTGGTGTTGGTGCATTTTTCACCGAGCCCGTCAACTCAAATTTGGTGACCAAATTCTTAATAGCGGTCTCAGAAGGTCGATTATGTTTTCCGAAAATATCAAGAATTGAACGGAATGTTATTTTAACAGAACCACCATTTTCATTGTGAGTTTTAATTATTTTAAAGGATTTTCATGCGAAATTGAATACATTATAACAATTGCCAAAGCATCTACTACAAATTTGTCAAAAAATTAACTTTCAATGCTTTCATGTGGTAGGTGAAGCCACATTTAAAATATAAAGTTCTTGCTGGAAGACCCTTTTACTATGTAAGGCTGTCTATAGGAGATGATTAATCCTCTTAGGATTCTGTAGAGGTTTCAAAAGATTTGATTCTGAAGAATCATTGCTTTTCTGCAATCTGGACTCGAATATAAAGAGCTATACTGCAAGAAAGATGTGATTTCAGGAAGAATTTGAGCTTCCAGTAAACTGAAGAAAAGCTATGATTAGTAATTTTCAATTTGAGATATAGGTCTGTTCATTGATTGTGGCAATTGTATTACTTTCACATTTTTCCACACTACGAGAATAAACTTTAGAACAAATGCACAAGAGCTCCTGACATTACGTGAGCGCTTTCTTACTTATTTTTTTATTAAGATTCATAAAATCGAGAAGAAGAAACGATGTATTCTCGGGATATTTTCCAACTTCGGAAAAAAAATCATGTGTCTACGCAAAATATTAGGGGATAGTGTTTAATGTGTGAAAGCACGTTTTCTCTGTTTTTTTTTCTGGTACAGTGGGATATCGTTTTGCCCAAATGACTAATTATCGAATATCGAGCCGAAAACGGTTCCAATCGATTGGGTTCGACTTCCTTATAAAGAATACAGGGTCAAACTTGAATTTGTCCATCCGGTCGTATTCTCTCTATCTTCAAAAGAGATGAGATAGAGTTTTCATATTTTCAGAAAAGTTAACTGTCCTAATATCTCACTCGATTTCGTTAATGGGTCTAATATTTGAGCAATTTTGTTTTCTAAATATTAAATGTTTCGCGTTTGTCTACTTTGTAAAATTTTCACATTTCTTAATTCATCTAATTTGGCCCAACTGTCATATGTACCGGTTCATGCCTTATTGAAATGAGCGGAGGCAGTGTGATGACTCACCCAAAGATTTTGCACATGATGAGCAAAACACCCGCGGATGTCACCATTCTCTCGCATTACGGTGTATTTCTCAGAGAAATTTTAACACAGTCGATGTGAAAATGAGTCTCTCATAGCTTGCAAGGAATTAGGTCATCGTTCGCACAGTGAGCCCCTTACACAATAATGTTTCTCGACAAAAAGACCAAAACTGAAGTAATGTGTGTGATGAAACTGATTCCTCTGAGTTGAAATCAATTTGTTTTGACTTTTTCGGATTCTCTTTATGTGTATGGAATAAAATCATATAAATTCATAAACAATACAAAGCAACAGATTCGTATACTTGTTGCTGAAAACTCAATCGATTCCAACTTGCTTCATTGCCACAACCCGAATCTGGGTGTAAGAAATCCCAACAAGCATCCAGAGATTGCGGTCCTTCAGAAATGCAGGGCTAGTTTAGTATTCAAGATATAACCGAGTGGTCGCCGACAAACAAGTGATTGGGCCACGCAACCGTGGAATACGAAATGAAGCACTTTTCCTTACAATGACTCCGGCCACGCTGCATAATACGGAGTTGAGTTGGAAATTTTAAAGTTATCGTCCATTCTAAGCTTGCAGCTTCTGAATTTCAGAGGAATGGGCAACAGAAACTCCTCGTCTGAAGTGTAACCCAAAATTAAGTTTCCGATGTGGTTCTGAATTTGATAAGTACGTTAATTTAATATTTCCTGAAGTGCATGATAATGAATTGCTTAATGAAGATTTTTTTAGAAGCGGGAACTTTTGAATATATTTCATGACAGTCTGATTGAGAAAACCACATCAATTTGAGTTCAGTTCCATTTGACAATGCAGCACAATTATATATCACAGGGCTCTGCTCAGAATCAACGAGGGACGTCACTCGGAGGTTGCACTGAGGCCGACCGTAAACGACATACACATATTAAAACCTTGATCGGAACGACCCTGATTAAGCCAAGTTGACGAAGAAATGAACGTCGGTTTATTTCGGTGATTTTCAATCAGTTAGCTCATATGAAATTATTTTTGGGGTGAAACCACGTCGGCAAGACAAGTATTGGTTACTGAAAAGTTCGCCTTTCGGCCATTTTGAATCTGAACGACATTCAGAATGAACCTCCATGAATGATTATTTGTTTCATATTCATAAATACTCAATGACTGAAGAAAGCACCTTCCATATGACCATAAGTGTAATCAACATGTTGCCAAAATGGATGAGGGCATGGAATGATTTCAAAATTCAGATCAGAATTCAGTGTCCACTTGATAACTGAAAATATTGTGAATAGTAACGAATTAAACATCGATCAAAAAAATAGGCTGAGAGCGACAGCAGTAGGCATTATTCATATTTATCTTGTGAGTTTAAGAACAAAAATTTAGAAAGCACTGACGTGAGGTCAGATTGCTTTGGCGCTCTTGTTGAGCTATAAGCTCTCTGATCGGATGAACAATAGTCTTTTTCCGTACTATGAGGCAATGTGATGCAAATATGAAAGCCTATTGAATAAACAAACCTTTATCTCAATTTGAAAATAACTACTCATAATTTTCACCAAATTTTGTTCTATGCTCTTCCTAAAAACTTACGTCATTGCTTTTCTGAGTTCTGACAACGCCATCAAATTCTTTCTCTATGATAAAAATTTTTTTTATTAATATTACGTCTGTGCTTTTCTGAATTTTGACAACGTCATCGACATCGAATTCTACCTCTATGAATTCTATGAAAATTTTGATTGATATTACGCCAACTGACACTGATATCTAGGTCCGCAAGTTGTCAAATGAATATCGATCTGTGATGGCAAATCTTTCAATGACAAAGCTCGGACTTCATGACATTTCTATTTTTCTCTTGAGTAAATGAAAAAAATGATCATATCTTCAGAAGGGGGATAGCTACGACAATGAAATTTAAGGATGAGTAAGATATCGGTAACCTCAATATATATACGGATTTTTATTTAAATCTAAATGAAGTCTTAGGAGATATTGAGTATTAAAAATTTTTTTTTTGGGAATTTTTTGAAAATTTTCTAGCATGACGATTTCTGCGAAATTTTGCGAGCTGTTTCGTTTCAGCCTCCCTCAATAGCATTCCAAGTATCAACTTGATCGGATGGATATTCTAGTAGTTATTGAGAAAACAAAATTTCAGATGCTCATAACTACTGAACCATCCGACGGATTTGGCCCAATAACGAACTTGACCGGGATATTTATACCTCAAACCTATTCTGAAAGTTTCAACTCTCTAACTTCATCCGTTCGAGAGTTATCGTGTTCACGGAACGGACGGACGGACGGACGGCCGGACGGACGGACGGACAGAATCGATTTTGACCACGGATTATTCATCAGTAGGTCCAAACAAAACGATTGATACCACTTTTGCCCAAAAATTCGGAAGTCACAGACATTTGGGCAAATTGATAAGCACTCTGTTCAGGTGAACAAAAGCGCCAAAAATTGATAATAATAATGTATTCGGATATCTTTTTAAGTTGAGTGAATATACTGGTCAATTTCTAAGATTAAATGAATAACATATTTTAATTACTGAGGCAGACAAGGGCAATTGTACCGTAATTTCAAATAAAGATGAATACAGTCAAGAAATGAATCAGATGTTAGCTGATAATTCCACCTGTAAATGTAAAAATCAACAAAGATGAAACTATTTCGATACAAAATAAATTGAACAATCATTTCATTGTGATAAGGACCTAGAAGCTAAAGGCTCATCCACGGGAGGAGGTGCTGAGCTCGCGGTACGTGAGGAAGTTCTAGATTTCTTGATCTTGGTTGTCGTCATAGACAAATTACATTAAAACGAATAAAGTCTACAAAAAGTGAAAAAGTGGAAAACGAGGGATTTCTTCGAGATAGGATTCTAAGAACTGTCTCGAAGGGAAGGATTATACTGGATTTTACAAGTGGTTCACATAAAGTGTATTAATGTATCTGAATTCAACGCGTTGGAGCATTCACACCTGATGATATCTTCACATCTTTGAGAACCTACAGAATATTTGCCTCATAGTTGAAAGTACATACATCATAACTTTCTCTTGGTCATCTGAAGAGGGAGCTGATTAATTTGCCCGAAGGTCTGTGAGTTTAGAATTTTTGGTCTGAAATAGTATCCATAATTCTGCTTAGGATTACTGATAAGGAATCTATGACCAAAATCAATTCTTTCCGCCCGTCCATTCGATTGGGAGCCCGATAAATCTCGAACAGAGAAATTTACAGATTAAGGTTTAAGGTATGAATTGTAGCTAGGTTGATTATTACGTCAAATGAGCCGGAGTATCAATCTTCGTGATAGATTTTTTTAATGAAGTTCCATTGTTAGGATACAGTGAATCTATAATCATTTTTAACATAGTGATAACTTCGGAAATATGATTTTTATGATTGTGAAACTACAAGCAAGTACTTCAACAAGAGTGCCAGCGTAACTTCACATAATGTGTGCTCTCACCATTTTGGCCTTTTGCCCAAATAGCTGTTATTCTCGAATATCGAACCGAAAAAGTACTTAATCGATTGGATTAGACTTTCTCATGAGGAATACAGGGTTGAATATAAGTTTCCACAATTGCTGCATAGCTCAACTATCGAAATACACCTGTCAAGTTCATTATTGGGCCAAATCCGTTCAATGGTTCAGGAGTTATGAGCATCTGAGATTTGGTTTCCTTTATATCTCCTAGAATATCCATCTGATTTAGTTGTTACAAAAAAGATATTTGAGTTAGATTGAAACCAATAGGTTATCAAAATTTCAGGAAATCGACAAGCTAGAAAATTTCTCAAAAATATCCCAATTTTTTTTCAAGCTTTAAACTTAGATAAACCACGTATTTTAACAAAATATTGTGCATGTATGGAAGTTATTGATAACGAATGCAGTCTCAAATTTCATTGTCGTGGCTTCCTTCAACCAGAAGATGTAATCATTTTTTCATATACTCAAGGGCAAGTAATCATAGAAGTTAAAGTAAATGTTAATTAATTAAGTTAATATTTACGTTTCGTATCGACTCTTGATCCATTGAAACTTTTCAGCAGCGGTCAAAAATGAAATACAAGAAATTTTCCATTATCCTGACACGCTCCGGCCGCCTCGATCTGATAGAAAAATCCGCACATTATTAATCTGAAATATGAATTTTTCACAACATCGGAATAACATCGGTCTAAAAAAACATCAGAAATTGTTGAGTTCAAACCTCAGTTCCTCTCGATGTCTAGATAATCTGCTAATTTTTGATGAATGAATAAATATCATATTAAGGAATAATCGTATTCCCTCATTATGAAAAGTTTTATCGAAGTATGCTAATGGACCGGAACTTTCTCTGAAGTGGCTATGTAGAGGTGGTATAAATCCACGTCCCGAGACCCCTTCGGAACGAGAATTAGCCCCGGTTCATCACGCAGAACCAACCCCAAAAAGGGACAGGACATATTTCAGCCTGTGTAATATTGAACGGTGGCAACGTAAGTGCATTACACAGCTGGCGAGAATGTTCATACAAAATGCAGTAACGAACTTGTTGCATCATCCTGATCCTGCTAATGGCTTTTGGACTTTCCTTCCATGGGACCACATGGCACTGATGCAGTCACTTTACAAATGACAGGATGTACTCGTATGTTGATCAATCGTTCAATGAAGATAAATTAACGTATTCGACTACAGCCGACAGTATATCAATATTATTGTCAGAATGATTCAGCGCGTCGTGGATAATGTGAAAAACATCTCAATCCTCCTATATCAGAGGCCTACTAGCAATCAATGTCAGTTGATAATTTTTCCTCTGCTATTTTTTCAATGAAATAAGTGTTATATCACAACCTTCCTCAACTATGGATGATGATTTCCCTTTGAATGGGTTCCATAGCAGACTTCGAACATAAGAAGATCTGAAAAATCATCACTTGGACCGCAAGATCCGATTCGAAGAATCCTCCTTGCAGCTTGGCGACAAATTTTTTTGTATTAGATTTGAATATAGAAGGTATTTCTAAGGACAAGAGTGACTATATTTCTAAACTAACAAAGGACTATGGTGCTGAGATTATTCTCCTTCAAGAGACACATACGGATACTATAAAAAAAATCTTCGTTGAAGAGGAACCATAAAAGGTTATGTATTCATTGATTATCTCCTTAGTAAAATTTATGGTTTAGCTTGTTATGTTGAAAAATCCTTGATTCACAATATCGAGTTAATCCAAAAAGGCTAATTTGAGGAAGTTTTTATATCTCTTTCAAATTTTGTATTTTTGATATTCTGTTCTTTTTTCTGCTTTTATCTCTTTATTTCCAGATTCGATGTGGACACCTTGAAGAAGTCTCTGTTTCCATCAATAGAAGACCACTCTTGAAGAAAGAAATCCCAAATATATGTCAGCTTATTTTTGTACTTTCACATTCAGGCGGGGAGCCAGGGTTTTTTTCACGGGGGTTTTTTCCCTAGGCTTTTATATGATACGCCGAATTGTATGACACCCCGTCACTAACCCCTGATCTGTATGCTTTATTGTTTGCTAACTAAATATTGTAAGCCAAAAGTTCAAAAGAATATATAACGGGTGGTCCATCTAGTGTTTGGAATTTGAACTACCGATTATTTGACATTATAAACGTCAACTATTCTTTTTGACGTGACTAATATTTAGTTGAAAGTTTGAAGTTTACGAAATAGGGCGCTATTCGCTTGAAGAAAGTTGGGAAATATTAAAAACTTATTTCCAAATTGGTGAGTCTTCTACTCACATTGCGCTACCGCGCAATGTTGAACGATTGGTTCTTTCAAGAAATTGGAGCTAACGACTTGGACGATGTTTCAACAGGACGGTGCAACGAGCCATACAGCATACGCCACAATCGATGTTTTACGCCGCGTTTTCGGAAATCGAATAATCAGCAGAAATGCTGATGTGAATTGGCCACCAAGAAGCTGCGATCTGACGCCATTGGATTATTATCTTTGGGGAGCGGTGAAAGATAAGTGTTACGCCAACAATCCAGAAACAATTCAAGACCTCAAGACCGAAATTCGAGCTGCTATTGGTGAAATAGAGCCCAAAAACAATCGAAAATGTATTAAAAATTGGGTGGAAAGAATAGGCTACTGCCAAGTCAGCCGTGGTGGTCATTTGGCCGAAATTATTTTTCATGAATAAATGTCATGAACCAACCTTTTAAATGAATGTTCAACCATTGAAAAATATTGAGCAGTTTTTTTTTTATAGCAAAATTAAATTCCAATTTTTAAATGGGCCACCCATTATATACTAGCATAGTTGGGCCTGAAAAATTAACTCAAGTAGCTGTGAACTATGGTGTATAATAACAATTATGATAATAGAAAAAATGAAGAGTCTCGTTTAGTGCAATATGGTTCTGATTAGCCCTTAACCCGTACTCCAAACCCCTTAGCCAAACCAAGATACAATCTGAACTCTAGACAAAATAGAGGGCCTAAGTGACGTTGAAGTAACTCTTTATTTTATTGCCAAGCTTTCGAAATCTATTCATTTCTTCTTCAGGGCTACTGTAAAATAAAATTTGAGCGTTAGGTTCATTACATAGAAAATTTCCTTGATTAATATTATCGAACGTGAGGTTATGGCCTCAAACTCAATACTGAAAAGACAGATATTGTATTTATTTTATTTAATTGATCGCGTTGCCTGCATTACAATATCGTGCAGTGCAACAATACAAAAATATTTTTTGTATCTGCAGAGATGTACAACATCTATACGCAGCACAATCTTAAACCTGTTGAATGATTATTTGGGGTATTACCATCATCTATTGTGGATGTAATATTTTCCAACGATTCGATAGACATCTTCTATCTTTATCAAGGAGGAAAAGTAAAAAACCTTTTGAAAATTATCAATTTTCAAAAAGTCAATATGACAGAAGTCATGAAAGAAAAATGAACAATGTTATATACTCATCTGTGATATGATGATCTTTTTAAGTTGGATCGAATAATGGGCGTCCAAACTTCTGGCAGATCTATAGATGGAGCACTTATGGAATCTGGTGTTATTTTCATAAATGCTGCTTCTTTGATTTTTCTTCTTGCAAGTTTTTCTTCTTTGGATATTATTGATGCTTCATCCCATTTTATACGATGATTCTCATCTACAGCATGTTGGACTAACCTGGATTTGTCGCTGTCTAGTACTCGTAGAAGCTTCTGATGTTCTTTTATTCGTACATTCAGAGGGCGTTTAGTTTCTCCGATGTAAGATCTTCCGCACTCACAAGGTAATTCATATATGCAGTTCTTTGTCCTTTGTGTCTCATTATTAGGCTTAACTTTTGTAAGTTTAGCTCTGATAGTGTCTTGAGTTTTGAATGCAGTCGTTATGTTGTATCTATTTCCAATTCTTCTCATTTTCTCCGACAAACCTTTTACATAAGGAATTACGGTTTTAATGGTCTGATTTATATCTGTTGGTTCAGGTTGACTTTCTCTTGTTCGTTTAGATTTTTTAGATTTTTTTGGGGTAGCCATTGCTTCTAAGAGTTTTCGAGATGTTATTTATTTCTTCATTTTGGTCTTTTTCAGTGCAACAAATATTTATTGCTCTATCAAATAAACATTAGATGTACTCGTACATAAACAAAATGGAATCCCAAGAACCACTGTGTATAAAAAGCCAACGAACACAGGACAATATCTACATTTTGAGTCAAACCACCAACACTAAATTGGGAGTAGCAAAATGTTTATTTGATAGAGCAATAAATATTTGTTGCACTGAAGAAGACCAAAATGAAGAAATAAATAACATCTCGAAAACTCTTAGAAGCAATGGCTACCCCAAAAAGATATTAGAAAAATCTAAACGAACAAGAGAAAGCCAACCTGAACCAACAGATATAAATCAGATCATTAAAACCGTTATTTCTTATGTAAAAGGTTTGTGGGAGAAAATAAGAAGAATTGGAAATAGATACAACATAACGACTGCATTCAGAACTCAAGACACTATCAGAGCTAAACTTACAAAAGTTAAGCCTAATAATGAGACACAAAGGACAAAGAACTGCATATATGAATTACCTTGCGAGTGCGGAAGATCTTACATCGGAGAAACTAAACGCCCTCTGAATGTACGAATGAAAGAACATCAGAATCTTAAAAGTGATAAAAATTTTGTTCAAGCGTGTAAATTTCTACCAAATTTTGCAAACCGATTTGTTTCAATCTCATTCAAATATGTTCCAAGGAGCATTAAGAGAGATTCAGATAACTCATAACTACTGAACCATTCGACGAATTTGGTCGAGATATTTAAACAATTATCCTATTTCGAAAATTTAAAATCTCTATCTTATCTCTTTCAGAAGATTGTGAAAATAAAGTTGGCAGGAATGACACCCTTAAGTTTGTACCTGGAATCAGGAAGTCAAAACCAATTGATTGAGACCACTTTTGGTTCGATATTCGAAAATTACATACATTTGGGCAAACGATAGCATGCCGTTCTACTAGAAAAAGAGCGTAAAAAAGTATAGTTTGAAGTTCTAAATTTTGATTAGGGACTCTTTGATATCATGCTGTGGATGATTATGAAATAGAGGCATCTACTGCTTTATCTTCAAGATTAAGTTCTTATTTGCACTGCCTTTTTGTTGATTTAAACTCATCATTATTAATTGTGAATGTTTTTTCATCATCTCAGTTACTCAAAATTGACTGTTCTGCATTGTTCTAGTGGTACGATTGCGACATGTCTAGTTTTTCCGAAAAAACAGGCGACCATTTGCATGGAAGTGCTCCGTGCGCGACCAACTTTAGTTGGATTTGGCTTATCTTGAATCACCTATACAGTCGCCTGCTGTTTACTGATTGGCTGTTCAAACAAATGAGATCGACATTAGCCCGCTCACAACGATCTATTGATTTATCACAAGGACGTAAAATTGAAAAACACCCACTTCAATTTTTTGTTCGAATTATCTCATCTCATTGAATTGATCTAGTGTATTCTTGAAAGTGTAAATAGGTCAAAGATAATCTAAAATTGAATTTTATAGTGTTATATTTACCGATCGAAGTATCAATAATATATTTATTTATTCTAGGAAACACTGTTTTCTGATTGGCTGTTTAAACAAATGAAATTGACATTAGCCCGCTCATGCAATCAGTGCTTTATCGCAAGGACTGTTTTCTGATTGGCTGTTTAAACAAATGAGATCGACATTAGCCCGCTCACAACAATCAGTGCTTTATCGCAAAGACTGTTTTCTGATTGGCTGTTTAAACAAATGAAATCGGCGTTAGCCCGCCCACAACGATCTATTGATTTATCACAAGGACGTAAAATTGAAAAACGCCCACTTTAATTTTTTCTTCGAATTATCTCATCTCATTGAATTGATCTAGTGTATTCTTGAAAGTGTAAATAGGTCAAAGATAATCTAAAATTGAATTTTATAGTGTTACATTTACCGATCGAAGTATCAATGATATATTTATTTATTCTAGGAAACACTGTTTTCTGATTGGCTGTTTAAACAAATGAGATCGACATTACCCCGCTCACAACAATCAGTGCTTTATCGCAAAGACTGTTTTCTGATTGGCTGTTTGAACAAATGAGATCGACATTAGCCTGCCCACAACAATCAGTGCTTTATGGCAAAGACTGTTTTCTGATTGGTTGTTTAAACAAATGGAATCGACGTTAGCCCGCCCACAACGATCTATTGATTTATCACAAGGACGTAAAATTGAACAACACCCTCTTTAATTTTTTGTTCGAATTATCTCATCTCATTGAATTGATCAAGTTAAATCTTAAAAGTGTAAATAAGTCAAAGATAATCTAAAATTGAATTTTATAGTGTTACATTTACCGATCGAAGTATCAATGATATATTTATTTATTCTACGAAACACTATTTTCTGATTGGCTGTTTAAACAAATGAGATTGACATTAGCCCGCTCATGCAATCAGTGCTTTATCGCAAGGACTGTTTTCTGATTGGCTGTTTAAACAAATGAGATCGAAATTAGCCCGCTCACAACAATCAGTGCTTTATCGCAAAGACTGTTTTCTGATCGGCTGTTTAAACAAATGAAATCGACGTTAGCCCGCTCACAACAATCAGAGCTTTATCGCAAAGACTTTTTTCTGGTGGGCTGTTCAAACAAACGAAATCGACGTTAGCCCGCCCACAACGATATATTGATTCATCACAAGGACATAAAACTGAGAAACACCCACTTTAATATTTTGTTCGAATTATCTCATCTCATTGAATTGATCAAGTGTATTCTTGAAAGTGTAAATAAGTCAAAGATAATCTAAAATTGAATTTTATAGTGTAACATTTACCGATCGAAGTATCAATGATATATTTATTTATTCTAGGGACACTGTTTTCTGATTGGATGTTTGAACAAATGAGATCGACAATAGCTCGCCCATAACAATCAGTAGTGCTTTATCGCAAGGACTGTTTTCTGATTGGCTGTTTAAACAAATGAGATCGACATTAGCTCGCCTACAACAATCAGTAGTGCTTTATCGCAAGGACTGTTTTCTGATTGGCTGTTTGAACAAATGAGATCGACATTAGTTCGCCCACAACAATCAGTAGTACTTTATCGCAAGGACTGTTTTCTGATTAGCTGTTTAAACAAATGAAATCGACGTTAGCCCGCCCACAACAATTTGTTGATTTATCACAAGGACGTAAAATTGAAAACACCCACTTTAATTTTTTGTTCGAATTATCTCATCTCATTGAATTGATCTAGTGTATTCTTGAAAGTGTAAATAAGTCAAAGATAATCTAAAATTGAATTTTATAGTGTTACATTTACCGATCGAAGTATCAATAATATATTTATTTATTCTAGGAAACACTGTTTTCTGATTGGCTGTCTAAACAAATGAAATTGACATTAGACCGCTCACAACAATCAGTGCTTTATCGCAAGGACTGTTTTCTGATTGACTGTTTAAACAAATGTGATCGATATTAGGCTGCCCACAACAATCAGTGCTTTATCCCAAAGACTGTTTTCTGATTGGTTGTTTAAACAAATGGAATCGACTTTAGCCCGCCCACAACGATCTATTGATTTATCATAAGGACGTAAAATTGAAAAACACCCTCTTCAATTTTTTGTTCGAATTATCTCATCTCATTCAATTGATCAAGTGTATTCTTAAAAGTGTAAATAAGTCAAAGATAATCTAAAATTGAATTTTATAGTGTTACATTTACCGATCGAAGTATCAATGATATATTTATTTATTCTACGAAACACTGTTTTCTGATTGGCTGTTTAAACAAATGAGATTGACATTAGCCCGCTCATGCAATCACTGGTTTATCGCAAGGACTGTTTTATGATTGGCTGTTTAAACAAATGAGATCGACATTAGCCCGCTCACAACAATCAGTGCTTTATCGCAAAGACTGTTTTCTGATCGGCTGTTTAAACAAATGAAATCGACGTTAGCCCGCTCACAACAATCAGTGCTTTATCGCAAAGACTTTTTTCTGATTGGCTGTTCAAACAAACGAAATCGACGTTAGCCCGCCCACAACGATATATTGATTCATCACAAGGACGTAAAATTGAGAAACACCCACTTAAATATTTTGTTCGAATTATCTCATCTCATTGAATTGATCAAGTGTATTCTTGAAAGTGTAAATAAGTCAAAGATAATCTAAAATTGAATTTTATAGTGTAACATTTACCGATCGAAGTATAAATGATATATTTATTTATTCTAGGAAACACTGTTTTCTGATTGGATGTTTAAACAAATGAGATCAACATTAGCTCGCCCACAACAATCAGTAGTGCTTTATCGCAAGGACTGTTTTCTGATTGGCTGTTTAAACAAATGAGATCGACATTAGCTCGCCCACAACAATCAGTAGTGCTTTATCGCAAGGACTGTTTTCTGATTAGCTGTTTAAACAAATGAAATCGACGTTAGCCCGCCCACAACAATTTGTTGATTTATCACAAGGACGTAAAATTGAAAACACTCACTTTAATTTTTTGTTTGAATTATATTATCTCATTGCATTGATCAAGTGTATTCTTGAATGTGTAAATGAGTCAAAGATGATCTATTCATACGGGTAAATCCACGATGTATTACTTGTCACGACTTCGAAGCAACGCGATCGTATTTTGAGCATTTCTTTCGACCAATATACTCGAGCCCTTTTTGGAGCGATAGACAAATTGTGTGGGATCCAACTAGAACAAATTTTTGTGACGGTCAACTGTTCATGTAATATTGAAAGTTGGGTTTCCTACTAATGCCTAAGGTTGTCTCAATCTCATGATAGGTCACATAACCATCTGTGCAATATCAGCATCATCGGTTTTTGGAACAACAACTGATTTTGGACGACCATCATGAAATTCGTGCTGGAATGAACTACGACCTCGGTTGAATTCACCAATCGATACAATCGTTAAACACTGGTGCTCGATGGAGCTTCATCGCCAAAAATTGAATTATGTTCACCGATGGTTTAAGTTACTGTAAACAACCAGAGCTGTGCTAAGCACCGAAAAAAAGTGCTTCGAGCACTAAGCCCTAAGCACTCGAAAAAAAAGGCTTCGAGTCTCGAGTTCTAAGCACCGCTTTCTACAGAAGGCTCCGGATTACCGAGCACTTTTGCAAAAGTAATTGAATATTTCGAGCACTAAGCACTAAGCACTTTAGTGGGAACTATTTTATGTAATGTTGTTTGATTGAAATGAGAACTCTTTAGCTTCATCGACATATCTAAAATTATGATTTCGAGACTGGGAAAAACTCAAAAGCCATTTTATTCGTTTTGTGTAACGCATGTATTCAATTTACATTCTGGTACTAGTTAATCTTATTCGTCGATCTGAATCTGAGTGGCTGTTCCTAATCAATGCATAAAGTTGAATTAATAATCGAGGACCAATTATTTTATAAGCGAGAACACATTACTGAAAAAATGTGGAAAGCACTGTCGTGAGATCAGGAGCTTTTACGCGCTTGTTCTAAAGTCTTTTCTCACACTTAAAAAGAGTGAGATTCAAAATCAGCCAGCACAATGAATGTGAAAGAATCAATAAACATATATCTTAAATGGAAGTTGAGTGAACTTACAGTTCAGCAAATTCTTCGATCTGGCATTCTTTCCACATTTCTATACCATATATAAGTTGTTGTAGTTGAGTGTCATCAATTATAACCGAATTTCAGATTCATAATTGCTGAGCTATCGTACAGGTCTGGCCCAATAACTAACTTGACTTATATTTGGATAATAAACTAATTCTATTAATATGGAATCTCTATCTCATCTCTTTCGGAAGATAGAGAATATTCAGCCAAACATTTTCAAATTGGACCACCGTTTCTTCATCACGAGTCAAATCCAACCGATGGCGATCATTTTCAGCTCGATATTCAGAAATTACAGACATTTGGGAAAAAAATAGTCCTCTTGTCGCAAAATTCATAATGACATTTCCATTCAAAATATGACAACTGCACACACCAGCATTTTAGACATGTTTGTCATAAAAATGAACCCACAGAATTAGTTTCATTATCGGCTCAATATTCACTCATTATGACAACTTGTCATAAAATTAAAACCACCCTCATAGAGATTTATAGTTGATGTGATGTGAATTCATAGATAGAAATATAATCTGTGACTTCATTTTCATAAAAACTCTTATATCTTCTGGAGATTGTACGCTATGATGATGAAATTTTAAAATATTTTAGGTACGTATACCCTGCATAAATGCCCTAAATTGTTGTGATCTGACGAATAACTTATGAGATATCGTGTATTGAAAAAAAACATTTTGGAAATTTTAAAAAAATTTTCTCTCGTGACGATTTTCTCGAAATTTGGCACACTCCTTCTTTTTAACGCTATCTAGACATTCTCTAAGTTACGAATTGATAGGATGAATATTCAAGAAATTAATGTTATTAACTGCTAAACTATTCGATAATTTGGCCCAATAACGAACTTGACCGAGATATTTGAACGATCAACCTATTCTGAAAAATGAAAACTCTAGGTCATCTCCTTCGGAAGATAGAGAGTATACGATCGGAGGGCCGGCCAGCCTGACCTACTTAAATTTGACCAAGGTTTTTCCATCAAGAAGTCGAACCCAATGGATTAAAACCATTTTCGTCTCGATATTCGGAAATTACAGACATTTGGACAGAACGATAGCCTGCTTGTTCCACTAGTAACAAGCGCGCAAAAACAAAAAATTTTATGGCCTTCATAACCATAAAGTCAAATCAATGGTGACTGAAGAAATACTGAATATTAATTCAAAACGATCATATTATCTTTGCGCACATAAAAAAATCAAATACCGTACCTGCTTATATTGACCCTACTTCAAGAATTCAGAAAAGCTTAGTGCTTAGCGGATTACTAAGCACTAAGATTTTCGCGAGAGTGCTCCGAAAAACAAGCACTAAGCACTAGCCTTTGAAAAGTGCTCGCGAGCACAGTGCTCGGAAGCACTAAAGTGCTTAAAATGCTTTCACGAGCACTAAGCACAATGCTTTGGCACAGCTCTGTAAACAACACAAATAGCGCTCGTATGTCAAAACCTTCTGACTTCGTATAACCTCAAAAATGTCAAGCTTTACGATAGTCTGTGCGTTTGTTCCTAGTAGAATAATGTGCTATATCTTTGCGTTAGTAACAGCTATCTCCGAATATTTCACCTTAAATGGCCTCAAATGAACATATTGTGCTTTCTGATACAGAGTTCGTGCCTACATCAGAGTAAGATGATTCTTGTTACTTGAGTTGAAAATACTAAATTAGCATGATAGATCGAATGTCCGAATACCGAGTTTGAGTTCATTATATGGTTTAATTATTTATACAGTTTAAGATTTCCTTTACGGAATTCGTTAGTCTTCTTTCTTTGAATGTTATTTTAACGTTTTTTCACAATTGAAGAGACTTACATTTAACCACCAATTGAATCAAAAGAAGTGGATGAGTTTCTCCAATTTGAAGAAAACACAGAACCTCAAGGAATAAACTGAATTGAATGAACTGAATTACATTCGAAAATAATTTAATTTTCCTTTGTAATGTGAGGAGAAGGAATGAAAAATTTTCCAGAGCCACAAAAATTCCATAATTTCAAATGCTCCTGACGCTCCGCATACAAACTCTGTATCAGCTTTTGATAATTCTCTCATTCACGTCAGGCATTTTAACAACATTCCTGATTGATTCTTTTCAGCATTCACAATTGAAAAGTTCCAGAAACTTCATTGAATTCCCACAGTTGAAGCTGCACGTCCACTCCAATCAGCGAAATCAAGAGTGGGCACTCAGAAAAATCAAAGCTCAAAAGGGCTCCGCCTATTAAAGCCAAAAAGTACAACGAACTCGGCATTAATTGGCTCAGTTGGAAGGAAGTTTGCAGACACAGAACTCCAGATAATTTTCGAGCGATTGCCAAATAATTCACCTTGCGCTGGAATTGATTGAGGCTGCAACTGGCCAACAAGGCTAATCACCCGGATCCATTCTAACAGACGAGCTTAGTTAATCACAAATCGCGGTTAGCGTTCGATCACTTCGAAAAACAAGTTATCCAATCTGATGTACAGCAAATAGATATGCTGTTGTTATAATGATTTTATTATTGTCCATCGTACATGATATTGTTATATCTCTTCTTCATTATCTTAGACGAGTAAATCTATCGATGACATTATATGCCACATAATAGACCCGCAGTTTTTCAACCATATGACTCATAATAAAGCGAAAGCCATTTTGATTAATAAGACAAATAAGAAGATAATTGCGTTTATATTTTCTTCATCTTACAAATTGTCCCTTCTTTTCATTCTTCTAGAAGGAATAGAAGCTGTAATACTGAACTTTGCTTAGTGTCTTGTGACAATTTTTGTGAATCGCGTCTTGTAAAATGTAATATTTTAAATATTTTTTCTCGTAGCCAACGAAGGTCTATTATATAGCCATAGGAAGTTTGGTTCAATATGTTGAATGTTGGAAGAGGCCTCGGTAGAATTTCAAGAAGGCAAATTGGATCTGATTCGCCAAAATGGTGGATTGAATCCTCTCATGAAAATTATTGCAGGTTTGTAGGTTTTGTGGAAGCCACAGCGAAAACCTAGTCCCAAGAGGTTTCCGGTTCGATTAAAACCTACCAATATCAGAGATATATTAAGGGACCATAAATACTCATGTAAATTTATCGATAGGGCTGTTAATGGGATTTTAACTAGAATTGAATATCTTAATTTCTCCAACCTTGATAGCTCAACAATGCAAAGGAAGAATTTTTACAGGTTTACGTTCACATCTGAACAACAAGGTTTTCGGGAGGTTTGACTGTACATGTGCTTTTCGCAATGTTTCAACAACTAAATTTTTTTTTATCAAACTAAAAGATAAAATTTATGGTATATCCGATTCCTTATGGAGATTATGGGAGTATTTTATTGGACAGAAGAATAAGTATCTGAGGGAGAGACTAAGACAACTTAAGTGTGTCATAAGAAACCTAGAAAACAAAGATTACTTTAACAGTACATGCACACATAAATGGAATTTCATTTCACGAAAACCTACATTTTGGACAGAGAGAGATACATGTACAGAGGAAATATAACCGAGATGATATACAAGGGTCCAGGAAGGGAATCGTGTATTTGTAAGTTCAATAAAATAAAAAATATTTGTGAGCAATAAAAATTATTTGGAAAAGATGATGTTGTCCAAATGATGACCGTTGCGTTGCTGGTACTCATCTAAACGGGAACGAAGATTGGCGATATAATACTAACACGTTGACACATTGACACTTCTGATCTGATGTTTTGCTTCAACTGGGTTAGATTCTTCGGATTGTTTTGATAAACCTTACTTTTAAGGTATCCCCATGCAAAATAGTCAAGCGGGCTAAGGTCGGGGTTTCTGGGAGACCACGTTATTGAGTTGAAATCTACAAACTCCTACAACTCTGGGACCAAAAAATTTCGTAACATATCACAATAACGGTCACTTTTCACATTAATTGCCGGGCCTCGTTGATCTTCATAAATATAAGGACAAATTATGGCTTTAGCAGAAATAGCGGCCCAAACCACGACCTTTGAGCAATGCAGATGTCGTTCATGCGTTCGTCTTGGATTCTCCACTGCCCAGTACCGACAATTCTGCTTATTTACATGACCACTCTGGTGAAAATTTGCTTCGTCACTAAACAGTATGTTGTTGAAGTAGTTAAATCGCTACAGCATTTTGTTCACAAAATTCAGTCGGTTAGCATAGTCCGCATCCTTCAATTCTTAAACCAATTGAAAGTTTTCAGATGTGAGTCTTTCTTTAAAATCGAATGTAAAGACGATGTTTTGATGTTCAACGCTTAGCTCTGCTTTTGGATGGATAAAGACCGATTTTGAAGAATCGACGCCTCAACTTCTTTATTTGTTTCTTTATCGCTAACTGAACGAGGAAGACCAAAGTTGTGAATTTTAACTGTCGCACCTATATTCTCGAACATCCAGATCCATTTCCTAATGCTATCGTCACTTGGTGCGTGGCGTGTACGATATTCCGCACGATAGAAATGTTGAGCAGTCACTATCGAATCACCATTACGATTATAGGCTCCTACCCAAAATGGGCGATGCGTCTCCGAGTACTGTTCCATCGTGACTAAAACTCCACAAAATAGCAGACACCATGGACCCCTCTCCGCTCCTTTTAGTCGTTCCGTACCGAATATGGCACGAAAGCAAATACCCGATATCTTTCTGGACACCTTGTATATTTATTTATTGATACAACTCATACAGATTCCACAATACAAGAGTATTCTAGTTTCCGATTCTTGAGTCGGCTATTACTAACAACAATTGTACACTAATAATTATCAATCCGATTCAATTCTAACCATTACGGTTCTTGAATATACAATACATAATTGAAATCATCAACAAAAGAATGAAACAAAAAAAAAACTCAAATTAAGTTTGAACTCTCAAGTTGCAATTATTGAATCATAGAAGTAGTCATACAGATTTCGCTTTATTTGAGATGTTGAGTGCGAAAAGAAATCACATACATCCTGAACCCTATTGTACTTATCACACATTGAATGTATTGGAGAAAATTTCATATAATTTGTTATAGGGCAAGGTAAATGAGAGAATGTAGAATGAGATCTCACATTAATCCTCGGTACTGAGAAAAGTAATTTATCAAGTGTAGCACTGTCAGTATTTTCATTTGTAATAGTTTTATGTAGGTAAACTATTTCAGCCATGAATCTTCTATTTTCTAGTGTTATTAAATTATAATTTTTTTAATTATTGTTAAAACTATTTTTACTCTTACGTAATATAAAGTTAACACTATTAAGAAATTTTTGGCGCTCTTGTTCACCTGAACAGAGTGCTTATCGATTTGCCCAAATGTCTGTGACTTTTGAATTTTTGGGCAAAAGTGGTATCAATCGTTTTGTTTGGACCTACTGATGAATAATCCGTGGTCAAAATCGATTCTGTCCGTCCGTCCGTTCCGTGAACACGATAACTCTCGAACGGATGAAGTTAGAGAGTTGAAACTTTCAGAATAGGTTTGAGGTATAAATATCTCGGCTAAGTTGGTTATTCGGTCAAATCGTCCGAATAGGTTCGGAGTAACAAAAAAAAAATTTTTTTTCAAATGACACTGTTCAAATAAAAATTTTTTATGGTGCAGTTTTATCAGACGTATACAAAAATACCACTCTCGACTTCGACAAGCTAATAGTTCTGGAGATATGATTTTTCAAAATTTAAATAATTGTAAGTGGTTTACAAGAGCGCCTAAGCCAACTGACCTCACGTCAGTGCTTTCTAAATTTTTTGATTACACCTTCAATCTTTCTTTGTTGACACAAATAACTAGGATTCCAATCAACCTAACAATACTCAAGTCTAGATATAACATATGAATCAAATAGGATTTTTAATGTTCTAAAGTTTGTGAACTCTCTAGTGTTCCTCCAAATGAACCCAAGCATCTTATAAGAATTTTTAACTACTTCATCAATATGATCATTAAAGGTTAAAGATCTATCAAATAATACACCTAAATCTTTGATTTTCTCGAGTCTAGTCAAGGGATAACCGTCCACAGCATAATTATAGATAAGGTCCACCTTTTTTCTAGAAAATGTTACAAGATAACATTTCGCACTGTTAAATGTGTTTATTGCTTTTAGCCCAGGCCACAACCCTATCCAAATCAGACCGCAGTTCTTCTGCATCATTAGGATTTCTAATAATCTTATATAACTTCACACCATCAGCATAGAGACTCATCTCAGAGAAAGTCACAACATCAACAATATCATTGATATAAAGAAGAAACAACAAGGGCCCAAGGTTTGAACTCTGTGGTACTCCTGATGTGGCTTCGAAGTTTTCAGAAAAAAATTGATTTATTCTCACACACTGAGTTCTCCCACCCAAATAAAAATCAAAAAAAGAAACCAAATGAGGTGAAAAATTGTGTCAAGTTTGATGATGTAGACCTATCAGCAGTGAAACCATGCTGTTGAACTAGGATTTTGTTCTTCACGTGAAACATAATATATTTATATAAGACCGATTCAAACACTTTTGCAATATTCGAAATGATAGAAATAGGCCGGTAATTCACTATTTTTTTTATTTTTTCTTTTTCACCCGATTTATATACTGGGCATATAAAGGCTGTTTAAAGACATGTCGGAAACCTAGCTGTTTTCAAGGATAAATTAAATAATATAAAAAATGGTTTCACCAAAATATCTGCATACTGCCTAATTACACATGCCGGTAAATTATCAGGACCCTTACTCTTTTTTGGTTTCAAATTTTGAATAGCCTCTTCAATATCTTCCGCAGTTATCTGACTTAAATGGAAAAACCCACCATGATCAGCATTGCAAACATTATCCAAACCACCCGGTTCCTGCCTTGTATAATTTTTAGAGAAGTGATCTGCAAATGCATTCACTATTTGTGAACCGTCTGATAAGATTTCACCCCCATACTCCATCTCACCTGGTATCCTAGTGATATCTTTTTTGTTATTGATAAAATTCCAAAACTTTTTAGGGTTTTCTTGAAGTTCTACTTCTACATTCATCAAATATTTTTTATGAGCAGTTCTAATATCTTTTTTAATTTTGGATCTTAATTAATTGAATCTTTCATAGTAACAACTTAGTAAATGCCTCTTATATAGTCTATGATATTTATTTTTTTGTTTTATGTTATTAATTATATCACTACTGAACCAAGGAGGATATAGAAATGTTCTGGAAATAGTTTTTGGAACACAAACATCCACCACATCAAGAACAAGTTTATAAAATTTATCAAATGCCAAATTTATATCCGAAATATATTAAAAGTAGAGAGACGGTAAATTTCAGAAAGTATGTTGGGAGGCTGAGAAATTTTCATGATTTTCTACTACATTAATTTTTACGACGATAAATTTTTTTGGGGTTTTGCAATTGGATGTTGTTTCGATTTTATGAATTCTATTTCATGATGACGTTTTTTCTTCAACAGGAAAAAACAGTATGTTGTCGTTTTTAGTTGAATCTCATTTTGAGACCATCTGTGACAAAGAAATAAATTGGTGACAGTTGGCAGCGCTGTCGGTCTTGTGTGATCTTGATGACATGTATATTTATAATTGATGTTTACTTGCTTTGTTGAGTAATTAATTGTTTTCATAGAGTTTCGAAAGATATGTCAAAATTTGTGAAATTCGAGACACGAACGACTTGTTGACATCTCTGTTATCTTGATTTTTTATCTTCATTTTAGTCGATTGAGAAGTGTATGACTTATATTTGTTGTTGGTTATTTTACCTGTTTCTTATTTCAGTTGTATATTGCAGCCTTGAAACAGGAATAGTGTTTATCCTGAAGTGTCGGCCAGAAATGATTCATGATCCTGAGAATTATTATTTCATAGAAAAACAGAAGTTTTCTGTGAAAATAATATTACCACAAGTCAACTCAAATTTTGTCACAACTGAATGGTACAATTTTCACAGAAAAAAAAAAACGAATGTACTGGGCTAGGTCTCCTTCGATTTCCCAGGATACTCTAAATCCAGCTTGATTTTGACCAAACTATTAACAACACAACTCCTCTCACGCCAATATTTTTTATCAAATATTCTGATTGAAAAAAAAAACGTAAGTGCTGGTGGGGCTATGTCATATATTAAGGAGAATATCCGAAAAATGTGAGGTATTTCCATAAACATTCACAGTATAAACGTAGTTCAAATTTAACAATCATTTTCGATCAGAAAAAACAAAAGTGTTAGGTTAACTTTTTCATGAATTCCCCATTAATGAAAAATTTGAACGACACAACTCAGTAGGCGTGTAGCACAATTTATTCCAGTTGTTGAAACTATATATTTCGAAAGGTGTGGGCTGGCTCCTTTTATTCATTGTGAAAAACCTAGATAACGACATGGAACTAAGAAAATATTCGAATTGCTCGAGTCTAGAACAACTCAGCAAAACAAAAATTATTTCGAAACATAAGGAGTGCTGTGACAGTTCCAATTACATCCACACTGAACAGGTTTCCATCAAACCTTTGATGAACGCCTGTGATGTCACTGCATAGGGTAATATTAAATCGACCCGAACAAAAACCGATTAAAGCCAATGAGCAAATCACCTCAGGAATATCGTCTGAATCGCACACTCACATCCCATACACCCAGTATCTCCCCAGGGTTTACGTTCATTGCATAAATTTGATCTATATCGAATCTATTACGTTGTGTGAGATACATTGCGGGAAATTTAACTGTGCCGAACCAGCGATTTTCCCTGCTCAGAATAGTAATATGTGCATGAGTAGCCTTAACAAGCGTTCATTTACCCAGCTGTAGAACCCCCGGGAACTCAATAGTTTGAACTGCCCTATACAGCCCGATATTCCACAAAGGTACAAGTTAATGTGTTGAACTTCCGTTCGCAGTTTTGCATGAGTGCCCCATGAGAGATATGAAACTGGGCATGGTCATTTTTCACGCTGAGAGTTTCGAATGTACAAATTGTTGTTTGTTGACTGTGATGTATTCGAGGCGAAGAATGGAAAGGGTCTTACTTATACTTGATGTCATGTTATTTCGGCAAAATAGTTTAGAAACCAAAACTTATTAGCTGTTATTTTACTGAGTTTTCAAAGATGTAGTTTTGATTGTGAATGAAATCTGAGGATAGAGACGTAGACAAAGAGACGTACCATCTTGTCACGCTTGAATCCCGTCTAGCTCGGAATTTACTTATTAAAACGTGCAATAAAAATAAAAGTGAAAATGAAATAGAGAAAAAATAACTATCTTCTTCTCTACTTGTACGAGGGTTAATAACAAGATAGCAATATATATATTTTTTTGTTTTTATTTCACACACTCTCCTAATTTAGTTGTTAGTGTTAATCTAGTTCCTCTTTTATAATAATAATAATAATCTTTATTAACCCGGTAAGACATTTAACAATGTATAGGACAGGTCAAGAAAATGCACTGAACAAAGTATTCATGAAACAAAAAGAGAAAAAAAAGATCCTAACATTCTAGAAATTATCAGACAGATATTCATCTACACTGTAGTAAAATTTCTCGTACAACAATGCTTTGACTGCTGTACGAAAACACTTTTTGTCCAGAATTTTTATATTTTCTGGTAGTTTATTAAATAGCTTGATACATATGTAGGTTGTAGATGATTCAAATTTGCCGGTGTTATGCTTAGGTATGGACAACAAGCTTACATTTCTGGTACTATAATGATGAAAGCTAGAGAGCTTCACATAGAGAGTTTCATTTTCTTTGGTGTAGACAAGACATTTATATATAAAAATACATGGAACAGTCAAAATTTTATGTTTACGAAAGGATGGTTTACAGGATGTTCGTGAGCTAAGCCCGAAGATCATACGTAAAATACGTTTTTGTGCAATAAGTAATCTAATTGAATCAATTGAGTTACCCCAGACCTCGATATTATATGACAGATGAGAATAAGCTAGGCCATAGTAGACATTCAACAATGCTCCGAGTGGAAGTGAGCTCCTCAGCCTACTTATAGCATAAAAGGAAGAGGAGAGTTTTTTACTAACAAAGTTAACATGTTCGCACCATCTCAAATTGCTATCGACTATTACACCTAAAAACTTTGTGGAATATTTGGCACGGAGAACCTCCTTTCCAGAATACAGAATTAACGGAGAGGACTCTCTCAGTTCGAATTTTATCACCTCAGTTTTACCCACATTTAGTATAAGTCCATTTGCCTGACACCATGATGTGAAGTTTTTCAATAACAGTTCACACAGATCAATGAGCTCGCCTAAACTCATTGCCCTCAAAACAAATGAGGTATCATCCACAAATATTACAATTTTGGCCATATCTATATGGTCTGATAAATCATTTATAAATAGTATAAATAATAATGGTCCTAGTACCGACCCTTGTGGGACACCCAGTTCAACATTAAATTCAGAAGAGCATTGATCTCCCACCCTCATAGTTAATTTACGATGGGTCACGAAACTAACAATCCACTCCAAGAAAGTACCACGAAATCCAAGACTATAGAGTTTACTTTCAAGGAAACTGGGATCAATGGTATCAAAGGCTCGTGACATGTCAAAAAAGAGACAGCAACAGTATAACCTTCGTCCAAAGAAGACTGAACGAACTGAAGAAAATCCACTATAGCAGTCATAGTTGAGCGTCCGGATCTGAAGCCATGTTGACAGCCGGCAATAATATCGAATTTAACCAAGAAAGACATCATACGGTTTAGAATTATTCTTTCTATAACTTTTGAAAAAACACTCAATATTGAGATTGGGCGATAGTTGGCCAAATTATTTACCTCATCCTTTTTGTGTATTGGAATAACAGTTGCTAGCTTGAAACAACTAGGAAAGACGCCACAAGAAACTGATTCATTAATGAGATGCGCGAAATATTCAGAAATGTCGTCCGCTATTAGTTTTAATATTCTTACAGAAACCAAATCATGACCAGTAGATTTTTTATTCTTTAATTGATTTATTGCACCAATAACTTCAATTCTATCTACAGGGTAGAAGTAGAAAGTATCATTGTGAATGGAAGACGTTGTACAAATATGACTTAGTGCATTACCGTAATTTTTTTTTTTTTTTATTCAAAGAAAATGTGTCTCAGCAACCAGGGCTATTGACACGAAAACCATCAATTACAATAGGGTTACATAAAATTATTCCTATATGTGGATTCACAAACTATTATACACATCTATGGCTTTCAAATATAATATCAGATTGTCTAGCTGATTCTCATCTCCCAAAATTTTCTTCAAATCGGCCCGAATATGGTGTTGTCTTCTGTAATTCACGTAGTTGGGGCAGTCAATCAGAATATGCTTCACTGTTATAATTTGTTGGCAATGCTGACACACTGGAGGACTTTCTGACAGGATTATGTGTTTGTGTGTTAGTAAGGTATGTCCAATTCGTAATTTTCTGACTATTGTTTGACTTTTTCTGCCAATTCTGGTGGGTATATGAAATGGTTTGATTGTGTCTGTGATTTGCCTCAGTTTGGAAGTCGATCTTGTCCATTCTTGTTTCCATAGATCTCTTATATAATTTTTAAAATGTTTTTTCAAATCTGATGAATACTGTAGTTGTTCTTCGTCCAGATGGGTTTCCGCTGCTTGTTTTGCACCTTGGTCAGCCAATTCATTCCCAGTTATGCCCACATGAGATGGTACCCATATAATCTTAACGTGAACTCCTTCTTTGGAAAGTTCTGCATAGCGATCATGTATGTCTTGCACTAGGGGATTATTTGTGAATATGTTTCGGATGCAGTTTATGGAGGAAAGAGAATCGGTACATATTGCAACATGCCTGTTTGTGTTGCTTATAAGAAGAAAAGCCTGGAGGATAGCATATAGTTCGCCTGTTTGAACTGAAGTGTGGTAAGGCAGACGGTTAAGTTGTAGAATGCTATTTATGGTAGTAACTGCCGTAAAGGTTCCTGAGCTATTGTGTGACGCATCTGTGTATAAAATAGTGTCATAATCTTTTGCACTAATGCTATCCAGAAAGGTATGTCTGAGCGATTCATAGTGTCTATTCTGGGAATGTAATGAGAGATCGCATTTGGGAAGTACTTTAATCCAAGGAGGCATATTTGAAACCGATATTTGGTTTGTATGTTCGAGATTAATATTCTCAAATATTGAATGCAGAATTTGAGTGACTGACTGTAATCTCGATGTTGGATGTTGTGTTGTCAGATTTTTGAGATGAGGGATGAGTGAATATGCTGGATTTTGTCTATTGGCCGATACTGAGGATGTATACGAAAGTAGAAGTTGCATACGTCTCAATTGCAGTGGGATTACGTTTGATTCTCGATTCAGGGTTTCGACCGGGCTAGTTCTGAAGGCTCCGAGACACAAACGCAGAGCCGCGTTCTGGACACTATTGAGAGATTTTAGAAGGCTTTTAGAGGCAGTCATATAAAGTTGGCTGCCATAATCCAATACTGAACGTATGAGTGTTTTATATATTCTCAAAAGTGTGATTTCCTCAGCTCCCCAGCTATGATGAGCTAAAATTTTAAGGATGTTCAATTTTCTGAGACATTTTCCTTTAATATGTTTGATGTGGTATGTCCAGTTCAGTTTTGTATCAAAAATTAGGCCTAGAATTTTAAATTGCTGAACTACAGGTAGAGGTGTCCCATTCAATATGAGTTTTGGCTCTCATTCGTTTTTTGAACGTCTGGAAAATTTCATAACCCTCGATTTGGTGGAAGAAAATTGAAGACCATGTTCGTTTATCCAGTTGCATAGCTGATTTAAAGTATTCTGTAGAATTTTACAGGTTGTTGATGAATTTTTACCATGACAGTATATCATTAAGTCGTCTGCGTATAAAGCACATTTCACAGGTAACTGTATTTCAGTCAAAATATCATTAATTGCAAGAATAAATAAGGTGGGACTAAGGACTGAGCCTTGTGGAACTCCATTGTCTTGAACAAATGGAAGTGACATTTTTCCATTAACTTTGACCCTGAATGTTCTATTAGTGAGAAAGTTTTCCATAAAATGGTACATATTTCTATTTACCCCTATGCTTTTTAATGCGTTCATTATGGAGGATTTGAGTAGAGTGTCGAAGGCTCGATCGATATCAAAAAAGGCAACAACAACTTCCTGTTGTTTGGAAAATGCGTTAGAGATATAATTTTGTAGTGTGATGAGGTTATCTAGCGTATTGCGGTTAGGTCTGAAACCAGATTGATTAGGAATTAAAATATGATGTTTTTCTAAGTACCAGAGCAGTCGCTTATTGATCATTTTCTCCATTAATTTACATGTGCAGCATGTCAAAGATATAGGTCTGTAGGAATTCGGATCGGTTGTTGTAATTTTGTTCTAGGCTCAATTTAGCAATCTCAAATGGCAATTTCGCAAAAGAATTGGCTACATCTACATCTTTCGAAATCACTTTATCATCAATATTCAATTTAAATTTACCATTACCATTTATAGATTTCCCTGCAGTTTCCATATTCACTATTCTCCAAATAATTTTATTTCTATTATCAGATATTCTCATCATATGATCAAGAAAGCTCAACTTGGTCATCTTTATCATGTGGTTAAAAGCATTCTTTGCTTCCTTATACAATTTTTGGGATAGATTAGTTTTCAATTTAATGTGAAGCCAATGAAGATGTTTCAATTTCAATACTAGCTTCTCTTATTCTGGGTGTTATCCAATTTTTTGATATGTTAGCTCTTACATTATTATAAACTAATGGACAGTGATACTCAATGAGGCTCCTTACCGTGTCAACAAATAACTGGAAAATGATATTTACATCTGCATTTTCATATAAATCAGCAAATATCTTCAGAAATATCTTCAGCCAAATTTAACAGATTCCAAGGTGACATATTTCTGCACAATTTACGTCGAGGACAATTTTCATGTCTCACTGTGATATTGTCAAGGAAAAAATCTAGTAAAAAAGCTCTATGATCACCAAATTGAACTGAAAATACGTCAGCTTCACAATATTTTAATTCTTTATTTGTTACAATATAGTCGATATTTGAGGAGGCCGTCTGACCTAATATATTGGTGAAAACCCTTGTTGGTTGCATTGAAGTAATTTTTAACCGGAAACAGTCAAATAAATCATTTAGAAGCAGAGTCTGCTTCGAACTCTATGAAGATAATCAACATTCATATCACCACAGAGAAATATATGTTCGACCTCTTTAAAACAGTGCTGTAATACATTTGACAAGTGTGAGATAAACATTTCAAAATTGGCTGATGGTGGTCTGTATACACTGATGACCCCAAACTCACTTTCCCCAAACAATAACTTCAGAATATAATATCCGCATTCGATCGTATTGCTTGCAGAAAAACAATTTCAATTCAAAAAACGAAATGTCTCATGTGAAAGAATGAAAGGTCAAAAATGATAAGAAGGTCACAGTTTCAATTTTCTCTAATCGAAAGGCTATACTTAGCGTTAACTGGCACAAATATTGGCTCGAACTTGCAAGGTAAGGACGGCAACTTCCTTGGGGATTGTAAGGTCCTAGAGTGTAACCTGGATGATAAATATTGAATTTTCAGATCGGAAAATTGGCCAATCGGACTGGTGCTTCCGTACATATAATTGTACTCGTAACGCTTATTGCCACTCAAAATCCGTAGTAATCGAAACAATGGTGATTCCAACACCACTCCTGTTATGGTTCTTCGGTGAAACAAATATTAAGAAGTCCCACCTTGTGGTCGAGATAATCTCGTTTCAATATTTCATTTACTTCAATGAGCAACAACAGCATTCGCAATAATAATGAATTGAAAAAAGGACGAGATCGTACGCGAGTTGCGCTCTAAACTAAACCGGACCCATTGCTCAACTCCGCGCGAATGTTTAAACATTCGAGATCGTTTTAATTACAATGAGAAACATAAGTAAGAATATTTTTCTGATTTAGAGTTGTTTTCCTAATGTCATTCATCCAAAACTTTCAATTGATACGGTAATTCAATAAAGACAACCAGAAGATTTACAGCAAATATGCAGTGAACATTTATTACGAAACGAGAAGTGTACTGAACTGTTGAAACGTTGGGAAGAGCAATAAAATGTGAAATACTGATCTTGATAGTCGTTCATTTAATTTTGAACGATTTTTCCAAAGGTTTATGTAATTTCAGTTTCTTATGTCGAATATAATTATTCTTTCTTCAGGATTATGAAAAAGTGAATAATTCCAGTGTAAAATTGAAACGACTAGAAAATATGCCCAAGGAGGAATTGATACGGATATGTTATTTTTTGGTTATACATACCGACAAGTTTTTTCGCAAAAGCTCGTGACTGTTGTTATCGTACTACTACAGATGTATTACAAGACACAATTTAAATATTTACCGAATTCATGAGATTAATTGAAACTAGAATGAGACATAAATAATATTAGTGTTATCGAATTTTGAAATTTGTGTTATTTGAATTTTGATTAAACTCATATAGATATGTAAAGGATTACTATTAGTTACTATTTTATTGCAAACTCAAAACTTGATATTTCATATTTTGTATTGAAATTTAAAATTATGTACGTAGAGTCTAATCTCATGCAACTACTGTAACTCAACTTCAATTTACCTAGTTGAATATCTTGCAACAAGAAAAGTGAATAAAATCCAATACATACTATCTGTGAAAATATAACCTCACCCATATTTATACGGGAAACTACTGAACGTATTTTCATGAAATTCAGCACTTATAAGTATTTCAAGATGCTGATGAAATCTAAAATATTTTCAGGCAAGAGCACCTCCGGTTTTTCCGGAAATGACGTCAACTTCCGTTTTTCAGATTAAAACACCATTTTTTTATTGCAGAAATAGATCCCTATGAAAATTTCAAGTTATTTCGATGTAACATTTTTCAGTTTTAGTTGGAAAATTCTCTCTGAGCGGGAAAATTCGAAAAAAAAATCGAAAATAGAGCTCCGCTGAAACAAGAATAACTTCGAGGTTTTTGGATGGGAAATGTTCATTTTTGGGGTTTTTCAAGATGTGAGATTGATGTATCCACTTTGAAAATCGAAATCGTGATTCATGATACAGTTATGATACAGTCATGATCAAAGTTAGGGATGACAAAATCGTGAAAAATCAATTTTTTCGAATTAAAACCCCATTTTTTTATGGCAGATATTGAATCTACGTTAAAAAATAATGTGAGTGTATGCATCACACCCTTGCCCTAAAGTGGATATTTTCTGAGTTATTCACAAAAAACTGTTTTTCGTCTTGAATTTTCAGCTATTTCTTTTCCCTTCACGCCAAAAAGATGAAATTTTCAGGAACTGTTACTTAAACCATGTTTAAGATTTTACTACCCTAATATGCAAGAGAAAAAAGTTACAGGTTGTTCCTAAATGCATGGCGAATTTGGATTCGAATTCGGAAACCTCTTTATTTCAACTAATCGGCCATCGGTTTTCTCTCGAGTGATAAATAAATAATTCCTTATGAACCATATGCAAAAACTTACTATGTTTTACATTCTTTTTTTTTTTAATGATAGATATCATTGATCACATCTGCCAAATTCCTCATTATTCAGTAGCATTTTGTGTTTACTATTAATTTGGTGATAATTCGTATTAAGTTATAAAATCGATCACTATGCCTAATCTTACCAATGAAGATTATTTAAATCTCATTCTACTTCATGGAGAATGTAATACAGTTGTAGATAGAACGATTCGACTGTTCATTGAGAGGTTTTCTGACCGACCCAAACCAACGAGAGATACCATTAACAGAACCATGACAAACTTGAGAAATGTCGGATCTTTCGTTGAGAAAACTATACACAGAGCAAAAAGTGTAGTAGAAGATGAGAACAACGAAATTACAGTTCTTGCATATTTTCGTGTCAATCCTCAGAATTCTCTCAAAGATGCCGAGATTGCTCTGGGATTATCTCAATCGAGTGTTTGGAGAATATTAAAAAAACATAAAATGCACCCATATAAATTCAATAGGGTACAGCATTTGAAGGAAACTGATTCCGTCAGGAGAACAGAGTTTTGCGAAGCTATGATGATTCGATTTCAAGAGAATGAAAACTTTTTGGACTGTATAATTTGGACAGATGAATCTAAATTCACAAAGAATGATTATTTCAATAGGCATAACAGTCATTCAATAATGCAATTCTCGATATTCACATTTATGATGGGACTTTAACTGGTAAGATAGAACACTACACATGTTTGCATTATTTAAAGAATGTTCTCCCTTAGGAGATAGATATTCTGACATATTGAGTCTAATAATTGAGCCGCTAGTACTGAACCATAATGACTTATGGTTGTCGCGCCTCCACACAATTCACTCAATGTGTCAAATATTCTATACAGGCTATTTGAAGATCGATGGTTGGCGAACAATGGTCCACATCTTTGGCCACCACGTTCTCCCGATTAAACTCCTTTAGACTATTATGTTTGGGGTTGGATAAAAAAAATTTTGTCTACTCAACTCCCCTGACTGATAAAGAGGACTGCATAAAACGAGTCAGAAATGCGTTCAGGTTTGTTTAGATTTTTATATTCTTAGTTTTGAAACTCAATTTGGTTTTTAAACACTCTTGCATATCTCTTCCTCCCGATGAAATAAGAAGAGCAACGCACGAAGCATTCCTGAGACGTATAAATAAATGTCTAGAAATTAACGGTAAAAACTTTGAGCATCTTCTCTAGTTATAACTGCGAGAGTTTGCCATGGTTCTCCTAATAGTAACTTGAAGTCGGTTTCAAGAAGGGATGAAAAATCAACAGCATGGTTCATATAACAGTTCCTGAAAATTTCATCTTTTTGGCGTGAAGGGAAAAGAAATAGCTGAAAATTCAAGACGAAAAACAGTTTTTTGTGCATAACTCTGAAAATATCCACTTTTGGGCAAGGATGTCATGCATACACTCACATTATTTTTTAACATTGATTCAATATCTGTCATAAAAAAATTTAGAAAGCACTGACGTGAAGTCAGATTGCTTTGGCGCTCTTGTTGAGCTACTTGCGAGTAAATATTCAAACCTTAACAAATCTATAAGCTCTCTGATCGGGTGAACAATAGTCTTTTTCCGTACTATGGGACAATGTGATGTAAATATGAAAGCCTAATGAATAAACAAACCTTTATCTCAATTTGAAAATAACTACTCATAATTTTCACCAAATTTTGTTCTATGCTTCTCCTAAAAACTTACGTCATTGCTTTTCTGAGTTTTGACAACGCCATCAAATTCTTTCTCTATGATAAAAAATTTTTTGATTAATATTACGTCTGTGCTTTTCAAAATTTTGACAACGTCATCGACATCGAATTCTACCTCTATGAATTCTATGAAAATTTTGATTGATATTACGCCAACTGACACTGATATCTAGGTCCGAAAGTTGTCAAACGAATATCGATCTGTGATGGCAAATCTTTCAATGACAAAGCTCGGACTTCATGACATTTCTATTTTTCTCTTGAGTAAATGAAAAAATGATCATATCTTCAGAAGGGGAAAAGCTACGACAATGAAATTTGAGGATGAGTAAGATATCGGTAACCTCAATATATATACGGATTTTTATTTAAATCTAAATGAAGTCTTAGGAGATATTAAGTATTGAAAATTTTTTTTTTGGTAATTTTTTTAAAATTTTCTAGCGTGACGATTTCTGCGAAATTTTGCAAGCCATTTCGTTTCAGCCTCCCTCAATAACATTCCAAGTATCAACTTGATCGGAGGGATATTCTAGTAGTTATTGAGGAAACAAAATTTCAGATGCTCATAACTACTGAACCATCCGACGGATTTGGCCCAATAACGAACTTGACCGAGATATTTGGACAATTAACCTATTCTGAAAATTTGAAAACTCTAGCTGATTCCTTTTGGATGCTAGAGAGGATACGGCCGGGCGGCCGGCCGGACGGCCGGACGGCCGGACGGCCGGCCGGACAGACTCAACTTTCGCCACGAATTCTTCATCAGGGAGTCGAACCCAATCGATTGAGACCATTTTCGGCTCGATATTCCAAAATTACAGACATTCGGGCAAAATGATAGGCACTCTGTTCGGGTGAACAAGAGCGCCAAAAAATGGGATTCTAATTTGAAAAAATTGATTTTTCACGATTTTGTCATCCCTAACTTTGAAAGCGATTTCTCACCCCCTGTATCATGAATCGCGATTTCGATTTTTTAAGTGGATACATCAATCCTTTGGAGGATTTCTTGATAAAATCTCGAAAGGAATCCAGAGGAGGCTTTGCCTTATTTGAAATCTAAAATCGCTTAAAACTTTGCAACAATGCAGAATGGGAAAAAAAGGTAACCATAAATATGTGTTTTCCGTATAAGAAACCTGTATATAATATCAATACGGTGGTCAAAGAGTAACTCAGCATAATGGTATAAATTTGGTTTTTTCTACTACATACTAGGATATAACAGTATTCGATTAGATGGAAACATCTTTCATGATCTTTCATGCGTATTGAACGAATTACATCCAAGGAACTGCAAAACCCATTTATTGAATTGATGAATACGGTCAGATATTCAATGGGACCTAAATAGCAAGATTTCTTAAAGAACACGATAATCGAAATGACTCACCTTTCATCTTATGTTATCCATTTTAAACCCGGATCAACAGCCATTTCCGAAGAATAATTGAAAGCCGTAACGAATTAAGAACAGGGAAATCGTAGAATCGTGACTGAAGCGAAGTTGAGCTTCCTCATTAAAAATTTCAGTGAACATCTCAGAGATGATGAAAGGTAAGAAGCGTGCTTTTTTATTTCCAACTTTTCGCGAGTTTAATTATTATAATGAAACTTTTCTTCGTTCTTTTTTTTGCGTCCCCCCTTAGGAAATTGAGTCCGAAGTTGGAGAATACCTTTGAATTTTGATGTTGACCGAACTAATTACTTCCATTGCGGAGTTTTACAGAGGGATTCTGTAGGATCAGCTGCCTGGTTTATGACGTGAGCTTCCGCATAGCCTGGAGAATTCTTCTTTTTGCTCTTCTTTGGGGAATGTATGGAATACTTACAGTCATTACATTGAGTATACTTCAATTCGAATGAACTCGAACATTCGTTGGAAATCAGACCCAAAAATGAGTTGGATAAACAGTGCCTTCAGCTGGATTCTTATATGAGGATAATGGAAAAGGCAACATTCTTCTTTGATGGTTGAAAATAATATTTTGAAATCAGTTGCAGAATGTGCTCTTATCACAACACTAAAGCGAAAGTCGAAAACGAGCGATGAAGCAGTGCATGAATATAGGAATTGGCTTCTGCATTCTTCATCTTTGAGGTCTACACATAATTATTTTTCCCAGATAAAAAACGCAAAAATAGAATAAATAAATAAAGTCAAAAAATTATAAGTCATAGAATTAAACATTTCTTGAAAAATTAGTTTTTTTTCATTAGTTTTTGTTAAAAAAATTCATTGTTATTTTCTATCGAATTGAATATTGTAATGTAGCAAAATATATCCATACTATCGAGAATAGTACTCAGATAATGCTAAAGATCATTTTATGAATATGTGTTTTAACAATATCGTCAATTGTTTATCAGCAAAAAACATAAACAATTGCCAAAAGAGTTAGAGTTTGAAAATTCAACATTCGATCAGAAAGAATGGTTAATTATATCCATATTATTTTGATGAATTGATGCAACAAAATATATATTTTATGATACTAGAAATTACTATTAGAAATTCTATAATTTTCGGTGAACCTGATAACTGCAGCATGAGCCGACCAAACTCTTTCATTATAGTGGTAACAGAATATTCTTTATCTATTCACCAGCTAAGAAAAATACTTCTGTTTATGCCATAGACTGAAATCGACCAAACAGGGACCCTCATGTTGTAAACTTAATAATACATTTTTGTCGTATATACTAGAATGATTCTGGGGGTACACAAATCTTTGACGAGATCCGACGAATATCTAATGAGATATCAGGTACTAAAAAAAGTATTCGGAAATAAACAAAAATTATCATGACGAACATCTCCCAAGGTCAAACGTGATAAGATGGATACTCAAGGAGTTATTGAGTAAACCAAATATCTGATACTCATAAATGCCGAACTATTGCACGATTGGACCCAACAACAAACTTGATATTTGGACAGTCCTACAAGAGATAGAAATTAAGGCCTCACGGAAATAATCAAGTTTGACCAAGGATTCTTCATCGGCAAGTCGCACACAATCGATCGAGACTATTTTTAGCTTGATATCCGAGAAAAGCAGACACTTAACCAAAAAGATAGCACGTATCAAGGAGTCATCAAAACTTACGTAAAATTATTATTTGGGCAATATCTACCATTCCTGAATGTTCTTGCAACCAACGTTTCGATACCAACTTATCTCCTGCATCTTCTTTAAAGTAGAATAACTTAAAGAAAGCAAGGAATATTTGGAAAATTTTTAAATTTTAATTGAACCAAGATTGACAGAACTCTGGAACCAAATTCCTTTTTCCTATAAAAACACGTCAGTGCTTTTCTAAATTTTGACTACGTACATTATTTCATCGTCAATGAAACATTCCTATTAATTTTCTCCCAAATGAAACTGCAACTATATGTCCCACCGATGTCAGTCGAATACGTATCTGCGAATATAGTGAATTTCTAATGGACTTCTTGACATGACCCTTTTCTCTTGAGTAAATAGAAAAATAACTATATAATCTGGTGGAAGGAAATCATGACAATATCTTTTTAAATACGTCTTTCTACTGCCTAATAGCTATAAATTATTGAAAGAATAATATTTTCTAGCCTATCGATTTCTGCGAATTCCTGCAAGTCCATTTGTTTCAACCTAACTCAAATATCTTTCAAGTTACAACTCGATCAAACAGATAATTAAATTCAAGATGCTTATAACTACTGTACCAGTAAACGGATTTTGCCCAATAACGTACTTTACCGAGACATTCGACAGTTAAGAGGAGGTTCTCTTTTGAAAAATCACTAGTTTTTTTAGTTTTTCGTAAATATTTCAAAAACTAAGCGGTTTATCCTAAACATTGTTATATACAAAAATGTTCTACGTTAAATTTTAAATAAGAATGATCTCATTCATAATCACTCTAAATTGTACGGTTCAAGAGTTACAGACGGTGTAAATGTTAATTTTCTAGTAATTTTGATAATTTTTTAAAAAACTAAGCTTCGTAAAAGAATGTTGCTATTTCAGTGGCCGGTGGTATGTTAGTGATAAGCCCTTGAAGGAACGACAACCTCACCACCTTATCAAGGGGGCTCTTTTTAAGGAAAAGAGGCTTCCACAGGCCTAGGCGATATAAACCTGTGGTACGGAGAAACCCACCCTGAACTTTCTACGAACATTGCAACATAAATTCACTTCTTAAGCATAAATATCTTTCAAATTTGGAATGTTCAATGTCTTTATTAACTTCACTCATCCCCCAGCACATTATCCTCCTCCTCTAGCTCGTCGTCTAAGATATTATTATTGTCCATGTTATCACATGCTTGGCCTGAGCAATTGCTGCATATGCTAGTGCAGTTTAGACCACTCCTTCTGCATTCACAATTACGAACGCATTCATCTTTGCAAGTACACATTATAAGGGACAGTAATTCCTGGGGGGCTGCAGGACGTGCTGTTGTAATTGGTGTCAGGTGGTCGCCAATCTTCTCCCAACCCCACTCGAGTGGATCCTTATCTTCATTCAGCCACTGTTGTACCTGGTGGTAGGTCCTAAATGAATGCTGTCTGGACGCTCCTGAAGTGGGGGGTAGTGCATCCAACTTCAGTAATGCATGTATAGGCTGCTTTGCAATCGTTTTCAAGTAGAACTGGTAGCGGAGACCATCTAGATCTTCAGTGTTCTTGGCTCCAAACATTGCAAGTAGGAAGTAATTTCCTGCATTAGCCACTGCACTGGGGTCGGCTTTGGGGTTGTTGAAGACCAGAAGTTTTTGACGAAGAACGGCGTTGGCTTGAACTTTCCTATAAGGTGCAATTTTTCCCTTCTTATAGACAGCAGACACAGTGTCACATCCTGTGAAGGCGTATGTAACCAGAAGTGCATCTTTCATATCCCCAATGTCTTGCTGAATATCAGAAATAATGTAAACTTTTTCCTGGTGATTTCCTTTTTTAGGTACGACCATTTTCAGTTTATTCCCTGAAGGTGCGTGGACAGTCAACAGTACTAATAAGTCCGTGTCATCACCAATAACACACGTTTGAACAGATTTCTTTGCTTCATCAATAGCTGTAAAGACTATTAATAGGTCAGCATTATCCTTCTTTTATATCTAATTTCACCGCATTTTATCCTTTTCTATATTGATATATATATATAAAGACATTGAACATTCCAAATTTGAAAGATATTTATGCTTAAGAAAGGAATTTATGTTGCAATGTTCGTAGAAAGTTCAGGGTGGGTTTCTCCGTACCACAGGTTTATATGGGCTAGGCCTGTGGAAGCCTTCTTTCCCTTAAAAAAGAGTGCCACTTGATAAGGTGGTGAGGTTGTCGTTCCTTCAAGGGCTTATCACTAACATACCACCGGCCACTGAAATAGCAACATTCTTTTGCGAAGCTTAGTTTTTTAAAAAAAATATCAAAATTACGAAAAAGTTAACATTTACACCGTCTGTAACTCTCGAACCGTATAATTTAGAGTGATTATGAATAAGACCATTCTTATTTAAAATTTAACGTAGAACATTTTTGTATGAAACAATGTTTAGGATAAACCGCTTAGTTTTTGAAATATTTACAAAAAACTAAAAAAACTAGTGATTTTTCAAATTCCCACCCCCTTCGCCACCAAACCCGACGCTCAAAATGGTGTAACTTTTTACCAAACAATAAGAGGGTTATATAGAACAATTTGGAGTTGGAATAAAACTTTTACTTTGGATGTCAAGGCCTTTTTTTTAGGTTAATAACACCGTACTATAAGTGCTCCATCAATTGGAGTGCCGGAAGTTTGAAAGCCGATTGTTCGAAGTATCTTGAAGAAGTCTTCAAACCACAGAAAAGTACAAATTTGTTTTAGTTTCAGAGTTCTGTTAGTTTTGACAATCAATGAAGATTTAATAAAATTTCAAATATTTTCAACCTTTTTGAAAGCTGATTTTTCGCAATGAAAATTAAAAAAGTTGTCTATCGAAACGTTGGTAGCCAAAACAATAAGAAATCACAGATATTTCAAAATTCAACAGCAGTTCCATTATAAAAAATTTATCGTCAACAATACCTAGAATATCGTTAATTCAAAAGACAGTAATTATTTCAAAAATTAGGCAAACTACTCAACAAACACAATCATGTCTCGAGAGATTGAAAATTTTAATTTTACATTTAAAAGGGTGCAGATACCGAGCAAGAGATCTAATCTCTTCGCACGATCGTAAAAAAATTGACGGAAAAGAGGAAAAAGCATCTGTTTCTCTTAAATTGATTTATAATTGCTCAAATGTACGATTCATCAATTCATGTATCAAAAAAGTTATTCACTTCTTCCACAGGAATCAATCAAACGATGAGAAAGGAATGCTTTCAGGTCTAATATCGAAGAACCCTTCTGACCACTCTATTATCTTCTTTGTTTTTCATTATCTACATTGTCCGGTACAGACATTCCATTCATCATTCTTCGACAGTGTCCGTTTTTCATGGTTTGCCAGAAATTGGATTTTCCGGTTGAAAAGAATATTGGGATATGAAGGGATTGAGCAGCTTTAGGGTGTAAGATTTCAGGCCTTAGGGATTTGAATGACGATTTTTGACTTCTTTGAGTTCAGTTGCTTTTAATGGAGAAAATTAATTATCAGTTTCTAAATTTAACACTGCTTCATTTTTTACTGCTTCTTGAAGCAAAAAGAAATATTTTTTCCCCTCCCAATTTCTTCAAGTCCCATTGCGAAAAAACGTTGAGATTCAAATTGGACTGTCACCTTTTCTTTCGAGATCGCAAAAAATTTCAGCTATATGTTAGTAGTAAAATTCAAGAGACATAGATATTTCTGTACTCTGTTCATTTCACTGCTCTAACGTGTAATATTTATGGGGAAATCACACATTTATTCCTCTTCGGAGAATGTTACATAATTTTCCATACAAAATACTATATCAGCTAAAAATCATAATGAATACTTGTTGGTTCATCATTTGGTGAAAATATAAATTTTCCTGAATTTTATAATTTATGAGAAAATTGATATTTTTACATCAACCCAGTTCTCTGAATCTTATGATTGTTACCAATTCTCTAGATTATTGAGTCAACAACACTATTGCCATGCTCATTATCCTCCATAAATATCAAAGATTTATAATGACTAAAAGGAGTATTGCCGTATGAATATGTGTATATAAAGATGGGTTCTTGGCAATTTTTTTTTTGCCCAAAATCAAGGTTTCTTCAAACCAATTTTCAAACTTTGTCTATATTTCGAACGTATTTACATCCTTCATCAGGACTCTACAAAAAATTATTACATTATATAACTAAATATATGTATTTATAGCATACCCTGTTTGGACTGTAATGGAATATACATTGGTCAAACCTGCCAAACCATTAAAAAGAGAATAACTCTCCACAAAAGTGATGTGAGAATTCTTCCTGAAAGGTCTTCTTTAGCCCTTCATTCTTCAAGATAAGGACATCTTTTTAATTCTGAAAATTTTAAAATTCTTGATAAAGAATCTCATCATCAAAAAAGAACCTTCTTGTAAATGTGTAACATCAAAAATAATCCTAATCGTATCAACAAAAAATCTGATGTTGCTAATCTGAGCTCACTATATAGTTACCTTCAATCTCTAGAGCAAAAATTGTGACTCCTCTTGATTTTTTCCTAACTTTCAAATTAATAATTTCAACTACTATCCCTTATCTTGATTCTATACTAATTTTTCGATTTTATTTACATCCCTAATCTATTTTCACTTTCCTGATCTATGTTTCTTTGACATTTATAAAAAACTCCTTTCAAAAAAACTCTCAACATCATTCTTCAAACATTCTAAATTTGGACGATTTTATAAACCTTGAAAACTGTAAGTAGTTAATTCGTTATTGTAAAAATATTAAGTTATATAATGTAATATTTTTTTGTAGAGTCCTGATGAAGGACGTAAATATGTCCGAAATATAGACAAAGTTCTAAAGAAACCTTGATTTTGAGCAAATAAAATTGCCAAGAATCCATCTATATTCAAGGATTTATATATGCGTTATCTTTCACTTAGTATTATATTTCGAACCTATAAATTCCAAAGTATTTTGATAATTCGAATGAAAATAATGTCAAAATTATGATATTCAGAAAGTTTGTCATATTTTGAAGTCTAAATAGGTTCCCAACAGAATCCATTCGATGTAAGGCATTATTATGAAAACCCGTTACAAAAACTTTTTCGTATCATCTTAAACACTAGTGAGGGTAAATGAAACATTCTTGATCGTCAAATCTACTAGAATTATTTTCCTCAAAACATAAATTCTCCAAGAAACCTCAATATGTATGTTGTTCAGTCATTGCAATGTACAGGGTTCGGCAGAAAAACCTCCCCCCTATAAGGAAAGCTAATAAAACAAAACCAACTAAGGTAGGATATTTTTATTCTTACTAAGAAATAGTACAAATTCTGCCATTTTTTGAAATGTATCATTCTCAGCGTCTATTTTTAGTATTACTTTATAAATAAAACATTCATTGCTCTTTGAGCCATTTCAGGTGGAATAGCTTCAACCTCGTGAGTAATTGCTTCTTTCAGGGCTCGTGAAGATTGTGAACATTGTTCATAAACTTTTGATTTTAAATAGCCCCACAATCACAGGGCGTTATGTCCGACCAGTGTATCGATAGTGAAGGAAGCCATTTGAGGGATGTTTCATTCAAAAAGTAAGCCTAATGACATCCTGAAAATAGCGCATTTTATAAAATGGCAGAATGTCTTCTTTTTCTTAGTTCAAATAGAAATGTCCCACCTTATATGGTTTTGTTTTTATTGGCTTTCCTTATAGGGGAGATTTTTCTGCTGCACCCTGTATTTACTAGGACTTCAGATTTCTAATTTATCTAATTCTTCTCTTCAAAGCATCGTGGATCATACGATTGTCTTTTTGAATTATCTTCGGGATTATCAGATGTGATTTATTCTTACTTATGAAATTCATGAAAGATCTTAATGAAAAATTCAATAAAGACTTCCTACTTATTCTATTTTCTTTAAAAAAATGTTTAAGAATACGATTTTCATCATGGAATGGAATATAAATGGCCATTCTTCAGCAGTTTGTAATAAATAACATTATTGCGTACCTCAAGTAAGTTTATTGCAGCTAGTAATGGGTGAATCAATCTTCGATTAATTCTGTTTTGAAAGTTATCTTTGAAACACAAAGATATGCGTCGATGCCAAAACAGTGTATCGAAACTTCACTCGATACTGCTGGGTTAGTTCAAACTAAAACACTTTCTTTACAATAACAGGAAAGTGACTTTATTTTCTCCTCAGCCTTGTGTTACTGAACGAGAGCTAGATGTATACAGTTCAACAGTTCGTATAATTCTCTTCTCCGTAAATCTGTTTTAGTTTTTATGTTCCCATCCTTTGGCGCAAGATTGAGATTTGTGCTATGAATGACCTAAGTCACCAAATATCTAGTTGGTATAAGGAATATAGATATGTTCGATAAATTACAAGAGAGATCGTACAAATATAGTTGTACATATATATATAGATATATACTCTTTTGAACTTTTGGCTTACTATTCTTTGGTTGACAAACAATAGAGCGTGTGTTAGCAGGGGTTAGTGATGGGTGCTATACAATTCGGCGTATGACATGGAAGCCTAGGAAAAAAACCCCAGTAACAAAAAAACACTAACTCCCCGCATGTGTGTTGTTGTGTGTACAAAAATAAGCTGAAATATATTTGAGGGACTTATTTCTTCGAGAGTGGTTTTTTCTATAAATAAACACAGAGGCTTCTTCAAGTTGCCCACATCGAATCTGAAAATAAAAAGAAAAAAGCGGAAAAAAAGACCTGAATACAAAAATACGTATCAAATCTGTTTGAAAGTTATAACCCATTCCAAGAAAGAATCGGAAATATCATGAATAGCCCTAAAACCATCTCGAAATTTATATATGGGACAATTATTGATGAGATGAGATATTGTTTCTTCTACATATACACATTCACAACTTGCTCTTGGAACTGAGTTCCATCTGAATAGCATGCTATTGGTACGACCATGACCTGTTCTCAAACTATTAAGAATTGTCCAATTTTTTCTTGAAAGATCAAAATCCGTAATTTTTTCGGAAGGATGAGAAATGAGATTTTATTGAACATATTATTAGAGTTCCACTCAATCTTCCAGTATTCTTTATCGCTAATGTTCATATTGAACAACATATTAAACCAGAATGGTTTACGTGACTCCAATCTGGGAAGTCTAGTTTGTGGAGTGTATGAAATAATTGGAATTAAATTAGGAGAACAAGTATAGTTGCTCCAAGAATTCAGAGTTGCAGTCTGTCTGCGAATATGGGGAGGGACAATGTCAGACGAAATTGGTAACCAATGAACCGGTGTAGATCTTATTGTGCCAGTAATTATTCTCATGGATGTATTCAATTGTGCATCGATTTTTTGTGATGTGATGTGCACTATCAAAGCAAACAGAGCAACAAAAATCAGCTGCAAAAGAGACTAAGGCTAGAGATGCTGTGCGAAGAGTGGAAGCTTCAGTACACCAAGATGATGCAGCTAATTTCTGAAGAATATTATTCCTAGTTTTCAGTTTCAGGCTCAGCTCATTTAAATGAGCTTTGTTATCGAGAGATGAATCTAATTTTACTCCTAGTACTTATTTTAGAAATTATATTCGATAAGAGAATCATTTAAAGTTACAGTTAATCTCCTTTATCATTCATGGTTGTTAAGATGAAAACAAGATACATCTCTGTTGTTGGGACTGGGACATAATCGCCTCTTAATAAAATAATTGTTTAAAATTCTCAAATCAGATGATAGAATATTTTCCAGAGTATGGAAATACGAATGGTAGTAAGCAATAGTGATGTCATCAGCAATAACTAATTTCTTAGATGATGTCATGAGACATGTCACTGAGACATAAATTGAAAAGTGAAGAGCTAGAACTGATCCTTGTGGAAGACCGTTTTTCAATGTTTTGAAATTGCTATAATAAATTGTTATACAAAATTGAGATATAATATTAAAGCTGCGGTTGGTATTGCATATTGAATAATAATTACTGATCAAATAACATAGCGAATAGTATGCATTCATTCATTTCAAGAATTGATTTTGAAACTTCATTTTTGAAATTTGATAGATCTGACATTTCCTAAGTTCGTTGTTTACCGTTCCATCAGTTGAAAGTAGGTAACGAATAAATTTCATAACGTATATAGACTACGTCTATTTTGATTTTCAAAAATGAAATTCTTTGAAAGGGGTTAATAAAATACAGAAAGTGAATGAATTGAAGAAAAAGGAAATAATCAAGTTTAATTCACCCTTATGAAAAAAAGTTTTCAATCAACTTAATTTTCATGGATTCATAGGAAAGGTGAAATTTTCATATCATTAGATGGCAAATTTTTCAATTATAATAATGATTTCGAAAAAACTGCTGTGGAAACGTGGAATTATAGATAGAGATAGATAAACAACTTCCATTTTTAGATGTACTTGTTCATAAACAAAATAGAATCCTGAGAACCAGTGAGTACATTAAACCTACAAACACAACCAAATACTAAATTGGGACTGGCAAAATGTTTATATGATAAAGCGACAAATATATGTTCTACCAAACACTATAAAAATGAGGAAATTAATAACAGTACAAAAGCATTCAAAAGTAATGATTATCTCAGGAAGATATTGGAAAGAGTGGAACGAATATCAGAAAATAAACTTGAACACAATACAATACAAGAAGATATACTACAAACTCTAAAAAGCGTCATTCAATAATTATATAAATTTTTCATTTGATGTCCATTTGCCATTTTCTCTAACAGCTCGGAAAGGGTATGACTTGCAGTTTTCACCAGATGAATGACCTAAAAAATCGAGCCCGAAAATGTGCCAGTCATTTCATTCTAGCTCATGAAGTTTCTTAGATCCCTTCACTAGAAGGAATTTAGGACTCCCAGTACAAGTGAATCGACGTTGTCCATCGTTTTAAATTTTAATTGCTCATTAGTCAATTCTTCTTAATTGTACAGATGTTGGGGGAATCCATCTGTAGAGTCTACAATGTAGCGAAATAATAATTGTATCTTATATATGTAGGATTTAGCATTTTTGGACGGAGTGGGTCCCAGTGCGGACCTGGTTTAGCAGTTGAAAAGGTGATATCCGATATTTAGTGCATCTTCATATATCGACGATCCGTAAGACAAATAGACGTTTCGAGAGTTTAGAACTTTAAGCCAAAATTAAGAACTTAACGATCGTTGTAGAATTTAGACAAAGAACTCAGTATCGGCCTTTGTATTTATACAGGGTGTTCGGGGAATAACAGTACATACTCATACCAGAGATAGAGTTGGACTAGCTGATTACGAATTGACTATAAAAAATTAATTTCTGGATTTCCCTAGAAAGCTACAGGGTGATATTCCAGCTTGATGGAAATACTAAGACCATCATAAAATCCAAACTTATTGACGAATATTATTGAAACTTGGGAGGCTATTGGCATATGCTGAGGCCGAGTCGGAAAGATATAAATTATTTCATTATTCCAGAGCCGGACTCTTTAATATTCATTCAGTGTTCAGGGTAAAAAAAAGAAACCTTGTATTTCGAATTACAAATATTTGATTCGCTTTTTAGAAGGAAGCTAAATTATGCTTCAATTTGTGATATCACTCAAAGTTGTCACATCAACAATTATTTTTTTATGAATTTCTTATCTTGGATTAAGTTCGAAAATTTCAATTCATTTTCCTGAACAGGACTTAGTCATTTTATGGAGGTCGAAAATAAATAAAAAACTTTCTTAAAATAGTCACTAAAGGTGAGGAAGACTATATAATACTTTGTTGACATACTGGGTGGCTAGACACGGATCTCATTGCGATGGAATTAATGAAGATAAATTTCGAAAAAAAAAATTGGCGATGTGTATAGGTTATACATAAGCATATTTCAAAATTATTCGTATGTATACCGGGTGTTCGACAACAAAGATATAAGTAGACCAAAGTGACACTTCTTCTAATGAAAAAACCTCTAACTGAATTAGTAAATCGAGTAGTATGAGCAGTTTGCTTATTCAATATTTAATATTATGAAGTACTCTGACAAAAAGGAGATATGATTTTCAGTTTGGGAGAACGTTTCAAAATATCTTACTAGATTCAAAGATTCAATCTCAATAATGCTCAGAAATAAAAATTCCTACAAGATAAAACATGAATTCCTATAACATATTCTGTGATACATTTCAAACATTTTGACAACTGAAATTTAAGATTGTTCGTTGCTTGTGTTTTTTTATTATTATAAAATAGTGAAATTATCAAAGTGGCCAATTTCACAAATAGAGAATATGCTGAAATGATGTTCGTGTATGGTAAATGTGAGGGAAATAGTCGAGCTGCTGTGAGAGAGTATCGTCTGAGATTTCCTACTCGCAGAATTCTCAATCACCAAACATTTTCTGCAGTATTTAGTTGTATAGCGCAATATGGTAGAGTGCCAGATAGGAAGAAGGATCGCCAAAGGAATCTAGAAAGAGGTGATGAAGTACTCCAATTAATTCAAGCACAACCTTCAACTAATATAAGAAGAGTAAGTGCACAATTACATTTGCCGAAGCATAAAGTGCACAGAATAATCAAAGAGGAAAATATATACCCGTACCACATACAACAGGTACAACGATTAGAACCTGGCGGTAATGTCTTAAGACTGAATTTTGCACATTGGATTGCAAATCACAGAGTCACTTTGTACAGAACAATATTCAGTGATGAGGCTCAATTCACCAGAGATGGTGTGTTCAATACTCATAACTCACACATTTGGGCCGAAAATAATCCACACAGTATAAGACTGAGAAAATCACAACAAATATTTTCAGTAAATGTTTGATGCGCTGTGATAAACAAACATTTGATCGGGCCTCATTTTTTATACGGTCGCCTTACAAGTGCGATTTATCTAGATTTCTTGGAAAAAATTTTACCCGGCATGCTACAAGGAATAAATAATAGCGGAATGTATTTGCAGCATGATGGAGCTGGCCCTCATTTTGGCTTGGAAGTTAAAAGTTACCTCGACAATACCTATCCAAATAGGTGGATAGGTCGAGGATGACCTATTCCATGGCCTCCTCGATCTCCAGATTTCAACCCGCTAGACTATTTTGTATGGGGAAAATTGAAGGATATGGTATATTCTGAAGAAATCCAGTCAAGAGAACAGCTGATGGACAGAATTATCAACTATTGCGATATTTTAAGAAATAATGGCGATATGATTCGCAAGGCTGTATCAAATTTGAACATTCGACAACAGAAATGTATACAAGCTAATGGTTTTCATTTCGAATTACTTCTAAGATAACTATGAATCAGCAATTCATTCGTTCCTATTTCCATTTTTATTAGGTACTCTTTACTGCAGTTTAGTTTCTTTCATTTGTTATTGTTTAGTTATGGATTGTGCTTATTAAAGCTCTGAACATTTTTGAAAATTTTCTACTAATACCTTCGCATTTTATATTCAAACATGTGATTTTCAGTTCTCTTCATGGTGAAATATTCAATTTATCGAACTTTATCCAAATTCAAAAATTCATAATTGAATAATTTTTGATGTGACAGCTTTGAGCGATACCACAAATTGCAGCATAATTTAGCTTCTTTCTAAAAAGCGAATCAATTATTTGTAATTCGAAATACAAAATGTTTTCTTTACCCTGAACACTTTGAATGAATATTAAAGAGTCCGGCTCTGGAATAATGGAATAATTGATATCTTTCGGACTCGACTTTAGCATGTGCCAATAGCTTCCCAAGTTTCAATAATATCCGTCAATAAGTTTGGATATTATGATGGTCTTAGTATTTCCATGAAGCTGGAATATCACCCTGTAGCTTTCTAGGGAAATCCAGAAATTAATTTTTATAGTCAATTCGTAATCAGCTAGTCCAACTCTATCTCTGGTATGAGTATGTACAGTTATTCCCCGGACACCCTGTATATTAGTGGATAATCATATTTATTTCTTAGTAGAGTAAATGAACTTGTAAATACGAAAGCCGTGTTTATTTCGACGTTAGACGTTATCTGTAGGCGAAAATTTATCATAACCCCTAGACAATTGATAAAAAAGCCTACATATATTTTTCGTCCCTAATTTGTTTTCAGTACATATTGGCTGAGCACATTTTGTGTAGAATTCACTATATACAAATCAGCTAAAACAGGAGACAGTTTTCACTTATTGTATTCCAGTTAAATGTGGTTCTTTCGCTTAGTATTTGGTTAACTGGAGCTTCTTTCATTTCGAGTGTTTCATCCCCTGAAATATTGGTGAATGAACTCGTGATGACGAAAAAAAATTCTCTGCATTATTGTAGCCCCTACTAATATTTTTCGTCTCGTTCACGCTGGAAATGCTTATACTTATGATATTTGAGATCGGCAGCCTCTTGGTATTGAATCCAGAACCACCAGGTTTCTTTCTACGCTATCTATGATGTGACACTTGTTATTTTATAAGTTCTTATGAAGGCCAGTCACTCCACAATCAACTGTAATCACATGGGTTCCAAAGAATTTTATAACTCATCTTCATTTTTCAAGTTCGCAACAAAAGTTTATATCAACACTACGAAATAAAATATAACCGAACGTCTTCACGAAAAATTAAGTCTACAAACATGTCATTTAACTTCTCGCGAAATATGAAGCATTCAAGGAATCTCCATTCACATTCTCGGGCCTCCAACTCCCTCACAGTCGGATGTTTCTCATGATTTATGTTAAAGGGATTCGACCTCGACCTTCTTTAAGCAAATCTACCCAATTCATCACTTACGTAGTCAATTGTGAGGATATGTTTTCGGAACCACGACAAAGTTATTCGAATTTATTCTCTGGGAATAGAAATTGATGCACAATGCTTCGTATGGAGAAATTTCTCGCGAGTCAGATATGTATGTTGGAAATACGTCGAAAAAAGACTGAGTCGGAAAAAGAATATGATGTATGGGTGAAACCCTGAAGGAAATGGAGGAGCGAAATATATTGAATAAGAAAGATGTAGAATTAATTCTCGACAGCGTTACCTTTTTGTTGAGATTTTCTTGGCGCATCAGGAAGTTGATGGATGGTTTCCGTTCAATTGAATTGCTACATTGATAGAACGAAGAATAAGTTGATTTGGAAAATAAGGAATGAAATTTGAGGAAATTGCAATCACTGTGTGAATCAACTATCTGATGAGTTCGAATAGAATTGTTTGCACTTAGTACCTAATGAAAAAATAGAATATGTCCAAACGATAGAGTATAGTTGATGAAGAAACTGTGGTAAAATTTGAGTGTTCAAGACCGTAGATGCTATAAAACTCGGAAGAGATGAATAATAAAGGTTTCATATCCACAGAAGAGGTTGATTTAACAAGTATCTTCAGAAAAGTTGCTGACGAGAAATTGTTCATGATGGAACTAGTACAGAATCATTGTTTGGGCAAAAACCATAATCTATTATTGTTCTTTTGAACAACGTTTCAACGAACAGCATCTGTCGTTTTCAGGATAAAAATAGCTTTTACAAAAGCTACATAACTATCGAATAGACAGAGTACGGAAACTAGATAAAAAATTGCACTTATCTGTGGTAAGAATAACTTTTCAAATTACATCGGAACAGCACTTGAAATTCAGAATCCTGAAAGAGCTGAAGAATTTAGATGGAAAATCAGAACCGTATTATACAGAAACAACAAGAAACCTGTTTCTAAAATAAACAAAGCAGAACTGAGAGCTCTGAAAGATCTCAAATCAGATACCTAATTCCATTATGATACTTCCAGGAGACAAAAAACTGCTATTGTCATCATTGATCTTGACACTTTATACTTTATACACTATAAACAAAAAATTTAGTTATATTTGACGCATGAAAATGTAAGAAACTGAAGGAGTGATGCTACCTCTGCAATTGAAACTAAGATTTATAAAATCATATATAAATAAATATAATATAAATATAAATAAATTAATTTCTTGAAGCATATATTAGATCGAGGCTCACAGTACACTACATAAAACCTCCACACCTATTTGGTTTACCTACTATACATAAAATGAATATTCTTTTACGACCCATTGTGAGTTTCAGGAATTCGCCATGTCAACAATTGGCTGAGTTTCTTCTGGAAATTATTTCTCTTCTAAATATCATTCAATATTCATGATTAAAAATACGAAAGATTTCTTCGACATAATAAAAAGCCAAGAGATCTTTGAAGAAGACTTCATGGTAAGATTCGATGTTACGAGCTTGTTCAACAATGTCCAAACAGATAAAGCATATACAAGAAAAAAGCTTGAAGATGATCAAACACTAAGAGAAAGAACTACACTTAGCGTGAATGATATAATGTAAATACTATCTATTTGCATTGACATAACATACTTTCGATTAGAAGACATTTTTGATCAACAAGAATTTGGAATAGCTATTGATTCACCTCTGGCTCCTATTGTTGCTGATTTTTATATGGAGAATTTTAAACAGAAAGCTCTCAAACAATATACAGGGTGAGTCTTCGACCACTGCGTTAATTTTAACTTCAAAAGAAACATTTTCTTCCTATAACATTTTTCCAAATTTGGCGTTGAAATTTCATAAAAAAATTGCATTTTCACCTGTAATATTCAAACGACAATATCAAATGAAATGATCTCTTGTAGAAGGTTTTTGATAACAGTCATGCATATTTTGGCATCATTAGATTTATTCCATTTCATGTGGGTTTCTCACTACTACTAAATATTGTCAGCCAAAAGTTCAAAAGAATATATATATATATACTACTACTCTACAGATTGGTTGAAATGCATGAAAGACAAATATCGCTTGAACTAAAGGTTCGTATCTCGTAGTTTCTGGAATCATTAGTCTTTTTTTCAGACAAAATCATTATTCATCTTTTCTCCTAAATTGCAACATTCTTGATATATTTGAAGTTGAAAGGAATTGAATCGATATAATTTTGTCCAAATTTTCTTATTTTCCCAAATCCAACTCTGTGCTGAAATGATTTAATAATAAGATTGGTTCAGTGTTGCCACATTTTATGTCTTCATTAAACATTTCCACAAAAGGTTGGGGAAATCCCTCCAGTCTATGGTTCCACCACTAAACACTATAGATGAAATTAACCACTGAACAATTTTTGTCTTACATTCACCACAAAATCTAAATTGCCATTTGCTGTATTCATTGTTAATGATGTCTAGCACCTTGTTTAATATTTAATCCAGAGTAATATTTCATAATTAATAGAGAAAAAGTTTTCCATCCCTCACATAGGTACTTCGGTATATTGTCATAATAAACGTTGAAATAGGTAATTATTTTCTGTCAGGACCTGTTGAATTGAAGACTTGTCTTTATGAAGAGCTGGTTCTTTATAGCTTCAGACTTTCAGGGTTCATCAAATTATATCTATTCTAACATAGGAATGCTTCAAATTAAGCTCATATGAGTTTTAAAAACTTCGAAACCAGTCTCCTAGATTTGTTTTGTACGTTTATAGGAGTTTTTTCACATCTTATTTCATACACCGACTCAACCTGGTTCACAAACTTAGGAGATAATAAAATTTGACTTAGTTTCAATATTTCTGAATGTTTGTTATGATGCATGGTTAATTGAAATTCAATCAGTATTGAAACTGGAAGCTATAAGCTCATAAACAAGAAAGATTAGAACAGAATGCATTTTCCGACCATAATCATTTCATAATGAATTGAATAATTTCAATCTATCGATATTACCCTTTCAATATTTTCCACATTTTTTGAAAGAAAGCTACAAATAACAGTTGACAGTTTCAAACAAAATCAAAACAACAAGGAACCACAGAACACGTTTTTATTGGGAACTACCCACCACAGAGACGTTATAATATTTTAATGTGATAATAATTCACTCTAGTTATTCTGAGAACATTATAACTAAAGATCAATAATGGTTACAGATATTATCTTTCATTTAAAAAAACATTGCAATTATTAATTTTTTCTCTCCTGGCGTTCGGTAATAAATTAAAATTCTATGGTAAGGTCAGAATAGATTCATATTAATGATTTAACAAAATATTTTTTATTAAAGAACACCTAGTTGATTTATCAAATTCAAATTTATCTGATCAAACACAAGCAAGTATAATTGCACACTTAAATTTGGAAATACTTGTAATCTATCCAGGTAAATTGTTATTGGGATTCAGTACAGAAAATAATCATCAAGCAAAGTAACATCATTTTAAAATCATTATTTGTAGTGACATCATTCATTTTTGTTGAGGATTTCGAAAGAGATTTTCATATTTTTAACAGTTGATATCAAGAGACCTCATAAACCTGTTCGCTGGTCTCTGTCAAGGAGAAGAAACTTCAGAAATATCATAGATGATTTTTTCTGGCTTTGAGTGAAAAAAAAAGCACAGTGACAATCTCTTGCCTTGGAACTTTTCATAGAAATGATGGTTTACATGATTTGGAAATTTTAAGAAGAAAATTACAAATGTATGATGATAACATCCAATAATTCTGAGATTTTTTTGTTATTTCTCACTAGAAAGGGATGATTTATAATCTTGAAGTAGAAAGAAATTATAGTAGAACAACAGAAATCTATGTTTATGGTGTTGAATTTTTTTGGACCTCATCTGATGAAACATGAGTGAGTGAAGCATATCTTAGAGGGCAAATAATGATTTAAACAATTCAAATTCAATAGTGGATGCTGTGGGAGGTATTTTTCATTCAAACTAAACTGGACTACAGAGGGGTATTTGCCCTATGTGAAAACTTAAAATGCTTATAACTTTTTAACGCAGCTGAATTATGATAAACCGTAATGGAAAAAGTGTTTCTTTTGATCTCAAGAGCCTATAGTTAAAATTAAGGAAGTGGTCAAAGACTCACCCTGTATACTAAAACTCGAATTATGGAAGAGATATGTAGAAGATACTTTAATCATTTGGCAACATGCAATTGGCACTTTAGATGGATTCCTTCAACATCTCAACAATCAAGAAGAGTCTATTGAATTCATAATAGAAATCGAGAATGATAAACAGCTCTCATTCTTAGATGTACTTCTTCGTAACAAAGTGAAATTCCCAAGACCAGTATATACAAAAACCAACAACACAGGTCAATATCTACATTTCAATATCAACCATCAAGTAAATACTAAATTGGGAGTAGCAAAAAGATAAAAATGAGGAAATACATAACATAATAAAAACACTCAAAAGTAATGGTTATCCCAAAAAGATATTGTAAGATGCGTAACAAATAACGGAAAATCAATTTGAACTCAATATATTCCAAACTATAAAAAGCATTATTCTTTATGTGAAAGGCTTATCAGAAAAAATGAGAAGAATTGGAAATAGGTACGACATAATAACGGCCTTTGTACACAAGATACAATTAGGGCTAATCTAACAAAAGTTTAACCCGATAACGAGAATCAAAGAACGAAGAACTATATACAGTAATGGGCAAATGTTTGGAACCAAAAAAATATCACTGGAGTGATAATAGATATTAAAATGAAATATGGAAGATGGATAATGCAGTAGATTGCCTATCGGTTTTCTTTTTTTTTACAATTTTCAATTTCTGGTTTTAAAGGAAGTAATGTCAATTTTAAAATGTTCAATGGAACATCCTGTATATTATTTTAGTTTCTAATGAAACATTTTATTACTAGTACAAAAATATCGGGTTGGATATTTTTCATTTCAATACCTACCGAGATATAAACAAATAAGTAACTGAAGAAAGGAAAAATTTAATGGTATCAAGTAGTCCATGAAATTCGTTGTAGAGACAGTAGTTGTCAAAATAAGTTATTAGTGTTTGAATTTGAACGTCAAAGATTATATTGTTTTAATTTGATCGTAAATGGTCGAATTAAGTGACAGAGACTGAATAGAAATGTTAATGATGATTGGGCATGGGGAGAGAAGAGGACGCATCAAGAAGTTAGTGACTTTTTCAACATTGTTCATCCTAATACACAAATATCCCGTTCAGTACTGACGAAAACTTTGCGAAAGTACGATACCAGCGGAACAGTTAGCAATGTATCAAAAAGTGGACGGTTAAAAAGTGCAACTAATGAAGGTGTAGCTTAAAATGTTGTCAAAACTTTTTGTGAGCATTCGATAAAACGAAGAAATATTCTGAGAAAAATGTAGGATGCCAATGACTTGAGTTCAGGAGCTTATGCGCGTTTGTTCAGAATGGTCAACAGGATCTCCTCTATGCTGCGTTCCCACGAGGCGTTAATCACGACAGTGAATCACGCTTTCGTGAAATACACTTCTGTGTGAACGCATAGTCGTTAAACTTGCTTTCGTGAGGAACAGCGCACGACTCAAGCGTGGATAGATCAAACCTGTTTGATTTTCAGTCGTGATATAGGTACCGTTCGTGAAGCCAAGATGTCGTCACAGCAACGTGGAATTATTAAGTTCAACGACAGTGAAACTACTTGTTTTTTGGAGTTATATTCGATGGAAAAGGTGTTATATGATCCAAGTTTGGAGGAATACCAAACTTTTGAAGGAATCACCTGTAGCTAAATACCGTAACGTCACCTCTAATTTTGTTTTTGCACTAATTGCTTGTCTCATGTTAGTGTTAGATTTTGAAATTTTATTTGTAACACGTGATGAGAGGTATTCAAACTGAAATTCAGTCATTCGCAGTAGGTTTCTGAAATCTTCTGAAAAATTGCTTTTTAGTTCCATACTAACCAAGTTTGATGACGTTCCTAACATATTTCTTCGCTGTATCCATTCTCTAAGCCAAAAACGTCTTTTTTTTTCGTTTTCTTGTAATTGTCCTGTAAGCACTCCAGATTTTTTGCTAAGATAGTAGCAAAAAATGAACTTAAAAGAGCACAACTTTCAACAACTAGATCATTCATGATCGATGTTTCGATGGTGACTAAAGTCGAAACGCGAGGCGTGAACGCCACGAACCCCCAACCGTGTGAACGTTTTATAAATTCACACTTTCGTGAGTGTCACGAACGAAAGTTGACTAGCGTGGTTAACTGTCGTGATTAACGCCTCGTGGGAACGCAGCACTATATTGACCACGAATTCGCTATTAAGAAGTCAAACCTAATCGATTGATAGCATTTTTGTTTAATTGTTCGGAAATTACAGACACTCAAGCCAAATGCTCTTCTATGGGAGTTTTTGCTGAGCTCCGACAAATATCTTATGAGTAATTCAAATAATTAATAAGATCAAAATTTCGACATATTTTTGTTGTTTTTCACAATTGTTTTGCAAAACACTGTGCCTTTGGGTGTTACATTTCGAAGAAGCCACAGTGTCTAGCTTAACAAATGCTGTAAAAACTTAAAAAATTTGTGGAATCCGTGATAATTTCCAGATATATTTTTCTCAGAGTGTATCTGCTAATTTCGATTAACTGTCAAATCAGTCCTGTAGATTCGAAGAACATTATTAGATTTTTCAAAGTTTGAATATTCACTTGCAAGTGGTTTAACAAAAGCGCCAAATTCATCAGTGCCTTTAAATATTTTAATCACAACCTCAATTTACTTATTTCCAGTTGCATCAATCGATCGAGCATCCTACACGTGCTACGTTCTGCGGGATGTTAACGAATCTTCGTGACAGGACCAAACTTTTCCATTTCCAATATCGCCTGAAACGATAAATTAATATGTCGGCGTTTCCTGCAGCACTCCCTCCCAGCAAATTTTAATCAGAACTGCATCATGACAAGGGTAATTTCAGCCATATATCTACGGTCACAACGGACGCTGTAAATCAATAACAAATCAACGAATGAATATTTTCTGGGGTCTAGCAGTGCTCGTATCTCATTCTAGCTTTTTCCTGGTTTGAGTAAATGTCGAAATGTTTAAGGCATTTTTACATGGTTTTATTATCTTGTTTAACGATAGTGATTTTTATTGGGAATACCTAAAACTATAAAATAATGCTCAGTACTTTTGCTTAAATTTTTTGAATACTTATCTAATGATAACGAATTGAATTTCTTTTTGTTTTGTGCAGATCAGTTGTTGGGGATTTTTAAATTTGGAGCTGTTTGTGTAACTATATATTGTTTGCTCCTTTTCTTGTAAAATTCTTGTTTTTATTCTGAGAACCTTTGTAAGTATGATATTTTTCTGTAAGGGTTCCTATTAAAAATAATTAAATAAATAAATAACGAAATTTTGTGGGACCTTTCGATGGGTATCTCCTGTTCAATGAGCATGTTATATACAGGTTATCATAATAAAAGTTTTGAATTTCATTGTCCTCGTTAAAAAATCAAAATTTTGTAGATATTCGATGCATATGTTATGAAATATTAACTGTTCAAAAAAATTTCCAGTAGGACAGGGTGCTAGTAAGTTTTTTTGACTAAAGCAAGCGTGTAAAAAGGAGTTCTCAAAGTTTCCTTCTGAAAAATATTGGATAATTCTAATGTAAAATGTCCTAGATATATTGATTTAACGATGTGAACGAAAATAATGGCAATCTGTATATTGAAACAACTTCTAATTCAAAACTATACCGATGTTTCAAGGAAGGTCACCTCTTTCTCAAGGTTGAAGAATTACATTATAAAGGGGAGTACTTCATATCATTTTAACACTTACCTAGTCAAAATTTGAAAGTAGTAGTCAATATAATGAAAACATAAAAAGTGAAATTAAGGAAGTGTGTATCATAACCTTTACTACAATTAATTCTAGAAAGATCGCATAATGGAACATTAGATCACCAATTTGAGATTATGAATTCTATGTTCTAAAATTTATGGTCACTGAATCTGAACTAGAATAATTGTCATTTCCATTATCAAATACACATAAAAGAGTATTTTATACAAAGCACAAATTCAACAATTAGATCACAACAAAAACAGAAAAACTTTACAACAGTTGACTATATAAAATACGCAGACCCTGCACATATTCTCTATGGTTTACAGTTTCATTTTTATTTCTCTATATAAAAACCATTTCACTTATATTCCTCGCATATTTAGTTTTTTTATGATCAGAAATTATTACTTCGTCCAAATTGAAACTATGATCTGTCACGTATGTCTGGGCGACTAAAGCTGTTTCATCAACCTGGGTTAAATTATTACAATCATTTTTATGTTGCTTTAATTTCTCTTCAATATATTGTTTAGTCTGTCTAATGAAAGATTTATCCTACTTAAAACAGGGCACCTGGTAAAATACACGACAATTTTTTTGATACTCTGAGACAATCCAGGGATAAAAGGGAACTTAAAATGTCTAAAATTGTTTTCAGATACATCACTTTCTAAACCATCAGACTGTCTATATATTCAATCAAAGAAATATTTTGGATAGTTATTTTTTTGAAGTATTAATTACTAATTAATCACTATATTTTTTGTGTTAAACTATAAACTATGATTACTGAAAAACCTTATTCATTCAGAAATTAAGTTACAGCAACCTCTGCAGTGATTTCTATTTTGCTATGGAAAAAATTGAAAACATCTAATACACTAATATATATATAATATAAATTGAATCATATCTTTTGGTATTAACATGAGTCATCAACAAAAAATTTTATTAACGGTGATTTGAAGCCCAACTCAGACTCATCATAAGTTAAAGACTTGCAGGGGGCACCCATAGGAGTACTATCCAGTTGTTTGTAAAATTGGCCATTGAACAAGAAGTAACTACTCTCAAAATAGGTTGCAGCACCAACAAAAAAGTTTCTCTATTAAGAACAGTGTAGCAACTTGACAGTGTTTTGACCAATTTGATCGAAAATGAAATTGTATGTAGTATGTAGTCATTTGGCACTGTGATATCTGACAGTGACTGTTCTAAAGAGAATGAGGTTTTATGCTATACTATATATAGAAGTTGACAAATAATCAACAAAAATGCTATGTAAGAACTCAGCTAAATAAGTAAATGGAGCGCAAATGCATCTTACAATAGGTCTCAAACTCAAAGTTAAGAAGATAAAACAGTTGTAAAGTTTTTCTGTTTTTGTTGTGAAATAATTGTTGGATTCTTGCTCTGTATGAAACTTATTTTTATGTTTATGGTAATGGAAATGACAATTACTCTAGTTCATATTCAATGACCATAAATTTTAGAATATAGAATTTATAATCTTGAATTGATGATCAAATATTCCATTGTGCGATCTTTCTAGAATTACCCGTAGTAAACGTTATTATAGACAGTTTCTTATTTTCGCTTTCATTAGTTTTCTTTATATTGACTGAAACTTTTAGATTTTGGCTAGGTAAGTATGATATGACGTACGCCCCCTAATAATGTAATTCTTTAACCATGAGAAAGAGGTATTCTTCCTCGAAACGTCGACATAGTTTTGAAATACAAGTTGTTCCAAAGTCCAGATTCCCGTTATTTTGGTTCACATCATTAAGAAATGGTCGTTAAAAGATCGTATTGATTCAAAGTTTTACCATAAATTTTCGAATATCGAGACGAAAATGGTCTTATTCGATAATGTCTGACTTTCTCATGAAGAATCAATGGTCAAAATTGAGTAGCCCCATCCGATAGCACGTTGTTATACTGGAGAAATTTTAGATATGGTTATTTAGAATGCCTCTGAGATGTCAATTTATTGTCACAGATCCAGTAGAATTGCATATTTCGACAGTTATGCAATACAAATCATTTTGACCTTAGGTGCTTTGGTTTTTTGGACAAATGACACAAACACAGGTTTTGAGAATACACAAAGGAAATGACAAGGCCAAATAATCATGTTGGGGATAGTTGTCGTTAGTTTTGATTTTTAGGGTGCTTAGAGAATCATTAAACAATAATATATAAATAAATAAATATAAATATTTCTTTTATGTTCTTTTATGTTGATTTAGGAGAAATATATTATTAGGTAATAATTCGAAATACATCTGATTCAGAATCTTGATCTCCTCCCTATTTTAAGTTTATAGATGAAATAGGTAGAATTATCTTAGATCTACCGAAAATCTATGTGATCTACCTCAGAATTTACCGATTGTCAAAGTAGTTCTGTCGAAAATGTCAAATATTCTATGACACCACTAAAAATATAAAAGTTCCGAAAACATAGGCGTGCTGGCAGAAAACGAACATTGATGTCCAGTCATTAGATCAAGCGTTGAAAACTTTATAAAATGCAGCGTCTATAATAGGTCGGTACTTTGTTCCTGGTAAAAAAAGGTAATGAAATGTTTTGTTCTTCAACCACTGAAATGAATTTCAACCTCGTTTTGTTCAGCTCTTATCTTATGTATAATTAATCGAAAACTCAAATATTTATACATTTCTATTTTTCATCTGAAATTATATCAGCTGAGTCACGAACTTATTTCAATCAGTCATAAATTTCGAATTCGTTAGCAAAACAATTGTAAATATTATTATTGATACCCTAAAGTCGATTGAAAAAGTTAAAGAAATCATCACAAATAAATGGGAGAAACGAAAACTGGATATTTTTCTAAATGCATGATGAGGAACATTATACAAAAATCGTGTGGTCTTTAATATATTTAGATGATTCATAGTGGCATCAAAAAATAATTTCCTGAAAGTGCACAAATCTGTTATAAAAATAAGATGTTTCTCTTATAACGTTTCAAAAATTGTTGACCATACTTGGATAGAAAAATCCCTATCATTAAGATCAACAATCCCGTAGAAGGAACAGAGTAGTTGCCTATCAAAGTGTTGAAGCCCATAATTACTCACATTTACTTTTATAAAATTTGTTGGAAATTTTGATTCTACATTATGAAATTAGTAATGTGAGTACTTGGTTGGAATAATTAGTGGTCCTATATAAAAACTTGAACAGTATTTTACTAATAAAAATATGCACAGTTTGTAAACATGGTATGCATGAGGTTATCTGTAGTTTTTATATCAATTCTATTTTACTTTTGAGTTGTATATTCGATAAATCAATTTTTTTAATTTGAAGTGTTAGTTTCACAGAACAAGAAGTTAATGAAGAGCCTTCTTCCATTTTACTCAGAATTCTTCGAAGAGTGGTAGAAGCAATTTGAATTATTATCGCCAATTCAATCATCAAAATACACTTCGAGATAGTAACTAAACGTTCACGTGGAATGCTAGCAGTAATATCAGCAGAGTCTCAGAAGAACTGATAGTACCATCTATCACATAACTGCTTCGCGTTTTTTCACAAACGAGATATCTCGATATTTCATAATATTATAAAATTGAGAATATACTCAAACTGAAGATGAACTTTGTTAACAATTCCCTTAAAGTCAAAAATATCAACAATAATCAAATATGTGAAGATTAGTTACCGTAAAGTCAAGAATCAAATGACAGTTTAACAGTAAGCAGTGACTTTCACTATGACATCTTGAATTCTATTACTGGAAATGTTCCTAGATCAGCTGTTGGCAAAATAATTTCGTTTTTTTATTGTCCCCCTAGTTTGGTACCAGTATTCCTGGTGCGAATCAGAAGAAAAAGATGCGAGAGTCTGTAGGCAATGGGCATATTAAATATATTATCGAATACTTTAAGTAATAATTTTGTCTAAACGAATTTTAACTCGATTGAAATTTTCGGTTACAAATTGAATGTCCTGCCTGATATTCCATTTTAAGATATTTGTCAATTAACCAGTGCATAGAAGTGGTGGGGAACGAGTTATTTGTTACCATCCACGGAACTTCTGACAATTTTTCCAGACAATTTTTCCTTCAGCTAATAAACTCTCCAGACGAGGAAAAACATTCAGATATTCAGTACTTTGCGATTTTAATTTTCAACTCAACATGTTTCGAGCAATTAAAACATAAATGTAAGTTTTTTTATAACATTCTCTCCCAGACAGAGGAAAAATAACCCGCTATTTTTAGTTATGACATTATATTTTTTCAAACCGTTTTCATATTGTTGACTTTGTTTTATTTTATATAATTGACCTTCATAACTTGACTGTTGTTTTTGATAGTCTTTTGACTTTTGTAAAGTTTCATTAGTTCGATTCAGCTTGTTATTTGTATCGTTTTTGTTTTTTATACTTGAATTTTTTTGTCCCTGTATTTTGCTGTAGAGAATTTTTGCGTTTTCAAGGAGTTGTGGGTTTCAGCTTCACTTGTGTGGTAAGATGAGCAATTAGCTCGAAACATGTAGTTGAAAATTAAAATCGCAATATGAATATCTGAATAGTTTTTCGTTTCAATCATGCCTTGTTTGTCTGATTCTCCATTCTAATTGGTTTCTTGGGAGATCGTGAAAGATCCTAGAGAATCTTGTTTGTCTGATCTCCATTCTAATTTCCTTCTTGGGAGATCGTGAAAGGGAGAACTTATCTGAATTTCTCGACATTAATTCTCGACATTAAGTGGCAATTTGCAAGTACAACAGGGGGAAATGTTTCTTTTGTTGAAAATGGGATCTTATTATTGTTGTAGGAAGGCAGTTCGAACAGAGCGGAATAATAATTGGAAGGCAGTAGACAGTGACATAGATGAATGCTCTTTCACAGTATGTAAGTCAGTCGAGAAAACTTAGTTTGGTATTTAGACCTTTACAAGCTTCCCCATTTACACGGCACGTATTTCGGGACTTCTACATCTACCTAGAGTTTCATTGGCGCAAAAACGTAAGATATCCAGTTTATTACGATGATAAACCAACACAGTTTCATAGCAAAATACACAATTCCAAATTAATGAATGATGCAGTTTATCGTTTATCAATTAAATCCAGAAATTGTGATGGCCTAGTGTATTCACAGAGTATGATTTATTGTTCCAGATTTTTCATGGAAAGAGCAGAGTTTCAAAGAAAGAATTATTAATGCACTGTAATGAATTCTTGGCTTGAATTATTGGTTGAAGAGAGCTAATACATAGTTTTTTTGAAAATAGCATTGCTTTTTAACACACTGACATCAGTTAGACGAAACTGATGGCAAGTGAAAATCCGCTGAGCTATAAGTAATGTCACACCTGCCGAGGAAATCAAAAAAATCTTACTGAAAATTGTCATACAACTTATATATTTTTTTCAATTTCTACCAACACTAAATTAGGAGTGGCAAAATGTTTATAATGGAGCAACAAATATAAGCTCTACCTAACAAGACAAAAATGAATAACATCATAAAACTAATGAATATAATAGTAAACTCTAATAATATAATAAAATATTAGCTATCTCAAAAAGATATCAGAGAGAGTGGAACAAATAAGACGAAAAATCTTTATTAGAATTCTCAGCAGAACATTACCCTGTTGGATATTCAGGAAATATGTTACCACCTAAAGTATTCCCGAAACCTCTCCGGTAGTACCGCAATATCATCAAAGCCGATATCCAACAATGCTATAAATATTGTGTATACTATGGAAAAGATGTAATTACTGGTCACTTAGGGTATAACAAAAAATTTCACGGTAGAAAAAATATTTAAGGGAGATATATCAGTGCCGCAAACCCCAATATATGGATTATTAGCTCAAAAATCTGACCAGTCTGTTAAAAATGTATGATCATGAACAAGTAAGCGTCACATCCTATATATTCTCGAAATTGCCTAAAAAATTGAGAATTTATTTGACCCGTTATCTTAAGCGTTTGAATGAAAACGTGTGCCAACCACATAATGTTTCAGAATATACTAGAGACCGTAGAGTTATAACGAAATCACAATAAATACACAAAGATTCTACAAGAATCAAATTTTTGCAAACCATATGTTGAGGACTTTTATGACAAAAGAAGAACAATTTTTAATAGATACAACGTAAGAAAAGCATTCATGATCAAGAATATAATCACGAAAATTATTTAATTGCACAAGTCTATTCTTGAAAGTGTAAATAAACCAAAAATATCTAATATTACAATTATAGTCATTTTATTCATTTCATTCCACCATAGTATGATTGAAGTATCGCCAGAAAAAGATGTTAATTAACAAAGGGATTTAGTACTCGAGAAGTGACTTTAACGGGAAATTCTAACTGAAATCAGTTCTTTGAATTATTTCAATTATATCCTGAATTTTTAGAATTTTAAATAAGCTTTGTGCACCTTGAAAAAAATTGTATTTTGACTCACTAATTTTTACACGCCATGAGGGCAATCTCAAAACGGTATATCACAATAAAAATCATTATTAATGGAGGTACAGCTTTGGATATCGGAGATTTGTGCAGTAAATTCCCTACTCTGTCAATATTTTGTTTCCGAAATTCAAAATAGTTATTAGGTTTTCAATTATAAATAAAAACTGTAGTTCATTTTCACATAATTCCGAAAAAAATGAGCTATATCGCATTATTTTAGTAAGAGAATGTTTTATTAATGTCATTTTGAAGTCATTAGCTGGGCTAAATGACTCAAAAACAACCAAATTTTCCAAAATCAAGGACCCTGAAGACAACAGGTCGAATAGCATGAAATAAGGAATTGAGTGATTCTGCGATATTAGGAGTAGAATCGTAGTTTGAAATTTAATTAAGTTATCGTAGGCCTCTTGTCTCTCCAATTGTCAAGTTGTCACACTTCATTGTGAAGGGTCGATTCATTCAATAATCATATTATACTAGAGAAGTAGCTCTAATAATCTTGAATATCTCTTCATTTACTCATATATGTTATGTAATGCTGTCAATGTTAATGCAATTGCTTTTTGAAGCACTTTTTAATCGAAAACATGAATGCTCCAAGCTACTATTCAATTATTAGAAAACATAGAAATTCGGCAAATAAAAAAAATCTGATTTCATTATATCGATACAAATATTATAGCTGAATCAAAGCAATTCTATTTCACTTTATTCCAATATTTCAATCCTACTAATATTTCCATCAAGTTCGTTTTTTATTGAAAATTCTAAACTTTCGAATATTCTGTGCCGAAGGAAAATAAAAATTTCTTTGAAATAATTACACCATAATTTCTCATTAGAATTAATCACTTACCTGTTAATACTATGGTACAATCCGAATTATTCGGGTAGGTAGTCGCAGGAAATCCAGGACTATAAAATAATTTTTTCTCCATATCTATATTCACCATTGGATAGCAGGAGTTTCTCAAATTTCCTCCTTCTAAACTGTTGATAAAATTCTCGTCCGTCAAAGGTGTGTCTTCGGGTATAACGATTTCTCTTTTGGTCACTTTCTGACATTTTTTGTCACCTGAAAAAAAGAAAGGTTGAAACATTGCATCGTAAAAAAATTCAATGATTTAATTTGGTCATCTTTACAAAGTTCTTTTGGAATTCCGCGAAATTTTTCAAATCTTCGTGAAATGGAAAATACCCCTTTAAAAAGTACCACAAAATCATCTTGGTGAATAGTAACAGGATTATTCAATGACCTGTAATAACGGTCTTAATACACGCAGATGAATTTTGCATCATGAGCCGATGGTGAGTGTTCGAAGGCATCCAGTGTGTTATCATCACCTGTACGGTAGGTCAAATACCAACTTTTCCTCAACTGCAACCTCTTCAGTAGATATTTTTTCGAAAAAATATACAGTTCGAAAATCTTTACTGATTAACTATTAGAAACAGAAGAATATTTAGCTTTTAACGTTACCTTCGATCAGAAAACGACAATCACAGTGTGGAGCTAATACCCACATTTTCGAGAAGATGGAAAGTTTTCATGCATTGGAGAGTAAGTCGTTAAAAACTATTTGTAAGTTAGAAATTTTTGTCTGTGAATTGACCGGATGTGAGAAAGTGATATTCTGAAAGTGCAGAGATTTTTGAAAAAAAAAGAAGTTTTTGAATTGGTTAGTAAATCGTGAATAAATATTTGTATGGGAGAAAATGGCAACCTTGAACTACGTGTTAGCACACACATTTTCGGAACCAATTTTTTTTCGTTACTGAATCATTTTTAACTAGTTGACCATCAAAATTCTCACATTTTATTTTGTATATAATGAAAAAAATGTAAGTGCAAAGTTGGCACCTACATTTTTGAAAATGAGGAAAATATTTTTGCACTCATTATTGACCGGTGAGTAACTAGTAGGTATCACCAAGCCCTCATTAGCAATTTGAGCTTGACTGATAGTGGGTAAATCTTTCCGATCTTACAATAATTATTGCACATTAATATATAGCAAGATACTCATTAGAATTAGAAGCTCAAATGACCAGCCAGAAAATTTCCTCATTCGTTAATAGTCAAAATTTTTTCTCAAATATTCTTGGATTCGACATGGGCACAGCACGTGTGGACAAAGACAACTAAAAATATCTTAAATTCAAATTGGTGATCCAAAATTGTATTTTTAAAGGTTTAAATGGTGTTAGCAGGATCAAACAACGGGAAAATGATACTATGTCAGTTCGCCGACGTTTCTGAAATATATTCTTCCATCTTCAGGGCAAGACTAAACAATTGTATCCTCCCATTGTCCTCTATATAAATAATATAGTTTACAAATCTCAGACATGAAATTTGTATGGAAAGAAATTATCAGAAGGCAATGCTAAATAAACAATATGAAAAAACTGGCACCCAATGGTATGCGGGTTTTCGCAAGAATCTTTCAGTTACAAACGAAAATTCTCTTCTTCTTTCACGAAAATGTAGATACTAATTTTGTATTGTAAGGTTGACATTTTCTCACTTCAGGTTAATTTACAAAGGAAAATATTTGTCTTACGATAAGTTACTGACGGTGGACTTTCTAAATACTTTATTTGGTTAAAACTCGCCAAGTGGATGCTCGTCAAGTTAGAACCCATCTAAATGCGTTGTTTTTTCACTAGTATATTTGACCTACAAACGAAAATGTTCGGCTTAGGAATACTCTATCGAACTGTATTCAGTTAAATGCGTTCAATCTTGTCATATAAGGAAAATCGCTTTTGCTTTCTCAAAGTGAATTCACCTTGACAACACTTAGTGTTGAGCGTCCTTCTAATCGAACTCTTAACTTAAGTTTAGTTGCACCAAGTGGTAAGCGGCACTGAAATGTCTGAAGCCGACCTTAGATTTAAGCGCTCATGTATGACCATTTAACTATTTAAGGGGTGTTTTTAACCTGAAATAATATGTTCTGTTGTTGTTTTCGAATGAAATTTACTAATAACATTCATTGAAATAGAAATATTTACTTTAAACAACTTTCAATATTTTCTACTAAGAACTTTTATAATGGATTTGATGTATTTTGTGACGACTTATAGATAATATAAACTGCTGATAACGAATTTTCTAGGCTAATATACGAACGATATTCATAGTTTGATGCAATGAATGAGTTGTGTTTCTTTGAAAGATTTCGTTTAACTAAAAAGTCTGTCTTGCATTTATTAACGTTAATAGAACACCGATTAGAATTTTCTCTGAATGGGTACAATTTTTATTGCAAACCTTGCTGCTTATATCAAATTATAATAACTCATTGGAATCGACTGTGAAGTTAGTTTTAAATGAACTGAAAACTAAACATTGATGAAAATTGTTTAGTGTTTATATTTATGTAGTTACACATTAATTTAGACACAAAGGTATCGAACACAGCACGATAGATAAAGTATCTAAATTTTGATGCCGCGCAGTATATCAAATATCCTGGCCAGCCAATGAAATGGCTTTATTGCACTAGGTTAAAGTTGCACATAATGAAATACTGAAATATCACCAGATTGAAAAAATTCAGAGTCGCTTACTCAAGTTACTGTTAAGAGACAGTCGAGCAACTGGAAATACATTTAAGCGACCCTTAAGTTCAAGCGGCATTTAACTCAACGATGCTTTTAAGCGTCACTGGTGCAAACGGGCCTAAGAGAAACGTCGGCAATACGAAGATTTATAATTATAACAGGTAGAGTGAATAGTCCAAATAATCGTTCTATATATATCATATATACCTAAAATTGTGAACATTGAAACAGTGGTAATGTGTAGGAAACTGAAATCTGGATGTCTGGGAGAATAGTCCGGTGAAAGAGGTTCCGGTTAATTATAAATCACGACTGTCCGGTGAGTCTAGACTGGAGGCAATACGATGTCGGCATAAGAGATTCAGTCAGAGTTGTTGCTGTCCTTTCATTCACCGGAACCTGTAAGGGATGTGTTGAATAGACTAGACTTATGTCCAGGATATGAAGTAGATTACACGTTCTTTCGACTTCATTACACTCCATACCGTGAATAATCAGAGAGTTATTCGTTAGCTGAAATATTGTTGGCCAGATGAGAGAGTGCCTCATAAATTAATCTGGACATAATACGTATTCATGAAAAATTGTATGTAGAATTATTATTTATGCAATAACTACAATCTCTTATTGTTTTAGCTACCAACTTTTCAACAGACATCTTCTGTCGTTTTCAAGGCAAAAATTGACTGTCAGAAAAGCGGACAATATTTCTAAATATTTCAATTTTCATTTCGGTTCATGCAACTTTCTCTCTTTCGGATATGATAATTGTATTGTTCCATTTGTCTTAGCTTTTGAAAAATCTTCTGATATTCTTTTATTCTAACTTTCAAGGAGCGTTTTGTGTTTTGTGCAATATTTTCGTTCTTTGATTTTCATTATCAGGTTTAACTTTTGTTTTATTAGCCCTGATTGTATCTTCAAGGCGGTTGTCATGTCATATTCATTTCCAATTTTTTCACATTTTTGTTAAGCTTTTCACATAAAGAATAACCCTTTATGGCTTGTTACATTTCTGCTTGGATTGTATAGTTATACTAATTTTATGTTATTTGTTCTGCTCCTTCCAAAATCATTTTTGGGTAGCCATTACTTCTGAGTGTTTTTGTGAAGTTAATGATTTCCTCATTACAATCTTGTTGGGTAGAGAATATATTTGTTGCGCTATCATACAAACATTTCGCGACTTCAGAGTTTAGTGGATGGTTGGAATTAAAATGTAGATATTGACCTCTGTTGGTTTTTTGTACTCACTAATTCTTGTGATTCAATTCTGTTTATGCACAAGTAACACATGAATCAATAAGTCCCGAGACTAGCAATGAAAACTTTTTTTTTTTAATTTTTTTTCATCAACATAATTTTTCTCTTCCAATTTGTCAATAAAATGTTTATAAAAAAAATTATCTTTCGCTTCAAAATAAGCTTCAGTTTCAGTGATGACCTTCTCATTTGAGCCGAATATTTTTCCTTGGAGAATTTTTTTAAGATCATCAAAGAGCCAGTAGTCACTTGGGGCCAATTCTGGCGAGTATGGGGGGTGAGGAAATAGATCAAAGCCCAATTCGTTCAATTTAGCTATTGTTTTCATCGACTTGTGACAGGGTGGAGAAGGATTTTTTTCTGCATGTGTGGTCGTTTTTTTGCTATTTCCCCCTTCAAACGCACCAGCAAGTCAATATAATAATCACTGTTGATCTATTTGCCTTTTTCGAGATAGTCAATGAAAATCACGCCATGCGTATCCCAAAAACTGACGCCATGACACTGCCAGCTGACTGCTGCGTTTTTGGGCACTTCGGAAGGCTTTCGCCAGCTGTGCACCATTCAGATGACTACCGCTTCGACTCTGGAGTGTAGTGATGTATCCATGTTTTGTCCATGGTCACGTAACGACGCAAGAATTCTTTTTTGTTGTGGGTAGGATAGTAAATACATTTCCATATGATATCTGTTTCATCTCAGCAATCTCACGGAGCTTCACTTTACGATCTTTCATTATAATTTTTGTCACTTCACTCACATTTTCCGGTGTAACGGCTTCCACAGGTCTACCCGACCGTTCCACGTCATTTGTGTCGGTACGCCCACGTTTAAATTCGGAAAACCACCGACAAATCGTTGCCTTTGATGGATAAGAGTCCGGCTTACATTTTTCAATCCATTGTTTCACTTGCATGGTGTTTTTACCCACTGAAAAACAATGTTTTATCAGAACACGAAACTCAGTTTTTTCCATTTTATAAACAAATTACAAAACGACTTTACTTCAACCTCGATAACTCAGCTGTTTCTGGTCCGATCGACTTAAAATTTTGACACGTTTCAAGCAGAGGTTAGAACTCTAGAAAGACATGGTTACTGGTTTACTACGAGCGCCATTTCTGGGTTAGTCTCGGGACTTATTGATCTATGTAGTATATCTAAAAATGGAAGTTGATTTTCTTTCTCGATTTCCATTGTGAATTTATCAAGATTTTATCAAGATGCTGAAGGAATCCATTTATAGTGTTCATTCCATGTTGTTAAATGATGGAAGTATCATCTACCTATATCTTTCATAATTTGGATTTTTGTACATGTTGATCGAAAGCTTCTTGCTAGAAATTTTCCATATACAGGGTGAGTCTTTGACCACTGCGTTAATTTTAACCATAGATTCTTGACGTCAAAAAAAAGATTTTCTTCCTTTAACATTTTTCCAAATTTGGCCCCGTTCAAAAGATATAGGGTGTTGAAATTACATAAAAAATTGCATTTTCACCTGTAATATTCAAACGACAATATCAATTGAAATGATCTCTTGTAGAAGGTTTTTGATAACACTCATGCATATTTTGGCATCAATAGATGTATTCCACTTCTTGTGGGTTTCTCACTACTACTCTACAGATTGGTTAAATTGCATGAAAAACAAATATCGCTTGAACTAAAGGTCCGTATCTCGTACTTCTTGGAATCATTAGTCTTTTTTGCATATAAAATCATTCCTCATCTTTTCTCCTAAATTGCACCATTCTTGAAATATTTGAAGTTAAAAGGAATTGAATCGATATAATCTTGTCCAAATTTTCTGATTTTCCCAAATCCAACTCTATGCTGAAATGATTCAATAATCAGAATTATTCAATGTTGCCATATTTTATGTCTTTATTAAATATTTCTACAAAAGATTGGGGAAATCTCTCCAGTGTATGGTTCCACCACTAAACACTATAGATGAAATTAACCACTGAACATTTTTTGTCTTACATTCACCACAAAATCTAAATAGCCATTTGCTGTATTCATTGTTAATGATGTCTAGCACCTTGTTTAATATTTAATCCAGAATAATATTCCATAATAAATAAAGAAAAAGTTTTCCATCACTCTTCGGTATATTTTGACCGTTGAAATAGGTAAAGTATTTTCTGTCAGGACCTGTTAAATTGAAGACTTGTCTTTATGAAGAGCTGGTTTTTTATAGCTTCAAGCTTTCAGGGTTCATCAAATTATATCTCTTCTAACATAGGAATGCTGCAAATTGAGCTCATATGAGTTTTAAAAACTTCGAACCCAGACTCCTAGATTTGTTTTATAACTTTAATATCTTTATTTCATACACCGATTCAACCTTGTTCACAAACTTAGGAGATAATAGAATTTGACTTAGTTTTAATATTTCTGAATGTTTGTTATGATGCATGGTTAATTAAAATTCAATCAATATTGGATCTGGAAGCTATAAGCTCATAAACAAGAAAGATTAGAATAGAATGCAATTTCTTACCATAATCATTTCATACTGAATTGAATGATTTAAAACTATCGATATTACCTATCCCTAAAAAATTTTCCACTTTTGTTTTGAAGATACAAATAACTTTTGACAGTTTCAAACAGAATCAAAACATCAAGAAACCACAGAACACTTTTTTATTTGGAACTACCCACCACAGAGACGTTATAATATTTTAATGTTATAATAATTCACTCTAATTATTCTGAGGAAAATTATAACTAAAGATCAATAATAGTTACAGATATTATCTTTAAAAAAAAAAAACATTGCAAATATTAATTTTTTCTCTCCTGGGGTTCGGTAATAAATTAATATTCTATGGTAAGGTATTAAAATTTGACATAATCTATGAATAACCATTATTCAATAGTTATGTGCTTGTTTACGTAATTAAAACAGATACTTTGATTATACAAATCAGTAATCAGTAATTATAGTCTAAACAGAATAGATTCATATTAATGACTTAACAAAAAATTTTTTATCAAAGAACACCTAGTTGATTTTTCAAAATCAAATTTAGGTATTTCTTCAAGAAAGTATAATTGCACACCTAAATCTGGAAATACTTGTAATCTATCCAGGTAAATTGTTATTGGGATTCAGTACAGAAAATACCTGTTCACTGGTCTCAGTCAAGGAGAAGAAACTTCAGAAATATCAGTGTTTGGAAAATCATAGATGGTTTTTTCTGGCTTTGAGTGAAAAAAAAAGCACAGTGACAACCCCTTGCCTTGGAAGTTTCATAGAAATGATGGTTATCATGATTTGGAAATTTTAAGAAGAAAATTACAAATGTATGATGATATCACTCAATAATTCTGAGTTTTTTTTGGAATTTCTCACTAGAAAGGCATGGTTTATAATCTTAAAGTAGAAAGAAAATATAGTAGAACAACAAAAATCTATGTTTATGGTGTTGAATTTTTTTTACCAGAAAATAAGTATTTTGTATCTTCCTTCTGGATATGGACCTCATCGGATGTAACATGAGTGAGTGAATCATTACTTAGAGGGAAAATAATGTTTTTAAGCAATTCAGATTCAATAGTGGATGCTGTGGAAGGTATTTTTCATTCAAACTAAACTGGACTACAGAGGGGTATTTGCCCAATGTGAAAACTTAAAATGCTTATAACTTTTCAACGCAGCTGAATATAGAAAAACCGTAATGGAAAAAGTGTTTCTTTTGATCTCAAGAACCTATGGTTAATATTAACGCAGTGGTCAAAGACTCACCCTGTATAAATCAGCTTAACTGGAAGAGTGTGGGATCCCTTTGCCAATCTGAATTATTATTGAGAAAAAGTGTGTTCGAATTAAAAATATATTGTACTTTCACTTTTGCATTCATGCTAAGTGTAGTTCTTTCACATAAGTTGAATCATCTTCAAGTTTTTTTCTTACGATTGCAAGTGTTTTAACTTTTGGGATATTGGTGAATGAATTCATGGTATCGAGGCTGACCAAAATGTCTTCTTCAATGATTCCTTATTTTTCCTATGAAATTCTCTTATTTTTAATCATAGATGCTAAATGATGGTTAATTTCTGGGACCCATAATGGGCAGCAAAACAGAATTCATTTTATGTATGTTTCGTAGACCATATACCATAGATGGGGAGGTTTGCTGAAGTGTAATCTTAGTTTGGATCTAATAATTGTTGCCCCAATAATGATTACATAAAAGTTCCATCATTAAAAATTTAAATAAATGAATGTCTTCATTTCCTCAATTGTTTAAAATTCATACATTGATCGATAAATATTAAATGTATTGCATTAAAGAAATATTGTTCCGATGTAATAGTGAATGTATCAATTCACACTCCAACGTTCGTGTGTTTTATCTATAGATTGACAACAGGAGCTGCTTTCATTGATTTATCCTCGGTATATGACATTGTATGGAATGATGGATTAATTTTCAACTCTATACCCATTTGAAGTGTGAAAAATGCTTGTATTATTAGAAAATATGAATTCGTGTTTTTGTTGACAACAAGAGTAGCAATTTCAGAACATTGGAAGACGGAACAAGGAACAATTCTAGCTCCTTTACTTTTCAATTTATATCTTAGTGATTTACCCAAGACATCATCTCAGGAATTTGTAGATGCTGTGAGAATTTTGGAAATCCCTAAACTTACCTACCTGAACTTTTGTATACGTCCGAACTCTTTCAGTTATTAAAATTCATTCTGTCTACACTTCTCAAGGTAGTCACTTCTAGAAGTAAATTCTCTCTCAAGACGCTCTCGTGCACAGTATCTTCAAGTAAGTTCACTTATCAATTTACTTTTCACGAGTCCATAACGGCACTCAGAACTACAAGTTCCTCTAAAGATCTCTCAAAATAATCTGTTTTCGGGTCAGTTAGTTACCCTAGTTTATGTGTATGTGATTTACTCAGTTGAAAGTCTCTACGTAAAAGAAAAAGGTTGTGAATTGTGAACCTGTGACGCAATTACATATCGCCAAGGCACAATTCATCAGTGGAAGTTTGAGAAGCTTTATCCAAAGCGCCTGCACTTTATTCAGAGAAATCTACCATCGACGATTGAAGCAGAGCTGTGGTGAACTCCAAACAACAAATAAGGTCAGATCTCTTTATCATTTATATTACCAGAAGTGCATAGATTGAGCAAAGAGGTTCAAATCCTTGGTTATTATAGACACCTAAAAACTCTTTCTGTGAGTGTAATCTCAAGTGCCGAACATTGTGTAACTATTCTTATCTGTGAATACATAATTCTATGATAACTACAAACTTGTTTTTATTCCCCTTGCAAATTTCTTTTCTACCAAAGATAATTTTTGGATCTACTGTTTTAGTATAATCAGCGACTCCCGAAGTCCGCTGCCCTTCATTAAGCGGGTGATTATTATTATTTCTAATTTGTACCCGCACAAATTGGTCCTTCGAGCCGGATCCAAGAATTCGACTTTGGTAGAGTTAGCAAGATTGTGAATTTTATGTGTTCACATATTCTGTGAGTCTGTTCTTTTTCTTTCTAATTTGTTAAATTTCTTCATTTTTTATATTTAGAACATTTAAGCTCTATTTAAAATGGAAAACGTATCTTATAATAACCTTAAGTCTAAACGCTCAACATTCAAAGCAAAAATAACCAGGACTATCAATTGGTTTGATCAAAACTCTAGATCAGAATCAAATCCAAAGGTTTTAAAGAGATACCTCGAATCACTCGAGGCTGCTTTCAAAGGTTATGACGAAGTTCAGGATTCTATTGAACTTTTGCCGAATTACGAAAATTGTGATGATGAAAATCGTGAGGAAGTAGAAGTGAAATTCCATACCATTGCTGGAAAAATTGAACTTCAAATTGAACAATTGTCAACCTCTAATATTAGAACTTCTATTCCTCAAGGACATTGTAATATTAGCTTGCCACAGATTAATATAATACCGTTTAAGGGCTATGCCTCTGAATGGACTCCTTTTTACAATTATTTGATGCTATGATTATATCAAACACCTCTCTCTCTGCAATTCAGAAGTTTATATATTTAAAAATGTCATTGCGAGATGAACCACTCAAACTTATAGAAGGTTTATCTGTAATTGATAAAAATTTCAGAAATTGCTTTAAGTATTTTGAAAAAAAGGTATGAGAATAAGTTGACAGTGATCAACACTCATTTCATTTTCATATTAGAGACTACTCCAATGACAAAATGTAATGCTGTAAACTTAAGAGAATTTGTAACCAATTTTAAAAGAAATTGGGATTCTTTGCATAATCTGGGTTATTCTGAGGCAGAACTGTTAGAAGTTTTCCTCATTTATGTTCTTAGCAAAAAGACTGACGTCAATACTAGAAGAGCTTTTGAAACTGAAAGGAATAGTGAACAACTACCATCTTCAAATCAGTTCTTCGAATTTTTAGAAAAAGAAGTTTAGTTTTGAAAATTTAAGTAATTCTGAGTTACCAGTGATCAATAAAAATTGAGATCTCCCAATGAAACTTCTCTTTACATCGCTAACATTCATGATTCATCAAATTCACAAAAATGCTCTTTCTGCAATGACATATCACACAAAATTTATTCTTGCGACAAGTTTAAAGGCAAATCTCTTATTGAAAAGAAACATTTCGTGAATTCTAAAAACTCTGCTTCAATTGTCTGGGTAACGGTCATCAGGTCAACCAATGTAGTTCTAAAAGACTTTGCGTGGTGTGCTCCAAAAACATCATTCTTTGCTTCATCCCAATCAATACTTACAGTCTCGCAATTCACAAAATTCTTCTCATGCGGGACATCATGCTGAGGTTTCTTCTCGCACCTCTAGCCTAAATAGTTCGCATTTCAACTCACCAACCAAGACTTCCTCTCTCCTCAAATTCCGGATCTCAAGGCCAACATGAATCCACAGTCCAGGGAGGAAGTCGAATATAGTGTTCTCAAAGGTTCTCAGGCATTCTCTGGTATTTCCACAAAATATAACCATGTTCTTCTGGCTACCGCTAATGTATACTTAGACAACTCTCAAGGGCACAGAATCAAGGCCAGAGCCATTCTCGACAACGGATCTCAAACTTCATTTATCAAGGAAGACTTAGTCAAGAAACTAGGCTATGTGCCTTACAACCACTCAACCATAGTTTCAGGAATAGGATTGAGCAATAATCGTTCTACAAAAATGATAGATCTCACTATCTTTTCAAATGTTCCTCCATATCAAAAGTTTCAGCTAAAATGTGCTATTCTTCCGAGTATAACATGCCAACTTCCACAATTCAAGTTGAATGTATCTCAGTGGAACATCCCTAGTGAATTGAGACTAGCGGATCCCGATTTCGCTACACCTTCAGATATCGACATGCTTATCGGTGCCGGTCTATATTATGAGTTACTTTCCCAAGGCAGTTTTTCTCTTGGTAAAAATCTACCTACTCTTACCAACACCCATTTGGGATGGGTTGCTGGAGGTTCATTTCAACTCAGCAAAGGACACAAGCTCAGAAATCTCTCTTGAGTGTAGCTCGAAATGAACACAGCAGCATTTCTCTGCTGTCTCGAGAATCTGAGGAATCGGAACTTGAGCAGTAAATCTCTAGATCCTGGAAGCTAGAAGATGTTTCCAAAGCTATGCCTCTCTCTCCAGTTGATGAAGCTGCAGAAACATCGTTCATCAATACAACCAAGGACTCAATGGATGGCAGGTTTCAACCATTAAAACCATTAAAATCTCCAAAGGAAAATCTAAAACTTGGAGATTCCTTCGCCATAGCTCGAAAAAGGTTTGGCAACCTAGAAAAAGGATTTTTAAAAGATCCCCAATACTATGCACAGTATAAACAGAACCATCGAAAATGTTATCGTTCTGTTCCTGATTTCAAAATAGGATCCTTGGTTCTTTTGAAGGATGAGGATACCCCACCACTAAAATGGCCTTTAGCTAGAGTATTGGAAGTTTTCCCAGGGAGGGATAAAAAAATAAGAGTAGTAAAGCTGAAAACGGCAGATGGAATCTTCACTAGAAGCATTTCTAAATTGTGTCCCCTTCCCATATCAGAAGAATCTGAAAATTAGACTCACTTCTCCTATTGGACAACACTTATCGTTTCCTATGAACTGTGATTCTCTTGCTTTTCTCGTTAGTTGATTGCTTTATTCTCTCCTTTTATTTTTTCTTTTATATTTGTTTTTATTGGCACGATTCTTGTTGAAGCTAGAAAACATCAACAGGCGGGAGTATGTTGCGATATTCTCGCAACAAAGGCAGTTCTTGGAATTTGGGGTAGCGGCCGTCAATTCCAAGAATGCCTTCTGTCGGACGGAATTTTGGAAATCCCTAAACTTACCTACCTGAACTTTTGTACACTCTTTCAGTTATTAAAATTTATTCTGTCTACACTTCTCAAGGTAGTCACTTCTAGAAGTAAATTCTCTCTCAAGACGCTCTCGTGCACAGTATCTTCAAGTAAGTTCTCTTATAAATTTACCTTTCACGAGTCCATAACGGCACTCAGAACTACAAGTTCCTCTAAAGATCTCTCAAAATAATCTGTTTCCGGGTCAGTTAGTTTCCCTAGTTCATGTGTATGTGAATTACTCAGTTGAAATTCTCTACGTAAAAGAAAAGGTTGTGAATTGTGAACCTGTGACGCAATTACATATCGCCAAGGCACAATTCATCAGTGGAAGTTTGAGAAGCTTTATCCAAACCGCCTACACTTTATTCAGAGAAATCTACCCTCGACGATTGAAGCAGAGCTGTGGTGAACTCCAAACAACAAATAAGGTCAGATCTCTTTATCATTTATATTACCAGAAGTGCCTAGATTGAGCAAAGAGGTTCAAATCCTTGGTTATTATAGACACCTAAAAACTCTTTCTGTGAGTGTAATCTCAAGTGCCGAACATTGTGTAACTATTCTTATCTGTGAATACATAATTCTATTATAACTACAAACTTGTTTTTATTCACCTTGCAAACATCTTTTCTACCAAAGATAATTTTTGGATCTACTGTTTTAGTATAACCAGCGACTCAGGAAGTCCGCTGCCCTTCATTAAGCGGGTGATTATTATTATTTCTAATTTTGTACCCGCACATGCTGATTATATTACTATTGCTCATTACCGTTTGGATTTCTATACTCTGGAAAACATACTATCATCTGATTTAGAAATTATAAAGAATTATTTTATTGAATTGCGATCATGTCCCCATCCCAACAAAATAGAGGTATCTTGTTTCCATCTGAATAACCATGAAAAATATAAGAAATTAGATGTAATTTTCAATGATTCTCCTACAGAACATAATTTCTATCTTGAATACTTAGGAATTAAATTAGATTCATCTCTCAATTACAAGGCTCATTTAGATGATCTGAGCATAAAACTGAGAACTTGAATAATATTCTTCAGAAATCAGCTGGATCATCTTGGGGTGCTGGTGCTTCCACTCTTCGCACAGCATCTCTAGCCTTAGTTTTTTTTGCAGTATTGTTCCTCTGTTTGGTTTAATAGTACACATACACAAAAAATCGGTGCACAATTGAATACATCAATGAGAATGATAACTGGCACCTAATGATTCATTGGTTACCAGTTTTGTCTAACATTGACCCTCTCCATATTCGCAGATAGACTGCAGCTCTGAATTCTTAGAGAAAATATCTTTCTTTTCCTTAATTATTTCCAATTATTTTATACATTCCACAAACTAAAGTTCCAAGATCGAAGACACGTAAACCATTCTGGTATAATACGTTCTTCAAAATGAACATCAGCCATTAAGAATTAAGGAAGATTGAGTGGAACTTTATGAAATGTTCAAAAAATCTCATTTCTGGTACATCTGAAAAAAATCTGAGTGTTAATCTTCCAAGAAAAATTTAACAGTTCTTAATCGTTGGAGAACAGATCATGGTCGTACCAATAGCATGCTATTCCGATGGAACTCAGTTCCAAGCGCAAGTTATGAATGTGGATATGCATAAGAAACAATACCTCATCTCATCATGTCCCATTGTCCCATATATAAATTTTCTACATGGTTTTAATCTTTTTTAAAATATTGCTCTGCCAATTAACTATTTCAATCTCGAAATTAAGAATGTCTTTTCAAACTTTTTCAACAATTCTATATGTTTTAAATTGGTAGAAATGTTTAGAATTATTGTTTAGGCAATAACCATAATTTATTATTGCTCTTTCAACCAACGTTTCAACAGATATTTTCTTTGGTTTTCAAGGTAAGACAGCCTATGGAAACTAGATAAAAAGTTTGCGGAATTTGCGACATCAAAACGCATGTGGTCTATTTTTGTTTGATTTGAATGATAACTAAATGTTAACTTGTTCTTTTTGTTTTAGATGCATGATTGAGATGTGGTTATTGTGTTTTTTCAATTGTAGCCAGAGAAAAGTGAGGAATAAATCACCAAAATATCTTCATTCTCAATATTTATACATTGTAAAAAATAAAATTCTGCGCTCAAACTCCTCAGGAGTTTGAGAATTTTTTTTTCAATCAAACCATTTTAATTTGAATTAACCTAAATTGATTACGCCAAATGAACTATTTTTCTTGATTAAAACAACCTAGTAGATTATAGAGAACAGCTAAAACATTCGACTGAAACTTTTTACATTTCAGCGAAATGAAAGAAACAACTGATTCAACATAAACATACAATTACAAGAAATTGTTTATGCACTTGTCTCAATATCCATAATTGATTGATACAAATACATTATTCTAAATAGGTTTTAACGAAACCATTCGTTCGTTTCATTTTTATTTGTTCAATAGAACGAAGGTACGGTTGTCGTAAATTCTGTCAGTTGATGCAACGACTACAGTTTCTTGAGACAAGAATCTCGTGAGATTATATTATTCGCCTCATTTACTTGAAGAAAACTATAAATATTTGAATGAAATTGAACATATAATTGTTGCAATATGAAGTGACATTTGTAAAAAATATTGCGTAATTGATTTAATAAAACGAATTAATTGTAGCAATTTTTTATATTGGCTGCAATTAAATCAAAACTCTATCTTATATATTAAATATATCCCATTTAAATGCAATTATTTGTGCATTTTACTCACAATATTGTTGTATCCGGTGATAAAGATGACATGGAATACATGATGCGCAAGCTAATTAAAGAATACGAGAAGTGGGGCTTAAATGTCAACTTAGAGAAAACCAAATATCTTTGTGTTGGTGGAGAACCGGGTGATCTGGTATTGGATGATGACAGGGATGAGATGATAACCCACTGCCTGGACTATAGCTTTTGTAGCGGCACTCTGTCAGCGGCAGGGGAGTGTATAGGGATCTCTTGGCGGCACTCTATATAGCCACGCATAACTTAGTTCACAGCGCTTCGGTGGCCTAGAGGTTTGCGCTCAAGTTTCACACCGACTAGGTACTAGGTGCCGGGTTCAACTCCCGGCGACTCCCCCAAAACTTCTAACCCCTGCGTCTATGGCATGGCGCACACAAGCCATACTGATGAGTCCAAATGTGTGCGCCAGGGACGAAACGCATAAGTAGGGATATAAATTCCTTCGATTCTACATTGGTGACCCCGACGTGATGGGAACGGTTGTCTTTACGACGTGTCTTGGAAAAGCAGAAGGTTGACGCTTGAGGTATACTCGCTCCCTCTCTGCAACTACCAACGAAACTCTAGACGCCTTTCCCATTCCGTACAATATTCATAGTCTGCCGCGGTATTGCGGTATATTATCAATATAAAAGAGAAATTATTATTCTGTGAAGAAAAATAATGATTACATACAAATGTTTTTTTTTTTTGTTTTATCAAATTATTCTTTTGCTAGTGTCAAAAACCCTTCAATTTAGCTCAAATCAATCAGTTTCTTAACCCAAGAAACTTTCACTTGACATAAGAGATATTATCATTTTTATCGACTGAATTCTCGACCCATTCAACTAAGATCCTTTAAATCAACTACAAATCGAGTTTCAGTGAAATGTAATATTTATTTACATGAAACCAAAATTTTTATTCTACGAAAAGTATCAATAGTTACATACTAATTAATATTTCCGTTGGATCAAATTTTTTTACCACATGAGTCAAAAACTCTGAGCTTGGTTGAAACTAATCAGTTTCTTAACTCAAGAAACTTTTATTTAGGGTAAACGCCATTCTCAACCGTAGAGGGCGGTAGGGTCAAGTACTTTATGCATTTGGCTGTATTCAAACGTACGGAGTACTTGAGACAAATTAATATGGTTTGAGATCAGGAACTATTTTTTACAGTGTAGTGCACTGAAAATTAATAGGTTCATCTAGAGACTACAAATATTCTTAATGACAGGACGTTGTTAAATTTTCTGAAATGGTTACTTCTATTGTCAACAAAAAAAAAACACGAAACCTTTTATAAGACAAAATATTGATCTTACCATTTCTCCAAAACGCAGGTAAGTGAAGAATTTAAAAATCTACATTTTTCCGAATTGTGTCATTAAGATGACAAATGAAAATACAACATAGAAGATGATTCTCTTAACTTCAGAACTTCTTTACTATATCCGTCCCTTCCATATTTTAGCTGATCGATTGAAATCTGCACCCTTAACAAATATCCTCCATACTAAATTCTACGTTTTCCTTATTCATAAATGCGAACGAATCCGACTCACCTCCATATTACCACAATTGGAATGAATGAGATGCTAACACGATCTCTTCATTAGCATTTATCTCTTCACATTCCCAACTCTCGGCTCATCATTCCCTATTAACATATCCATTCATCGGATATCCATTTGAAGTTCCGGCACGTACTGCCACCAAAAGAATGTTCCGTCAGAAATGGCAGTTAAACACCATCAAAGATGACATTCAAACAGAAAAGCGCCTAGTCCCGGAAGCAATTTATACCAATTTAAGCGTCTCAATCCGCCGCGCTTAAATTTTCACGCTAATGAATAATCTGCAATTAATTTCCTTCAGCATTTTCCGCTAGTCATAGCACTCATCTCCAACGCGAATGAATAACTAGAGAGAGGGAAAAAAGCCAATACCACCGTTGCTAACTTCATTGTGTGGATCGAAGGGGAGAAAAAAGTTCGCTGTGGATTTAATTCACTGACACATTTCCTAGCAGCCGACAGGGGCGCCAGCAATGGGGTTACTGTAGGAATATTACTCTTCAATTTTGGGGAGGATAACATTTTGCCATTCGTATTTTTTGACGCTACCTGTAGAGGAATTAAAATGTTTGGAGTACGACCCTAAATGTTATAAATTTCGAAAGAGAAACTGAAGATTTCTAATAGGATCAATGTGTGAATATCTCGGTTGAGTTCGTTTTTTGATCAAATATTTTCACGGGTTTGACAACTGTGAGCATCTATTCCGAAGTTTGGTTTCCTCAACAACACCTGAAATATCTATCTGTAAATTCAACGAGTGGGAGTTTTTGAGTTTGCGGAATGGAAAGAAAGATGATTAGTGAAGGAACTTACCGATAACTAAGAACCGAAGAACTAAGTCACTCGTTATTTGTATAAATACGAAGTTTTATCATAATTGAGTCATTAGTCATTGAACAATCGTGTATCAAAGTTTCAACCGGGAAGAAATTGTGAAGTATGAAGTAAATCGAACTCGCACTGTCATCAAGTTCCTTACTAAGAAGGAAAATAAGTTCAAACCATATTGCAAGACATGTCATTCGTTTACCGAGACTCCTGCCTTGTTGAAACTATGGTTTACAAGTGGCATAACTTCTTTAAGTAAGGCAGGGACTTACTTGAAGACGACCAGCGTCCATAACGACCGATTGTGACGACTACCCCGGTAATTATTCAAAAAGTGAAAGAAGTAGAAGAGAAAGAGGTCCGTCTGAAGAAAAAACGACTCGCAGAAATTGTTGAAGTATCAGATACAACCATTTTTTAAATTCTTCACGATTATCTTGGCATGACTAAAGTGACTGCAAGATGGGGGCCGATACTGCTCACGCCACCCAAAAGAACAGGGCATGTACTATTCTCGAGAATTTTGGTTCTCTGTACTGAAGACTGAGATGAAATAGTGGCTCGGATTGTTACTGAACCTGAATCCGAACAGAACTGTATGCAGTGGCACAAAAAGGGCACACGATTACCCAAAAACTTTAAGGTGACACAGTCGGCGGAGAAAATCATGGAAACAGTCTTTTGGAACTCAGAACAGTATCAGTTGACAGAGACACAAAGGTGTCTCCATAACAGGAGAATACTACGTTTTAATTGTAGAGCGGTTGTAGAAGCCATCAAAGAAAAGAGGAGGGGAGAATTGACCAGAGCTGTTCTCCTACATTACAACGCGCCTGTTCGCAAGAGCCTCGTTGCAATGGCAGCACTTGAGAAAGTGGGCTTCAAAATGTCGGCTCATCCCCCTTACAGTCCTGACCAAGCTTCCAGTGTTTATTATATATTCCCACACTTGAACTAATAACTTCATGGGAAGAAATTTTCAAGTGATGAAAAAGTGAAAGCGGACTCGGCGTATTTTTCAGGCCAAATAGTTTTTGGCGCTCTCATTTACCTGAACAAAGTGTTCATAGAGCTGTTCTATTTTCTATTTTTCGAATATTCGGGAAAAATTCCGTAAAGACTCGCTGAAGAAGAATCCGTGGTCAAAATCGATTCTATCCGTCCGTTCTTGGACACGATTACGTCCGAACGGAATGAGCTAGAGAGATGAAATTTTCAAGGTATGTCGGAGGAATGAATAGCTCAGACGAGTTTTTGAGCCAAATCGGTCCAATGATTCAGTAGTTATAAGTCTCAAAATCGATTTGTTTTATAACAACCAGAATACCCATCGGATCAAGTTGTAACTTGAAAGATATTTGAACTTTCTTAAAAAACTCCCAAGAGAAAAAGTTTTCAATAATTTATAGATCATAATATAATAGACGTATGGAAACAATAGTTTGAGTATGTAAGGACGTTATTACCTTCTCATATATAATTCTTCATATTTCATTGTTGCAGCCCCTTTTCATCTGAAGATATGTTAATTTTATCATTTACACTAAAGAAAAAAGAAATTACAAAAAGTCCGTCAGAAGTATCTGTGATCGATGCTATCCCAGATACTGATTCGATTGACAAGGATCGGACTTATTAATCAGTTTCAGTTGGGGGAGAATTAATCGGAATTATTTATTATTGAAACAATATCCATTGTCAAAATTCAGGAAAGCACTGACGTAGGTTTTCAGGAGAAGAGAATTGAAGCTTCGAACCAAACTATTGATTTGAGATATAGGTTGGTTCATTCATTGAGGTGTTTGAATATGTATCACATTGTTCCGGAGTATGTGAAAAGACTCTCGTTAATCTGAACAGAGTGCTTATTTATAGCTTTGTTATAATTTGAAAGTTTACTCGCAAGTAGTTCAACAAGAGCACCAAACCCATCGAAGCTCACGTAAGTGTTTTCTAAATTTTTCTTATAACTTTCATACTGGTTACTTTGTTTGCCAATAAGTATTTCATTCAATTTTTTTCAATTCGGACTGTTGCGATATTCCCACAACAAAGGACAGTTCTTGGAATTTAGGGCCACGCCCGTTACTTCCAAGAATGCTTTCTATCGGACGGAATTTTGGGAATCCCTAAGATGAGCAGGTACTTCGTTCGATCTTTCTCAATTATTCCAGAAAACTCTAAATAGAACCCTCCCTCAGTTCAGTTCTAGTTTGACCACCAGTGTGGTCAGTTCTACTTTACCAGTATGTTTTACTTTTCAACAGTAAATACAGCACTTTAAACTCTAAAAGTTCCTCGTCGATTAACATAATCTCTGTCATATACATTTTCTCCAGTTGGGTCAGTTAGGTACCATAGTTTATGGTGAATTATTCAGCTGCGATTGTCCCAAGTAAAACAATAAAGTTGTGATTTGTGAATCTGTGAAGCAATTGCATATCACCAAGCCACAATTTGTTAGTGAAAATCTCAACCGAAGTACCTGCACCTTATTCTGAGAAATCTACCCTCGACGATTGAAGCAGAGCTGTGGTGAACTTCAAATTAGAAAAATAAGAGGTCAGATCTCTTTATTATTTAATATTACCAGATTGAGCAAAGAAGTTCAAATCCTTGGATTTTGTAGACATTTAAAAACTCTTCTCTGTGAATATAAACTCTCAAGTGCCGAATATTCTTTATTTTTCTTCTCTGTGAATATATAATTTTGTTACAATTAGAAACTTATTTTATTCACATTTTAGACATTTTTTCTACCAAAGATAATTTTTGGATCTACTCTTAGAGTTGTAACCTACGGTTGCACGTATGCCTGTCGGCTGCACAGATTGTTACGGTGAGGGGTGAGTTTCAAAAATCAACTTCACAGAACTCAGCTTTTGTTGGGTGCCAGGTTTAACAAGTAAACCGAGAGAAATCTTGCTTATACTCAATATAAAGAAAATTATTTTTAAAATTTAATCAAACTAGAAATTTACAAAATATGTTCTAAACAATTATTGCTGAAGGCAATATTATTTATTTATAATTTTTAATTTTTATTTATAATAAAAAAAATATATACAGATACAAATTTGGCTTTATAAACATGTAATGGACTCCAGACAGAATTTGGATATGTTCAAGTTAGAAACAAGAATTTTGAGACCTCACTTGTGTTTATTCCAGGTATTTTAATCCAAATTTTTGAATATTCAGAGTTGAGTGTCGTAGAAGCTTGCTGGGTAGATAATAACCAACTTATTTTTGGATGGCCCGATACTTAATTCAGTTTGGTGGAGGCCTTTCAGTTTGGTGGAGACTTGTTCAAATTGGTGGAGGCTCGTTGGTTGGATACTAGCCAAAAATATTCTGATCTTCGTAAGTCAGTTGCTTAGATGATTGAGATTTCCTCCCATGTCGACTGATACTCCAGCATGCAGTACAAAATAAATGAAAATTAGTTTAGGTCAAATGGTTATCAACTTAAATTCTGTTCTAACTCTTCTGGCAATATGATGATAAAAACCAGTAAATGTTTCACAAATTCTCAGCCCAAACAATTTCAGCGATATAATTAATAGTAACAAAAATTAAATATATTTTTAATCATATATTATAGTCTACTTTCCGGAAAGAGAAATAAAATCAAGTTCAATATATCTTCTGAACTAATAATGAATATTATAAAGTTAAGAATTGAAATTTAGATAAATGATCCGAAAGAACCATACAAAAAGAGTATAAAAATGAGGATAAAAAAAAGGGAGCATGTACTCTCTGGCAACTGAAGAAATGAAAGAAAAAATAAATGTAAATAAAATCCCAATCTCTCTGAATGTGAGCAAGGATTAAATAAAGAAATTTGTTGAATGAAATTCCTGAACAAGGAAAAACAAAAGATAAATTTAATTGAATCAATTAATTAAGATAAAATCATTTACCAGAAATCACACTCACTTCTTGTCACCTCTTCACAACGTCTTCTCTCAAATCTAAGTGACCTTCAAAATCGTTTATAAAATGAAAATTGAAAATGACCTCCTCCCTCCTCGCGACAATCGGGTCTCATTTTTCCGTGAAGTACGGAAGCATTGGCGGCACGGCGATAGGGACTACGGGATGTAACGCAAAATCGTTACAGAGTATAACCAGCGACTGAGGAAGTGCGCTTGACTCCATTAAGCGGGTGATAATTATTTACTCTTAATTTTGTACCCGCACACGGACGTATCCCAGAATCCCAGTTATGAACTTGTTCATTCTTTCAGGCATCACACTGTTAAATCCTGCAATTCTTTTAACCTGTATGAGATTTGAACTAGGAATGTCCTGATGTTTCCGTTTTTGTTATTACAAGTTACATCGTTAGTTGTTAATTTCTCATTTTTCTGTACTAGTTACTAAATAGTAGACCAATCCAATAGTTCTTCATTCTGTTCTTCATTTCGACTTAAGATATAAATTTTACCAAATGACGTGAACGACTCCATGTTATTTCAGAGTGAAAAATAACGAAACAACCCACTTTGTGGGATAATTCCTGCGGGCGCTGCTGAGTAGAAGAGCTAGTGAATCCCAGGACGGGTGGATGTGAAACGGGAATGTCGGAATGGCTTGAGTATAAATGATGAGGGTCCTCCAGTGAGGCGAGTTGATTTCATGGGTTTTTTCCTAATTAAAACGTCTATAAGGAGACGCACCTGTCTGCGCTTTTTATCACGATGTCTTTCATTGTACGAAGATAATGAAAGTAAAGTATCAGTTCTGAATTTGACAAGTAAATTGAAAATTTAATATTTAAGGTTCTGATTAATGTGTGCCATGTTGAGAATGCTTGGAATAAAAATCCTCTATGACGTGACAATGAATACAAGAATTGACTAGAGAGTTGGGCGGTTTGCTCAAAATTTATTTGATTTCTTTGAGCAAACGACCTATACTGGTTACTGTATTCACGATGTTTCACATTTCATAACTGCAAGAAAAATTACATCTTTTGAGTATTATTTACAAAAAAATTAATGTTGCATCAACTCCGCGTGAACGAAAACTTCCGGTGACCAACGCGGCTTCAACTCCGGTATTTGAGGCCTCTGTGTAAATGTGATGGTAGTCCTGGTAGTTTTCAAGTAATTTATTGAATTATTTTGATAAAATAGTAACGGCTTTTAGTGGTGGTTTTAGTCACGGTTCTATATCTTAAGTGCTAAGGAGTATTTCTTGTGATGTTGACTGGGTAGCTTCGACTAAATCTTGATGATGAGATCACCCGTGCTATCTCATATCCATTGTAAGGATATCACCAGCCTTCATTTTTTTGAGGCTGCCTATGTATCTATATATCAATTGGTATTTTCATCGCACATTTGATTCTAATGGTGAAAGATTCTATTTCGTCTTATTTTATTGAATTTTATTCCAGGAGAAAGATTGGTAACCACTCTGCTTCTTCTAGCGGTCATTACATTGCATCTTGCGCCAAAATCAATGGATAGTTAAAACTAGATAGATAAATAGATAAGAGATAAGAGATAGATAAAACTGTGGATAGTTTTATTTTCAATTGGAGATATAGGTTGGTTCATTTATCGGGACAGTTTTATTAGTATAATTCTGTTTCAGAGTACGACAAAAGACTCTATAACAAGCGCGCAAAAGTTCTTGACCTCACACAAATGCTTTTCTGAAATTTCCTTTCTTGTGTGTACTTGCTAAGCAGCTATCGTTATATCCATAGAGATGATATAATTTCGAAAGCTCGAGATGAAAGAAAAAGGAGTAGTCTTTTAATTGCTGCATTCCCAAAAATAATCAACAGTATATATGTCCATTTTTTTCAAATAAAAGAGGTTTGATTCTAAGTCCATAAACACAATCGCATCTCTTCAATCCACATCCTGAAATTTATATTCTATTACATCTTTCAGTTTTCCATCAATAGGCACTAAACTGTTTTTTATGGAACCATTGCTTGCGGTGAAGTTATCATCGCACAATCTAATGTTATCGGATAACAATAAAACTGGATGGCGAACAAAAGCCGGGGAATATCAACTGCCATAATCATAAAAGCATGGAAGGCGAAGAAGAGAAGAAAGTCTGAAGTGTAATCTGAACTTAGCAGACAGACATAGAGCAGTTTCCGCTGTCCATTGCACTGCCGTCCGAAACCGGAACTCATGACTCCAGGCTAAGATATTTGTGCGTCTCTATTTACTCAACCGAATGAAGTTTACGTCACTTGTCCTGTCAGAGCAGAGGCGTTTTAGTTCGATGTGTTGGATCGTGATGGAACAAATACAGTTCCGGATGTTTATCAAGTTGCCGGCGTGACTTTCGGCAATAAGTTGAAGCGGGAGCTTTCGATGAATACGCTCCATGTTTGTTATTGCAATTTTTCAAAACAAGTATATATATACATATCATTTTGAACTTTCGGCTTAGAAAACAAATGTAAGCAGGGGTTGGTGACGGGGTGCCATACAATTTAGTGTACATACAGAATTTGATCGAGATCCCATGTACAGTTTTTGAGAAATCGCAAAATGGTCACTTTTAATACGCCCCTTTGAACTCCTTCAGGTGAAAGTGACTGCCGTATGTACAGATCCTGTTTCCTATAGCTGAATTGGAGGGATCAGGCCGAATTGCAGAACCAAGCTTCTTCTGAACTGAGTTCATTCCGTCGGTCAGCATTTGTGCTGGGATTTGAAGCACTACTCTCCTTATTTCCTCCATCAAATCGAAGAGGGTTCTGGGCTGATTTTCATATACTTTAGATGTCAGGTAGCCCAAAATTTTCATTGAACAAGTTCTATCGAATTGTCAAATTTAAATTTTGTGAAGATAGAACGTAAGATCTTTCTCAAATTTGCTATGTAACTATGCAGTGTTTCATTTTTCTTTTTGTATGCGTTCTTGGGCTACCAAGCAGTACGAATTCTCCTTGGTGATTTTGATGTTCGATGTTGAATACATCAACCCAACTCCGCATGATGTAACGGTCTGGTTGTGACATGACGTGGAATATGAAAGTGAACTAAGTTTCTAATTCTCGCGGAAAACATGCGTTCTTTTTGAGTAACACTGTCGAAGAAAGAATCTTCACGACAAATAGAATGAATATCTTATTTTAGTCTCAATTTAAATTCATTCCGAAATGAATTCTCATGAATTCTTCAAGATGAGCTTCATGTTGTAATTAACGATTCATGCCAACACGATGTGCACTCTAACGAAGGTATAGCGAAATCCGTCAAATACTCATATAGGATCTACGTTGATTTAATTAAGCGCAAGGAGTAACCGGAGAGGGCCAAGTGGTATTCCGTACCATTTAACAATCTGTTGAATGAGTTCATTCGATTTAGCTCGAACTAAGACCAACTAATTCAATTAACCATTGAATGACGCTCACCTGAAGCTGAGTAAACTTTTGTTCCTTCGCATATTGAATGTACGGTCAGGAGTAGAAGCACCAACGCTGGAACAAAAAGAACATTTTGTTACTCAATCATCAATTAATTCGTTCTAGTTGCTAGTAAAAATCCAATTATGTATGCATAGTAAACACACCGTTTTGAACAGTAAGAATGCTTTATATCTATTCACAAGATCAATGGAAAATTACAACAAAGAATCTTTTAGAAGATTTCCAGGATAATAATGCAAAAATGTTGTAGGCACTAACGTGCGATCTTGTTGCTTTAGAACTCTTCTAGAATACTGTGTAGATATATTCAAACTCTAGAAAACTATATCTTCAAATTATTCGTTTTTCAGAGATGAGAATGATATAATTTGAATTATTGTGATGAAACAGCGTATCAAAAAATTCTTTTTTGAATATTTCAAACGCTAAATATTTGAAGGGTTATTTCGAATAATAGGCTTTTATTAATCATAAAAAAATCGATAATTGAACCGTTTCTTACAGGGTTTAGGACTTCAATGCTAGCGGCAACTGATAACAATAAAACTGCAAGGTATACTTCATTCATAACACAGGCCTACAGAAAAAAAAAATTTTTTTTGGTGCCTAGAATTTTTGAGCTGATTTTAACTATATTTTTATTGCTGAATCTAAATATGATAGCAGTTTTTCTGTATCAGTTCTAGATTTTTAGATAAATTCACTTATCTATCAATGCTTTTTCCTATTTAATACTTTCAAGTATGAGTGTTGTAAAATTTATACAAGAGATAGATTCTTGTATATTTTCCTTCCTTCCTAATAATATTTATTATAATTATTATTTTAATTCATTTATTACAAATAGAAGACCAACAATATGAGATATATAACTGAGTGGTTGACAAACTGTTAACAAGTGGGATTTAATCCTATTTTGTGTCATCTAGTTAGTTCCATAGAAATCGGATATATGGAGCTGTCCAGTCTGAAGTGAACTTCAACTGCAGTTTAGTGTTGAGGTTAGTTTGTGAATTCTCGCGGTGCAGATAGATAGAACTTAGCGTCATATGAAATTTCTCTTTAGTAACGAGTTGTTGAAAAGTAAATCCAAAAAGTAGATTGTTAATGTGAATTGTTGTATTTGTGTTGTTGAATAGAAATGAGTTCAAGTAGAAGAAGCTGTGTACTTCATCCTGATATTTTTTGCTATATATGCGGAGAATACACGTTCTTGGAAAACAGAGAAACTATTAGTGACTTTGGTGTTAAGCTAGCTGATCAGGATGATACCTGGGCACCACATGTTGTCTGTAATACTTGTACAGAGCATTCACGATAGTGGACTACCGGGAAAGGGAAAAGTCTGAAATTCGGATTGCCAATGGTCTGGAGAGAATCAAAAAATCACTTCAATGACTGTTATTTCTGCCTATAAATATTACTGGAATCAATCGAAATAACCGTAACAAGTGGACTTATGCAGATTTAGTCTCTGCAAGATGCCCTATCCCTCACTTAGAAGAAGTGCCAATTCAAACTTTTCAGCTGCTACCGGAACTCTGTGAGGACACATGTCTCTATGATCAGAATTCTGACACTACTGAAGGTGACAGTGATCTTGAAACGATGTCATCAATTCCCCAATGTATCAACCAAGATGAGTTAAATGACCTCACTAGAGATCTCAACCTGTCGAAAGAAGCTTCTGAATTACTAGCTTCCAGGTTGAAGGAAAAAAATTTACTTGAATCAGGCACGAAAATTACATTTTATCGCACAAGGGAGAAAGATATTTGATATATTTGAATGGGTGATTTGTGTAGACTCAAATATGGTAAACTTTCTCCTTGGACAGCAAAGTGGCCATACCAAGTATCCTTGTTTCTTGTGCCTCTGGGATAGCAGAGACAAAACGCAACACTGGGTTAGAAAAGAGTGGCCTAGAAGAGAAAACATGGATGTTGGGGGAAAGAATATCATCAATGATCCTTTAGTTCCGCGAGAGAAAATCATGTTTCCACCCCTGCATATCAAGCTGGGTCTAATGAAGCAGTTTGTAAAGGCTCTTGATAAGAATGCTTTGCATATATAGGGAAAAAAAAGCCTCAGCTGAGTAAGGAAAAAATTGAAGCAGGAATATTTGATGGCCCACAAATAAGACAGCTGATTAAAGACCCTGACTTCATAAATTCAATGATTGAGATTGAACAAAATGCCTGGAATTCATTTGTTTCAGTTGTCCAAAATTTTCTGGGTAAACACAAAGCTGAAAACTACGTTCAATTAGTCCATGAGATGCTGAATAATTTCAGATCACTTGGGTGTAACATGAGCATTGAGGTGCACTATTTACACAGCCACTTGAACCGTTTTCCTGATAATTTAGGCGACATTAATGAGGAGCAAGATGAAAGATTTCACCAAGATATCAAAAGTATGGAGAATCGCTACCAAGGAAGATGGGATACTCACATGATGGCAGATTACTGCTGGTGTAATGCATAATTCACAAAAATGTTGATATCTTAAAAATTCGAGTTAACAGGCAAAAACTAATAGCTTATTTGAATTCAGGGCATCAAATTCATATGAAATCACCTCCAAAATCTTCGGCACCAAAACTACTGTTGACCAGTGTAATTATTTATTCGTTCAGCCATGTCTTCAATTGCTCTTCGACAATTCTTCCTATCACGATGTTGCCGGTTGTCCTCTGTCATTTCAGGATTACGTAAGAAAATCACCCGGGTGGTCACGTGCCATTATTTATTTCAAAATACTTGGAATTATCTTTACTGGAAACCAGATAGTTTTCGATTTCAAAGTCTTGAAGTGAAGTCTTGTCAGAGTAATATTTTGAAGTTTACAATTTTCAAAATTTTGTTGAACTCATTCAAGTTATTTGAGTAGTGAGGAATTGGATGTTAATCAAAGTTTTTTTTATGGATATTACCATATCTCACTGTATTTTCAACTTGATACAATGAATGAGGCCAATTATAATGAAACGATTTGGAAATCTCAACCAAACAAGAGGAATGAAACCATGGAATTGAACGATAGCAAATAAGAAACCACATTAATAATAATATTTATTTGCAACAATAATATATAATGTACAAATCATAGGTAAATGCAATATATGATATAATAATTATGTCCAAATAAACGAAAAATAAGAGGCATGTTTTTTAAGTAAGTTCCGCTTTGCGATTCCGCCGCCGTAGCGCTACGGTCGGTGTTTCGCGCATGCGCGCTAGTTACTTACATCTTTTGTCTACGCACTGACGCCATTACAGCTTGATTCTTCATTGTATACGTTGTTTACTGAGTGTTTAAGATGCCTCCGACAATCGTGAGTCCCGCTGATTGTGAAGTACGGGCTGTTATACGATTTCTTAGTGTTAAAGGCGTAAAACCGATCGATATTCATCGTGAAATCTGTGAAGTGAGCATTTCAAGATGGCCGCACAAATGTGCATGGTAAAGAACGGAGTGGGCGTCCTTCGGTCGTTAATGAAGATTTGGTGCAGAAAGTGCACGAAAAGCCCTGATCTGGCACCCAGCGACTACCATTTGTTCCTGCACTTGAAGAAACACCTGGGCGGTCAGCGTCTGCAAGACGATAATGAAGTCAAAACATTGGTGACACAGTGGTCAACAAGTCAGGCGGCAGAATTTTATGAGGAGGGTATCCAAAACCTGGTGCCACGTTATGACAAGTGCGTCAATGTTCACAAAAATGATGTTGAAAAGTAGATTAAGATACAGGCTTTCATGTGAAAATAAAATTATTGCTATATCTTTTTTTAATTCCAAAACGGTACTTACTTAAAAAAACATGCCTCGTACTATAAGCCTATTAGAACATTACTGTTGTGTATGGGCAATTAACTTTTTATATGTTTAGAATCTTAGACGCCTATTTCTAGCGTTTGTGGTGCTAGTACTCATCTCATGTTACAATAAATACATAATTACACAACAAAATATAGTTTCATCTTTTTTTAAATCATTGGAGATTTCATGTGGGGATGACAGAAGCAGAAGGCATATTAAGAAGTTGAGTTATTCTCAATCAGCTGTTTTGTCTCGAACCTCCCCAGAAGAATGATATATTTTTCAAATAGAGATTTTATCATATTTTCCGAGTTTAATCTATTTAAATACATTTTATTCATAACTGGTCAAGAATTGTAAACTTTCAACGCAACATTAGAGAAACAAGGATGACTGACATTCCTGTACAGTACTGTGACCGCATTTGCTTTGTATCTTGTATAGTAGTAGAGACTTACTTTTTCTAAAAAATTCATATTTTTGTGAGTATACATCGTGATCTCATGCATATATAACTGTCTTATGTCCATCAAACTCGTTTCTGAAAATAACATATTCGAAGAGTGTGTGGACCTTTTATTGTTCATTATTTTCATAATTCGCTTTTGCATTACATCAAGCGGTCTTAGGTGGGAGTACACAGCACCACCCCAACCCAATATAGCATATCTTAGTCGTGATTCAATTAAAGAATAATATAAGATTTTCAAGTATGGTAAATCCAAAATATTTCTTAGGTATTTAAAACGATACAAGAGTGGTTTTAATGTCCTTTTATTATTAATGTGGGCATCCCATCGTAAATGAGAATCAATAGTGATGCCCAAGTACTTGTAGGATTGCGTTACGTTTAATTTGATTTCTCCGTTAGTATTTTTAATTTTTAAGTGATTATATTCAGGTAGGCCCTTTATGTAGATTGAAAATGGCATCAAGAATGATTTTGTATAATTTACTGTTAACATTTTATGACTGAAATAATCAAATATTTTAGACGGGTCTTTTTCGCTGTATTTTAGACTCTCCCACGTATATTTCGTGAATAAAAAAGGCAGTATAGTCCGCAAAATTTAATAAATTACCAGAAAATTGTGGGGTTGGGATATTATTGAGATATATTGTAAACAGTACTCAACCCAAGACAGTGGTAATCCAAAACCAACCACTGCTTCATCACTTAGGACCTTGTCAATCTCAACTACTCGTCTGTGGGTTGATAAATTATCTGCAAAAAGATCATTAGATACCCCCCGTACCCCCAAAAATGAGTTGAAATACTTCATTCCATATTTATTCGCACAATTGGGATGATCTAAACATAACCGGAGATTTCAGAGAGTCAGAAACAGAACGGATGGCTGAATACCTATTGAAGTTTTTTGTTGAAAATGAATACTTTAATATTTACTTGTTTATTTCACAAATGGGTCTACTAAATTTTTTATTTTGAATTGAAAATTGTGTACGTTAAAATCTACAGATATGCCTTCTTTTGGTAGGTTTTCAGAGAAGGAAATTTGAGCTTCGGCAGTACTGAAGAAAAGTGAATATTTTCAATGTAAGATATAGGTTTGGTGATTCATTCACATTCATTGTGGCGGCTGATTATTTTCTATTTAACTGTACCAGAGTCCGGGAATAAAATCTTGAAAAACTCGCAGAGGCTTCAGTACTTTGGAAGATTAATTCCATCGTCTGAGATTTGATGCTGAACATTTTATCCATTATTTTGCCTGCATACCTCTTAAAACCTAAACTACATTGAGAGGACTTTGATGTAGGTTGTTGTTCAAGGCTGTAATAGCTTCTCGATTAAGTAATGTGAACCCGCCATAACATTGACAGGTTTTGACGTACCGCTCGGATGTCAATTTATATAAAGGGTGATTCATTTAGAGGTACTCTTTGTGGTGGGGATATTGTTACAGATCGCGCAAGCGTGGTGTAAACTGAAATGGTATTCTTGTTCAGTAGTGTCTGACATTTCATAATGAAACGACTTAGTCCGGCACAGCGTCTACAAATTGTTCAGCTTAATCACGAAAATGGGCGTTGTACCGAACGCATAATTCGCTCTACCATCACTAAGTTTGATACTCAATATTCGTTATTAGATAATACTCGACCAACTAGACAACAGTCGAGGTAAGAATTCGAAAAATATTATCTTTAAAAAATAATTGTTAAGAACGGTTTTTTTAGTTGTTAATAAAGATCATAAAATATAATAATAAAATTGTTTTCATAATTTTTTTTTTTTTTTAAATAAAAAGTACCTCTAATTGAATGACTCTTTACTACATGTCAGTTGAATTTCCTCCGTGTCGCAATACACCGATGAAAAATAATGATATCGTATTAATTTCTTGCAGAATGTTCAAGCATGAAAGCATCCAATGCGAACACAATTCGAGCATTATATGAGTGTGCAAAGTTCAAGTCAACGGGTCTTCTTAGTAATATGTCGCGTGGTACCATACAGCCCAGAGCACGATAAAACACAAACATCACTACTGGGACTGAACTGTCGACTGATGAAGAATCCATGATCGAAATTGATTCTGTCCGTCCGTAGGCAAAATAAAGTCCGAACGAAATGAGCTAGAGGGCTTAAATGTTCGGGGTAGGTCTGAAAAAGGAATATCCCGGACGTGATCGTTACTCGGCCAAATCGCCTCAGTAGTTTCGGAGGAATGAAAACAAAACTTTCTCTGATTACGCTTCTCGCATTAAATTCCTCATGTTATGCAGTTTTTTCATACGAACCTATTGATATTTTTGATCTCGATAAACAAATACTTTTGGAGAATATGATCTTTCAAAATTTTAATAATTGCTCGCTAGGAGCTGAAGACCCTTTGTTATCAACTACCTAGATTAGTGCAGCGGTTATGTGGCTTGGCTATTTCTATTGAGGTACCTACTAAGTTCGAAACCACAGAGATTTTTCGATACCTATCGTAATGAGGGTGTTGTATGTTTAAAAAAATATATTTAATATATTTGGTAATGCTTCGGCTAAATAGAGCACAAAATCACCTTACGTTTTCCTTCAAAGAGTTTAAATACATATGATTCCACCCTAGTCAATGATAGTCAATATTCGAGCAATCGTAATTTATTCCACTTTAACAAATACTAGATATTCACAGTATGTACAAATGTTGAATTGTCCAAATTAAAAGTTGCAAGTGTAACCGATTATTTTCTGAACATAAAAATCGACAAGTGATGTCTACTATTGCTGGTAGAACAACTGACACTGACACCCTATCCTTTCGAATGTCAACACGCGTCCATTGCATGTCAATTGTCAATATTAAACCATGAAGAGATTTGAACGCACTATTCAAATTCTATAATCTGTCAATTTTCGTATCAGTCACACCAACTACGAAAATAAAATACAAAGGCACTAGGAGGTACCATCTGAATGTTTCATTGAATTCCAATAAATTTCTTACAATTCTTGACTGAAATAGAGATAATATCGCATTCGTGATGGAATTTCTGCAACTTGTTTCAGAATATATACTATTATAAAAGAGTTCAATTATTTTTCGCGTTATTTAACCCTATAACCGGCCATAGTGATTTGGCATGTGTAACTGAGTAACAAATAGAAGATTTGACAAGTGTTGCTTGAACAAAATGGGCCGCACGGGCGGCCAAAATCTACTTGCTTCAAATAATATACCCTTAGTGATCCCAAAGAATATGCGAAATCTGCCCGTGAAGATATTTCAAAATAGTGTGAAATGTCTGATTTATTTTCATATTGTATAATGTTATGAATGTAAACCTATTTGCTGTGAACATAAATAAATTTATTCTATTCAACTCCGACCTAACGTCAGGGCTTTTTATTCTTTTTTTTTGATTATGTTTATAACTGTCTTACCTAGGTATACATATATCAATGAACACCCCTTATAAGCTAATTCAAGCTTGTGCGAGTTAGGTTAATCATTGTGTTCTGTGTAGACTTTGTTACTGTGCCTTATGCCACCTTAGGCACAGCAGTGAATAATAATAATAATAATAATAACGTTTATTGATCCTTTGTGACAATAATGTATAGGACAAGTCATAAGATGGAAAATAGAAATTACATTAGATAAGCACTATGACATCATTAAGGTAATAATTTACTGTGTAATAACATTTTCTTAACATTAAGTTCTTAACAGTTTTTCCAAATTTCCTGGAATCTAGAGATCGATCACTGTGAGGCAGATGATTATAAAGTTTGATGCATTGATAGGAAGGAGACATCTCAAACTTAGTTGTTTTATGCTTAGGGACATATAGAGTTCTTTCACTTCTGGTACCATAGTTATGAAAACTAGACAACCGAACAATATTTTCTTCATTTTCTTTCACGTGCAAAAGACAATTGAAAATAAAAATGGAAGATAAGGTTAATATTTTATGCTCTATAAATGTCGGTTTACAAGATGAACGTGGCGGTATATTGAATATCAATCGCAAGATACGTTTCTGTATTATAAAAGCTCTTCCAACGTCCTAACAGTTTCCCCACAGTAGAATATTGTACGATAAGTGGCTATAAACCAAACTGTAATAGATGTTTATAAGTGACTCTAGCGGAAGTAAGTTTTTCACGCTATTTATGGCATAGTAAGATCTGTTCTTCTTTTTGCATACGGAATCTATGTGCAAACCCCATTTCAACTGGTTGTCAAGGTGAATGCCAAGAAATTTAGTACCATTCTTAGATAAAACAACATTATTTAAATGGCCAAGCACCAGAATACGATCACTTTGCCCGATTGTGAAGTAAATACATTCGGTTTTATTTATGTTTATCATTAAGTTATTTTTATGACACCAGGTTACGAAACTTTCTATTAATAGCTGACACAGTGCTTGAAGCTTATCGAATGTTAGGGCTGAAACCACCACCGAAACATCATCTGCAAACAGCCTCATCATAAAATTCCTTATTAGGGACGAAAAGTCTCTACACGTGAGCACATTCAGGAACATTGCTCTCAAATTAACGGGGAGATCATTGATGAAGAGCAGAAAAATAAGAGGCCCAAGGACCGATCCTTGTGGTACTCCAAGACTCAGATAATTTTCGTCCGATACGCAGCCACCAACTCTCACAAAAATTGATCTACCCTCAAGATAGCTCCGGAGCCAATCCGAAAAAACACCTCGAAATGGTGGCCGCGTACCGAAAGCAAGAAAATTTCTTGCCTAGCACCGGACTTGAACCTACTAAATTTCAGATTTCCACGTCAAAGGTTTAGGCTTTATTCCACTAAGCTATGCGACACACGTACCACTTTGAATCCATGTACTTAGCTGAAACCGTGGAAGGCAATTGGACAAGTCATCTTATCACTTCAGAAGTGAATTCGAATATTTTGCAGTTGCTTTTTTGATTCATGAGGTTTAAATAAACTTTGATTCTATCGATTCCTACTGTACTGCAGGTTCGAAAACATTTGCTTCCATGCTCAATTCGGTATTATTGTGATGCAAAATTTTCCGCAGTATGATAATTAGCAAATACCAACATGAAAAACTCTAGAAACGACTAATGCCACTACTTGACTGAACGAGATACGCAAATTCCGGAATGAACAAATTTATAATCACTGCGGAATATTGAGTAGAATGTTTGAAGTGATTGTTTCCTGCTCTTCGGAACCGGTGTGTTTTTATTTTTTGCTCATTCAAACTTTCGAGTGTTGCAGGGGTAAGCTGAGAATTGCGAGTTCCCCACTCGGTCAGTTTAACGAACGTGTAGCGTTGATTTTGTGAGTTGTGGGAGATCGAGTAGCCTTATTTGGGTTAGTGGAGATGAGGGTCAATTTTACCAGAATTTAATTCCAGTCGGTATGGGATACTTCTCATTCCGGGCGAAATTCAGTCTGAAGGACCTTCTTTCGTTTTATTCAAGGATAGAATTTGCTAATTCAATCTTTTCCTACGATGGGTCCGGTATTGCTAAGAACTCAAACATTAATTTCACGATCTTCAATGCGATACCAGTTTCAGTTTTCAATTCCTCAGATAACGATATACTTATTAACCATTTGTAATTTTTAAATTTTGTGCTGTAGTGAGATACATCGTTTCGTTTCATCATATAGTCAGTTCAAGAAATGTTATCATCAAAGCAAGCCTTTGAAAATATAGTGGGTGCTTTATTTCTGATAACAAAAAGTTACGGGAATGTTCTGTTGTAATGATGCATTTTTGGCATCACACTGTCGGTAATCGGGCGATGTTTCCGTCTTCGGGAAGCCGCGTTGCCAGGTCCAAATAAATTTATTCTCCAGATGGTGCCCTGAAAGTTGCCAGATTTCGAATGACATTCCCCAATTTTTTATATCTTTCGAAGGAAAGAGGCTTAGTCCAACAAATTTATACATAAGTACTTTATGACTTCCAGAATAAAGCAGCTTGCTTGACTACTGCATTTCAATAACTTCTGTTCACCTTCGTAGAAATGGAAAATATAATTGCACTATGACAGTTCATTCAACTGACATACAATACTTATATTGTAATAAATATAGTGTATACCATTACTAGTAAGGTAAAAGGGTTTTTACTGGCGAATGGACCTCTACGCTTCCGAGTCTAGCCAGTAGTAAAACCCGTTACCTTGCGTGTATTGTTATATAATTCATTTGTTTCTCATTTGTAAAAAGGTTAGATAAATTCCAAAAAAACCTCAATAATTTGTCGCAAATGTCGTAAGCTATGGAAGCGTTGCCATGAACATGTCTGTTTATTTTTCTTTACATTTGTTTTAGTGAAAGCGAAAGTGAATGTACCAAAAGAAATTATTGAGGCAGCCAGCAGTGTAGCTTCTAGTTTATTATCTGCAAAATCAGCTTCACGGTACGACCGAGAATACGACGACTTCAAAAAGTGGCAAAACAAAAATAGTGTGATTGGGGTAACTGAAGATGTTTTGTTGGTCTACCTGAATCAACTATCAGCTAGATTCAGCCCTAATACTTTATGGGCAAAATGGTCTATGCTGAAACGCTGAAAGACGAAATTCTCTCCTTAAACATGAATGATGTAGAAGATATGGGAAAATACGTTATCGTGACATTGCGGCAAACAAAAATTTAACAACAAGAGGATTCACCATAACCGATGATGGCTGCAGTTTCAAGTCCTGCATGTTGTATTCATTCGATTTTAAAGAACGCATAACTTGATTTTGATATGTTTTTATTAACACTGTTTGACACAACTGATTTACACACTTAGTGGTTGGTTTGAGGACACTCGACCTAGGAATACCTGATAATTTAACAAATTTGCAGAACGAAAAGAAATTTATGTATCAGCACAGTGAAATGAATAAGTGGACTGTATTGGAATGTGATTGAATTTGAAGGCGTAAATGAATGAGAATGAGTGACTGAATTTAAATGACTGACTCGAAATGCTTGACTGAATAAGAATGATCTTACTGACTTGGAATTCTGGAATGCCTTTTTGGTGTGTCCTGATTATTTATGCGACAGGGATGACTCCCTCTCGACGGCTTTTAGAATGCCCATATGGTCATCGGTGTACGATTTTTCGTGAGTGAAACCAATGACCATATGTGACATTGCTTGCAAGCAAAGGGAGATTGAACAAAAGAAGGATATTTGTCACCAGCTTGAATTTGTGGATGTTTGACGCCTTTTCAATGTGGTATTCGAACACATGTTATATAGAAAATTTGTAAATATTCAGCCTCCTGGAACAGAAAGTCTAAGATTTTTTTTGACATACCAACATGGAAACTGCATTTCCCTTAATGCTGACCAGCACACTATTGGTGGAAATCCAAAGCCAATAGCGAAATATTTAGATTTAATAGATCCAGAATTATACACCGGCCACTCTTTTCGCAGAACTGGAGCCACTATGGGTTGCGGATTTGGGTGGAGTTATTTTAGCACTAATATAATACTATAAAGCGTGCAGGAGGGTGGAAGAGCACCGAAATTGCGATGAGTAATGTCGATGATTCGGTCAACAAAAAATCGAAGTGTCTAGCAAATTATTTGGTAGTAGGTAAGGAAAGTAGAAATGGTCTGCAGTCCTCGAGATCAGCAGTTATTGAGTCAACAAATGGTTCATCATCAGTATCAACTCTTTGATCATCAAAAATCTGTGTTACTGGTAATAACAATTGTACCATGATTTTCAATATATGTATATGATTATAAAACAAAATTTTCTAATGTGAATAATACTACTAACTTGAGAAAATTTTGCAAGTTAACTGTCAGTTTTACAAGTTAGTGACTTGATAAAATAAACTGTTTTGATTAATATTGTGTTTTTGGAAACTGACGTTTAAAAATGAGAAACAAATAAATGTTATTACATTTACGCGTTATTTTTGAACGTATATCAAAAGTTTGATGCATTTTTAATTGTCGGCTGTTGACAGAAAAAGGAGTCTTACTTCAAGTTAGCTGCTTGCATATCAGGATGACTATTCATTGGGAATAATCTCCTACTTAATAATCTTTTATAGTTCTCAATGTATTTTGAATAAAGCTCAAGAACACAATCATTTGATGAAATTTTATCATCAAGTTTGAATTTCCATTTTCCATTTCAATCGACCTTCAGTCACAACCATACAGCAGCTACATTTGCCTTTGTGCAATTTCGATGGACCTTATCGGACACTTTCAACATAAGAAGTGATTCCTTCTTTACTCTAATCTCCATATAAGGAACACCCCTTGATGACAATATATCTGAAATGGACTATGAATACGTAAGTCGAAGGTACTCTCAAATAGAGAAGACATTAAATCATCTGGTAAATAAATAATAATTCAGGGAATATGGTTGATTTCTATGTATTTTATATAATTTTAGAGTTTTTTCGTAATATTCTCTAGTGTTATGATATTTATTGAACGAATGCCCAATTACTTATCTAGACTACCATTTGCCCCGTTTCCGAATGTAAGGAATAACCAAGAATGGTACATCGTTACAGGTTTCAGCAGCAGTTGGCATCAAAAGATGAAAACAACTGAAATGAAAATACTCCTTGTTATATCCAGTTACATATTACGGGATAGACAGACAAATATCCATATAGAGAAAAATGCGTATTCAGAGACATGAAAAGATGGTTGAGAGAATGAAGGAAAGCATAGAATAAATATGTCTATAGGATAATAAAGTATTACAACTGTGTTGAATAAAGGATGGATTTTCATCAAGTTGTTTAGGTAAATCCTACATTTTGAAAATAGAAATTTTCTAACCTGTCCAACCAAAAATCCTTTTCAAATTTGATTGAAAAGACAATATGATTAGATGAAATTGATTAAAATGAACTCACCTAATTCATCTAAATTACCTAACTCGATATGAAATCCACATTCAAGTAAAGAAAGAATTTCACAGTGATAATTTTCATGCAAGCCGTTAGAGTCATGTGTTAGAAAATTCATTAGCAGAATGAATAACTAAATGATAAGTTGCCTAGAGTTGGCTTGAAAAGAATTCTAGGTGTAATGGACTGAAATATGCCAAGTCCGCACATTGTTAGGCTAACACTGGAAAAATTATCACGTATTCTTCTCTGAGTGGAATGATACCGGCTCATTCGTACTTGCTGATTTATGGCTGACTCATAAATATAGTTTAACTGCCGGCAGGATATGAGGGCAGGAGTATGTAGCCAGTATCTGCAATAGCATTTCATTTCTACTCCTTGAGATGTGATGTTGGATCAAGTCGATTTATTGCGGGAGGAAAATCGTTTAGTGGAGATTTGGATGAATGGCATGCATACATTAGCATTCATTGAAAAATTGTATCACGAAAACAATTCGGAACGAATTGTTTTTTAGAGATACATAATTGGAAAATAGATAAATCGATCTATAGACGACATAGGGAGGCACAGAGAAAATATCAATGCAGAGAAATTAAAGCATTTTGAATCAATCTGAAATTCAATGAATGCAGATAAATCCAAACAAGATAGGTTTAGAAAAATGTATAGAAAATTTGTAGAGTTGAATGTTTCTCATTCTGAAAATTAGAAAACACAATTGAATGATTCTCATTCTGAAAATTAGAAAACACAATGAGGAATATTGAGCGAAATCAATTTTTTAAATTCAAAAACAGAGTTATTTCACAATTTATATAAAAAAGAAACATGAAAATTGACAATTGGTTTTTTTCACTCTGTCATCTGTACATCTGAAAACTAAAGATTTGAAAGCAGTTGGCATCGATATCTAGTTTATTGAAGGTTAGTCAAATAAAAAATAATATAATAAACACCAACAAGAGTGATGAGGACATTATTTACATGGAAAACAACTGGTCACTCTATATTTTATTTCAAGCTTCATCTTCAAAGGAAGTTTTTTGATCCCATATTTTCAAAGAACTGAAATTCACAATAGAATATTGAGTTTTCATCCAGCGATTAATTGAAATGTGTTGAGAAATAGCTTGTCTTGAGCAATATCTTTACTTGGTAACCAAATCACATGATGATGGGCTTTTTCTAACCAAAAAATATCCTGAATCAATCATTTGTTACACTTAATATGACAACAGAAGCCTTAATCTGTCTGGGAATTGAAATAATTTGTTTTGTTCCAATTAATCATGCCATATCTTCAAGTTCATCAAAACTCATTACAGCTGTATTCCTCAATTGATTGTAATGCTAGAGCAATCTGTTTCTAAATGATTTATTGTTGAGACCGATCTCAACCTACAGAATATCAATCCAATTTCAATCTGTTAGTTCATTATTTTGCATTGAGATGATCTAGAGATATTCTTCAACCTTCCAGAGACTGGTACTGTCGTATATCAACGAAATATTTATTTAAATAAATAGAACAACTATTCTTTGAAGTTCTGTTCAATTCACTTATCCCATCGCTTTATCCACTTATTATAACTTCTGAGAAACTTTGAATCCAACTCAAATCTCCTACCTGTCAATTCTTTCATGACATGTCAGGAGAGTAGGGGGGATGAACCATAATTTCAATACCTAATTCTTCAATTCTCGAAGTACGTGAGAATACTACTTCCCTGTTACCGTATGTGCTCTAGGTACAATGTGATCACGAATAACGGCAAATTTATCAAAAAAAATCAGATGCACCAGCTCTTTGAGCAGTTTTTGCCTTTTGCGCTCTTGGGGCTGACTTGATGCTTCCATTGCATACTTTGGGACTTCAATTCAAGATCGTTATGATAAAACCAACTTCTTTCGTCCCATATAATCACATTATTCAAAAGGTGTCGGTTACGTTGCAAGTGCCTTTTCCACTGCAGAAAAATTGTCACTCGATTCGCTTTTTGATCATGGGTCATCACTATTGAAATTCATTTTGCCGCGATCTACCAGTACTCATGAATAATTTGTTGAGTGAGAGAAATGAATATTGTCAAAAATTCATTTTATGCCGATCCGGCGATAATCCTGTATCAAATCGATGTCGATCGAAGATATCAATTTGTTTTCAAATAATTTCTTAATTGATTATTGAAAACACAATACCAGGAAGTTGATAAAACCGATTGAAATTAAAATAAAGTAAGTTCAATCATTTATTTGTTGAGAGTACCAGAATTACATAATCTCCTTCTTTTGCTACCCTCGAATAGGACTATGTCCTGTGTTTTCTGCTTTTAGCCTATTATTGGCTTGTTTCCTACGAAATCGAGTTCCAGCTCCCTTTTCAACGCTTTAGAGAGCACCCCAGTGGTCTGCGACTTTTTGTGTTTCCAGCCACTTGGCCAGTATTTTGTCCGGCATCCTATCCCATCTGATAACATCCTGCACCTCTAGTTCCTACTTCAACGACACATTTTCACTGGATACTGTACCTCCGAGAAAGTCCAATCATGACACTTGCACTAAACGTTTTTACGTTAATGTAATTTCACATCGGATAAGCTCTTTGGTGACAACCATGGTCTTGAATTTCTTACGGATACAATTATATTCAGTTCTTGTATAATACCTCATTTTACCACTGACGATCATTAATTGAATTGTAGAATCGATACCATTGGCATTGCGTCAATAGTTTATGCTTTATGACTTCATGTTCCCATTTGCGTTGCATATTCCTACTACCTACTTCTATTTGTGCTCTTTAGTGCTTTTTGCAAGATCTCGGGTTGAGCTGCTCACAGGATGTCTCATTTGATAATACAATGTTATCGACTGATAAACAGAGTATGCAATTTAAAAATCGTTATATCTCAATTCTTCTTAGCTTCTAATAAAAGCACGATGATAATCCTTCTACTGATATCTGTCAATAAAATATTCATAATTATTGACACTATGCACCTAAAACTTTTTCACAATAATATAGATTTATTTCTTATTTTCATCATTCTTAATTCAAACTTTTTAAAATATACTGTATATTCAATTATATGGAAGATTCGCGGGTTTTGTCAGCTCATACGAAGCTTATATCTGGATGAAATGTGTGACAATCAGGATATTTTGTACAGTATTGAGAAAAGATGTGGTTATAGAAGAACATCTGACTTTTAGTTTTGTTTCATATTGAATTCGCTTATAGCTTTTATATATGTAAGTACCTTCATAATTAGTGTAACTGGAATATATTACATATTATGTATTACACGAATATGTTAAATCCATATTTTCATCCCTGCAGACAACTAAAATATTATTGTCGATTGTTATATTTCACCGGAAACAATTTGAGTAAACTTTTTCATTGTCAATTGAAGTTGCAGACGTAACTTGAAATTTTCTCTTTCACTGACTTTTGTGCGATATAAACAATAGTGCCTGTTGGTCTGGCCTACCTTAATTTTCACTATACACAGTGGAATGTGTCTAATTTCCATGAGACATCGCGTAACTAAATGAAAGTGAACAGAGTATACTTTGCTGCACACCTGATAAATTGATAAGGAATGGTTTCGAAACCATATGTTATTGAGGAAAGCTGCAGATGCCTGCTCACAATTTGGCTCATCTACAATGTGACACGTTCGTACCCAGGTATTATTTACATCAAAACATATTGACGCTATTCCTTCCAAAACTGCTGAAGATGATCGATATTTATATTCAATTCGCGATAATTTTTCAAACCTGTTTATTTCAAGACTAATTATCGGAAAACCCCAACATTTGCCAAATACTAATACAACCGGAACATACAAGGGCGATTTCTTTACGTTCCATAATTTGGGTAGATGCCAGTTACATGAAAATCTCGAGAAATGTTACACGATAGTCTGGCGCTAGAAATAAACCAATATATTCTTCTGGCTGAGATAACAGTCTGGATTTTTTCAGATTCATTCATCACAGTCTTCCGTATTTCGCATAGCATAAATGAAACAAGATAGTCTCCATATCTGTGAACGACTCCTAGAATGCGGAAGAGAATAAGACTTTTATGGATATTTTTATGTATAATAAACCTTTTTTGTTCATTTCGGTTCTCTTCTACGTCTGCGGAATTTTTCATTGCATCTCCGCATGCATTGCATCAAACAAGCGAATGATTATTTCGTTGTTCATTTCCTGTGATGGAATAAAATCAAATTGCTTCCTCAGTTTGCTAGAAGTAATTGTGCTTCAACTTTTGTTTTGGAAACCATTATGCTGGTAAAATAACAGTATATGGCAAGTTCGAAAGGTTACAAAACATTAATGGAGGACTGTAAGTGTTTGAAATCTGAATGGTGGGTTTAAGATACACGGTATATAAAAAAATGCTTTTATTTGTGCTTTGTGAGTTTATGAAGATCAAGAATTAATTCTGGAGTATCCAGCTGCCAGGTTTGTTCAGACGACCCTACAAGAACCGACCAAATTGCTACCAGTTCCGATTATCCAAGATTCCGAGTTCAAAAATTATAAGGTCAAATCTTTCCAAATTTATAACGTTCTGTTTGACGAAATCATCCAGCCATTGCCGAACTACCACCGGATATATCCATTCATTAGACTGAATATTAATAACATCATCAAATTTCTTTTATGTACATTATTAATTTATATTATTGATTTACAACTTATCAAATCCATTGAAATTTACATGTAACAAGAGGTGTGAACTGATTATGACGTCATATAAGGTACCTTTTTTCACTTAATGTTTCAAATATCATCTAGGATATAGAAGAGTTCAAATCACGTGGCGCCCTTTAATAAATATATTTTAATTTTCACTTATTTCAAATTAACCCCGACCCTCTCTCCGAGAACAGCCGTCTCCTAGAAACAAGATTCCTAGTTTTAAACAATTAAAATCCGAGCTCCGTGGCAGGTGGAACAGTCGAATCAAGTGAAACAATAAATAGAACATTGCGTCTCAAGGGCAGAAAAGATGCATTTGTTGGTCAGCTTGGGCAGCTGAAGGCCAACAAAACATTGAACGGACTGGTACCAATAGCAATTTTAATCGATATATTTGAACAGTTGCCCTGTTCTGAAATTATGAAAGCTCTAGCTCATTTCTTTCGGAAGATAGAGAGTTAACGACTGGAAGGACATGCTGAAGTTCGACCCTTTATTCTTCATCATTTTTTATTTTCCCTTTAACAGACATTTGTTCAAAACAATGGGATGCCGAGCGTAAAAAGTTCAAGCTAAAGTATTAGAGTATTTAATATTCATAACTTTAATAATGAAAGCAAGTTCCCGTTAAGCAATCCAAAGTGAGTTAACCGATATACGACCTTTGTTGACCTTCGATATCATAAGACGCGGACAGGATAGCACTGGTAACTCGAGACAACATTTAGAACGACAAAACAGAGGTTTATACCACATTATCATCATTCATTCAGAGGTTAACATCTTCATTTACCTAATATGATTGGGCAAAGAACGCGTTGGTCATGTAGTCATTTCAGAGCAGAATATTTTCAGTATAATGGAGTTTGAAATTGTCTCAGAGTGAAAATCTTGTGACTTGTGAAGTGTTAATCTCGATTATAATGAAGATTCACAAATGCGTGAATTTGAGAATAATTACAACGAATAAAAATGCAAGAATATTCATTCCGTTAATTGAAAATATTTGGGTTAAGTTCAAAATACTGTTGTCAGTTAAACTAATCCGAAGATTTTCTGGTTTTTCGCCATTTCAAAGAAATTAAGAAGTTTTCTGTGAGAGTATTATCAGCACATAGCAAAATAAAATACTGGGCTACCCTTTTACCAATTTTTTCATTCGGAAAACAATTTTATTTTTGCCGAATGATAATCAGCATTACCGTGATGGAGCGTTTTCGACAAATATCTATTCGCTAGATCGGATCAGCCACCTTCAATAAATTTTGTTATCCTCACAATGTGAAAACCCATTCTGAATGAAACTTTTTTACAAGGTCAAAAAATATCTAAAATATCCATGGTGACTCATTTTAATTTTAATTTTCGCTTGCCGAAATCGATTCAGCAAATTACGTTTTTCTTACAATTTCAAGACTTTTCAAATGAAGTATCAGTAAACTTCGCTGTCTTATTGGTATTGACTAATTTTTATTGGTTAAGCTATTGTTCATCGAACAGGGGTCATTCAGCTTGTATCCCCTCTAAAATTAATGGGTGTTCAAGCACTCCCTTTCAAATAAACTTTAAAAGATATCCCGCTAATAGAATCATTTGACGCAGAATTATACGGAGTTTTCTGCTTACGCCAAGATCGCCCTCAGTGTGCACCTAGTCCACCTTTTTCGGCACTGGCTATTCTTATACTAAAGATTCACATTTTTTGAGTAATGAGAAACCTGGGGAGACATAATAAAGATGAAGAAAAAACATTCGGAAGAAGGAATTATTTTTTGTGCTACCTATGTGGTATATATAAAATTTTTCAAAACTGTTTGGTATTATATATTCATCATAGACGATTGATTCAATATTTTTTTTACTTCTATAGGTTATTATTTCTTAAAAAAATAATTGTAATAAAACTCATCTTTCCTTCAGAGAATTAGAGACACATTAATAAAAAAAAACAATATAACATTCCACTGTTTCCTTGAATATTCAATATCAGTTCCATCCAATGAAACTTGATAATCAAATTCAAAGTCATAATGCATTTAGTGATCCTTTTATGAAGAAACTTCTCCCTCAACTTCTAGGCGATCACCCTCAAATGGGGAAAAAAGGGCATAGTATAGAAAATTCAAATGAGACGGTAATCCGTGAAACCCTTGAGGATCATCCTTCCGACAAACAAACGACGCGTCAGCTAAACCACACAGCAACAGTCGGTCTTGAAATGAAAGCGGAAAACCCCGAGTATCATATCAGTTCGTATCCTGTCCTCGCAAAATCAACATTTTATTAGGGTCTGATCACAGAATCATTACAAGAATAAAACCTACGCAGGGAATCGACTGAAATGTTATAGAAGGGACGCTATAAAACGTAGAGAGAAGGTCCTGCGGGAGACCCCATTAGTCAAAGCTGGAAGTTTCCAGGGACCGGCAGTATCTTCCTTCATTCCTCCTTCTGACGGTTTCGTAAATCCATGTAGAACTGATGTACTGCGGTTGCGGTGTGGGAGATCATTGAGGGATGTTTTCCGGGATGTCTGGATCGGGTCCTATCGAGGATTTGGTGTATGTTAAACTTTTTTCCACGAAACTCGTCTTGGGTTGGTTGGTCGCCGGAGTCCCGCGGGATCGACTGGAGGATCTGGACTTTTCACGAAGGAAACCACAAATTTGTTGCATTTCCGGATGTTTTCTACGGAAACTCTCAACTAGTTCTTACTATAAAATTGAAAAAATAAACATCTCGATGAGAAAACATTAGTTTTCAATAGAAGATCAGCTGCACTGTTCGAAACGATTATATAAAAAGTTGGGGAGCTCGCAACTCTTAATCTTCAGTTTTTTAAGCGTTATTGATACCTTGTGAATTTTGTGGTTCAGGTGGTAAAAAAAAATTTCTATGATGTCTATGAACACATTTAGCGGTGAGGATTCATTAAAGTCTGCAAGGTGGAATTGGACGAACGAATGATATGAACTGAAAAAACAAAATTTTCTAACTTACCAAATTTTTAGAAGATAAGTTGAGATCACATATGTATGATCACATATGTATGATCACAACGGGCCTTCAAACATGCAAAACAATGATTGGTTGTACATATTCGAGCGTATCAGATTTTCATGAAGTCTTTTCATCTCGAAGATTTACCTACACGTATGACCTAATAATCTGAACCAGAGTGAAAATGGCAGAAAAAGATAGTCGGTAGAATTTCCGACGACACCCGAACGCCCGTCACGTCAATGATAGACGTGTTATTTTATACGGTTATTCACATGAAATGAAAACAATGAAGTGAAGGAAATGAATTGAAATTCCGTACCTAGCGATTTAAGAGAATATTCTCAACAAACGGATCGGGGGCGTGAATTCAGTCTAGCTGCTGATTTTTTTTGAGTTTTATATCCAAACAATCATTCGGGAAATTCGACCTGACGGATATCGTGTTTCCGAATGAAACCCATATATTACATAGCTCTTGGAATTTACCACCCAATATTTTTTGTCAGAATTTCTTACCATAGGGATTCCGGGGTGAAACCACCCCCGAAATGGGATTTTTGGGAATTTCAACCTGATGGAGACGGTGTTTCCGAATTAAACTTATACTTAAGCTAGCCCTTGGAATTTGCCACAAAAAATTCTTTGACAAAATTTCTTACCAAGGAGATTTCGGGGTGAAACCAACCACGAAATGAGATTTTTGGGAATCTCAACCTGATGGAGATGGTGTTTCCAAATAAATCTTATGAATAACATAGCTCTTGGAATTTGCCACCGAATGTTCTTTGTCAAAATTTCTTACCAAGGAGATTTCGGGGTGAAACCAACCACGAAATGAGATTTTTGGGAATCTCAACCTGATGGAGATGGTGTTTCCGAATGATACTCATACATAACCATAGCCCTTGGAATTTGCCACCGAATGTTTTCTGTCAAAATTTCTTACCATGGAGTTTTCGGGGTCAAACTACCCCTGAAATGAGATTTTTGGAAATTTCGATCCGATGGAGATGGTGTTTACGAATGAAACATATACATGACATAGCTCTAGGAATTTGCCACCGAAAGTTCTTCGTCAAATGTTCTTATCTTGGGGATTTCGGGGTGAAACCACCCCCGAAATTAGATTTTAGGGAATTTCGACCTGATGGAGATGGTGTTTCCAAATGAATCTTATACATAACATAGCTCTTGGAATTTTCCAACGAATGTTCTTTGTCAAAATTTCTCACCATGGCGATTTCGGGGTGAAACCACCTCCGAAATGAGATTTTTGGAAATTTTGACCTGATGGAGACGTTGTTTCCGAAAGAAACTTCTATATAACATAGCCCTTGGAATTTTCCACCGAATTTTTCCTATCAAAAGTTCTTCCCATGGGGTTTTCGGGGTGAAACTACCCCCGAAATGAGATTTTTGGAAATTTCGACCTGCCGGAGATGGTGTTTCCGAATGAAACTCATACATAACATAGCCCTTGGAATTTGCCACCGAATGTTTTTTGTCAACGTTTCTTACCATGTGGGATTTCGGGGTGAAACCACTCCCGAAATGAGATTTTTGGAAATTTTGACCTGACGGAGATGGTGTTTCCAAATGAAACTCATACATATTATAGCACTTGGAATTTGCTACCGAATATTTTCTATCAAAATTTCTTACCATGGGGTTTTCGGGGTCAAACTACCCCCGAAACGAGATTTTTGGAAATTTCGACCTGATGGAGATGGTGTTTACGAATGAAACATATACATAACATAGCTCTAGGAATTTTCCACCGGAAGTTCTTTGTCAAATTTTCTTATCTTGGGGATTTCGGGGTGAAACCACCCCCGAAATGAGATTTTTGGGAATTTCGACCTGAAGGAGATGGTGTTTCCGAATGAAACTCATACATAACGTAGCCCTTGGAATTTGCCACCGAATGTTTCCTGTCAAAATTTCTTACCATGGGGATTTGGGGGTGAAATCACCCCCGAAATGAGATTTTTGGAAATTTCGACCTGAAGGAGATGGTGTTTCCGAATGAAACTCATACATAACGTAGCCCTTGGAATTTGCCACCGAATGTTTTTGTCAACATTTCTTACCGAGGGGATTTCAGGGTGAAACCACACCCGAAATGAGATTTTTGAAATTTCGACCTGCCGGAGATGGTGTTTCCGAATAAAACTCAGACATAACATAGCCCTTAGAATTTGCCACCGAATGTTTTTGTCAACATTTCTTACCGAGGGGATTTCGGGGTGAAACCACCCCCGAAATGAGATTTTTGGAAATTTTGACCTGACGGAGATGGTGTTTCCAAATGAAACTCATACATATTATAGCACTTGGAATTTGCTACCGAATATTTTCTATCAAAATTTCTTACCATGGGGTTTTCGGGGTCAAACTACCCCCGAAACGAGATTTTTGGAAATTTCGACCTGATGGAGATGGTGTTTACGAATGAAACATATACATAACATAGCTCTAGGAATTTTCCACCGGAAGTTCTTTGTCAAATTTTCTTATCTTGGGGATTTCGGGGTGAAACCACTCCCGAAATTAGATTTTTGAGAATTTTGACCTGACGGAGATGGTCTTTCCAAATGAAACTCATACATAACATAGCCCTTGGAATTTGCCACCGAATGTTTCCTGTCAAAATTTCTCACCTTGGGGATTTCGGGGTGAAATCACCCCCGAAATGAGATTTTTGGAAATTTCGACCTGACGGAGATGGTGTTTCCGAATGAAACTTATATATAACATAGCCCTTGGAATTTGCCATCGAATATTTTCTGTCAAAATTTCTTACCATGGGGTTTTCGGGGTCAAACTACCCCCGAAATGAGATTTTTGGAAATTTCGACCTGATGGAGATGGTGTTTACGAATGAAACATATACATAACATAGCTCTACGAATTTGCCACCGAAAGTACTTCGCCAAATTTTCTTATCTTGAGGATTTCGGGGTGAAACCACCCCCGAAATTAGATTTCAGGGAATTTCGACCTGATGGAGATGGTGTTTCCAAATGAATCTTATACATAACGTAGCCCTTGGAATTTTCCACAGAATGTTCTTTGTCAAAATTTCTTACCATGGGGATTTCGGGATGAAACCACCCCGAAAAGAGATCACTAATCCACTAGTTTATTACTCAAACCGTATGACATAATTTTCGTATTCTATCAAGAAAATGCAGTATGATCAAAATAATCCCATTTCAATTATTTCTTCCACGGTTTCTTCAGAAAAAGCATTCATTCATCAAAACAGAATGATTTCCTTTTTATCTTTTATTATGATCATTTGATATGAATTATTCCCAACTGTTTATTCAGAAAGGAAACCCTAGGGAACTGCTCCCATCGTGAACACTTGAATTGTTATATCGAGAATACAATAGGAAGGAGAATAATCAGAAAATTCGCCACATAAAACTCGAATCCAGAGAATGAGTTATTATATTATTTATCAAACTTGAGAGATTCATTATCTTTTTTTTGTATCGGGTATATTCAAATAATTCATTATTGTGATAACATAGCATGTGCGAAGCGGCAAGTGCGAGTTCTTCAAGTAAATAGTTTTCATGGTTCATACATCTACAGCTCTTTTAGTTTTTCGTCATTTTCTAATCGCAAATGAAAGTAAGAATTTGTACTACATATGTGCTAAATTGAGATGTAGATATTTTATGGAAATAAGTCGCGCTTTCCGTGAAACCCTCAAAGAATATAATAAAGCCTGGCAAACATTTTTTTTCACGTATTTCGATTTATAATATGGGGTCTTTCCAGAAAATGTGAGGTATTTCCATGTAAATATTTACTGCACAACTCCGCACACATTTATACACCTATTTTCGATAAGAAATAACAAAGAGCTGGGGTAACTTTCCTCCTCATTTTCCATGTTGGGAGAAATTAAACGAATTATCTCAGAAATTCGAGCAGCACAATTCATTTCAGTCATTGAAGCTTTTCGAAATGAGCTGGATTGGTCCAATTAATTTATTTTTTGAACAATACAGAAAACTACATGGAATCAAAGAAAATCGACAGGACAAATCAAGATAAACCAAGTACAGAATAGCACGACAATTTTTTTCTCGAAAATCAAAAGGTTGTGGGCCAACTCCACACACATGAATATATGGAATTTCATCCCCATTGAACAAATTCAGAACAAGATATGGAATTTTTATGTGATGAAGTCTTAGAAGTTCATAGAATAAATGGATATTCCTATTTCATAAACTTTTACACATGATATAGGGTGCAAAGGGGATCGAAAGGTGAAGAATTGAAGTTTTTAAATTGTCATTGATTCTTTTTCGAAGCATCCATTCATTTGAGAAGGAAATAATTGAATTCCTTGACATTTCTAGAATGAATTTGATGAGTTCCTATTTCGATAAACATGGATTGAAATTAATTTTGATGGACAAATTGTTCAAACGATCAATCAAGAATGCATCTTATGTTTTCAAAGAGGAGTTTTATGTCAGACTTCCTCTTCAAGAACATTGCCTTGATAATTGCTTATAATATTATTCAGAGCAAAACTGGATCGTATCAATTAAGTTGTCTAATATAGACTATTTTTGATTTCTTAGACAAAACAAAGTAAAATTTCTAATTGTATTTTGGTAATTGATTAATGAGAATAAGAAATGGAAAAATCAGACATACCAATACAAGTCTATTGGTTATCAGTTTTAATTCTTGTCCATATCGACGAGTAGGCTGCATTTCAATTCTGGAAATAAATATCATTCATTTCCAAATAAATTTTTAACTCTTTTCGTACCAACCCAAAAAGAATTCGAAATTAATTTCACTTAAACCAGTATGGTAGCTTTCTCAAAGTATAAAAAAGTGACGGAGGATTATGATACATTAGATTAATCTTGTATGAAATAATCAATAAGGATCTCATACAAGTGCATGATAAAACTATAAGCAACTTCTTTTGGGACGAGTAACAAAACATAAGGTTATCGCGAATTTCTGATAAATTATGCCTCGTTCTTGCACGCCACTGAATATTTTGTGGAACAACTTGTTGATTCAGTCGAGGAGAAAACAGACTTCAAATTTTCAATTCCAATAAAGTCGAACTTTCTGCATAAAAGCTGTGCTGAAAATGGAACAAAGATGAGTGTGCATAGAAATTGGGCTTCTTGGGGGTTCAAACTCTCAGAAGACCTCATATTGAGTGATAACAGTGAGGATCTGAAACCGCCTTCCCTACCTACTCTCCACCGATTCTATTTCCATATTTCCTTTTCATCGGAACATGACACTGCGATGTCATTGGCAATATTGAATGTCTGCTATTCACCATATTTATAGGGGTGAAAATTCTCATTCGGAACCTGCTCTAATCGGTTTTTCGCGAAGAATAGAAACCTTTCCTGAATGCATATGAATTTTTATTCTCTTTTTTCCGAGGAATTCATAATGTTGTTTGCCTTTTTTCAACTATTTAAGCCGTACAAAATTTCCATATAGCTAATTTCCCAGGCAAGCTAGAACCAAAGATTAAATTGCAAAGATCAGGTACTCTCTACTTTTTCCGTAAACAAATAAATCAATGACTTTGGAAATTCTGAATATGGAAAAGTAGGCGGGGATATAGAAAGAAGGATATATTTCTTTTTTCACGAAAATCTAATTGAAAGCGTCAAAGAACCGAATATCAGATTCGATATTTTGTACAAAAAAAAATTATGTGTACCTTGATTTTGAAAAGATGTACTCAGAATTTTCTGCAAATAAATATTTCAATACCGATAACAAAGAAAATATTCGTCATTGAGTGCTCAATTGAATTGTTAACACTAAACTATCCAGGTAGTTTCAGGTTTCTCAATCCAAAATATCTTACTGGTGTAAAAACAGCAAACCGAGATAGCAAACTTTGACCTTGAAATCCCGGAGCGCGCTTGATAGATTGCGCGAAGAACGATGCAAAAAAATTTATTTTCGCCGAAATATTTGATCGAATTCAATATTTGTCTTTATTGAGGACAAAAAAGTCACTCTCAGAGTATATAGGGCATTATCCTACACTTACGGGGTGTCGAAGGGGGGCACAAAAAGTGACAGAATTCGCGAATTCTCAAAAACTGTACATAGGATCGCGATCAAATTTTGTAGTAATATTGAGGAACCCTTGCAATCAGGATCTTCAAATACGGCATGTACTTACACTTAAAGGGGACGAAGGGGCCCCTAAAGTGACAATTTTGCGATTTCTCAAAAACTGTACTTAGGATAGCGATCAACGCGACACTGTAGGATAATGCTCTATATACTCTGAGAGTGTCCGTTTAGTCCTCAATACAAACAAAGGAATCGAATTCGATCAAATGTTTCGGCAAAAATAAAATTTTTTGCATCGTTCTCCGCGAAATTTCAAGGTTAAAGTTTGCTATCTAGGTTTGCTGTTTTCACACCAGTCATAATAGGAGATGAGCGAATCCTCTCATTTCGCCAGTGGTACTTTGATGAATGTTACACATTCGATGACCACTTGTAGTATTTGAATTTTGAAGTCATATATTGTCTTATGGATCTGGAGAGAAAGTAAGTCTCGTTCCAGTCTTCAAGATGAAGATGGAGCTCTTTCTGGACATGTCTGGAAAGTTCATCACATTCTTTGTTAAGACTTGCAACCCCCTTCAGGACTGTCAGTACACATTGTGCTGATGAGAGGCAGTCACCTCAGTCATACTTACCTGGCGTAGGGGTTACCATGATCAATAAGGTATGTGCAATTTTGTTATTAGTAATGATTAGTGTTTTATAGTACATAGTGAGTTAGTGTAAGTTTGTTTTATATCAAGACTGTAATATACAAGTGAGCTGATATCTAGTGATAATGAAAAGCCCGAAGAGAAAGAGAGTTAAAATCGTGGAAAAAGCGAAGTCATACCACCCTAGGCCGGTGAAATCAGTGGTGATATCATCACCAAAAGTAACAACTGCAACAGCAGCACCTTCAACAACAGCACCCCAAATCACAGCACCTGAAAAAATGACTCCAATGGAGGTAACATGTCCTCAAATTACTTTAAAAAACCGTTTTGATCCTCTGGCGGATCAAGTAGATGTTCAGGAAACATCAGTTCCTACCACAAAACAAAAGGAAAAGTTACCACCAATAGTAGTACATGGAGTATTGGAACATGTCGAATCCATTAAAATCATCAAAAATGTAATTGGGGAAAATTCAAAATTCCATATAAGGTATGGAAAAAATACATCTAACATATTTGTGGATAGCGAGGTAGCCTTTAGGAACCTCAAAAAATACCTCATTTCAGACAACGTGGAATTCCACACTTTCACCAAAAAAAAATGAGAAAACTCACGCATTTGTGCTAAGGGGACTTAACGCCGAACAGGACACCGAGGACTTAAAAAAGGAACTCGCAGAGCTTAACATTAATGTAATAAACATTTTCAGAATGAAAGGGACCAGACACCCAGCATACCTTGTCATTACAGACAAGAAAAAAACACTGAATCTGTTGAAACAACAAGTCAGGGTAATAAATTATACTGTAGTGTCGTGGGAACGACACTACTCAAATAGAAAAATCACACAATGCAGAAGATGCCAATCGTGGGGCCACGCAACCACAAATTGCTACAGCCCCTATAATTGTCTTAAATGTGCGGAGGGTCACATGACCAAGGACTGCACAAAATCAAAGGACACACCTGCAAAGTGCGTAAATTGCGGTGGGGATCATCCCGCAAATTACACTAAGTGCCAAACCTATACCAACTTGGTTGAAAAAATAAACCATAAAAACACGAAAGCGATGCCGAAAACGAACACTTGGGAGGAAAGCCGGAGAAGAAAAGAAAGCGAATTCACACCAGCACCTTTACCAAAAACGAACCCCTGGGAGGAACGCCGAAAGAAACTCCAAAACGAGCAAGCCCATCAAGATAAAAGAGAAGAACGCAGCGCATCACAAGAAAATTCAGGTGACTTCTCAAATTTTTCGGAACTAAAAAATGAATTCAGTAAACTGAATAGTATAATAAACATAAATGAGTTCTTGCAAAACCTCAAAAAATTAAATGAAAATTTGGCAAAATGCGAAACAGGTGCCGATAAATTTCAAACTCTATACTCCTTTATCAATTGCTTATGATTCCGGTTAACCGGAAAACCAAAGTAATATTCTGTGAAAAGAACAGTAATGATTGGCACGTTCTTCCCTATGAACATTTGCCAAATTTTCATAAAGAGTACAAACAGTACTCCAAATTATAGTTGTATATTGCATACAAAATCATAATTCAATAAATTATATTGAACAAATCTAAAGCAGGTTTTTCTCATTTTATTTTCCTGCAAATGTAATTGAAACTTAGAAAAAAAATATATATATATATATCAAAAACATACATCTGAAATGTACATAAACTCTCAATAATTGTAAGGCATATATATCATCAATAATTATAGTAAACATATATTGTAGGAACTATTTATTATAAGAAAATATGTAAACAGCTATGTACATATGTATTTACATATGTACATTGTGTATAAATTGTGTATACTCTAATGTTTAAATAAATTTTATGTTATGTTATGTTAGTCACCTCGAGGCAGGTCCACAGTTGCACTTGAGGTCTTGATTCTCTAAGATTACAATGCGTCAATTATCTCGTACACTGGAATAGTTCTGCAATTGTCGTTTTTGGCGCTCTTGTTCACCCGAACAGAGTGCCTATCATTTTGCCCGAATGTCTGTAATTTTGGAATATCGAGCCGAAAATGGTCCCAATCGATTGGGTTCGAGTCCCTGATGAAGAATTCGTGGCGAAAGTTAAGTCTGTCCGGCCGGCCGGCCGTATCCTCTCTAGCATTCAAACGAGATGAGCTAGAGTTTTCATATTTCCAGAATAGGTTAATTGTCCAAATATCTCGGTCAAGTTCGTTACTGGGCCAAATCCGTCGGATGGTTCAGTAGTTATGAGCATCTGAAATTTTGTTTCCTCAATAATCCGATCAAATTGATACTTGAAATAATGTTGAGGGCGGCTGCAACAAAACAGCTTGCAAAATTTCTTAGATATCGTCACGCTATAAAATTTTTGAAAAATTCCCAAAAAAAAATTTTTTAATCCTCACTATCTCATAAGATATTTTTCGGATTTCAATAAAAATTCGTGAATATATTGAGATGATCGATATCTTACTTATCCCCAAATTTCATTGTCGTAGCTCTTTTCCATCTAAGGATATGATCATTTTTTTAATTTACTCAAGAGAAAAGAGAAATGACATATGTCACGATGATTTTCTTTGAACGATGGCCATCACAGATCGATATTCGATTGACAAATGCCAGGCTCATTAAACAATGTCAGTTGGCCTAATATTAATCAAAATGTTTCATAACAGGAAATCATAGAGATAGAATTCAATCTCGGTGGCTGAAATAATATACGTTGTCAAAATTCAGAAAAGCACTGACATAAGTTTGTAGGAAAAGGGAATTATAGTACACTGTAGTTATTTTTAATTTGAGATATAGGTTTGTTCATTCATTAGGCGTTCATATTTGCATCACATTGTCCCATAGTACGGGGAAAAGACTATTGTTGGCTTGATCAGAGTGCTTATAGATTTGTTACGGTTTGAATATTTACTCGCAAGTAGCTCAACAAGAGCGCCAAAGCAATCTGACCTCACGTCAGTGCTTCCTAATTTTTTTTTACAAATTGCCTTGCTATGCCGGCTAAATGCATTAGTAGGAATCATTGAATTAATGATGTCATAAATAATTCCTGAATATATGCTGTAACCTCTTATCTCATTATATCTGCAACTCTATCATCTGAAATAAAGATAAATTAACAAGTAAACTCTATCATCTGTTTCTATGTCGATTTTTCGATATTAAATATCTAATTCCTATGATTCAGTATTTTCTAATTCAAACTCATCCTTCAGCATATGTTGCTGAAAACCGAGGTGTACTAACTGAACTAAAATTTTATTTGATATAATGATTTGACTCATTCACTGATGTATCCCAGAGCAAATAAATAATATTACTCTAATTTTACTGGTAGTAATTGATTATGATTAGTGAAATGATGTTCAATCTACTTTTCTTATTGAGAGTGAACTGTAATATTTTCTTTGTTGAGACAAACCTTATGTTCACCCCACCCACACCACAGAAATATATACAAATCAGTATGCCAAAATATACTCGAAAAATATCCAAACCACAACACGAAATACCTAAGACTGCGTTAAAAATTGCATTCCTGGAAACCGCGAATACCATTTGCAGACAAAGTCAGTAAACTTGCCATTAGTACCAATATCTGAATCTTTCAGTAACGCATTCCGGTCCTAAAGGAACAGTAAAATTTTCGTTTCATTTCAACCGACTGTTGAATTAATAATTCAAAGGAACCTGTTCGCAGACTGATTTAAATATTCATCTTGTAATTATGATACCGACCGCAGAATGTTATGATTATGACTGTGAAGTCGACTCTACGAGGTGAAGTGGCGTAGGTATATTGTAAAAGATGGTGGGTAGGCTGGATAATGCCGTTAAGGCGCGAGCAGGCGATATGTGGAAACATTGTCTGCGAACGTTAACTATGTGAACTTGAATGGATGTACTTAGAGAAGCACTTAGTTTAGTATCTTCTTCCTGAACTCGATTTCGCTTAGGTGCGAGAATATATCCATAAAGATATGAGCGTTGTTTTAGTCGCTATTAAAGAAGAGGTGAGGTAGTTCGTAAGATTTCCAACAATGGTAATTTTTTAATAGAGTGGGTTTTCTCAACGGCATAACTGATGTGAAACATCTAGTGCGTTTTGTCGCAAACTCTTCGTGCGCCACTGGATTACTGGACGGATAGCGAAGCAAATAATTCACAATCGCCACAATAATTTGTAATTTTACTTATTATAACTTGTAAAGCGAACATGGAACATGCTTTATGAAGATGGCACATGATAAATTCATCATTGTTATTTACTTGACACTACCTTGAGTCGAAAAAGAGAGATATCATAACTAGCAAATTATACATAGGATTAATTTTAAAATCAGCATATACAGGGTGAGTCTTTGACCACTGCGTTAATTTTAACCATAGGTTCTTGAGATCAAAAGAAACACTTTTTCCATTACGGTTTTTCTATATTCAGCTGCGTTTAAAAGTTATAAGCAATTCAAATTTTCACATTGGGCAAATACCCCTCTGTAGTCCAGTTTAGTTTGAATGAAAAATACCTTTCACAGCATCCACTATTGAATCTGAATTATTTAAAAACATTATTTTCCCTCTAAAAATTTCACTCACTCATGTTTCATCTAAGAAATGATTCACTCACTCATGTTTCATCCATAATCCGATGAGGTCCATATCCAGAAGGAAGATACAAAATACTAATTTTCTGGTATAAAAATTCAACACCATAAACATAGAGTTTTGTTGTTCTACTATATTTTCTTTCTACTTCAAGATTATAAACCATGCCTTTCTAGTGAGAAATTCCAAAAAAACCTCAGAATTATTGGGTGTTAATATCATATATTTGTAATTTTCTTCTTAAAATTTCCAAATCACGATAACCATCATTTCTATGAAAACTTCCAAGGCAAGAGGTTGTCACTGTGCTTTTTTTTTCACTCAAAGCCAGAAAAAATCATCTATGATTTTCCAATAACTGATATTTCTGAAGTTTCTTCTCCTTGACAGAGACCAGTGAACAGGTATTTTCTGTACTGAATCCCAATTACAATTTACCTGGATAGATTACAAGTATTTCCAGATTTAGGTGTGCAATTATACTTTCTTGAAGAAATACCTAAATTTGATTTTGAAAGATCAACTAGGTGTTCTTTGATAAAAAAATTTTTGTTAAATCATTAATATGAATCTATTCTGTTTAGAATATAATTACTGATTACTGATTTTTATAATCAAAGTATTTGTTTTAATTACTTAAACAAGAATATAAATATTGAATAATGGTTATTCATAGATTATGTCAAATTTTAATACCTTACCATAGAATATTAATTTATTACCGAACCCCAGGAGCGAACAAATTAATATTTGCAATGTTTTTTTAAATGAAAGATAATATCTGTAACTATTATTGATATTTAGTTATAATTTTCCTCAGAATAATTAGAGTGAATTATTATCACATTAAAATATTATAACGTCTCTGTGGTGGGTAGTTCCAAATAAAAAAGTGTTCTGTGGTTCCTTGTTGTTTTGATTCTGTTAGAAACTGTCAAAAGTTATTTGTATCTTCAAAAAAAAAGTGGAAAATTTTTTAGGAATGATATCGATAGTTTTAAATTATTCAATTCAGTATGAAATGATTATGGTCAGAAAATGCATTCTATTCTAATCTTTCTTGTTTATGAGCTTATAGCTTCCAGATTCAATATTGATTGAATTTTAATTAACCATGCATCATAACAAACATTCAGAAATATTAAAACTAAGTCAAATTCTATTATCTCTTAAGTTTGTGAACAAGGTTGAATCGGTGTATGAAATAAAGATAATAAAGGTATAAAACAAATCTAGGAGTCTGGGTTCGAAGTTTTTTAAACTCATATGAGCTCAATTTGCAGCATTCCTATGTTAGAATAGATATAATTTGATGAACCCTGAAAGTCTGAAGCTATAAAAAACCAGCTCTTCATAAAGACAAGTCTTCAATTCAACAGGTCCTGACAGAAAATACATTACCTATTTCAACGGTCAAAATATACCGAAGTACCGAAGAGTGATGGAAAACTTTTTCTTTATTTATTATGGAATATTATTCTGGATTAAATATTAAACAGGGTGCTAGAAATCATTAACAATGAATACAGCAAATGGCAATTTAGATTTTGTGGTGAATGTACGACTAAAATTATTCAGTGGTGAATTTCATCAATAGTGTTTAGTGGTAGAATCATAGACTGGAGAGATTTCCCCAACCTTTAGTAGAAATATTTAATAAAGACATAAAATATGGCAACATTGAACAAATCTGATTATTGAATCATTTCAGCACAGAGTTGGATTTGGGAAAATCATAAAATTTGGACAAAATTATATCGATTCAATTCCTTTCAATTTCAAATATCTCAAGAACGGTGCAATTTAGGAGAAAAGATGAGGAATGATTTTATCTGCAGAAAAGACTAATGATTCCAGGAAGTACAAGATACGGACCTTTAGTTCAAGCGATATTTGTTTTTCATGCAATTTAACTAATCTGTAGAGTAGTAGTGAGAAACCCACAAGAAAAGGAATAAATCTAATGATGCCAAAATATGCATGACTGTTATCAAAAGCCTTCTACAAGAGATCATTTCGATTGATATTGTTGTTTGAATATTACAGGTGAAAATGCAATTTTTTTATGAAATTTCAACACCCTATATCTTTTGAACGCGGCCTAATTTGGAAAAATGTTATAGGAAGAAAATGTTTCTGTTTGACGTCAAAAATCTATGGTTAAAATTAACGCAGTGGTCAAAGACTCACCCTGTTTATCTAGTTAAACTACCTCATAATTGCTGCATATAACACACTCACTTGCCCCACCCAGAGGGTTCGGTAGATAGTCAGCCAAGTAACAAACTATTCATGAAAAATCAACCTAGAATGTTGATGCTATGTACGCTTCCGTGAATTATATCTGAAACAATAAGACAATGTTCCAGTACTTATTTTCTCCTTGCAACCCCATTGGGGACCGAAATAACGGCATAAGGACCATTCATCTAGCTATTAATATCTCAAGAACTTGACATAAAAACTATACCAAATATGGCAATAATTTGTGCCTCAAAATACTCAACTTTGATAGATGACTCACGTTCACTTGTACCCCCTGGGGGACAAACCAAGTATCACCTGAGTTTTCATTGAAAAAATTTATAACTACAGAACTATACATACAATTGCTTTCAAACTCTATCCTATATGGAGTCCAACGACCTCATAATTTCTGCATATGTCACATCCATCAGGGGAGTTAGTAGATAATGAGACTGGTGCTATTGTATATAAACAAAACATTTATTTAAATGAATTCGACAACTATCCTTTGAAGTGCTCTCCATCCTGTGCAATACACCTACTATCGTATCATTTTATTCTCTTACTAGTGAAAAAGTCCGTGTCGTCACGGGCGCAAGTAAGGAAGCGCACGGTCGTTATTAGCAAATGCCCCCCTATAAGCAGCCGTTCATGTCATTTTGTGTCTAGCTTTCATCGAGTGAAGACGTGTTTAAAAAAACTTTCCGACGACCAACCGAAACGCCAACAGCGGCGATTTCAAAACAGCCTTCTGAAAAAGAAGCAAAAAGAAGAAGAGCAGTGGCAATTGGAGAACCTGCAGAAAGAAAACGTGGATTCTTCATCTGTTCCTGTGTAAAGTTCTCTGAGCAAAGCTGGTACTTCTTTCAATTGCATCTGCTCGCTCATTACAACTTTGCCTTTCTGACAGCACTGGCTGAATCCATCTCGTCCTTTTTCACCCCTAAAATGCAGAGCATTGCAAAATTGACACGATTCGCTCATTTCGCCGACAGAAAACGCGGGAATTTCGTCTTCAACCGGAGCCCTTCTCGCTACAAATACTGATCGCACTGCGTAATTATTGTTATGAACTCAGCGTCGGTTTCTTTCAGTTCGGGTTGTCCGGTAGCGTTTTGAGAACCCACTGGTCTGCCTCGTCGTCGTGTCTCCATTGTAAATTAAAATTTTAAAAGTGTACACTGGACCTAACTGAAAATTGAAAAATCGGACGTGACCCGTTTTCAATTTTTACCCAAAAATGGAGAATAACCATCCAATTTTGGGTTTTCAATATCTTTTTCAATTATAATTTTCTGAATTAACTTACTCGGTAGGTTTGGAAATTAAAATGAGCTTAAAATCAGATCAAATACAAATAGAGTTAATCAAATTTACACCTCTTAGCTTTCATGTTGTATCTGAGCCGGTAAAACATAAATAATATCATCATCTGTATGCTTGATTGAGCAGACCATAGTTACTAAACTATTGTCAACAATTTGTTTTTTTTTAATGTATCTTGACTTTTTTCGGCATCTTCGTTTATTTCAGCAGTATAATTTGACCAAAAAAAATCGATTTGTAAGATTGTTTAATGGGTCTGAATAAACAACTCGAGTTCCACTGAAAAAAATGGAATCGATTTTTGAAGTCTTCAAATACTCTAGTTTAATTAAAATTCACTTCACCCTTTTAAAATGAAAGCCTACATAAAACAACTGAAATAAAGTGTTTTTCCTCTTCTAGCAATGTTACCATATGATTTATAAGTCACATGTTATAATTTAAATACAAATAAAGTTAATCAAATTTACAAATGTTTTTAATGAGTAATATGACGGTAATGGTGACTTGGAGTGCAAGAAGAAGAAATTAAAGCCCATATCAGTAAAAATTTGTTGAGCGATAGCGCAATTTACAGCGAAAACATGCCAAACACCCTTAGTTTTTAAGTTTTTCGTATTTTTTTAGAGAAATTATAGATGTTTGGCACTTGTTATTATTTTTCTGCATCAGTTTAGATGCCTACCTTCAGTTTAAAAAAAATTTGATGCAAATCGGTTGATTGGTTTATGCGCTAGACCTTACTATCTATGCATATTATTATTAATTATTAATAGATCATAAACTTCTGAGAATTCATTTTTGATAATTTGTTAAGTATACCCAACACAGCGCTGTTGTGCTCTGAATTCGACTCAAATCTTCTACCTCCCAATTCTTTTTTGACTTCTGGAAACAAATGGAAGTCACATGGAGCAAGGTCAGGAAAGTTGAAGGGAAGATCAATAATTCCAACCCCTAATTTTTCAATTGTTCGTTTACAAATTGGTCATCTCTTTGGGAATACATGTTGCAGCAATCCTCCGGTTCTCTAAATCTTCATGAACAATCGGGCGATCACTTTGTATCAAGTTGTTAATTTCTGCAATTTTTGTGTCATTTCACACAGTATGTGATCGAGACGGAAAAGGTACATCTTCAACAGATTCACAACATTCCCAAACACTCTAGATCGTGATAAAATATTATCTAGATATGCAACTTTGATCATTTCAGAAGCTTCTGTTGGTGTTTAACCCAATCGAACCCAAAATTTTATCGTGTATCTTTGCTCTACTTTCATTTTTTGATGAGTACCCCAAACACTGACAATTCAATAATTAATTCGTAACGAATGTCGAAAGTTAAATCAAGGCCTACTTGCGGCGTTCTACATTAAATATAAGGCTTTCATGTCTTCTTTTTCGGGTTATAAAATTCCACCTTTGAAAGGAATTAAAGCATCAGTCTCGTTATATACTGATATTTCCTCGTATATCAATAAGGAAATACTTCATTACTTCTATCTGTTTTATTAAAGTCTATCTTTTCCAAACATATTTCCTATCTTATTAACCTGTCAGTTTCAAACGGTTCCTTACCATCCCTTCTAAAAACTGCAGTAGTTATCTCGGTCTTGACAAAAAAAAGCCGACGTTCATATTATTACTAACTATCGATCGATATCTCTGTTGAGTGTAATCACCAAGGTTATTGAAAATATCGTGCGGAAAAGAGTTGCCCCTTTTTTGGACAGGTTCGATCTTGTCTCTAATGCTCACCATGGATTAGGACCGGCTATTCTACTGAGACAGCAGCTTTTGAGTTCATCGAGTTCATCCATTAGAATCTACACAAAGGTCGATTTGTTTTAGGACTGTTTTTTTGATCTTTCCTGTGCCTTTGACGTTATTTCCTTCAGTTTTATGAGAGAAAGATTCTATAACTTGGGGTTTCGAGGTAACATTCCTTGATTGTTTGATAAGTTTCACCTCTGGTAGTTCTATGAGAGTAAAAGTCGATGATGTTCTTAGTCAAAATTATAATTTAAAATCCGGTGTTCCCCAAGGATCTGTATTGGGCTCACTTCTTTCCGTCCTCTTCATCAACGACCTGCCTGATTACTTGAGGTCTGAATTGTTATTGATTTTTGCGGATGTCCTTTCTGTAGCTATTTCTGCTTCGGACGCATCTCAGCGTGTTCGCACCTGTCAATGTCTCATTAATAATTTCAGTGCTTGGTGTCGAAAAACGCGTTACTCCTGAACGTAGAGAAAACAAAAATTTTTTTCTTTCCGATACAAAGCAGCTGAGGGAGAGCAATTAACGATCACGTGCTTAGGCTCGAAAATTAGGTCGGACGAGTCTACTAATTTTTTGGGTATCTACATTGATGAACATTTCAGATGGTGCCATCAAATTGACATCCTATGTGAAAAACTAAATTCATCATTTTACGCCATTTATCGGGTGAAATATTGCTTTTCAAGTGAATATCTGATGAACTTATACCATAGCCTTGTTTATAGCCACATATAAAATGTTTTATTATGGGGTGTTTCGTCGGATATAAATAGTCTTTGTTTCTCAAAAGAGAGTGTTGCGGACATATGGACTCAAGATCCTCTTGCAAACCTATTTTTACTTCTAATTAGCTGTACCCTGTATCTACATTTATAAGTCGCTGATCTTAATTAGACCAAAATTTCAGAGTATGGGTAAATTATATAGTCATCGCTCTTACAATACACGGAACGTAGAAGTTTTAACTCTTCCTAAACACTAAACAGCCAGATATAAACGCTGACCCACTCCGTTTTAAGAAAGCCATTAGATCTCTGTTAAGTCGTAAGGCTTATTACAGTCGTAATGAATACATGTGACTTGATTCAATAATGTAATATTTGTATATTTATTTTTATGTCTTTTTCTTGCAGTAATTTTAAGTTGTATCATCTACTATGATATAATTATGAATTTGTAGTTATTTTTTCTGACTTGACTCATACATTTATATATATCTTAAGGGATTAATAAATACTTACTTACTCATTTACTATCCGCCTTGCAAAACCATGGGTGCTGAAATAATGCCATGAAGAATATTCCAATAGCTATCAATATCTCAGGAACTTGACTTAGAATAGATACCAAATTTGTTTATAATTTGAGCCTCAAGACACTCAAGACTAATTTATTACTGACTTTCATTTGCATTCCCTGGGGGACTAGCTGGGTTTTCATAAAAAAAAATCATAACTACTAAACTATACATCGAATTGATTTCAAATTCAGCATATATATCCATTGGAACCACTACATAATTACTGCATGTTCACATCTACTTGCACCCCCCAGGGGGTTAGTAGCTATTCACCCTAAAAATACACTATTCCTAAAAATCAACCAGAAATAAGAGTACTTTATAAGCTCATGTAGAATTATGTCCAGATCAATTAGAAAATAAAGTTTGGCAAAAACTTAGTGAAAGAATGAAATTCCAAATTGCCTTCGATGAAGTTGATAAGCCTACTTTCGATTGGTTTTTAGGAGAAGAGATTCTGATTTCGAACAAAACTTGAGGAGAACTGTAGTAGTTTTTAATCTGAGATATGGGTTTGTTTATTCATCGTGACGGTTATATTATGTTCCAGAGTACGAAAAGAGACTCTAGAACAAGCGCACAAAAGCTCGTAACCTGACGTCAGTGCTTTTCTGAAAATTTCAACAGCTAATTGACCTAAAGAATGATAGAAAGCTACCTTTTGAAACGCTGGTAGGAATAAAAGATGGTACATATAGCCGAAAGAATTATTTCACACGAGTTCTATCATCAAATTCATCAATCACTAATGAATTATAGAATTAACGTTCTATTTCTCAATTGAATAAACTATTTGTCATAGTCGGATAAATTTGCTATGAACAACTCTGTAATCGCAACGTGCATTGTCAAATTTGCAATTTGACCTCAATTAATTCGATGAATGTTAGCTTTGTTTATGCTATTAAGACCTCCGTCTGATAATGAGGAAATAAATGGGTTATTGAACATTTCATTGGAAAATTATTGTAATAACTCAGTTATCCATTTATTGTATGATACAGACGAATTTCATAAGTTTATAAATTGAACAAAATTGGGCATAAATAATAAGTACACCGAGTCATTCGCTAATTCAATCATATTGCTCATTCAGTTGAATTATTCAAGGTAAGGGACGTGGACCCCCTATAGGGGGTCCATATTTCAGCTATACATAGTTGTTGATCGATGAAATTTTGGTTTTGGTTAAGGTTTGGGTTTAAGTAAACCTAAACCTAGGTTTAGGTTGAGGCTAAGTTTCGGGTTGAGGTTCAGGATGAGGTTCAGGTTAAGGTTGAGGTCTAAAAGATGAAATATTAACAGCTAGCAAAGGCGAGTATAGAAATCAGGATCAGGTTCAGGGATAATAATCATGGCAAATAAGTAAATGACTAATTATGACCATTATGTTTAGGTTTAGGTAAAGTTTCATGTTCTAGTTTAGGTTCAGGTTAAGTTTCATGTTGATTGATGAGATTTAGGTTTGGTTCAAAATGTAGAAAGCTGTAAAATAAGGTATTCGTTGTTATGGTAGACACCTGAACTGCAAAGGCAATTATTCACATGGTATTAAGTGTACAAAGGAATCAGACAAAGCATGAGGTTTAGGTTGAGGTTCAGATTTGGGTGGAGGTTTAGGATAAGGTTCAGAGTGAAGGTCAGGTTCAGATTCAGGTCAAGGTTTAGGTAAGGGTTTAGATTCAGGTGCAAGTTCAGGTTTAGGTTTGGGTTTAGGAACAGGTTTTGGTTAAGGTTCAGGTATAGGTAAAGGTTCAGGTTTAAGTTCAAGTTGATTATTGGGTTTGAGGTGAGGCAAATGTTAAGGTTATAATTAAGGTTCAGGTTAAGTTTGAGGTTAAAGTTTAGGTTAAGGTTTAGATATAGGTTAGATTAGGTTAAGGTTAAGGTTTAGATATAAGGTTAAGATAATGTTTTTTAACGTCAAAAATCTATGGTTAAAATTAACGCAGTGGTCAAAGACTCACCCTGTATGTACCGAATTTGAAATCAATTCTGTGTACCTATAGTTCCGTAGATATGAATTTTTTCATGGAAAACTCGGCTGGAACTTGGCTTGTCCCACAGGAAGTGCAAGACAAAGTGAGTCATATAATAATCTTGAGTAACTTGAGGTACGAATTATAACCAAATTTGGTATCGTTTGTTTGTCAATTCCTTGATATATATTCGAATATTGCAAGGCAAGGCTTGCAAGGCAGATAAAAGTAAAGAAGTATCTTCTTATTGATTTGGACATAATTCTTCATGAGCTTATAAAGAACTCTTATTTCTGGTTGATTTTTAGGAATAGTAACCTATATTTTTCATCAGAAACCAGTCCCAATCGTTTTCCCTGTGGGCAGTTCATCCCTGAATGTTCAAATGTACAAATGCAAAGACTATCGCATCACACTCTCACATGATAAGTTCAAAATAATTCACAGAAGTTACTTAAATTTTTCAATGTCCAGGCTAACCAAAAATAAAATAAATATACGAGTCCATGAAAAATCGATCTAGAATGTACATTTTGAACCCGGACGTCAACCTTATTTTCTTTTTATTCGCCGCAGAGCTCCACCTCTTTCTTGTGATGGTATCGTCTGAACTCTCTCAGCGCTAAAGAAGAAAACAAATGTGCTGATGATTTGAATATTTCCGGAGGAAAATAAAAGTCCGCCTAATAAATCTGAGCACGTCTGGAAAAACAGGTTTGCGAATGGAAATCTGGGAGATTCGTCGATGGATATGAATAATGCGGTTGGGCACTCGGATCATTGAGATTTATCGCTACGGATTTGCTCATTTGAATTAACGGCCCTGCATCAGATTAGGGACGTGTTCAATTGGTTCGGATTCCGGAAATCACAAAGGATAAAAAAACTTTACGAGTTTCGAGAAAAATTCTCAGTCCACTGCAGGTTTATTAATTTTTTATGTAAATGTCCCAATCCAGGGTGTTTCGATACTAAAAAAGTGTATTTAGATTCCAGCGGTGGGATTTTGTAGCTTTCATATCAATAACAATAGCATAACAAAGTTTAGCGAAGAATTTTTCCAATGATAATGTAAGTACCCCGTTGTCGTCTTTCACTAACGAATTCTACGGAAATGAAAATAATAAAAGAGATAAAATTTATTGAATCGAATTACCAGACTCATCTGGTATTACAGAAGATAAGGAGTATACATTTCTAACGAATTATACATCCTACTTTTTATTAGATTTAAGATTTAATCAAATGAGATTTCATAGTCGTTCTCTGAAGTACACGTTGCAGTATATTTTCTTCTACTTTGGAAAAAATTCAAGGAATTACTAGCAAAAAAACCGATTAGAACTTTCCACTTTCTTGACAATCAAATATACAAATTTTGACAGTAACGATATTTCAAAAGCAACGAAGTGAAAAATAAATACCTCGAATTCACTTTACGCTTGTAGGGACGTTTTAATATTTTTAATCTCAATTCAAATTGTCACATCCCATTCAAAATTTTGAAAAATTTGTGTGACATACGTTTGGAAACACTTGGTATTTTTCGTAACTAGCGTCCTTTTGTACAACGAGCGGAGCAAGAGATACGCTCTTCACGAAAAATAATGATAATAAATTAATATCTATTCAACGTTAAAATCGATTCCATAAATATCAGATGTTCACAGAAGTTAAGTTAGATCATGAGAACATTAGATATTTGAAAAGAGAAAAATGGAATGTACAAAGTCACCAAATTAAGGATCATCGAATAATACATTATATATGAAAACTTAAATAATAAATGCCCTATTGGATGCTATGAGCGTTGGCTACGTGCAATAAGTAACAGTACATGTTTGGTTTTGGTTGCTTTGAGTTAGTCTTTCCAAGTTAAAATCACAAACATCATAAAAATGTGACAGTCTTTGACAAAACGTCTTGAAATTCCATAACATCAGGATATAAATTGATATTTATGCGAGATTGATTTCAGTGGAACAGTTTTGATAGCGTTACATCCAATCTATTCGATTCCGAAAAACCAGCCAAACCTAAATGATGGACGACAAACTGTAACGACTATCGAATGAATCCAACATATATCAAGACGTATATTGGATACGCCCATGTTATAAATCACTTGATTAACTTTTATAGAACAAATCATACTTCTGGAACACGGTCATTTTTCTACCGAAAAGTTAACTGCTTCCCGGAATTTCGATAATGACTCAAAATGGAGTTTTTCTGTGTCCAAGTTTCTGAGGATTTATAGACTCTCTTAGACTAACTCCTCATAATTCAATATTGGTCCTGAAATTTATCGGCAAGTTAATGGTTCAGATATGGGTATTTCAACATGGATGCGAAGTCTCGCGATAGACAACAGAAAATTTATATCAACGATCCTTGCATTACTGTTAAATTCATTATAAGTATTATCGAAAATGTGATTCGAACAGAAAAATACATCAGGTTTTGATACACAAAATGTTCCTTTATTGGTTGTTCGAATCTAGAAAAGACCAATTGATTTGAATACCATTTTGATACCTTTGCTACAGGGATGTTTTTTTTTTTTTTTTTGGTCCGCCACTGCTGATTCGATAAAAACTGTAAAAAATGTGTGGCAAATAATATAAATGCTAAGTTTTGCAAATTGAATTTAACTCTTGTGTTGTGAAAAGCAAATGATGTTCGTACTTCAATATCAACACATGCCTAATTTCACGCATTCTGAAATAACCGACAAGCGAGGTAATGACAACTATGTATTCAAACATATTTCTTCGATAAAATCAGACCAAAATTGCTGAGATCGAGATATCTCTATGCGAGAAAAACATAATTAGCTAGATCTTCAGGTTGAAATCCTCGAGTAGTAGATTCATTTATTTTTTTTATTTATTCATCTATTCAGAAAAACACCTTCGACAGCCGCTGCCAATTACAAATTGGAAAATAACAAGTATTTGGTGTTTACTTATTAGAAATTCACTTTGAATACTTGATTAATAGAAGACAGTTTATATTCACAAAAGCTTTTGCAAATTGGCGCTGTCCCCTTCAATCAAGTAATCAAAATTACAAGTTGTTGAAAAAAATATAATGAACATAACTAGTAAACTAAACAAAACGAACAATACAAAAAAAAAATCAAAACAAAATGCGAGATGGAAAAAATCAACTAACTTTGAGTAAAGAAATCACACCCACCTTTATCATACATTCTGCGAGCCCAGAACAGCTCTCATTATTCTTGCCGGTTCACAAGCAAATATATCCACAATGTTTTCATGAAACATATATTCATGACATATTCTGTACAGAGGTGAAAAATGATGAACGTTAGATCGTAGGCAAGAGAGATAAAATGTACTAAGAGTACGTGCGGGAAATCAAGGGTCATGTACGCAGATTAGGCCCAGCAAGTAAGGACAATCGATCAACGAGAACATCATTTCCTGCAGAAGTAAAACTCCAAAATTGGTGTGACAATGTTTTATCAATTTTGTCAAGAAATTTTCGTGAAACATAGATACTTCAGGAATCTCCCCTGTATATTCTCTGAACTACTGACATGAATACCCAGGACTTCAAATTAGGCATTCGAACCCAAGCCTTGACCTCAGAAGTGCATTGAATAGCATGAATAGCGTTCTGGTGTTCTGTAACCACCTTGAGTACCTTAGGGTGAAACCAAGTGTTTCGATGCATCCCGAGAGTGAATTTATGCGAGGAATATAAAACAAATTCCATGATAACTCGCCTAGGTTTTTTAATTCAGCAACTTTACCAAGAACGTAAGCACCAATGTTATAAAGAAAGAATATTGTAGCTATTTCGTGACTGAAGGACATTACAAAACATTTGAAAACGTTCAAAAAAGTAGGGCATCCCTGCACCAACGCTTCAACCTATCATTGTCACCCTGAATGTCCCAACGATTCTCAACAGAGGGAATAAGATAATACAGCTTGAAGTCATAAACATTAAGAAGAGAACAACTGATCAGGTACGAACAGATATTATTGATAAAGATCAAGAAAAACAGTGGCCTCGATATAGGCCCCTGAGGAACACCCGAGGAAACCTCAAATCCATTAGACGTATAACCAAAACTGAACATTCCATTTGAACTAAAAATCTAATAAAGGTCATTGATCTTGACTCACACATTCATCAATTGAATAAAATTCCATGGGCAGAAGAAATATATATTTTCTAGCATGACTTAAATTTTCATAGAACAGGTTCCAGATTTCCCGGTAGAGCATAAAATTATTGATTTATGGATATATACTGCTTGTTAGCTTTTATATTTCGTATTATAGTGGTGGAAGTAGGAATTAACTTCAATATCTACAATTTAGGTTTCACACACTTGATATTTGTGTATTGATGGAGCAAACATGATTTCAGATTTTCTAAAATAAGGTTTGGACTTGGCATACGTTAGAACATCAACCGAAATATCCTCTTTTTAAGTACTTCCACTGTCCACACTATTACTCCTGAAACTAAAACTTTGAGTAAGATGGCAATAAACTTAAGAATAATAATTCATAAAAGTCGTCCCAACTACGGTTGTTTTCTCAATCTATTAATGGCATAGCATCTTGAGCCTAATTTTGCATGAATATGATCCATAATATTTCCAATCAAGTTGTCACCAATTCTAAACCTTAATAATTAAGTCAGTTGTTGAGACTCCAATTGGTGACTTCATACATTTCCTCGATCAAATTCAAATATTTATATGACAGTCTTTTCTATGTTTATAATGATGTTGTATTGAACTCAAATCGACAAATTCACTCTCCCACTTGGAAGGCATTCTGAACATTTTACGAAATGAAGAAATTCGCGAACAAAAGAGAGCTCCTTCCGCGCTCACAGAATGAAATCAGATATCTCTTCACGTAATTCCAACATATTTGCTTCAGCATTTTATCGCCAATTTGAGTTCTCATAAAATTAACTGAAATGCTGGCCGTACGCGTTCATGAGAAACAAAGAAAATTAATTAAGTTAGTTGAATCCTACAATAACTGCTCAACTGACGTAATTCCTTGTTTTGAATGCCGTCGCAGGTCTTAAATTTCACAGGAGGAACCAGCTAGAAAGTAATAACTTAAGTTTATGATGAAACCTGAACATTAAATTATTCAACTTGTTTTGAACTTCATTAATGAACCTGTTAAAGCGGCAGCTCTAGCTAATACTATTAGAACCTCAATATTCCTGAGTAGTAATATTGTGTGTTCACAGTGTCGCTGAGGATAGAACATCTGCATATCCTCAAATAAACGTGCTCTATGCTGAGAATAACTTCAGGATATTCCATTCATAAACAGCTAATTACATGACATTGAAACCGATTTAGATTGCGGAAGAACATCAACTTCTTCGAGATTCTGAAACGGAGAATTCTGAATATACGATGCCAGTTACAATAATAATTCAATTGAGGTTTTAGTGAATGAAATAAAGCATTTACTTTTAATGCAATCTCTGGAACTTTGGTGCTTTTCAACTTTGTTACGAAGTTAATATTTTAGTAATGACTGTACTGTGTTCAATTTAATTTGTAACCTGGGGTGCCTTGGATATTCGACATATTTCACTGACTATATTGAAAGGTGAGGTTGCTTTTTTATCTTATTAATTAACGACCGTGTGTTTTTACCCATTTTCACGCACTCATTTCAGTTTAGAAAGTATTACTTCCTAACTAATGCCTAAAGTAAAATATATCAATTAATCGTTAATTAATGTACATACCAGATTTTTATATCGTTGCTATCATTTCATTTAGTGAAAGAGTGTATCAGTCTCTCTTCTTCAGGCTGAAAAATATTACAATTACAAAAACACGATAATAACTAATCAAAACTGAAAACAATTAACACGAATACCTTTATAACATTAACACCACATTTGTATATTTTACTCTTATTTAAACTTACAATTAATCACAAACAACAATTCAGACCTTATAAAAATCAGTTACACGAGCTCACCTTATGAATATGAGATAGATAGATTATTCATTTACAATAGTTTTCAAAATCGTAGGTGATAATAAATAATAAAATGATTAATCATCGCGGGGACACAATCTGACCTACATCAATAACGGGTTCATAAGTGGAAATGAGAATACAGGGCAATAAGACGAAGTTGAGTTAGCCCTTGTCAATAAAAACTATAAACGGATTTCATTAATTATCAGTACCGATATCAGTTCACGCGTTGAAAGAACCCTGGTTAAAATTTTCGCTCCCTCAAAATCAAAATTATGACCCTGGTTCCTGGCATGTACCGTAAGAGCAACCGACTCTCGTTGTTTTCTACAATCTGATTGGTGTTGTTTCAGTCTCGTACCTAAATATTGACTAGTCGGTCCAATATATGATCCATCACAATCATTACACTATTAGGATAAGCATCTTTCAGTCGAGAAAATACGCATCTTACGGTCTTTACCATTCTTTGGCTCAATTGTGGGACATAAATCAACTTGAGATATTTTTTAACTCCATTATCTGCATCAACACTAACATTTGGCTTAAAAGTTCGGCGATCAGCAACATAAAAAATTCTATTAATCCTATTAATGTCATTTCAAACTGCCAACATGACTATATGAGAAAGAAAAATACAGAAACTGCCATTTATGAACTGACATTGTCTATCTTAGAGGTCTTGGAGGGGGATAATGTGGCCTTGGGCTTGTTTCTTGATCTCTCTAAGGCGTTCGATTGCGTTGATCATCAACTACTGTTGGAAAAACTTGAAACATCTGGTATAAGGGATAAACAACTGAACCTAATGAGAAGATATTTGAGACACAGGAAACAGAGAGTTCTTATTAATAGAAATAGTGAGAAGTTCACCTTAGAGGACATCGAAATAACCATGGGCATCCCACAAGGCAGCATATTGGGACACCTACTTTTTCTAATCTAAATTAATGACCTAGAACTAACACTACCGGAGAACTGCAAACTTGTGAACTTTGCTGACGATGCTAACATCTTGATAAGGTGTAAAAACCTCCAGGACTCACTTGATTTATTTAGATCAGTGCTGGATGAGATATGCAGCTGGTGCCACGAGAACAAGCTAATCTTGAATATGCAAAACACTGTATGCACTTACTTCTCTACAGATCGATCTTCACAGATCTTTCCGAGCTCTCTAGGATGTAAAGATGGTGATGTTGACGTCAAGGAGGTGGTGTCTTCTCTCTTGAAATGGAGAGAACATGTGGATCAATTGGGAAAGAAGTTAAATTCCGTCATTCATACACTCAATGTCTTGAAGAGGATGGTTTATGATGATGTGCTGAGGACAATTTACTATGCTAATTTTCAATCACTGGCGACTTACAGCATCATATTTTGGGGTGGATCTTCAGTCATGCATAGAAAATATCGAGAGAATTGTAGATCTGTCCTCAAAACGAATGAAATATTAACACTTCCAGGTCTATATATATATATATATATATATGGATTAATGCTGTTCTTTCACAAGCATAGTGAATATTACTCAAGGTACAAAAATAAGAACAATACGAGACGTATGTATCAGTGGTTCTTTCCGGTGCACACTCTATCTTGTTTTGAGAAGCATTCATTATATATGGCAATAAAGATTTTTAACGAGCTACCAAGAAGATTGCAGAAAATCCAGGATTATAGTTTATTCAAAAGGGAGATACATAAACTATTAATGAATTGTGAACCGTACGATATTGGGGAATTTCTTAGATTTTGTGGTTAATTAAAATAAGTTTGACTTGTTTCATTTTTGTAACATGTATTTGTTTCCAATTATTGAAATAAATGTATCTATCTATCTATCTATTAGCAAGGGTAGTAGGATACCCATTCTGGAACCGTAAAGTAGCTTATTCACGGAAAATATTTGCATGAAATGACACATGCGATAAAGTTAGAATTTTGTGCTTAATCGATTTGGTGATCGCTAGTTTTTGGATAGTTGTATCGAGTGATTTGTAATGTAATGTCCTATGATACCATGGGTTTTGTATATAGTTCAGTAATTGTATGATCATATTTTCTAATTAGGACATCGAGAAAAGAGAATTTTGCTCTTTTGTTCAATTTCTTGTGTCAACTGTAAATCGGAATGGAAGCTGATAAATGTAGCCAACCCATGGTTAATCATATCCCGGGGAACTGATATGATTATATCTTCGACATACCTAGAGAAATATGAAGGATACATCGAAATTTAATCTTGACCAAACAAACTCAATCAAGTGGTACATAATCAATTCCGCAATAACAGGTGATGATGGGTTTCCCATGACAGAACCCTTAACCTGTGCATGAAACTACTTATTATGTTAAAAATAACAGTTCTTGAAAATGATATTAACAATATCCAAAACTATATCAAGAGGAATATCAATGAAGTTCCGATATGTCTTGCAATTCTCGATCGAATGTCTTAATCTTGGGGAATATTCGTGAGCAACGATTTTACATCCACACTAATCAGAATATAGTCTTCTGGAATATCGGTTATGAGTGCTATCTTGGAAATGAGATCAACTGAATTTTTTACAGTGCCTGAACTTTCCTTATATGGTACATAGAAGAAACTTCGATATGCTTTACGTGGGTGAAACACATCAAGAAATCACCGGTCTGAATGGGTTATCCTCTTTATGCACCTTCATCAAACCATACATCTTTGGTGACACCGACTTGTACTTCTTCAATTGTTTTGCCTCTCTGTCACAAACCACCGCACATTCCTGTAACTGGATTTTCATAGTTGGATCAGACTTTAATGTCTTATAAATTTCCGAATTATTGAGTAAACTATTGAGTTTTTGCTCATAATCAACGCTATCAACCAACACAGTTACCGTTCCTTTGTCTGCATTGGTGATATATAGGTCCGGATTATGTTCGCGGTAATCGCGTGTTTCTTCGAGAAGACAATGGCGATATTTATGGAAGAAACTCATATTAGAACAGTTATTAAATTTATTATAAGAACTATGAACCATGCTACACAATGTTGTAAGTAAACAATTTTTTTCTTCACATTTTAGTTAAATTTGAATTTATTTCAAAGGTGAAGAACCCCCCTTGTGAGCTAGTTGCTCACACTTTTGTCAACCAGCTTTCAGTATTTCACATAGAATAGATTTTTCTTGAATAAATTCGTCACAACTTCTTATAGCTGTGCTGCAACTCCGATACTGTATTAACCTTCAACTGATCGGTTCAGCCGTTTGAATTTTTTCGACTGTCCCAAAATAATTTCCTTGAGGAAATTTTTCAACTTTTGGAAGAGAAAAGGGTCACAAGGACTCAAGTCGGGCAAATAAGGAGGCTGAGACGCCACAGGAATGTCTTTTTTTTCTCATCCCCAATTCATTGGTCAAAATTTGATGAACGGAGGTGTGAGTCAAATTCAACTCTTCCCTTATCATTCTGACTGTCAACCATTGATCTGAACGCACAAGATCCCGGATTTTGTCTATATTTTCATCGGTTCTTGAAGATGAAAGCCTTCCGCGTCGTGGTTCATCTTCAATCGACTCTCTTCCGTCTGAAAAATGCCTTAAACCGCCGAGGAACCTGGGCCCGTGACGAAATACTATCTCCGTAGCCCTGTTAAGGTTTAAGAAGAGTTTTCGTTGCATTGTGCCCAAGTCTGAGGCAAAACCTGATAGCACACCGCTCAAAATTAATGCCATTTATTTTTAAAACACAATAGGAAGAACTGCTTTCAAAAAACAATCGCTACGCATAACCAAATTACTCGAACGAGGTCAAACTCGTACTGAAGGTGGATCACATGATCCTCTACCGCTTCATTAAGTCTCGCGCTTCCAGTGTTGCCAGATCAAACGCAACGTTGCCAGTCTCATTACTTTATATACATACCTCGTATGCTTAGTCGATTGAATAGTATTTTAATGAAATCATCAGATATATTCAGAATAACACAGTTATCACTTCAATGGTTGTAGTCGCGTTAAAGTAGATTGAGGTAGTTTATTCATCACTCAGTATTGAAAAAAAATTCGATTGAAGATGCAAAATAATATAAGCCTGGCATTTTTGACTTCCTGTATTCTTAGAAGGTCTCGAATCATTTTGTTGAATATGAAGAAGACCAATAATAGTGATGATGATATTTTTCACAAGGGAAACAACTTGGCAACTCTATATTTCATTCAAACTCATGTCTTCAAAACCATTAGCAAAATATGATATATTCAGAAATTATAAATGATACATTTGTGAATATTTTGATACAATGTAGAGAATAAATAGGTACCTACTGGAAACATATACCCCATTACACAGTTACTAATTATTATTGCTATCTTTATTATAAGTAAAAACTACAGTAGATTTCGAATCGAAACAACTAGAACATCACTGGTAAATTAAAATATGATGAGAAATGGTGATAGGAGAATAACAAACGTAGCCTAACTTACTTCTTAATATACACAGTGAAATGTGTCAAATCTCTATGGCACCGAGGGTGATTACATGAAATTGAGCATCACTTGTTCCTACATTCATAGTACCTAGTCAATTAAGATGTTTAATCAGTGTCCGATATGAATTTTATTTCACAATTTTTGCAAAGTGGCTGGCCCGTTTTGATCGAATGAATAAGTAGAGATATGAATATTCGTCTTGATGCATGTTGAGGAATGGAGGGTATTTTGGTCAAATTAAGTAAAGCGCGCTATTCTGAGTTTTGACTAAGCAGAGCAAGTTTGCAATGAAGCAATTTCCTCATGAAATCCAAACTCAAGCGAAATTCCCTTTCAGCATCTGTGATGAATACAGTGGAAGAGCAGAGGCCAAATGTTCCGACCACAAACAAGAATATAACGACCAATCCCTTCACGGTCAGGCTACAGGAATATTCCAATAAATCGAAAGAATGGTTCAAATAAAAACCATATGGAAAAAATCCGGGGATTTTATGTAACGGTGCCGAATTTATATCTGCATCATTTTGGCTGCGTAGATCGAATTCAATAACAGCATTGGAGTAACTGTCCTGGATTTCAATCAATTGTATCGTTCCACATAGAAATGTTTATCGGATCCATTTCTACGCAGATGATTCTCTAACAACGAAAACAACTAGAAATTGATGGAATTATTTTGTTCGATATGAAAATAATCAGGACCGATATCATTAAATAATTTATTAGTTAAATGACAAACTGACAAAAAGCTTAATACACTCTATATAAAAGTATTTCAGGATAATATATTTATTTTTTCCGAACCAACTTTTCACATGAAAAAAGTTTGGAGAATATTTAGAAAATATATATTTCGTGAACAATTTTATTTATTACTCTTCTGATTAAATATCAATCAATAACCGAGAAAGGAGCAAATTATCGCGTTCTAAAATTTTATATTCATTTTGAGAACTGAGAACATCAGTAAATAACTTTATACTTTATGTTCTTTACTCATCGAAGATTTTGAGTTGCTGAGTGATTGCCTAAACGACACTCAATTGAAGATCAATTTTAATAAATCAAAGTACATTGCGAATTATTAACAAAGAGAGACAGAGAGAGTGGATATCCGAATCGAAGACAGTATATTGTAGAAAGTTGACTCATTCAAATATCTAGGCATTATATTCGATGGCAGTCTCGATTTTGGGCTTCAGGCCGATCATTTAACAAAGATATGAACACTAGCAGAATGCTATTTAGGTCCATCGTTCTGCCACATTTTGACTTCTGCGAGTCTCTCTTGTTTAATTTGAGGTCTAATGCATTCAGTAGACAGCAGATAGCTTTGAATAGTAGTATGAGAATGGATCTCAGATGCAATAGAAAACATCAAACAGAACAATGTTAGAGGCATTAATTCTGATGAGAGTAAGACAGAGAATTCTAAACATTAGATCTTATTCACAAAATTGAACATGTTATGTTGCCGGGTTACTTGTCCAGGAGGGCTCGGTATGTTTCTGAGGTTCATCAGTATAACACCAGAAACCATAATTGCTCATTTGTACGGACATATAGCACTAATTTGACGATGGTTTCCTCTCTGGTTGATATGCTACAATAAATTACCCAGTGCACTTAAGAGCTGAAACAGATATGCTACCTTTAAAAATCTGTAAATTTATTTTTTTAAGGAGCCATGCTATTAGTTAGTTTCTTGATGATATATTTAGAATTTGCAACTAGTATTAATATTATTAGAGATGATATGAGATTGAAAAACTGAGAGACACAAACATTGAATACAATATTAGAGATGACCTGAACAAACTAATAGAGAAAAATGATGTTGGTGATGAGATTGATTGAGAGCCTGGAAAACATTATAAAAACCACTGGTCAATAGTATCTGAAACCGTACAGACATATCAAGAAGAAACACTGGATGACGCACGGAATTCAAGAGCTGATGAAAAAAAAATTGAAAGCACTGACATGAGGTCAGATTGCTTTGGCGCTCTTGTTGAGCAACTTGCGAGTAAATATTCAAACCATAACAAATCTATAAGCACTCTGATCACGTGAACAATAGTCTCTTCCCGTACTATGGGACAACAAGATGCAAATATGAACGCCTAATGAATGAACAAACCTATATGTCAAATTAAAAATAACTACTCATAATTTTCCCCAAGTTTTTTTCGAAGCTATAATTCCCTTTTCCTAAATACTTATGTCAGTGCTTTTCTGAATTTATACAACGTATATTATTTCAGCCACCGAGATTGAATTCTATCTCTATGATTTGCCGTTATGAAAAATTTTGATTAATATAACGCCAACTGACACTGATTAATTATCCCGGCATTTTTCAATCGGATGTCGATCTATGATGGCCATCGTTCGAAGAAAATCATCGGGACGTATGTCATTTCTCTTTTCTCTTGAGTAAATTGAAAAAATGATCATATCTTTAGATGGAAGAGAGCTACGACAATGAAATTTGGGGATGAGTAAGATATCGATCACCTCAATATATACACGAAGTTTTATTGAAATCTGAAAAATATCTTATGAGATAGTGATGATTGAAAAATTTTTTTTTGGGAATTTTTTAAAAATTTTCTAGCGTGACGATTTCTGCGAAATTTTGCGAGCTGTTTTGCTGCAGTCTTCCTCAACAATATTTCAAGTATCAATTCGATCGGATGGATATTCTAGTAGTTATTGAGGAAACAAAATTTCAGATGCTCATAACTACTGAACCCTCCGACGGATTTGGCCCAATAACGAACTTGACCGAGATATTTGGACAATAATCCTATTTTGAAAATATGAAAACTCTAGCTGATTTTTTTTTGGATGCTAGACAGGATACGGCCGGCCGGCCGGACAGACTCATTTTTCGCCACGAATTCTTCATCAGGGAGTCGAACCCAATCGATTGAGACCATTTTCGGCTCGATATCCCAAAATTACAGACATTCGGGCAGAATGATAGCCACTCTGTTCGAGTGAACAAGAGCGCCAATAAAGGGTAGCGGAGAACAAAAACTCAACTGAATACATTAATATACATAAGATTGAACGAAAGAATATCAAAGAGGCTAAAAAAGCAAGTTAGAGGCGGATTGCAAAGAAATAAAGACATATGAAAAATTAAGCTGCTGGTCCAAATGACGTTCATTCTGAATTTTAAAGAATTTCAAAGAACGGGGTATTCAAAGGATTTCCCATATATTCAGGAAAGAGGAAACATCCAGAGGGATTGGTTAGTACTTTAATTCAATGTGCAGCCTAAAAAAATCAGTAGCAAAGAAATGAGAGGACTTCGGATCAATCAGCCACTTATTGAAAGCACATCTTAAAATCATCCATAAAAGGATGTATACAGTATGTTAAGAATACATGTCGCAGACTTAGTTTGGGTTTCGCTATGCAGTTGGGACGAAAAAAGCACTGTTTAGTATCCAGGTATTATTTCAAAACTGACGCTACGTGAATTATGATGTGTACGCCTGCTTCGTGGACTATCGCAAGGTCTTTGATAGAGAACAACATAACATTTTAGGTGTAGAGCAAGTCAAAATTTATACAGATACAGTTTTAACACAAGCATGTGTATTTTTCCATTTGATATTTTTCGAAGGTATAACAGTAATATTCCTTGACACTATTTATTTTTGAAGACTTTGTATAAAACGAAGATGGTGATTAATGAACTTGACACTTTGATAAAGTGGAGACATTTCAAATTTCGCAGTTTTATGCAAAATGATGAATCATTGATCCTTATTTCTTTTAGTATGATAATGGAACCTAGAGAGTTTCACAATACTGTCCTAATCTCCATTCACAAATCGTTTATCAAAGAATTCATAAGAATTTCACTTAAATGTGAGATTGACCATTGTAGAGACGAATTCAGAGAATTTCAATCAACGAGTGGATCAACTGATAAACCTTCAAGAAACCCAGCATGAAATACATTTTCAAGACCTCTAATTAATTTTTTCAGGTATATTTATCAAGTTATTTCACATTCTGTCCCCATCCATGAGCTAGATGTACGAAACATATTTCAATCTCCATACCTCTTTCCAATATGTAATCACTTGCAAATGAACCCCCTACCTAAACACTTATTTCCTTAGTTTTATTACCAAGTTCACGTTTTGTGCAGATTCTTGCGCACTTATTTCAGTAGGACAGAGTGCTATAGTTTCACCCAAATGTCTGTAATTTTGGAATATCGAGACGAAAACGATCTCAATCTTTCGTGTTTGACTTCTCGATGAAGAAAACAGGATCAAACTTGAGTATGTTTGTCTGGCCGTATACTTTCTATCTTCCGAAAGAGATGAGGTAGAGTATCTATATTTTCTAAATAGGTTAGCTATCTCGGCCAAATTTGTTATTGGGCCAAATCCATCTAATGGTTTATGAGTTCAATTTGTAGTGGCGAAGTTCCGCCAGAATCGACATGTTGAAAAAATTTCAAAAAAGACCCCAAAATTTTTTTTCAACTTTATACCCTATAAGATACCGGACATACATAAAAAAAATTGTGCATGTATGAGCGTTATTATAATCTCACATTTTCTCAAATTTCAATGTCGAAGCTTCCTTTCACCAGAAGATAGATAGATTCTTTATCCATTTACTCAAGAGAAAGAAGAAACCAACCTATGACAAAATATCCCTCAGAAATTTCAATGCTCGATTCATTTACAGAACACGTATTCGTTTGATATCGGTCGGACTTATCAATGCAGTTGCACTCGGCAGAAAATTAATGGAAAAGTTTCATTACGGTGAAATAATGTACAGGGTATCCCATTTTGGGTACTTTTACGGGATATCTCCGTTATTTTTTATGTTAGCAGGATGCTATTATCGCGACAGTGTTCTACTTTTTTGTGAAACTGAAGATGGCGCAATCAGTTTTTGCCTAGCCCTCTTAGTTTTTGCGATACATGGTGGAAATGGAAAGTATCACTTTTTCATCACCCCCCTCTCAGTTGCACTCAAACTTGGAGAAATGGTTGAAACGCATTCCTATAGATTTTTTTTCGTAGAATCTAGTGGCGTAGTCAGTTTTTCAATTAAACTTACCGTTTTTGATATTATTTTTCATTCTTATTAAGCCTAATATCAGCATTTCAAAAAGATACCGATTTTTGCATTTATTTTCAAAATCAAGCTCAGAATTCAAGATTTTGTAATTCAATTGTCAATAACTAAGTAGTAGGCTCTATGACTGTTTATTAAAAACAAAAAATAAATGTCAAAGCTTCGTCAGTTGGTTTAAAAGTTTACAGTTCTCCCAGTATTTATTATTTATTATAATATATTCATGATACAGTTTTGCGTTTTTTTCGTTATGGCTGCTTACAAAAATTACGACAAATATTGTTCGTTTCATCAAAAGCAATGAAAATTACCAAAAAAGCATCGGAACTATACTTACAAAGGTAACCTTTAGGTAATCTTATTTGTTGTTTTAAATATTAGATATCCAGAGGGAAGACAACCATTTCATGACATATTTGCCCATCTCAAATTAAATTTCATTGAAAACGGATTATTTACTAAGCCTCGTCCTAAAATATACAAGAAAGAAGAGAGAGATAAATGAAACGAATGTATTGGGTTACGTAGAAGCAACCCCATCATCGTCATGTAACCAGATAGAGGAAGCAACTGGCGTGTCAAAATCCAATGCCTAAAGAATTTTAAAAAAATATACAATAAGTATCATCCGTATCAATTTCATATAGTTCAACATTTATACCCCGGTGATGCCGAGCGCCGATTGGTGTTTTGCCAATGGTATTTTCAGTAAATCCGTACCATTGACATCTTTGCCTTTGGACTTGTTATGTGGTCTGATGAATGCTTCTTTTCAAGTGCTGGAATTGTTAATCGTCATAATTGAAGCACCTGGTGTAGTGAAAATGGTCATTTAATTTTTGACAGGGCACAAGGACGCTTTGGGGGTGGGGTATCTTGTTTTATTTTGGGGAGACGAATTGCTTATCGAATTTTTGAAGGGGGTCTTACAGCTCGTCGATATCAAGAAATCCTTGAGGAAGTTATTCCAATAGGCAATGTTCCGTTGACCCATTACGGTTCCGTTCATCTCCTACAAGACGGTGCTCCAAGCCACAACCCTGGACTTGTAAGGCCATTTCTAGATCATAACTTTCCGCAAAGATGGATTGGTACACACGGGCCTGTTAGATGGCCTCCTCGATCTCTGGATCTCTCAATTTTAGATTTTCTTTGTGAGGTGTAATGCAAAATACAATTTATAAAACAAAGTATAATTCAGTAGCGGAGCTTCGTGCGGCAATTATTTTGGCCTTTGAAAATTTGCAGAGAAGGCCTATGATTCTTTTGAACGCCATTAAAAGAACAACGAAACTCTGCAGATTTTGTAGACGAGAAAATGGCCCAACAGCATCTATAAAACAAAATTACGAAATTTTGTTATCGTTTTGGATTCCCTACTAAACATTTAATAATTGGTATTCATAGGTTATCAATTATTTCAATTTTCAAAAAATTGCATATACAATTAAGTTAGATATTAGATCATGTGACGTAGATATTATGTTAACATTATTTTCGATTTCTAACGAAATCTTGACATTTATTTTTTCTTTTTAATAAATAGTTATAGCCTACTACTTAGTTATTGACAATTGAATTATAAAATCTTGAATTCTGAGCTTGGTTTTGGAAATAAATGCATAAAATAATATTATTTTTGAGAAGCTGAGATTGTGCTTAATAAGAATGAAAAATAATATACTGGATGTCCAATTTAAAAAAAAAACATATGTTTACTCAAAAACGGCAAGTTTAATAAAAACACTGACTACGCCACTGGATTCTACGGAAAAATTCTATAGGACTGTGTTTCAACCATTTCTCGAAGTTTAAGCACAACTGAGATACGGGGGTAATTAAAAACTGATACTTTTCATTTCCACCTTTTATAGCAAAAAATAAGAGGGCTATGCAAAAACTGATTACGCCACAAAGTTAGTTTAAAAAAAAAGTAGCACACTGTCGCGAAAACCGCATGCCGCTAACGTTAAAAATAAGGGAGATATCCCGTAAAAGTGCCCAAAATGGGATGGATACCCGGTACTTTGTCGAAATTTAGAAAGGGACTGACGTGGGCCTTAACTCATTAATTTGAGCTTCGAATAAAAACTCCAGGAGATCTATATTATCCAAATGATGGCTGTTGCATTGCTGACACTCTTCTAAACGGGAACGAAGATTGGCGATAACACCTTGACACCTAGCTATTTATATTGCTGTCATTTCTAACCTGATGTTCTGCTTCTACTGGATAAGATTCGTCGGATTATTTGGAAAAAACTTACTTTTAAGGTATCCCCATGCAAAATAGTCAAGCGGGCTAAGGTCGGGGCTTCTGGGAGGCCAGTTAATGTTACCCCTTCGCGAATAAGTCGATAACAACTTTCATTGAATCATTTGAGGTATGACAAGTGGCCCCACGTTCTTGAGATGAAACCTGCAAACTCCTGCAACTCTGGACCAAAAAATTTCACAATAACGGTAACTATTCACTCTAATTGCTCGGCCTCGTTGATCTTCATGAAAATAAGGACCAATTATGCCTTTAGCAGACATAGTGGGCCAACCCACGGCCTCACTTCAATGCTTTCTGATTTTTCTTTGTTTGAACTATTTTCATTGTACTACCTATGTTTCAATCTGCTAGTAATTGATGTTTTTCCAAATGAAGAAGCATAACTAAAATTATTATCAACTGACCCGTTTTTCTATAAATTCGGAGAGTTTTGAATTCACATGATTTATTTTAGTTCTTTTTTCTCCGGGCTAATTTGCGTTGCATAAGGTCAGATCAATAGCCCCTTTAAATTAAATCGGTTACCAAATATTCGACAAACCAATGAACCGAAGTTGAGATATGTCACATAAATCATTAAAATCCTTTTCTAAGTTTTCCCATTAATAACAATAAAATATTCTGAATATAGAAAAACTGTAGCTCATGATCTTTGGAAAATAGAGGATATATGGCTGGCCAGAAATTCATGAATTTGAACACGCATTTTTGATCAGGAAGTTAAATCAATTGAGATCATTTTTGACTGGATATTCGAACATTACGGACATTAAGGCAAAAGGATAGCATCCATTCCACTAGCTTCTTCAACTAGTAACAGCGCGCAATAAAAATGAACAGGGGATATAGAGGATAAGACAGTGGAATGAGACAATTCTAGATTCAGCATACATATCTCAAACCTCAGCAAGTTCTTTGTTATATATTCTAGGTAAATAAGAGCGAATTCACTCTAGCTCCGTTCATACGTCTTTATGAATTGAAAGTGTTCCAAGCTGTATCACACATATGATAGAAATCCTTTGTTGTAGATATGAGCCTTGTTACAAAATAAGGATTCAATAGAAGGAAATTCCTTAACTGCACCTTTATCCTGTCTTTGTTGTGTTGGAGACATCACATTTTCCAGCACACGCGATTTTCTCCATAAGCGGGTTCGTTTGAACCTGGAATTTTCTTTGATCTCGCATTTTGTCGGGTTCCGGTTCAGGCGAACGGATCGAAACAACGGCCATGTGTGATATAAGACCTGAGTTGTTTTTTAATCGCGCCTCGGCTTCCTTTAACCTAAGAGGATTAATTCCTTCAAGATTTGCTAGAGTGCCGGGAAAGACGATTATATGCTCGGATGTGCGTACCATTGTATGGTGGCTGAAGAGATCTAGGAACATTAGACTCAATTCACTGATGTAGAGGATATTTCAATATACGGTGCTCAGTAATTTGTACAAAATCGCTGAATATCACAAATTCAAAGCAGTCCATATCAGGCAAGAACAGTCGAAGAAACCTACACATTGCCAGAAACGCATTTGCCTAGAATTAGATGCAAATCAGCAATAGAACCGTTCAACAAAGAACAGTAAAAAACGTTGCAGGATGTTGCATATTTGTTTCATATCATAAATTTCAAAAATCAGTCACGAAAATTTGTTTGCATAGGAAATATGCATCCAAAACTTTCGTGATTTACCGAAGAAAGATGATTCATCCTACTTAGGGTCCGATGGCGGTTTTACAAGATATGATTCCGAGGAATCATTCATTGAATCATTGAAACTGTCCTAAAAAGGTTTTTCGTTTATGCAGACCTTCTCCTTTAGGAATTTGTCGAAGAAGATAAATAATTGAGTTTAGTCTTATCTCACCTTTTGCTATATTCGTTTTTTTTCAATCTCAGATTGGATTATCTAATGATATATTGGAAACGTAACTGTTCGGAAATACCAGATGAACTTGATAATATATTTCATATATCTCAGCTTTTATTTGGCTCGAACCACTAAAGGAAATATAACAGTTCACAATCAGTAATGGAACTAGATTGATCATTTTAATACTACTACTGATCAAGTACTATCAGTAAAATTTCAGTAATACTATTCAATTGTTGTTGAAATATACCGGTATGAAGTGAGCGTCAAGATACAAATGTCTCGATATGGAACATTTGTTATGAAAGGATCTTTATTTATATTTTATTTATTAGCTTTGACATCTGTGAAATATGTTTAGTATTCATCAAGTCATTGAACAGACAACATGATATTTTTTAATCGTGTTAAAAATGTAGAATTTTGTAATTTTGTTCATTTGAAGAAAAGTGCTGCAGAACCACATCGAATGCTTGTCGGGGTGATCATGCTCTATCAGAAGCGAAAGATGGTTTCAACTGTTGAGAAATAATGATTTTTATGTGTGAAATATGGAACGTGGAATATCACCAAAAAAGTTTGAAGACGCCAAATTGCAAACGATATTGGATGGAATCATATCAAGCTGCAGTCGAGAGTAGTCGTACGTCCTTGAGCTCCGCATATTGTATAGTTTTCAGCCACCAACTCCGGGAGTAAAAACCCGGATTGATCGAGCTGCTTACTATTTACTATTGAATAACTGTGCACATTGATAAAGATGTTAACGATTGATGATCAGAACGGAGAAAACTCCAATAAAATTATGGATATCGATGAAAAGAGGAGTAGATACTGCATACTGTAAGCATATTGTACGAGATGAAGTTTATTGTATTAAGTGTGAAGAAATTTTCCACCCTTCGAAAATTTGGTGTCTGGTTGGTTTGCTTCAAAAGAGGAACAATTTTATTTGCGTGGTATCCACAAATTGCTAGAAAGGTGGTCAAAATATTTAGAAAAAAATGGCTAATACTTTGAATGGAATGTTTTTTACTTTCCCATTAATAATTAGTGTTTAATTTTCAAAAAAAAATGCTTATTTCATACCGGTATACCTAATAAGATTAGTTTGTGAATTATCGTACTCAGAGTGACGCTACTTCAATTTTTTTTCAATACAAAGGACCGAAAAACAATTTCGTGATTCTTGATAGGAAAAAAATTCCATTGTAGCGAAGCAATGGCTTGCAAAGTTTTATAAAACCTCTGCTCCATCAGAAGAAAAAAATAAAACGTTGGTTTGCTGACTTTAATAGTGGTCGTAGAGACACCGATTATGCAGAACGTCCAAATGAAGCGGTTACACCAGAAAACATAAAATCCACAAAATAGTTTTGAATGATCGAAAAGTGTGAGTTAGCTGACATCGTAAAGTTATCAAAGGAACGTATTTTGTTTCATCAAGATGAAGCAACGTGTCACAAGTCAATCAAAACAATGCAAAACTATATGAATTGTACGTTGAATTGCTGCCACATCCACCGTATTCGCCCAGTAGTCCATTGAAATGTTACATTTTAGGTTGCGTTTTTTAGAGGACGCAATTTTATTTTTTTATGTGTAGGGGGGGTCAGTGTAAAGCTAAAACCAAGTGTTTGGGGTCGCCACCCTTGCCCCACGGCCGCCATCTTGAAAATAGGGGTTGAAATGGTATTTACGATATATCTCTTAAACTATTTTTTTATAAAAAATTTATTAACATTTTTGTTGCAAATTAAATTCTCTACAGATTTGCTCCAGTAACTTTTTGTCGTAGAACTATAAATAAAAAAGTTATAAGCGAAAATCTCCGGAAATTAGAGAAAAAATTTAATTTTTCGATGTAACTTTTTTTTTCTCATTTTCACGAAAAAAATGATGTCTGACCATTTTGTACATCGTTTTTTGAGGAACAACTTTTATTCGCATTATTTTTTCATTAAGTCAATAGCTAAGGTTTTACAGCGCCCGAAGTGAGTAGGTACTATTTTTTCAGTACTCAGGTTTTATGTAGGAGATATCATTGCAAATAACTTGCTGTTTCTTCATGCTTTTTCCGGATGTGACACAACTTCAGCTCCTTACAATATCGGTAAAATGAAAGTTGTGAAAACCCTAGAGAAACATTTAGAGTTTGCAAGTGGAACGGCTTTGTTTCTCAACAAGAGAGTTGACCCTGCTTTGCTCACTGTAATTGGTGAACGTTTTTTCTCTTTATACGGTGGTAATAAAGATGATAATTCTCTTGACAGCCTAAGATACAAACAATTCGCCAAGGCAGTGACAAAAGTACATTTAACTTATCCTCACTTCCTCCAACACAAGACACAGCTCGCTTTCATACTTTCCGAGTCTACCATCAGGTCCAGTCGTTGCTTGGTAATTATAATGATCCTGAAGACTGGGGCTGGAAAAAATGTGGAAAATTATTGATGCCAGTGCAGAACTCTAAACCTCCAGCACCCCCTGAGCTTCTAAAATTGATCTTTTGCAAAGGAAACTGTGGAGCGATGTGTGGATGGCGAAAAGCAGGAATGAAGTGTTCTGCAGTGTGCTTCCATTGTTCTGGAGAGACTTGCAGCAACGTAATGGAACTCTCAGATTTAATAAATGGAAATGACTTTGATGATGAACCGCCAACATTAACACCCCTTCCTTCTCCAGTTGTATTTAATTCAGAAAGCCGATCAGATGCCGAGCCGCAGCCTGGTCCATTGAAACGACTGAGGACGGAGTAGTTCTAATTTAGAAAATCACCGTGGATTATGCCTATTGGGGATACCTCGTAAAAAACGCGCTCTCTAGACTCTACCTCGTGGGTGGTGGGTAAAAGAGTCAATAATTAATTATTAATAATATTGCAAAATTTGTAATAAAAAAGTTATAATAATAAAGTAAAAAAAAAAAAAAACAAGAACTGATGACATGTTATAGGTACACACGTATAATATAGGTATAGTTAATAGTACTGAAAAATAGTACTCATTTCGAGCGCTGTAAAACCTTAGCTATTCACTTAATGAAAAAATGATGCGAATAAGAGTTGTTCCTCAAAACGATGTACAAAAATGGTCAGACATCATTTTTTCGTAAAATGATAAAACAAAAAAGTTACATCGAAAAATATAAATTTTTTTCTCAAATTTCCGGGATTTTAGCTTATAACTTTTTATTTATAGTTCTACGACAAAAAGTTACTGGAGCAAAGTTGTAGAGAATTCAATTTGCAACAAAAAATGTTAATAAATTTTTTTTATAAAATAAATAGTTTGAGAGATATATCGTAAATACCATTTCAACCCCTATTTTCAAGATGGCGGCTGTGAGACAAGGGTGGTGACCCCACAAACTTGGTTTTAGCTTTACACTGACCCCCCTACACATCGAAAAATAAAATTGCGTCCTCTAAAAAACGCAAGGTAAAGCCTAAAAAATGTAACATTTCAATGGACTACAGGGACTACTGACTGTTCGCAGACTTGAAAATAATGCTCGCCGGTAAGAAAATACGCACGAGTGAACAGATAATTGCTGAAATTGAGGTATTTATATGTTAGGGCAGAAGTAAATTGGTTCCACAAAAATGATATTGAAATGTTAGAGAGCGCTGGGATCATTGCGTTGCTCTTGATGAATAAAAAGGATTTAGAATAAAGGAGACTGTTCTTTGTAAGGCCCCGGACTTTTCAGTTCATGTGATACTTGAACTGTTAGTTACAAAAGTTTTTCTTTCGATAGAAATTATATGATGAATCAAAACATCCATGTTTCACATGGTTTTAGCAGTAAAATTATTCCATAAGAATCATCTTCTAATTTTATCAATATTTCCTTTATTAACACAAGATTCATACAAAGCTTGAACCTTATTTACATTTATACTGAATATTTACTCACATTCCTCATTAAAGCTCTTGATAGAATGGCAACCCTTTCCAGGGGTTGGCTAGTAGAAACAAGCTCTGACTTATCTGAGTGTTTTCACAAATTCTGATTTATTGTGAATGTCATTAACGGTGAACAATGCCGAATGGAATACCCTGAATATGATCTTCGCTGCACAGATTCAAGACTTGAAATAAAAAATACAATATTTCATTTGAAAATCCGCAGCCATCAAATAAACTGAAAAAATACATTATTCGTTTGAAGAATTGAGATGATGACCTTTCTTCAGAAAAATCGCTCTTGAACGAAATACAATTTCTCTTCGAGAACCAACTGTTTCGTTGGTTAATCGCGCCTCGGCTTCCTTTAACCTAAGAGGATTAATTCCTTCAAGATTTGCTAGAGTGCCGGGAAAGACGATTATATGCTCGGATGTGCGTACCATTGTATGGTGACTGAAGAGATCTAGGAACATCAGACTCCATTCACTGATGTAGAGGATATTTCAATATACGGTGCTCAGTAATTTGTACAAAATCGCTGAATATCACAAATTCAGAACAGTCCATATCAGGCAAGAACAGTCGAAGAAACCTACACATTGCCAGAAACGCATTTGCCTAGAATTAGATGGAAATCAGCAATGGAACCGTTCAACGAAAAACAGTAAAAAACGTTTCAGGATGGTGCATATTTGTTTTATATCATAAATTTCAAAAATCAGTCATGAAAATTTGTTTGCATAGGAAATATGCATCCAAAACTTCCGTGATTTACCGAAGAAAGATGATTCATCCTACTTAGGGTCCGATGGCGGTTTTACAAGATATGATTCCGAGGAACCATTCATTGAATCATTGAAACTGTCCTGAAAAGGTTTTACGTTTATGCAGAGCTTCTCCTATAGGAATTTGTCAACGAAGATAAATACTTGAGTTTAGTCTTATCTCACCTTTTGCTATATTTGTTTTTTTTTCAATCTCAGAGTGGATTATCTTAAGATATATTACTATAATAATATCTTAAGATATATTGGAAACATTATTGAAGGAACTGTTTGGAAATATCAGATAAACTTGATAATATATTTGAAATATCTCAGCTTTTATTTGGCTCGTACCAATAAAGGAAATATAACAGTTCACAATCAGTAATGGACTAGATTGATCATTTTATATTTAATAGTTATATTATTCATTTCTGTAATTTCTTCAAATCTTCACAACAAAAACAGTAATGACATTCACTTACTAAAATGATGACAGCAATAACGAACTTCAAAATATTAACAAATGCCATGGTTACTACTGAAAGTTAAATGGAAAAAAAATCATAGGAGCATTCGAATTTTATTGTAATTAAATGATATATTCGTGAAAAATAAAATTTTGATGCACCACGAGCGTTATTAGATCCTAACACCCATCGGGCAACATTCATCCCTCGGGCCGATGTTTCCCTCCGGGCTCTAGGATCCATATAACGCATTAGGTACATAAATAACTATTTTGTATGTTAGCTTTGACATCTGTGAAATATATTTAGTATACATCAAGTCATTGAAAAGACAACATGATATTTTTTCATTGTCTTAAAAATGTCGAATTTTGTAATTTTCTTCATTTGAAGAAAAATGCTGCGGAGCCATATGGAATGCTTGTCGAGGTGATCATGCTCTATCAGAAGCAAAAGGTGGTTTCAACGGTTGAGAAATAATGATTTTGATGTGAGAAATATGGAACGTAGAAGAACACCAAAAAAGTCTGAAGACGCCGAATTGCAAACGATATTGGATGGAATCGTATCGAGTTGCAGTCGATAGTAGTCGTACGTCCTTGAGCTCCTCATATTGTATAGTTTTCAGCCACCTACTCTGGGGGTAAAATCCCAGATTGATCGAGCTGCTTACTATTTACTATTGAATAACTGTGCAGAATAATAAAGATGTTAACGATATATATATATTTATATATTCTTTTGAACTTTTGGCTTACAATATTTAGTTAGCAAACAATAAAGCATACAGATCAGGGGTTAGTGACGGGGTGTCATATAATTCGGATTATCACATAAAAGCCTAGGGAAAAAACCCCCGTAAAAAAAGACCCTGGCTCCCCGCCTAAGTGTGAAAGTACAAAAATAGGCTGAAATATATTTCAGGGACTTCTTTCTTCAAGAGTGGTCTTCTATTGATGGAAACAGAGATTTCTTCAAGGTGCCCACATCGAATCTGGAAATAAAAAGAGAAAAGCAGAAAAAAGAACTGAATATCAAAAATACAAAATTTGAAAGAGATAAAGAAAACTTCCTCAAATTAGCCTTTTTGGATTAACTCGATATTGTGAATCAAGGATTTTTTAACATAACAAGCTAAACCGTAAATTTTACTAAGGAGATAATGAATACATAACCTTTTATGGTTCCTCTTCAACGAAGATTTTTTTTTAGTATCCGTATGTGTCTCTTGAAGGAGAATAATCTCAGCACCATAGTCCTTTGTTAGTTTAGAAATATAGTCACTCTTGTCCTTAGAAATACCTTCTATATTCCAATCTACTACACAAAATTTGTCGCCAATCTGCAAGGAGGATTCTTCGAATCGGGTCTTGCGGTCCAAGTGATGATTTTTCAGATCTTCTTATGTTTGAAGTCTGCTATGGAACCCATTCAAAGGGAAATCATCATCCATGGTTGAGGAAGGTTGTGATATAACACTTATTTCATTGAAAAAATAGCAGAGGAAAAATTATTAATTAACGATTAATCATCAGAACGGAGAAAACTCCAATAAAATGATGGATATTGATGAAAAAAGGAGTAGATACTGCATACTGTAAGCATACTGTACGAGATGAAGTTTATTGTATTTATTGTGAAGAAATTTTCCACCCTTCGAAAATTGGGTGTCTGGTTGGTTTGCTTCAAAAGACCAACAATTTTATTTGCGTGGTATCCACAAATTGCCAGAAAGGTGGTCAAAATATTTAGAAAACAATGGCTAATACTTTGAATGAAATGTTTTTTCTTTTCCCATTAATAATAAGTGTTTTATTTTCACAAAAAAATGCTTATTTCATAACGATATACCTGATGAGATTAGTTTGTGAATTATCGTACTCATGGTGACGTTACTTTAATTTTTTTCAATACAAAGGAACGAAAACAATTTCGTGATTCTTGATAGTAAAATATGCAATGGCTTGAAAAGTTTTATAAAACCTCTGCTCCATCAGAAGAAAAATAAATTTAGAAAGCACTGACGTGAGGTCAGATTGCTTTGGCGCTCTTGTTGAGCTACCTGCGAGTAAATATTCAAACCACAATAAATCTATAAGCAGTCTGATCAGGTGAACAATAGTCTTTTTCCGTACAATGGGACACTGTGATGCAAATATGAACGCCTAATGAACCTACCTAATGAACAAACCTATATCTCAATTCAAAGATAACTAGTAATAATTTCCCCCAAGTTTTGTCCGCTGCTTCTCCTAAAAACTTGCGTCAGTGCTTTTTTGAATCTTGACAACGTCATCGACATCGAATTCTCTCTCTGTGAAAAATTTTTTGATGAATATTACGCCAACTGACACTGATAGAGGACTCCGGAATACGTCAAACGAATATCGATCTGAGACGATGAACTTTCGATGACAGCCCTGGGGAATTCATGACATTTCTCATTTTCTCATGAGTAAATGAAAACAATTATATATATTTTGAAAAATCATATCTCCAGAACTATTAGCTTGTCGAAGTCGAGAGTAGTATTTTTGTATACGTCTGATAAAACTGCACCATAAAAAAAATTTATTTGAACAGTGTCATTTGAAAAATAAAATTTTTTTTTGTTACTCCGAACCTATTCGGCCGATTTGACCGAATAACGAACTTAGCCGAGATATTTATACCTCAAACCTATTCTGAAAGTTTCAACTCTCTAACTTCATCCGTTCGAGAGTTATCGTGTTCACGGAACGGGCGGACGGACAGAATCGATTTTGACCACGGATTATTCATCAGTAGGTCCAAACAAAACGATTGATACCACTTTTGCCGAAAAATTCGAAAGTCACAGACATTTGGGCAAATTGATAAGCACTCTGTTCAGGTGAACAAGAGCGCCAAAAAATAAAACGTTGCTTTGCTGACTTTAAACGTGGTCGTAGAGACACCGATTATGCAGAACGTCCAAATGAAGCGGTTACACCAGAAAACAAAATCCACAAAATCGTTTTGAATGATCGAAAAGTGTGAGTTAGCAGACATCGTAAATATATCGGAGGAACGTATTTTGTTTCATCAAGATAACGCACCAAGTGTCACAAATCAATCAAAACAATGATAAACTACATGAATTGAACTTTGAATTGCTGCCACATCCATCGTATTCGCCCAGGGACACTGTTGGCAGACTTGAAAAAAATGCTAGCCGGTAAGAAAATACGCACGAATGAACAGATAATTGCTGAAATTGAGGTATTTATATGTTAGGGCAAAATTAAATTCGTTCCACAATGGTGGTATTGAAATGTTAGAGAGCCCTGGGATCATTGCGTTGCTCTTGATGAATAAAAAGGATTTAGAATAAAGGAGACTGTTTTTTGTAAGGCCCCGGACTTTTCAGATCATGTGATACTTGAACTGTTAGTTACAAAATTTTTTCTTTCGATAGAAATTATACGATGAATCAAAACATCTATGTCTCATTTGGTTTTACCAGTAAAATTATTCCATAAGAATCATCTTCTAATTTTATCAATATTCTCTTTATTAACACAAGGTTCATACAAAGCTTAAACCTTATTTACATTTATGCTAAATATTTACTCATTTGCCTCATTAAAGCTCTTGATAGAATGGCAACCCTTTCCAGGGGTTGGCTTGTAGAAACAAGCTCTGACTTATCTGAGTGTTTTCACAAATTCTGATTTATTGTGAATGTCATTGACGGTGAACAATGCTGAATGGAATACCCTGAATATGATCTTCGCTGCACAGATTCAAGACTTGAAATAAAAAATACAATATTTTATTTGAAAATCCGCAGCCATCAAATAAACTGAAAATATACATTATTCGTTTGAAGAATTGAGATGATGACCTTTCTTCAGAAAAATCGCTCTTGAACGAAATACAATTTCTCTTCGAGAATCAACTGTTTCGTTGAAGTACCTCAAAAGATTCAAGATTTAACCTTTGCACAGGTTTAATAGGGGTCCCATACATCGAAGTTAATTGAATTTTTCGTCCGGCGTCTCCTTCAACGAATCAATCTTGGCAGACATATCGAAGCCTACGAAGCATCTTTTATGTTGGGAATATTGGAATCGACCTTTTTACACCTTTCTGAAAAACCATTATATTGGGTGATAGCATAAGATATATTGAAAAGAAAAATGAATCAGTGATTCGAATTGGATCATTCCGTCTATAATGGAAACAGAACTGAACAGAGAGAATAATGATTGATGTGAATAAAAATGTGCCAACTTTTGTTTTTGATGGCCGATTCATTCAATTATTGGTAAACGACGAGTATGACCGACAAATAAAACGCAGGTCCCAAGATTATCAAAAATGAAAAAGATGACAAGCATGGTGGCAGTAAGTCATGAGCAAAGCAATTCATGATTTGAATGAATTCTAAAAATATTGTTTGCAGTGATGTGGGATCACTCAGATTGTACTTTTCTAGCGTGAAGTAAATTACTTTATAAAAAGTGCGCTCATGATCCCGACCCCATGTCGGTGCTTTTCTACATTTTTTCTACATTTCCATCCATACGAAAATTGCAAGAATTGCATTCGAAAAACGTACTCACCTATTTGACGTTTCTTCCAATTATCGACCACTAAAAACATAGTGATCTGGATTAGATTAAGTATGGTAACTGGGACATATTAAGCAAAACCATTCGAACAAAAAAAGAAAGGTTCCATCAATTCGTTGAAAATCCGAGAGGAGAGTGAAGGTTCAACGCCAGAACATCGTCGGCCTAAATTCGAGTATTCCAATTAATTTCTACTTAAAAGTTCTCGGGTAGGCTATTAATCTAATTTATCACATAAATTATCCTCGAATATTAATGAACATGTTGGAGCCTACGCTCTACGTGATCGAGGTGGTAATAGCAGTTATTTGTTAAGATTACACCCTAAAAATTCATGAGAAGTCCTCATCATTGGAGTACTGGGACAGAGTTTATATTTCTAGAAAACAAGTTTAGTGTTATTTGTTCTGAAAGAATATTCTTTTCATGGACCGTACCGATTTGATTTCTTATTAATTTTTATTTTAATTCAATGTCCTCATTCATTATTTGCATTATTTTGAAAGTTTTCTATGTATTTCGAGTTTCAAAATACAACTTGATTTTTTGTTTGAATTCGTTGAAGATCTGATGAGGTATAAGGCATTGAAAACAATGTAATTGGTAATTTGATTGAAATTTTCTAGCTTGTCGAGTCCTGCAAAATTTTGGAAGCCAATTGTTTCAACCTAATTAAATCTTCCAAGTAAGATATTAATGAAAAATATAATTGTATAGAATGTCTTATTAGAATCACTCCACTAACTGAAAAAAAAACCATATCTACAACATTGAGGAATATGACATATTCTGTTGACTGGGAATTTTAAATAATAGAACTGACGTGAATATTTTTCAATTTCGTAAAGTTTTCAGCTATTGTTCTGTCAGAATATTGAGCTATCGTTTTGCCCACATGTCTGTGGTTTTCTGATATCGAGCTGAAAATGGTCTCAGTCGATTTTGTTTCACCACCTGATGAAAAATCTAGGTCCGAATACGTTGAATTGTTTAGAAGTTATGAATGAGCAACTGAAATTTGGATCCTCAAAATCAGGTATACCATATGAAATGAGCTTTTTTTTTGTGAAAATAAAACACTAATTATTAATGGGGAAGTAAAAAACATTTCATTCAAAGTATTGGCCATCGTTTTCTACACATTCTGGCCACCTTTCTGGCAATTTGTGGATACCACGCCAATAAAATTGTTGGTCTTTTAAAGCCTACCAACCACACGTACAATTTTCGACCTCCTCCTAGGAATCAAAGTGTTGCTTAGCCAATGCGTATCCCATCGATGAACACAAATGGTAGTCGAAAGGTGAATACACCGGGTGGGGTAGCAGCTTCCAGCCAAGTGTTTTGATTGTATCCTGAACCGGTTTTGCTTTGTGTGCATTGTCATGGAGCAATATTACCTTGCCGGGTCTTCTGGTCCATTCTGGTCGTTTCTCAATCAAATTGATCATTTGATGTCCGTAACGATCATTATTAACGGTTTTACCAGGTTTTAGGAGCTCATGGTCGACCACACCTTTTTGGTTCCACCAAACACACAGCATTGTCTTCTTGCCGAATCGATCTGGTTTTGCAATCGATCTTGATGGTTGTCCTAGATTAACCCATGATTTTTTCCGTTAAGGGTTTTTAAAATAAATCCAGTTCACATCGCCAGTAACAATCCAATGCAAAACCTAATTTCTTTCGTGTCTTTGACGCAAAATTTCACGGTTTTCCATCTGTCTTTCATTCAATTCATGTGACATCCATTTTCCACACATTTGGATCTTTTTCATAGTTTTTAAACGATCAGAAATTGTCATTTCTATCCAATATCGTTTGAAATTCGGCGTCTTCAAACTTTTTTGGTGGTGTTCCACGTTCTTCATTTCTCACATCAAAATTATTATGTCTGAACCGTTGAAACCATCTTTCGCATGTTGCTTCTGATCACCATATGCCTCAGCAAGCATTCGATGCGAATCTGCAACACTTTTCTTCGCATAAAAACAAAAAACTAATGCTTTTCGCAAATCATCACTTTCTGATACAAAATTCGACATTTTTAACACGATGATAAAATATGATGTTGACTGTTCAATGATTTGATGAATACTAAATATGTTTCACATGTTACATGTCGTAACAAACAAACGAAAGGCTCGTTCACAACAAATGTTCCCTATCGAAACATTTGTATCTTGACGCTCACTTCATACCGGTATACCTGGTAAATCCAAGAATTTCACCCCGATCAATTTGTAATTTGATCTATGATAGGATAAATAAGACTTTTTTGTCATTATATAAAGCTAGACACTGTATTTCTCAACAAACTTACCTGAAATGACGAAAAAAATAGTGATAAACAATAAATATAGTGGAAATTGTTTGATTTCGAATTATAAAGATATATTCGTGATTTCGATGTAGTGAATATGCCTTTTTCTGCAAGTTTTTTGGAAGAAGGGAATTTGAGCTTCGAACGAAACTATTATGAGTAGTTATTCTCAGTTACCGAGGTAGGTTTATTCGTTCATCGTAGCGGTTGTATTAGTATCGCTCTGTTCCAGAATACAGAAAAAGACTCGAGAAGAAGCGGGCAATAGCTCCAGGCCTCACGTCAGTGCTTTCTCATATATTTTAAAAGCTAATTTTGGTGTGACAACGATAGAATACGTCTATCGAAACATAGGTAGCAAAAGAATGAAATATTGTCGATATTGCCTGAATAATAATTTTACATTTCAAGTGCTCTTGGATATTCTGAAGAAAACGGGGAAAACAATATTAGGTATTAGAAAAATGGAAAAAGTTTGTGATATCATTAGATTCAATATTCAATTTCGAATAGGTTAATAGCACAGCGTAGCCATTGATTACCATTAAATGCCCATTTCCACTTGATTCGACGAACTATTAAATGAATTTACGATAATTATTTTTTTTTTTCTCATTTTGTATCAATCCCTTATTCTCAGGCCACCTAATCTGCTAAAAAAGTAGTAGAGCACTGACTTGAGGTCAGGAGCTTTTGCGCGCTAGTTCTCAAGTTTATTTCCATACTCGTGAACATTGCTAATAACAACGTCACAAACCTATAACTCACTTTGAAAAAAATCACTTACAGTATTACTCCATTTAATTTTGGGCCTCAATATTCCCTTTCCTTCAAGACCAACAAAAATAGGTTATATACTCCATCAAATCCATTCAGACTATCTTTCACCCCGTAGAATCTTTCCTCTCCAAATATGTTATGATTTCAATCCTAAGATGGACGAATGATCTCCAACAGTGACGGCTCATGCCTCCTAGGAGTGGGTCGGCCATACCAAGCATATATTTATGTATATATATATAATTTAGAAGCAATTTTCTACATATGTTTCGGCGTTCATTGAGCCTTTTTCAAGTTTACATGTTACAAATACAGTGACAATCATATCTTAAATGTATAACTGTCCAACAATTCATCTTGAAACTTAGTAAAATTAAAATCATATTCATCATGTTGTGAACGCTGTCAAGTAGTATTATTCTAAAAATGGAAAACCTGTTATCTACTAAAAAACTAATCAAATCACCGCAATTTGATACTACCTCTCTTACACTTGCCATCTGGATCACCCACATTCAACTTGTAACCGAAAACGAACGAAAACTCGTACAACCCTAAGCCCTACACATCTTACTCCAAACTACTGACCTAGTGAACTGAACTCTGATAATCAAAGTGTAAAGACACGCAATGCAATTCTCATATAGTCTTTGAAAAATGAATAAGTCGTGGGTTGCTGTTTGGCTATTTACAGTTACTAAGAATGAATTTTCATGGTCAGAAAATCACAAAATTTATTCCATACAGTACGAATACACTTTTTTCTGAAATTGAAATAATATTCAAGTACTTATGATAATAGTCATTTGAAATTTGAGGGTGAAAATTTCAATTATTAACAGGATACGTGACAAAATTTTAAATACATAATGATTTCTCTTTCTATCTCAAATTTAGGATAAACATATGAAGATGTCGGATATTAAATAACAATTTTTGATTTGATATTTGCAATAAACATCGATAATAATAAACAATTTCACCCGCCTGTCGTTTCACTTAGGGACGGCCAAGCGTTCTCGGCCGACCTCGCAAGTGTCACAGTAGAGGTATTGTAGAGTTCCATAATAGGAACTTCGAGCGACGTATGTGTTAGATGAAATCATAAACTGAAAGCAGTGGCTCGGCTGGCTGAGCTGCGTTATTGCGTATCAGGACAGATGCGGGAACTTGGAAAAAAAATTATTTGAGGTGTTTGACCGAAATAATGCGTACTTCGATGTGTTGAGTGGAAATATGAGATATATAGAGGGCAGAGGAAAAGATACTGAGGGAATTTCTCGAGATTTAAATATTGCTATTAATTTTTCAAATAAGTTTCGATTAAAAAAATATTTATTTTCACCTTCTTTGTTTCGGTTGCGTTTGGGTCGGCCCGGCCGACCCTGACTACCCTGACGAACCGTCACTGATAGATATAACGCTGCGTAAAACTTTCTCAGAGCAGGATTTTTGGTAAGATTTGTCAGAATGACAATCTTGAATAGTCTGAAATAGCAAGCACAAATATCCATTAATTGTTTGGTTGATTTATGAATTTATGTGACGAAAGTAAATGAAAAAACTCCAATCTCCTCTATTAATAGAACGGTAAGATAAGAATATTTGAGAATAAGTAGAATATCCATATCCTTCATACAACCACAATTTTTTTTTCCAATTCCGACGGATATCTTATGAAACGTGACGATTTCTTCGAAACTATAGAAGCATATTTGTTTCAACTTCATTCAATCCTCCAAGTATCGAATTGATCGGATATTCTAGGAGGTCTTTAGGAAACCAAATTTTAGATCCTGATATCTGCTAAAGATATCGACGGATTTGGTACAATAATGAACTCAACCAAGAAATTCAGTCAATTAACTTTTTCTGAAAATATGAAAACCCTTTTTCTTTGGAAAAAGAGAATATACGTCTAGCCGGACGGGCATACTCCTATTGGAGTATATTTAATAAGGAAGTCGAACCTAATCGATCGATATCATCTTCGCCTCGATATTCGAACTTCATATACATTTTGGCAAGAGTTTTCCAAACTAGAACAAAATTGGAAAGACTCTGGTGAGGGATGGTTCGCTGGGCAGGCGGACAGCCGATAGATAGATTTTACGCATCCAATATCGCCTCTTTCCAAGAAAAAATACGTTAAAATGGAAAATGGGTCGAGAGGAAAGAGGGTCCGAAAATATGGAATGAATATAAATTTAGACCCTTAAGATTGAGGACACAGCATCAAATCCAACTCAGTGATATACAAAAATAACAGTATTTTGTATCTGCCATCTCTCGAGGTTTTATCATGTTCTCCACCCCCTCTAAAATATTATGGCTAGTGGAAAAGTAAATATCAACAAGGAAGGTATACAAATGTAATCGATAGAACTTTTCTTATATGATGTGAAACAGTCTAAACAATATATACCCAGAAGTCGAAGAGAATTATGATTTGTATGACATAGCGAGAAGATCTTAGCTTACAAAATATAGTGGTTTAATATTATTCGACCTCTGCCCCATCAAACTATGATTTTCCGATTTCAAATGTGCTCACACGGACATGATGGAGAACTCGCCTTTCTGTTAACTCAGATGAAGCAGTTTTTCCTGAAAACATTGGAAAACCCTTTGAAATTATGATGGTCAATCGCAAATTGTAGTTGCTCTCTTACAGGCAATCTGAAGTTATCAAAAGGTAGTATTTACACCGCCATACACGATCCTTTAGGTATGAAAAAGCTGTTTTTAAAATAATGCCGTTAGGTGATTGAAGGAACTGCTTAGAGATGGTCAAAGTTCACCCTCCAATAGCAGTCAGCCCCTGTTTCTTCTATTAACCAGCATGTAGAACAAAGTGAGAATATTATATGCTCCCCAAGTCTTCGCTCTGACCCGTTACCTTCATCCTGCCATATCATCAGCATTTATTAAAATTAACCTGATTTCCTTTTTTTACTGTTATCGACTTTTACGTTTGGACAACTTTGAATTGAGGCATCAATAAAATCTCTTAAAACATCTATGAACTAATATCGAACAAAAGTTGATATTCATAAATACACACTTCGATTTTTTTCATTGTCACTCATTTGAAATAAATAAAGAAAATAAAGCTTTAAAGAAACCAGTGCCAATCTGCTACAACTCCGAATAGTTTCATGAATTGGCTTAAAAAACGCAATCAAAACCACTTGTATACAGAAGCAATGTTGACCAGTGTTATGGACTCATATTTTGAAACACAATCAAAGAGTACTATCAATATATATACCATTTTCAAAATTTGTTATCCCCGCATTCCTCATCCCTATGTAGATTCAACTGATTGCGCTTAGCCATATTAGGTGCTTGAAATTTCGAGAAAAAACGAAAAAGTGATTCTCTTCGACTCAAAAATCCAGAGGCCCGAAAGATTTGGTATAGTACATTTGCAGCCGAAAGTTTGGAGTTTGGAGCTGAAAAAAACGAGGAGTTATTTTTGCGTTGGATATGCAGTCAATAACACTTGTTTTAATAGTATACACTGATAATAATTACTCCGTTGCGTTTCCTTTCCAGCCATAATTCAATATATGCACATATTTCATCGTCGAAATTAATTAGTGCAATAAATAAGAATTTTAATATCGCGTCGAAATAAAAAGTTATAAATTTCGTGAAACTGGAATATAAACCTTGATCAAATTAAACGGCTTCAAATGTTTTTATGGATCATAAAGTTAAGAATGGTTGAAAGAATGGTATGGTATAGGATGAATACAAAGTTAGTAAATAAGGATATTGATGTAAATACACCATTTTTGCGTTTTCATTCAGTAGAAAAACGTGCTATCGTTTTGATGGAATGTTTGTAATTTTCAGAAATCGAGGTTGAAATGGTCTCAATTGACTTGGTTAGGCTTCCTTATGAGGAACTTGAGGTTGAATTTGAACATTTCTGGCCGAACATCCGACCGTATAACTCAATCTTCTGAAGGAGATGAACAAAGAATGTCAAATTTTCCGAATAGACGAATTCAGCGTTACCAACCCTACTGTTTTAACAGTAGATTTGCTGTTTTCACATTAATGACCATGTTTTCTGTTTCTTTACTATTCTCTACTATTTTTCGCGTTCAGCGCCACCTAATACACTACTATGCAAACATTTTTTGATAAATACTACGCAATAAAACGCAATGACAAACCACTACGTAATAAAACGCATTGACACTAGATGGCAGTATCTTCTTTATATTTTTATGCACGGGGAAATCCCTATTCATGAATAACAACCACACCAATTGTGTAGCCTACACGCCTATTGTATTGCGTAGGTATTGTATTATAGTCACAAGTCACAACACCTTGAAAAGTTTCTTTGAATTGCGGCGTCTATTTTGAAAAAATACTAATTACAAAGTTTTTGATAAAAGGAGTAGTGATTCATCGACTGGAAAATGTCCTCCTAAGAAGATAAATATGAAATATGAACAGAAATTTGTAAATTCGTGGTTAGAAGATGATAGGTTCAAAGGCTGGTTAAAGAAAAGCACTAAAGGTGAGGCTTATTTCTTTTGTTCTGCGTGTAATTGCGACATAAAATGTGGTATACACGAACTGTTATGACACAAAGATTCAACCAAACACGCGAAGAATATTTTGAAGTTACAAAAACAACAAAAACTGACATCAATGTTTACCTCAGTTTCCAACTCACAAGATACAAAAATTGCAGCTAAAGCGGGTGAAGTAAAAATGGTCTGCTTTATTGCTGAGCATAATTGAACAATTATCTATAAGCCGCACAAGAGCTAGATCTATTATTGTTAATGTAACTGGGCAGACAGCTGAAGAAAATATAATAGAGATGTTACAGAACAATTCCTTTGCATTACTTGTTGACGAAATCACAGATAAATCTACGATAAAACATTTAGCCCTTGTCGCTAGAATAGTAAAATTAGATTTCAGCGTTGAAGGTAGATTTCTGATTTCAATACCAATCGTAGATGGTTCAGCAACAGCGTTGTATGGCAAAATAGAATATTTTGTTGAAAAAAATTTTCCTTACAAATCAGAAATGATAAGCTTTGCCTCTGATGGCGCTAACGTTATGTTTGGAGATAAACATTCATTGGCCACTTTGTTTAAAAATGACATACCTCACCTTTTTACTATGAAGTGCATTTGTCATTCTATTAACCTATGCGCATCATAAGCATGTGAGAAATTGCCAAGGGGCGTGGAAGATTTCTGTAGAGACGAATATAATCATGTACAAAATTCACCAAAACGTATTGGAGATTTCAAAACATTTCAAGCATTCACAAATATTAAACCACACAAATGATTATTTGGGCTATTACCATCATCTATTGTGGATGTAATGTTTTCCGACGTTTCGATAGATATCTTCTATCTTTATCAAGGAGAAAAGTAAGAAACCTTTTGAAAATTATCAATTTTCAAAAAGTCAATTGACAGAAGTCATGAAAGAAAATGAACGATGTTATATACTCATCTGTGATATGATGATCTTTTTAAGTTGGATCGAACTATCGGCGTCCAAACTTCTGGCAGATCTATAGATGGAGCACTTATGGAATCAGGTGTTATTTTCATAAATGCTGCTTCTTTGATTTTTCTTCTTGCAAGTTTTTCTTCTTTGGATATTATTGATGCTTCATCCCATTTTATACGATGATTCTCATCTACAGCATGTTGGACCAACCTGGATTTGTCGCTGTCTAGTACTCGTAGAAGCTTCTGATGTTCTTTTATTCGTACATTCAGAGGGCGTTTAGTTTCTCCGATGTAAGATCTTCCGCACTCGCAAGGTAATTCATATATGCAGTTCTTTGTCATTTGTGTCCCATTATTAGGCTTAACTTTTGTAAGTTTAGCTCTGATAGTGTCTTGAGTTTTGAATGCAGTCGTTATGTTGTATCTATTTCCAATTCTTCTCATTTTCTCCGACAAACCTTAGTTGGTGGTTTGAATCAAAATGTAGATATTGTCCTGTGTTCGTTGGCTTTTTATACACAGTGGTTCTTGGAATTCCATTTTGTTTATGTACGAGTACATCTAAGAATGGAAGTTGTCTGTCTTTCTCGATTTCAATTGTGAATTTAATTGATTCCTCTTGATTGTTTAGATATTGAAGGAATTCATCTATAGTGTCTCTTCCATGTTGCCAAATAATGAAAGTATCATCTACATATCGTTTCCACAGTTTGGGTTTAAGTGCATATTTTTCTAATGCCTTCTGTTCGAAAATTTCCATATATAAATCAGCTAAAATTGGCGATAGTGGTGAACCCATGGAAGAGACACTATAGATGAATTCCTTCAATATCTAAACAATCATCAATTAATCAATCAATTAAATTCACAATTGAAATCGAGAAAGACAGACAACTTCCATTCTTAGATGTACTCGTACATAAACAAAATGGAATTCCAAGAACCACTGTGTATAAAAAGCCAACGAACACAGGACAATATCTACATTTTGATTCAAACCACCAACTAAACACTGAATTGGGAGTAGCAAAATGTTTATTTGATAGAGCAATAAATATTTGTTGCACTGAAGAAGACCAAAATGAAGAAATAAATAACATCTCGAAAACTCTTAGAAGCAATGGCTACCCCAAAAAGATATTAGAAAAAGCTAGACGAACAAGAGAAAACCAACAGATATAAATCAGACCATTAAAACCGTAATTCCCTATGTAAAAGGTTTTTCGGAGAAAATGAGAAGAATTGGAAATAGATACAACATAACGACTTCATTCAAAACTCAAGACACTATCAGAGCTAAACTTACAAAAGTTAAGCCTAATAATGGGACACAAATGACAAAGAACTGCATATATGAATTACCTTGCGAGTGCGGAAGATCTTACATCGGAGAAACTAAACGCCCTCTGAATGTACGAATAAAAGAACATCAGAAGCTTCTACGAGTACTAGACAGCGACAAATCCAGGTTGGTCTAACATGCTGTAGATGAGAATCATCGTATAAAATGGGATGAAGCATCAATAATATCCAAAGAAGGAAAACTTGCAAGAAGAAAAATCAAAAAACAGCATTTATGAAAATAACACCTGATTCCATAAGTGCTCCATCTATAGATCTGCAAGTAAGTTTGGACGCCGATAGTTCGATCCAACTTAAAAAGATCCTCATATAAAAGATGAGTATATAACATCGTTCATTTTCCTTTCATGACTTCTGTCATATTGACTTTTTTGAAAATTGATAATTCTCAAAAAGTTTCTTACTTTTCTCCTTGATAAAGATAGAAGATGTCTATCGAAACGTCGGAAATCATTACATCCACAATAGATGATGGTAATAGCCCAAACAATCATTCAACACGAGCTCCATCATCAACAATATCTCGTCATCAACTAATAACCTCTTAATGTGATTATAATTCACTCTAGTTATTCTGAGAAAAATTATAACTGAAGATCTATAATGGTTAGAGATATTATTTTTTATTTATAAAAACTTTGCGATTATCAATTTGTTCTCTCCTGGGGTTCGGTAATGAATCAATATTCTATAATAAGGTATTAAAATTTGACATAATCTATGAATAACTATTATTCAATATTTTTGTTTTCGTTCACATTATTGAAACAAATACTATGATTATACAAATAAAAAATTTGCGCATGATCAGTATTTAATTATAGTCTGAAGAGAATAGATTCATATAAATGATCTAACAATTGATTATTATTAATAATTCCATTAAAGAAGGTTGGTTTTCGGAAGAAAATTTAGGTAATCAAACTCAAATTAATAAACATTTCTTGGTTGTTAAGAACATGACAGACTCCATATGTGAAACTAATTTTCTGTCTTGAAAACTACTTCAGATGTCTATCGAAACGTTGGTAGCAAGAAAAATCTGATATTGCCCAAATAATTATACTACATACACTGATCCATCATCAAACATTTCTCCTCAACAACATATTTTACTAGTTAATATTCAATTAAATTACTGAATTTAAGAACAAAGTGGGACAAATTGCAACACAGACTGATCTATAGCTTTCTATCCGTTCCTCAGTGCTAGTGATGGAGCGTTAATTGAAAACATCCGGAACCCGAAAGAAGGCTTAGTTGAAATCTAGTAACGTCGGTTAGGCTTATGAAGAAGAAGAATAATGGGAGCTCATGAAGCCTTAACTTCATTTGCAGAAAATCACTTTAATTGAATGTTCCTGAAATTGTTGAAGAAATTCTGCAAATACTATTTGACCTCGAGTCAGTTTGTTTCCACATGTTCTCGTTAATTTTCTGTGGATCATTGGAAAATCGAAGAAAAACCGGACAATGAATGAAAGCGTCCTATGTTGAGTGGAGTTTTGTCATTTTCTTCAGGATAAAATATTCATCTAAGGATCATACATAAGTGTGTCAGGTGGGAAATAACATATAGAATTAAAGGTGAATTGAATATTTGGACATTGAAGAATAATTATATTTTGATAAATAAACTTATGGCTGAGAATGCATATCCAGAGGGTGGTATATTCTCTCAAAATTAATAATTTAAAAAAAAATCGTCTCATTCTATCTAGTGTCGTCGAAATACATTGTGATATTACTGATATATGTTTCCGGTATTGTTATGCAGAATATTTTGGGAGGGTTAGTCCTATTTTTTTAGGAGCACTTCCTTCGTTGTATTCACGTTCGTGAAAAATATGAGAATATTAATAATAAAACTTCATGAATCCCTTCGACATTACAATAAGAATGTATAGGACAGGTCAAATCAAATAGGTTGATTCCTAAATAACAGAAAATAATCCTTACAATTAAAAATTAATACAATAAATATACTTTTACTGAAATAGCATAAAAAAAATTTGCGAAATGATCATCGTATAAGTTTTCCGCTATATTATAATAAGATTATTCAATTAATATTCGTTTTAGGGTAGCTTTGAATTTTAACTCCATCAATATCTTAATTTCATCTAGTAATTTATCAAAGAATATTATACCCTTATAAGATGAGAAGAGTTCAAATTTTGATGTCCTATGCTGAGTCAGACACAACATTCCTGAGTTTCTTGTACAATAACTGTGATAGTGTGACGGTCTGATATTTCCAAGATTTCGCCTAATGAACATTAAATGACATTTGTCGATGTAAATACAAGGGACCGTCAAAATGAGATGTTTGGTGTATAGTGGTCTACAGAAGGAAAGTTCGCTGATATTGAAAAATCTGACGTACTATCCGTTTTTGTGCAAGAAATATTCTGTTGACATCAGTAGATGCTCTCTATAATATTATATTATATTGTAAGTAGGTGTAAACCAAACTATAGTACACATCCAGAATTGATTGAAGTGGTAGACACAATTTCAACTTGTTTATAGCATAGTAAGATGTATTCAGTTTTCTACTCAACGCATCAATGTTCTCACACCATCTCAGATTACTCAGAGTCAATGGAAGGGAATCCCTGATTTCAAAGGAAATAAGGTTACTTATATTCAAATTTACAATTAGGGCATTGGTCTTACACCAGTCTAAGAAGCTCATTATCAGCCTGCCACAGCAGGAAGGCAGAAGGCAATTCCAACACGTATGCCTTCCAAAACTCGTCGCCCGTTTAGTATTCGAATTTGGCATTCGTGTTGGATTAGGAGACAATTGCGCAACTTGTTTTAGAATTTACTATTCAATGTTATATTGCTTAAAGCTTCTTACGACAGGTTTGACTCTAACACTTTGGTGACTTGATAAGATGTAATAATGCTACTGGTTGCAGAATGATTGAGATAATGACGAAATGTATTTTCCGTTCAAGTCATGATCAGATTACCATAGGTGCTAATTAGACAGGGATGACCGTAATCATTAGAGAATATGAAATATTCATGATTCTATTTTTTGCATGTGGCATATTGCATCAAAATGAGTATTATCTCTTGAAAACAATTATTTATTCTTTTCTATTCTAAATCACATATGCTGTTTTTCGTACTATGAAAGCTTCCTCTAGATAGCACTTTTGGATTATACAAGTTATCAGAGTCTTTGAAGTAAGACTAGGAGGTAACAGGACGACAACGCAACGAAAGTCCGTTACGGCAATGGGGCGTCACGTTTCAGTACCATCCGGTTTTCAAATATTTTTGATTTTGTCAATACGAGGTCTGTAAATTAAGTGATTAGACTAATGTTATTAAAATTTTTAATACAAAAATAAATACAATTCAATATTGTCACCTTCAAAATAACTTCCTTCTGAGGCCACACAGCGTTGGAGACGCTTCTTCCACTTCATAGAGCAGTGATGGAACTCCGATACTGAAATAATCTTCAGCTGGTCGGTTACAGCCGTTTGAACTTTTTCGACTGTACCAAAATGATGTCCCTTGAGGTAATTTTTCAGCTTCGGAAAGAGAAAAAATCACAAGGACTCAAGTCGTGCAAATAAGGAGGCTGAGGAGCCAAAGGAATGTTTTTTCTAGCCAAAAATTGGTTTATTGAAATTGCTGTGTGACAAGGAGTATTATCGATCTTGACTTGTTCTTGATGTTTGGTCTCACACGGATGACCCTTTTCCTAAGTCCTTCAAGAACCTTTCTGTAAAAGTATTTATTGACCGTTTGACCTTGGGGTACAAACTGTTTGAGGACGATTCCGTGGATATCGGAAAAACAAATCAGCATGTATTTGATCTTCGAATTCGACTTATTGCTTTCGTTGGCCTTGGAGAGGTTGAAGTGTGCCACTCCATGCTCTTGCGCTTGGTTTCTGGGTCGTACTCAAACAACCAAGTCTCGTCACCAGTAATGACACGTTCCAAAAAATAGGGGTCATTTGCAATTGAATCCAAAAGGTCAAGGTACCTTTCCTTCCTGATGTTCTTCTGGTATAGCGAAAGATTTTTTGGAACCACTTTTGCGCAGATTGTTCTCATCCCCAATTCCTTGGTCAATTTGAAAATTGAAAATTTGACTCACACCTCCGTTCATCAAATTTAACTCTTCCATCATTATTCTGACTGTCAGCCGACGATCTGAACGCACAAGGTCCCGGATTTTGTAGACATTCTTATCGGTGTTTGAAGATGGATGCCTTCGTGGTTCATCTTCAATCGACTCTCTCTCTTCTGAAAATGCATTAAACCACAGAAAAATCGTAAAAAACTATCTGCGTAGGCCTTCTAAAGTTTAAGAATAGTTTCAGTTACACTGTATCCAATCAGAACCTGATAGCACACCGTTTCTCTAAATTGATGTCATTCATTTTTAGAACACAATAGAAAAAACTGTTTCGCAAAAACAATCGCTACACACAACCAAATGACTCGAGCGAGGTCTCTTACTGAAGGTGGGTCACTTGTTCCTCCACCACCCCACTATGCCCCGAGCTCCCAGTGTTGCCAGATCAAAAACAACGTTGCCAGTCTCATTACATAATTTACAGACCTCGTAGATAGTTTATAAACAAATCAATCAAACACCTTTGAAAAAATAAAATTATAAGTGAAAATATTGAATTGAATCATGATAATAACTAATTTTTAGTAACACAAATAGGCCGCCATATTTGGTAGTACAGGAACGAAGCAGCGGAATTTCAAATTTTCTCAAGCATAGATGGTAAATATGTACTAAATTATGCCGCTCATGTGAAATTCAGGCTTATGCTAGATTATTAAAATGAAGAAAAGAGCTGTTATAAATTTTCATCATATTATTGATATTCTGGTGGATATTTAGAAATATAATTACAGAGTATTACATCATATGAAATTAATTCCAAAACTGAACAGACTAGAAAATTCATTGAATTCAGATCAGGGATATTTAAATTGATATGAAAGTGAGCTCAGATATTAAATGATATAAAAGTAATGAAAAAAAAAAAAAATAAACAAATCATGAAATGAAGACGAGAAAAACAAGGGTTACTGAAGTTATACAAAAATAAATGAAAAAAGGATATTTTCCTTATATTCGCAATAAAATTAACTCAACAATTTTGAAAATCGTAACATGACATTCAAGTATGAGTACAAATTATTCAGAAGCAGACCATAAAATTTTGATAGGAAGAGTTGAGTCTTCAGTACTGCTAGTCCATAAACAATAGTTAGAATAAAAATTATTTTGAGGATTCAAAGTTCTTGATTAGCATACTCTGAAATTACAATGCAATGGAAAAATAGTATGAAAAATAAATGAAATTCATGTGAAATGAATAAATCGAATGAACTTTCAGACTTCATAATAAATGAATTAATAAGCAACAAAAAAATTAAAGGAACATATTAGAAAAACAATAATTTTAAATGAAAAACTTTAGCTACATATACAACAATAAAAAACATGTATGGCTATAAAAAATACTTAGTCTATATAAAAACAGGAATATTCTATATGATTTTTAACTTAATTGCCATCTCGTACAAGGCTTAAGAAGTTCTACTTCAATAGCGTGTGAACTTACACGCACTCTTTTTTTTTCCTAGGTCTTATGTTTACTCACCCCAAGATATTTCTGGAAAAGTGCTGAAACCTGCAAAGAGAAAAAATATTGAACTTCTGGTTCACAGTTCTTACGACTATAGAAATTGTACTTGGAATTTTATGAAGCTCATAGGTATTCCTTAATACTGTTTAACAGTTCTACTACATATGCTAATAAATATCTTGTCATTCTCATATCATGGAACTTCACATTGAAATTCAGAATTCAGTTATTTTGACTCTACATAAATTTCGTTCAAGAAAGCACCTAATGAGAATACAATTTGAGCATTATATGCAAAGTTCAAGTCAAGTAGTGTTCTTAGCCTTGTGTCGTGGTACCATACAGCGCAGAGCCCGAGCAAACACCAGAATCAACATTTCACAGGACGTTTTTGAGCCAGATCCAAATCCGTTGACTAAATGCGGTGCTCTGGCTTTGGGCGAGGTCAATGTGGTTCATTATTCGCGTTGATTCAAAGTTGTTCCCTCACAAGATCATAGCCTAAGATCCGAACCTAAATCGACCTTCACCGGGCTCATGAAAGAATAAAATTTATTTTATCATAAATTAAATATTTTAAAACGGGTTTTAAAAAAAAATTCTGGACAAAATATTTTTAATTATTTTTCGAAAGATGATTTTACATTGAATTTTGCATCATAAAGATTGGTGATAAGAAAATTTTATATAAGACTAAATTATTAAACATATAGAATGTGCAGACGTGGGATTGTCTATAATATACTTGGACTAACTACTAGGCTGCCCTGGCAGCCTTACCTACCTGTATGTCCATGACAATTACTTTATCTTGTTATGATAATCAAAAAAAAATTATATCAGCATAAGTACTGTTTTATTGTGAACACGTTGATATAGGGTGGTCTGCAAAAAATTTGATCGTAATAGAGGTTTTCTAATTTTAAAGATTCAAATTTCCACGTGGGTGAAAATGAGGTAAGCATTCTGTGTAACAATAAAGGACCGAACATTGCAGTCGACTCTGACGGGGCCTTTAATATAAGAAAGTGCGCAAGCTCGGCTTGTAAACTATGGGCAAAGATTAACTTACAAAGATGGAGCACTCCGGCCTTTTTCTCGTCAACGATTCAATGACCTTGAGAATTCTATCGTTGAAAAAAGGGGCGGGACTAATGAGAGAAGGATATATCTTTCTCTATCTTCTCCAAATTCGAAATTAAACCGCGAAACAATTCACCGGGTATTTCTGAAAATCATAGCAGATCCTTGATTTAATCAAAACCTGAATTGAATGATATATTTTATATAACTTGTCTATGAATTCTTTTCCCTCCATTCGAAAATTTTTAATAATGTGTGTGATATATGGAGTAAAAGTTATCGCTGATTTTGTATTGAAAATTTAGAATTTCACTCCGCACGGGTTTTCATATTTGGATTAAGCTTTTTCATAGCTCTGCAGAGAAGTCTGGTTTGTAGATAAAATGAGTGAAACCAAGGGAAGATGTTCAGTTAAGTACTGTTCGAATGTTTCGGGTGTGAGATTCTTTAGATTTCCCAGTTCAGATGACCCTCAACGAGCCCTGCAATGGAAATTGGCCTGCAGCGATGCGACTGAGGAAACTGGATTTGCAGTGATCACTTCGAACCTTATTTAATGACTGGCCGCTACTTAAATAAAATGGCTGTTCCTACTTTTAACCTGTCTAAGAGACCGAAAAGCTTTGATATAGGTAAACTGCAATGTGCAAACATCACAAAACATGAAAGCCGCTGCCACTACATCTCCATCATCATTCTTGCTCAGTTTCCCTACAAATATATGCTAAATTTGTTTTTAAAAATGAGAATTTTTTACATAATGAAGTATGCAAATCAAAATTTACAGTGATGAATGTAACAAGAGGCAAAATATAAAAATTAGAAAGTTCAATATACTGCAGCACAAATGATGTTAAGTTAATATTTCTCAGTGTTTTCTTCCAAAAGTTACCGTTCAACTGGATATCAAGTTCAGGAATCTGATCCCTTTGTATGTATGAATATTTTTATAGAATAGGAAATTGCTCTTTTATGTTTTTTTTATGTTCTGAGAATGCTTAAGATGGAACCGAGATAATTATATAACAAAGATTGATAATGCTGAAGGAAAATTGACTACAAATTTTTAATGAATTTCTTTAACTTTTGATATAACTATATTAAATGAATTATAAAGAAAATTTCCTTTTTATTTGTTGCACTCTTGTTTGAGCCCATTATTTAGACATTCAATACATGAAAGTGAAATTATTGTCTGGAATTGGGAAAAACTTTGATCAGCAAAATTCACAAACTTTTATGATTACAATTATTCGTCAGCTTATTTTGTGTAACTTTGAAATTGGTGAAACAATTCATAAGACAGGAATGAACTTCTTCGTAAGAAGTTTGTCATCAATAATTAAAGGATGACGAGATATTGTTGATGATGGAGCTCGTGTTGAATGATTATTTGGGCTATTACCATCATTTATTGTGGATATAATGTTTTCCGACGTTTCGATAGACATCTTCTATCTTTATCAAGGAGGAAAAGTAAAAAACCTTTTGAAAAATTATCAATTTTTTAAAAAGTCAATATGACAGAAGTCATGAAAGAAAAATGAACAATGTTATATACTCATCTGTGATATGATGATCTTTTTAAGTTGGATCGAACTATCGGCGTCCAAACTTCTGGCAGATCTATAGATGGAGCACTTATGGAATCTGGTGTTATTTTCATAAATGCTGCTTCTTTGATTTTTCTTCTTGCAAGTTTTTCTTCTTTGGATATTATTGATGCTTTATCCCATTTTATACGATGATTCTCATCTACATTATCCTTGATAAAGATAGAAGATGTCTATCGAAACGTCGGAAAACATTACATCCACAATAGATGATGGTAATAGCCCGAATAATCATTCAACATAATTAAAGGACTTCTAACTTGGAAACATAATATAATGGTTCCATTAAAATTTTGATGAAAATATATTATACATTATTCTTACATTCTTGTATTAGGAAATACTTGAAAATTTTCAAGAAATGCTTATAAAACAATTTTCATCCACATATAATAAGATCAATTAAAAGAAAATTTCTTCTTCTCATACGATTTTGAAAAAGGATATTTCTTATTCGGTTGTTTAGAAAACTGCAGTATTAGTTTAACTATATGTGAGTAACATTACTATTTAATTCATCCATTGTGTCAAATGATATTTTCTTGTTTCTTATGAATTCTCTCTGGTCTTCACACATATTCCACAGGAAATAAATGTTCAGTTATTGAACTCTTCCTCAAAGTTGTATGGCAATGACCTAAAATTTTAGAAGATGTGAACTTTGGTTAATTTGCAGTTTAGGGACCCGACATAGATATACAAATTTTTATACTTGCAATCGATTCTACATGATGTTTTCATACTACTGTATCAAAATCATCACTGAACTTTTACAATTTTCTCAGTTGAATTGTTGTAGCTCTAAATTATAAGATATTTAAGTAACAAATTAAAATAGATTGCAAATGATGAAAATACAAATTAACAGCGGAAATATTGCTACCCACGAAATTGCGTATTGGTTCCTGAAGGAAGTCGTTCAGAAACACTTGTGATGAAAGAAAAATGCTTTCATATTTCCTAATAAATAAAAAATGATTTTTCCAAATTCATCTTCATGTCGATTAAAATCCTTTTCTGTTTAGATTATTGCTACAGGAACTAGGAACCGATTGGCTATCTTATTGCACGTGATAACGAAATGTGATTTCATAGGTGTTGCCTCGATTTACATTGCTCTTATGGGATTTTGAGTCAAGGGAGGAATCGTTTTATGCGATTCTGTGGTTTCGCTTCGCAATACGTGAACAAAATTTTTAGTACTAATTTGACAGAGTGCACCCTCTTGTTTCTACTCTTTGCTATGGGAGCATGGGGTACCCTAACCATCCTCCATACTGTGAACAGAACGCGTTATTTTGGAGTAGAAAATTGTTTCAAAAACTTATTCTGATATTCTGTATCATTGTGGCGAAAATGTCTGAAAAGTGTTTTTGTGTGGCTTGGAAGATTCTGTAATTAATTTTACTGATAAAAATGTTGTGAATTGTTCGTCAAAGTTGGCATTTTGTAAGAAAAAAAAAATTAAATATCATGAAACTGAAATAACTAAAGCAGCATTCGATTTTGTTGGTTACCATACCATGTGTTATAAAAAAATATAAAAGTTTTGGGGAATAAATACAATGAGAATAAAAATTTTTTTTCACAGAGTATTCAGAAAGTATATAATATATGATTCTTATAATTATTTCGAAATTCGAAATTTCACTCATTCAATATTCGTTGAATTCGCTTTCATTGAACCAAAAATTTGAAAAACATTTTTTCTGAAGAATTCCTCGCCTATTTTTCAATGTTCTTCCGCTTGTCTTTTTTTATGATTTTTTATTATTTATTACCATCAACATAAAATATAAAATATTCCTTTTAGAAACATGTCAATACTTCAATAGCTGACGAAAGCATAGAGTGCGTAGATTCTAGTGCTCATTCTATGAAAGCGGTTACTGAGGATGTAGCAAATCATACATTACATCGCACATCTCTATGGATTTGGATCAGGTTGGGAAATATTTTGATACTTATTCAAAATGGCGCCAATAAAAGAAAATAAATTTTCAAAATTGAAAATAATATATATAGATTCATAATTCATCAACAGATTTTTATTTAAGATAACAATTCAAGAAATATTTATGGTAATAAATTCTTGATTTATTTATTTAGTACCTACACTGAAAACCATTTTCGTTTTTAGTAATTTTAATATATGAAATGAATTTTTTTGTCTCAGGTAGCATCAACATCTTCGTTGTCCAATATAAGCACATGCTTATTTTGTAGGGTGACTAAAGTTCTTAAAAAATACTCCAAATTGCTAGAGAGATCGATGATTCAGAAATCTTGTTCGAATTTAAAAACCAAGCTATTGCTTTTTTCAATCTTGCTATGCATTTTTTTTGACAAAAGAAAGACGGTCCACTCAAGAACATGAAGATTCAATCAATCAGAAATAAAGTAATACACAAATTGGCTCTTGAATCACTAAAAACTTATATTGTCGAAGAGGAAATTCAGAATAATAGAGTAATGTATTTCGCTCAACTAATTCAATGCAAATATTTGATATTTTCATTAATTCAGTTTCATATTTTTAGTAAAAAAAATTTTTATTATTGACAAATTTAATATGTCTGAAATTTATATAATAAATATATGTATATTTTGTTTTATGCAATTTATGTTATATTGTTCAATTTTTATGTGTAATATCAAATATATCAGATTATTTTGTTTTTGGCGCTCTTGTTCACCCGAACAGAGTGCCTATCATTTTGCCCGAATGTCTGTAATTTTGGAATATCGAGCAGAAAATGGTCTCAATCGATTGGGTTCGACTACCTGATGAAGAATTCGTGGCGAAAGTTGAGTCTGTCCGGCCGGCCGGCCGTGTCCTTTCTAGCATCCAAAAGGAATCAGCTAGAGTTTCCATATTTTCAAAATAGGCTAATTGTCCAAATATCTCGGTCAAGTTCGTTATTGGGCCAAATCCGTCGGATGGTTCAGTAGTTATGAGCATCTGAAAATTTGTTTCCTCAATAAATACTAGAACATCCATCCGATCAAATTGATACTTGAAATATTGTTGAGGAAGGCTGCAACAAAACATTTCGCAAAATTTCTCGGGAATCGTCGCGCTAGAACATTTTTAAAAAATTCCCAAAAAAAATTTTTTAATCCTCACTATCTCATAAGATATTTTTCGGATTTCAATAAAAATAAGTGAATATATTGAGGTGATCGATATCTTACTTATCTTCAAATTTCATTGTCGTAGCTTTTTTCCATCTGAAGATATGATCATTTTTTTAATTTACTCAAGATACAACAGAAATGACATACGTCCCTATGATGTTCTTTGAACGATGGCCATCACAGATCGATATTCGATTGACAAATGCCGGACTCATAAATCAGTTTCCGTTGGCGTAATATTAATCATATTATTTATTCATTTAAACGATTGCTCTAGTATCACATTGTTCCAGAGTGAAGAAAAAGGCCTCAGAACAAGCGGGCAAAAGCTCTTGACCTCACGCTTTTCCAAATGTTTTCATTTCAGAAATATTCCACTTATTTTCGATACTGAATTATGATGTTCTTCGAAATAAGTAATTTTTCTATAAAATTTTGATAAACTAAAAAATTCTCCGAAATCAAATTCATCTACTTCCAGGGCACAAAACATACCATGATGAAATAATGCCAGGATTAAGCCTATGAAAACATCCATAAATCCGACGATAAACCGCTGGTTTCAGTCACCAAATTCCCTATCGATATGTTTATTTATGACTCTGTCGGTCCTTCATCAATTGATAGAATATCCCACGTTAAAGGAGTCAAATGTTTATTTTGGAACTCCTAATGTAAACCAGGATAGCAGGAGCATCGAATGCTGCGAATGGCATGCCGAAATACATCAGGATCTTTCTACAAATTCTCTCGAGTGGATTTGATAGGCGAGTAGAGCATAGATTGATGAAATTAGGAAGTGCTCTATCCAGCATCTATACCACAAAATCAAATTATTCTCTTGAATCGATGATAATATGGAAATCTTTATAGGAGAATGGGTTCTGTAGGATGTAGATTCATTTGATTATACTAGGTTATTAGTCCAATTATTTTCCATTAAAGGTTTATCGAAGAAATTGTCATCATTTACAGTTTTGTTATATGCTGTCTAAGGTAACGAGATAATTCTAAGTTTGAGACGAGCAGTTTATTTATTTTATTTTATTTATTTTATGAAGAAGGAATACAGACTGGTTGCCCCCTAAACAGTATTCACAGTTTACATTAAATAGCGAAATATCCAGTTTAAAAATATAAATTAAACTAGTTTATATTCAGATCTGATCCACACCAAAACCCAAAGCTCGAAATATACAAAAGAAATATGCTAAAGAAAGCAGCCAGTCAATAAAACAAAAGCTTAAAAACTAAAATAAACCTACACTAAGAGAAAATGTCTTTTGAGAAGCAATTTTGAATTCAAAGTGTTACAGTGAAAGATGTCAACAAAATCTCGGAGATCATTGCATATACGGAGCATCCGAATTATTGGTTGGTTTTTGAGGTATAAGTTCGCTTCAATGGGATGAAAAAGATCTCAAATGATCTCACATTAAATGTTGGAACATTAAGACCGGCAAACTGCAACAGACCCCGCACCTGCAATTCCCCACCCACAATTCTCCTCATCATAAGGAGATCACCAATTTTACGCCTGTCACAAAGGGACAGTAAGTTGAAATATTTTAGTGCCAAGTGATAAAAATCTTCATCCACCGGTACGGAGATTTTACATTTCGAACTTAAAAATCTAAGTAGCTTATTTTGAATATGTTCAATTCTATTAATATGTACATTATAGTGTAGACTCCAGATAACTGAGGCAGAATTGATTCTACTAAACACATAAGCGTAATAAATACTTAGTATCGATTTCAAGTTCTTCAATATTCTACACTGTTTGAACAGGAATCCAAGCATTCTGTTGGAGATATTAACTATATTATCGATGTGCGGGATGAAGGATAATTTGTGATCAAGTATTATACATAAATCTCTGACCTGATCGACGCCGAAAAGAGTCAAACCACCGAGATGATATTGAAAATGAATTGGACTTTTCCCACAATAAAAAGAGATCATCTGACACTTTGATACATTGAGATAGAGATGGTGACTGTCACAAATGACTCAAAATTCCTCAATTCTTCCTGAAGAAAAGCACAGTCATCATCCGATTTGATAGGAAGAAAGATCTTCTTGTCATCAACAAATACAAGTATTATGCATCGCCTGAAAACCTAAGAGACATTATTAATATAATAGGAGGCCAAGATGGGAGCCCTGTGGTACACCGAAATTATAGGCAAAATGAAGAGAATCGAAACCATCCATTGATACATACTGCACTCTTTCGGAAATAAACGATCCACACCAACTCAGTAGTCTGCCACTCTCACCAGCCTCAGAGAGACGCCTAAGAAGTAGGTCGTGGGATACTTTGTCGAATGCCTTGCTAAAATCTGTATAGACGACGTCGACTTGAAGACCCTTATCCATAGACTCGTGCAAAAAGGTGACGAAATCGAGGAGGTTAGTCTCGACAGACTTACCCTTCAAAAAGCCGTGCTGCTGGGGGATAATCTGACTCTTTTGGACATGTGATAGGTGACCGCATACTAAGGATTCCAGTATTTTAGAAAATATACACAATTTACTAATAGGTTCACTACAGAGCGCTTATCGCCTCCCCTAAAGACGGAATCGAATGCAGCATAAGAATTTTGTACCGATGGCACGAATACGCCCTGAAAGTTAACTGTTCATTGAAACAATAATGTTATTGCTTAACTGGACAGAAACTTTTCATTGTGAACACAAGAGTAGGTTAAGAAATGCATATATTTCCGAATCAATAACTGGGTCATCATTTTGAGAATAGGAGGGTATTCGACTATTACGTTGATTTCAACTGAGGATTCCTGAGGTCTTCAACAGAGGTTTTGTTTTAAAATACAGCAAGCTAATAAAATATTGCTCTAAGATGTACATAACAGGGCTAGGAATTCAGCAGTAAATCTACTTCGCTGTCGAGTTTAAGTAATAATTCTTTCCTAGATTTCAACTAATTTATAAGAATATGTATAGGAGACTGTTTTTACAAAGCCTACCATTATTTCCCAACCTTACACCAAAACCGACCAATATTTTTGAAGACACCAATAATATAAAAATCACAAAATAAACCCTTTTTTTACCTGGTTGGTAATTGATTCAATCAAATAAAAGAAATAAACGACAATTAGAATAAAGATTCTAGATCAGACCAGATTTATAGAATACCATGTAGAGATTACAATGCTGTCTATATTGGACAGATATCACAATGTCTGAAAAGAAGCATTGCCATACATAAAAGCAATACCAGATTGACCCCTGAAAGATGTGGATCGTTTCTTCAATTTAAATGAGAAATCATATAGAGCAAACATATTAAAATAAAAGAATATTTCTTCCAATGTGCTACATAAAGGAAAATATCAACATCAACGTAGAAACAGATATAAAAAATTCAAGATTAATCAATGAATACCTACTTTCTTCAGATGTCGCCTAGTTTCCCTACGCATTTTTTGTGATCATGTTAACTCCATATTTAATACGGACATATTTGTTATTTTGTTAAGTCAAAAATATTTCAAATAATTCTTATCCTTTATTTTTCCAAATAATGAAAGTTAGAATTCAATAATTTGCTCAATGAACTTTATAATTGTAGCATCCTTACGAAGAACTGCATAAGTTTCGAGATATAGATATTCAAGTTTGACAATTTGATTATTCTTTCTGCCAACGTTTCAATGAACAGAGTTTTGTCAATCTTAACAATAAATGAAGATTTAAAACGTTATCATATTTTCAGCTTTTGAAAGCTAAAGTTACTCCAAAACCGATAGGAGGATTCCATCGAATCCTTTATAACAAGAATAATTATAAATAGTGGACATCCCCAAAAAATAATTCCACACGAGTTCCATCATCATTTCTCGTCAACAATTGATGCAATATTTTGAAGTTTGAGATTGGAAAAATAAATAAATAAATAAGCGAAATTGTTGGACAATCGATTTATTAAGAAAACCTGGAAACCCTCGATCATTTCTTTCAAATGTTATATCTATACGGATATACAATCACGGGTTAGAGGACGAATTCTTCATCAGTCAGTCGAACTAAATCGTATAAACCAATTTTCGGTTGAATTATCAGATATTTGAGTCGAACGCTTTCACGAATGATGTGATACCCACTCCCTCTTTCCATTTATTCTGAGTTAAAACCAATTTAAAAAGCCTCCTTCAAAGGAATATAATCGGAACGTCCAGTGACCTTCGAAAGCCGCCATTAATTAACGATTCCATTAACCCTCAGAAGTCTCTCGCATATTACCCAGCCCACTTCCTATCCAATCAATTCCAGTCTTGGTGGAAAATTCTGGGAAAATCTGAAGTGGAAAAATTGGCATAACGATCAAGCTCCTTGAAGAACGATAAGCATTAATGGAATTAAAAAATCTGTTGAGGATTCAACATGGACTTTAAGCGGCTTAATCTAGTTAGAACTAATAGAACAGCTTACTATCATTCTGTCCAAATGTCTGTAATTTTCATATATCGAGCCGAAAATGGTTTCACTCTATTAGGTTCGACTTCCTGAAGAAGAATTTGGTTTAAACTTGAGTATGTCCGGACGCATACCTTCTATTATCCACAGGAGATGAGCTTGAGTTTTCATATTTTCAGAATAGGTTAGCCCAAATATTTCTATCAAGTTCGTTATTGGGTCAAATCCGTCAAATCAATTCAGCAGTAATTAGAATCTGAAATTTTGTTCACTCTATAAATTCTGAGATTGCGAGTGTATGTACATTGGATTGCGAGACCCCTTATCTTTGTGAACAATAATCAGATTCAAAAATACACATTTCGATATCGTTTCATCGAAATAGTCAAAATTTTGTGACGGTAAATATTAGTTGTCCTTCTAAATAGTATATAACATTACTAGCAAGGTAAGAATGGAGGATATAACTGACGAGCTGAAGGCGAGTTACCTCCTTGAGCCAGTGAAACCTGTGTATTGTTTTATAATTTATTTGTTTCTCATTTATAAGGGGTTGTAGGGTTAGATAAATTCCAAAAGAATCTCAATAATTTGTCGCAAATGTCGTAAGCTACGGAAGCGTTGTCATGAACATGTCTGTTTATTTCTCTTTACATTTGTTTTGGTGAAAGCGAAAACGAATGTACCAAAAGAAATCATTGAGGCAGCCAGCAGTGTAGCTTCAAGTTCATTACATCCAAAATCAGATTCAAGGTACGAGCGAGAATAAGACAACTTCAAAAAGTAGCAAAACAAGAATAGTGTGATTGGGGTAACTGAAGATGTATTGTTGATATACTTGAATCAACTATCAACTTGATTCAGCCCTAATACTTCATGGGCAAAATGATCTATGTGAAAAGCTGCTTGGAAATAAAAAAAATGCCCCTCTTCGCAGGTTTATTTTCCATAAAAAATTTATTGAAAAATATGACGTTTAGTTGTCATTTGCAGATTTCAAAAGGTTTCTGAAATGAAAAAATGAGCGTTATACGCCAAAAAAGGCCAAGGTAATAAGTGAAAAAGAGGCTGAACAATTTCTTTTACATGCTCTTGATGACAAGTAGTTGCTGGCGAAAATTATAACAATATTTGGGATTTTTGGATGTTGTCGATATGACGAAATTCTCTCCTTAAGCATGAATGATAAAGAAGATATGGGAAACTACGTTATTGTGACATTGCGGCAAACAAAAAATTTAACAACAAGAAGATTCACCTTACCTCATGATGGATTGCTGTAATCCCATTGATGAGATGAAAAAGAAAAATAGTATGAAACATAATTAACATCAGAGATAGTACAACAAAAAATCCACTTTTTCTTTGTGGACCTGTAGCCCAGACAAAACAACAAAGGTATTCACAACATAGAATTCCTTTCAAATATAAAAATTTCAATAGAACCTCCCAGAAAATACCACAAATCATACAATACAGATGTCACGAATACGGCCACACAAAATCCTATTGCAATAGTCCATTTATGTGCGTTAAATACAGCCAATAGCACGATTCAAAAGCATGCCCCAAACCAAAAATAACATAATCCACTTCTGCCTTATGTGAAAGTGATCACCCAACAAACTACAAAGGTTGGCATGTTAAAGATCACATAATTCATCTGAATCTACCGACGGTATCTAGATACCTCAAACGAGAAACGAACAGCCTCAACAAAAACAACCTACTCGAAGTAAAACTCCAAATTATTCAGAAACGATGATATCAACTTTCCTATCAGATCTCAACTCCATGGTGGCACAACTCATTAAGCAAAATCAGATCATATTGAATCAACTAACATCAACTGGTAAAAATGACTGAGTTTATACGTATAGCTACTCGGAACGCAAATGGGTTTCCAACCCTCAATAAATTAGATGTGATGCTGATATCCGAAACTTATTTAACCGACATAACAGTGTTTCAGATTCCACGATACCTCACCTACTCCACTGAATACCCAAACGGTATAGCTCATGGTGGTGCAGCTATTCTAATCCAAAGAAGCTCCTAACTTTATCCAGTAACCGAAATACGTTACTGACGAAATACAAGCAACGAACATCAGAATGTACATAGAATTACGGAGTTTCGATGTATCAACGATATAATCACCACCAAAGAATCAAATTATCCTAAAACAATATGTCATTCCTTCAAAATTTTCAACAACGGTTTATAAAAAAGGTGACTGGAATGCGAAGCACACCTATTGGGCATCAAGACTAATGACTTCCAAAAGTCGCAATCTAATGGAAGGGATAACAAACAAAAATTTTGACGCAGTGTTGCCAAATTCACCGACCAACTTGCCAACAGACAGAAACAAGATTCCTGATATCTTGTACTTTTTCGTCAGAAATGGAATTAATAATAGTCGCATACAAAATCTTATCCACAAGTCCTGATAACCCTCCACACAGTACCTTAATCTTATGAAATTAAATCTTCAGTAACGACATAGAAAACCAATTGGGCCAAGTTCCAGCAAATACTCCAGGAAGAAGCAAACATGAATATAATTTTATAATCGCCTGATGACCTAGAAACAGCTGCAAACAACATAACAAAAATAATATGAAAATCTGCATGGGAAAGTACCCCAACAAACTTAAGGACGGGAGAAAATTACTGCTGGTAAAAAATGTAGAGCAAGAGGGAAACGGCAAAGATCACGTAATTCGTTTAAGACAATACAGAATCAACTCACCAGAAACCCAATTGAAATTCAAAAGACACATATTGAGAAAATATCCAATTAAAATGACCAATGGAGAATGGGCCTCAGATGACCAAAAATGCAATACAATTGCCAAACATCAGATGGCTTTGGCGCTCTTGTTGAGCTACATATGAATAAATATGCAAGCTATAACAAATGTAAAAGCACTATATTTGGGTGGAAAAATTTTTTTCCATCCCCGGGAACATTGTGATAAAAATAAGTTGCAAGATAAGTTGCGTTGACAAAAGTGGAAGACCATTCAATTCCTATTCAAAACGTCAGAACGAAGAGGTTATTCTGAAGAAACTATATAAAACTATGAAGTTGGCTTAAATTATAATCATGCAATTGGCTGAATTACAATGAAAATACTACTTAAGAAAAATTTCTCATAACAACAGGAGTTTCTCCTATCTACATAAATAACCCTCCACTTTGCATTTGAAGAATCAAAATAGCCTGAATTTTTTTACAGATGCAGAATATTTTACAGAGTAGTGCGTAATCTTCGCACCGAGTCATTCTCCAGTTTTATATTTTTGTATCAAGGTTGAGTTGAAAGATGGCTTCAGTAATTACGAACCCTGCAAACGAATTCATGAAAACGTGAGATTAGTTCTATTTGGGAGATCCGACATCATAAAAATTCTGAAGTATAATCGTAATGATCCTATACATTATAGAAGCCGATGAGTGGTGTACGCAGACCCTTATTCGTGGATTCTATGAATTCAGAAAAAGGATCTGAAATATTGATAAGGAAAACTACATTTTCCAACGCCTGTGTCGTAGAGCAGTAAGGTTTTACGATTCAAGATTCAGATGGTTTTTTTTTCATTACCTCTCTGTGAGTTTTCGTCATCATGGCCATCAAATGATATGAAGAAAGTTACGATTTTATAAGCGAATATCGTTTGACTCAACATAGAGTGATCAATTGTTTAAAAATAGTGAGTAATGAGGAGAAGAGAATGTAAAGTCAAATTATTTAATAAGCAATAATGTAGGTGACAAGGTAGATGAATTCACAGTACAAGTCATAGCCCAGCTATCTACCCCATAAAATGCGAAAGGTTCAAAAAAATTAACTGTCTATTCAATTGGAATCAGAACTATTGAAGTGACATTATTCCCTTCCCTCTCCAACCAACCCCGCACTGTCGCTCATTGTAGTCTTTAACTGAAAAGCATAGAAAAAAAGAATTTACGTTTTTTGAATACTCAATTTATTTGCTTTGTAAACTTGAAAGATTCATATTATAAAATAACGCTGCTAAGAACATTAGCAAATTTGTTCTTGAAGGAAAAGTGAATTTTTAACCTTAAAACAAATCGAAGTAAACTTTTGTTTCACAATAGTTTAATTTGATGGTTTGGTCAATTTTTGTAGATTTTTCGGGAATAAAATCACTCCAAATTGTACCATAGTTCCTTTCCCCAACAATTATTGGTAAACCCCGTCCCAGCACATATCATTCATTCATTTTATCAAAGAAATTATTATCTCTAAGTAGTTTAGACTAGCCTGTACGCTAATTTAAATGAGATAACACCCATCAACTATTTCAACTTAAATATAAAATCGAAAGTAGCATCCTTTGAAGTACCAAACCATTCCTGAAAACTATAATTTGATCAATTTTGCCAAGTGATAGAAATGGCCTAATAAAACGTATTGATTGCAATACCATCATTTTCGATGCTGTGGGACACCCAGCATCACATTGCAGTATTAAACTTCCATAAACACCAGCGTTAAATCAAACTGTAGCTTCGAATTTATTACCTGCATTATCAGTATTCTCACTATTCATCACCCAACGTTTCAAACATGTTTCATGCCTTATCGATGATATCGTATCGAGGGGTGAACATGAATGGGGTAATTCAGCGTTGAATCTACAATCTGTTAAAATTTACGCAGCTATATTCCTTTCAGCATTTCTAAGAACAGGTTGCAGATATCATTCATTTTTTGGAAAATTTTCTGATAGAAATTTTCTGAACTTGATTAATCAGTTTGCCTCTGATGGGACCATTGGAAAAATTCTAAAACAATTCTCCCCCTGATGAAAATACACGAATTAAAATGTCTAGTCTAATGAAATCAGTTCTGTCATATTGTTACCCCATTTAAGTTAAATTTAAACAATTGTTGGACTCTTATCGGCTTTGTGTATCTAGGTAAATGAAATCATAATTTAGAAAATAAATACCGTAAAAATTCACCCATACTCATCAAGTATTTTGTATGAGTAACCAAATCAAATATCTGATCATCTAATACGTCTCAAATTTCATTATCGTAGCTTCCTTCCATCAGATATCATCAGTTTTTCATTCACTTAAGAGAAAAAAAATGTCGAAAAGCCCGCCAGAAATCTCTATTCTAGGTACTCTCATAGATACAGAATGAATGGCATAGGTCGAACTTTCTGTATGAAGAAAATGATGTACGTTGTCAAAATTAAAAAAAGCACTGTCGTTGGTATTTAGGAGAAGGAAATTAGAGCTTTGAACAATACTTAAAGGAAACTATGAGTAGTTATTTAATTCGAGATAAAGGTTTATTCATTCTTCGAGGCGGTTTAATTGAATTCACATTGATCCAGAGTACGGGAGCAAACTCTAAAAATCGCGCTAAAGCCCTTATCTCATATTAGTGCTTCTCTTAATTTTTATATAAACGCATTTATATTTCCTTGGTTCAATAATTGCCTTGCCCTGAAAGAAGCTTGTAACCTTCCAACAATTCCTATCTCGACTTCTACATCGTTCTGCGAAGTTGTCCTTTAATGCATTCTTGATTTATAATAAAAATTATCGTTTATATCAAACAGGTAATAATTTAATTCCGGGAAAATTAGTTTAACAATCAAAATATATATGCCGTAAAACAGCACGCAACTGACAGCATACACACATGAAAAAAATTATTTAAAGACAAGAAGAAACTTACATATCCATATATAGGGTCTTCAGGAGGAACCTCACCCATATTTATACTGGAAGCTACTGAACGTATTTTCATGAAATTCAGCACTTATAAGTATTTCACGATGCTGATGAAATCTAAAATATTTTCAAGGCATGAGCACCTCCGGATTTTCCGGAAATGACCTCAACTTCCGTTTTTCGAATTAAAACACCATTTTTTTTATTGCAGAAATAGATTTCTTAGGAAATTTCAAGTTATTTTGATGTAACATTTTTCAGTTTTGGTTGGAAAATTCTCTCTGAGCGGGAAAATTCGAAAAAAAAAATCGAAAATAGAGCTCCGCTGAAACAAGAATAACTTCGAGGTTTTTGGATGGAAAATTTTCATTTTTGGGATTTTTAAAGATGTAAGATTGTTGTATCCACTTTAAAAATCGAAATCGCGATTCATGATACAGGGGGTGAAAAAATCGCTTTCAAAGTTAGGGATGACAAAATCCTGGAAAATCAATTTTTTCAAATTAGAACCCCATTTTTTATGGCAGGTATTGAATCTACGTTAAAAAATAATATGAGTGTATGCATCACACCCTTGCCCTAAAGTGGATATTTTCTGAGTTATTCACAAAAAACCTGTTTTTCGTCTTGAATTTTCAGCTATTTCTTTTCCCTTCAAGCCAAAAAGATTAAATTTTCAGGAACTGTTATTTGAACCATGCTGTAGATTTTTCACCCCTTCTTGACACCGACTTCAAGTTACTATTAGGAGAACCATGGCAAACTCTCGCAGTTATAACTAGAGAAGATGCTCAAAGTTTTGACCGTTAATTTCTAGACATTTATTTATACGTCTCAGGAATGTTTCGTGCGTGCTCTTCTTATTTCCTCGGGAGGAAGAGATCTGCAAAAGTGTTTAAAAACCAAATTGAGTTTCAAAACTATGAATCTAAAAATCTAAATAAACCTGAACGCATTTCTGACTCGTTCTATGCAGTCCTCTTTATCAGTCAGGGGAATTGAGTAGACAATATTTTTTATCCTACCCCAAACATAATAGTCTAAAGGAGTTAAATCGGGAGAACGTGGTGGCCAAAGATGTGGACCATTGTTCGCCAACCATCGATCTTCAAATAGCCTGTATAGGATATTTGACACATTGAGTGAATTGTGTAGAGGCGCGCCATCTTGTTGATACCATAAGTCATTATGGATTTGTACTAGCGGCTCAATTATTTGAGTCAATATGTCAGAATATCTATCACCTAAGGGAGAACATTCTTTAAATAATGTAAACATGTGTAGTGTTCTATCTTACCAGTTAAAGTCCCATCATAAATGTGAACATCGAGAATTGCATTATTTTTGATGGCGCATTGAAACTCCAGGTCTCTTGAAAATTCCATTGTCTGAAGTGGTGGTTATTCTCTTCATCCCAATAATGACTGTTATGCCTATTGAAAGAACCATTCTTTGCGAATTTAGATTCATCTGTCCAAATTGTACAGTCCAAAAATTTTTCATTCTCTTGAAATCGAATCATCATAGCTTCGCAAAACTCTGTTCTCCTGACGAAATCAGTTTCCTTCAAATACTGTACCCTATTGAATTTATATGGGTGCATTTTATGTTTTTTTAATATTCTCCAAACACACGATTGAGATAATCCCAGAGCAATCTCGGCATCTTTGAGAGAATTTTGAAGATTCACACGAAAATATGCAAGAACTGTAATTTCGTTGATCTCATCTTCTACTACACTTTTTTCTCTGTGTATAGTTTTCTTAACGAAAGATCCGACATTTCTCAAGTTTGTCATGGTTCTGTTAATGGTATCTCTCGTTGGTCTGGGTCGGTCAGGAAACCTCTCAATGAACAGTCGAATCGATCTATCTACAACTTTATTACATTCTCCATGAAGTAGAATGAGATTTAAATAATCTTCATTGGTAAAATTAGACATAGCGATCGATTTTATAACTTAATACGAATTATCACCAAATTAATAGTAAACACAAAATGCTACTGAATAAAGAGGAATTTGGCAGATGTAATTAATGATATCTATCAATAAAAAAAAAGAATGTAAAACATGGTAAGTATTTGCATATGGTTAATAAGGAATTATTTATTTATCACTGGAGAGAAAACCGATGGCCGATTAGTTGAAATAAAGAGGTTTCCGAATTCGAATCCAAATTCGCCATCTATTTAGGAACAACCTGTAACTTTTTTCTCTTACATATTAGGGTAGTAAAATCTAAAACATGGTTTAAGTAACAGTTCCTGGAAATTTCATCTTTTTGGCGTGAAAGGAAAAGAAATAGCTGAAAATTCAAGACGAAAAACAGTTTTTTGTGAATAACTCAGAAAAAAAAAATTTGAAATTTGTACTTTGTTGAGACTATGTTCTCAACATATATCTCTATATAAGACTGACGTACTTGTGCTTCTTTCTAATTCTTCTGCAAATTGGTCTTATATTGTCATTCATAAATATTAAGTTTTGAATGATAATGATGATAACAAAACTCTCTGAAGCACAGTTAGGAGGATCATAAAAAAAATATTGTGAGTCAAAAAGAGGTCTTCCTCCAGAAACAGAATGAACGGCGCTGCTTTTATCGCCTATGCTTGGTTTCTTGAGTTTGGGCAAAACGTTCCTGAGTATCTGCGAACATAACCAATATTCGTTCCTTTCACTCTGAAGAATATCAAGAAGTTCACGCTCTGAATGCATGTATCTGTAGACTCCTTCTGATTGGTGATCTTCCCAGTCAATATCGGAGAAGTAAGGACTACAACCGATAACTTCGTAATTTTCAGTTCGATCAGCGTAAGAAGCAGCTGCTAGATGACAACGTCAAGCTTAACAGGTCTTCATAGTTGAAGAATATTGTTTTAACGATATCATTGCCAGAGCTATTAAAGTCACAGCGTAGACTGTACACTGTAAAAAATAAAATTCTGCGCTCAAACTCCTCAGGAGTTTGAGAATTTTTTTTTCAATCAAACCATTTTAATTTGAATTAATCTAAAATTGATTACGCCAAATGAACTATTTTTCTTGATTAAAACAACCTAGTTGATTATAGAGAACAGCTAAAACATTCGCCTGAAACTTTTTACATTTCAGCGAAATGAAAGAAACAACTGATTCAACATAAACATACAATTACAAGAAATTGTTTATGCACTTGTCTCAATATCCATAATTGATTGATACAAATACATTATTCTAAATAGGTTTTAACGAAACCATTCGTTCGTTTCATTTTTATTTGTTCAATAGAACGAAGGTACGGTTGTCGTAAATTCTGTCAGTTGATGCAACGACTACAGTTTCTTGAGACAAGAATCTCGTGAGATTATATTATTCGCCTCATTTACTTGAAGAAAACTATAAATATTTGAATAAAATTGAACATATAATTGTTGCAATATGAAGTGACATTTGTAAAAAAAATATTGCGTAATTGATTTAATAAAACGAATTAATTGTAGCAATCAAAACTCTATCTCTTTTATATTAAATATATCCCATTTGAATGCAATTATTTGTGCATTTTACTCACAATATTGTTGTATCCGGTGATAAAGATGACATGGAATACATGATGCGCAAGCTAATTGAAGAATACGAGAAGTGGGGCTTAAATGTCAACTTAGAGCAAACCAAATATCTTTGTGTTGGTGGAGAACCGGGTGATCTGATATTGGATGATGACAGGGATGAGATGATAACCCACTGCCTGGACTATAGCTATTGTAGCGGCACTCTGTCAGCGGCAGGGGAGTGTATAGGGATCTCTTGGCGGCACTCTATATAGCCACGCATAGCTTAGTTCACAGCGCTTCGGTGGCCTAGAGGTTTGCCCTCAAGTTTCACACCGACTAGGTACTAGGTGCCGGGTGCAACTCCCGGCGGCTCCCTCGAAACTTCTAACCCCTGCGTCTATGGCATGGCGCACACAAGCCAAACTGATGAGTCCAAATGTGTGCGCCACATACGCATAAGTAGGGATAAATTCCTTCGATTTTACATTGGTGACCCCGACGTTATGGGAACGGTTGTCTTTACGACGTGTCTTGGAAAGGCAGACGGTTGACGCTTGAGGTATACTCGCTCCCTCTCTGCAACTTCCAACGAAACTCTAGACGCCTTTCCCATTCCGTACAATATTCATGGTCTGCCGCGGTATTGCGGTATTTATTAATATAAAAGAGAAATAATTGTTCTGTGAAGAAAAATAATGATTACATACAAATGTTTTTTTTTTTTTTTATCAAATTATTCCTTTGCTAGTGTCAAAAACCCTTCAATTTAGCTCAAATCAATCAGTTTCTTAACCCAAGAAACTTTCACTTGACATAAGAGATATTATCATTTTTATCGACTGAATTCTCGACCCATTCAACTAAGATCCTTTAAATCAACTACAAATCGAGTTTCAGTGAAATGTAATATTTATTTACATGAAACCAACATTTTTATTCTACGAAAAGTATCAATAGTTACATACTAATTAATATTACCGTTGGATCAAATTTTTTTACCACCTGAGTCAAAAACTCTGAGCTAGGTTGAAACTAATCAGTTTCTTAACTCAAGAAACTTTTATTTAGGGTAAACGCCATTCTCAACCGTAGAGGGCGGTAGGGTCAAGTACTTTATGCATTTGGCTGTATTCAAACGTACGGAGACAAATTAATATGGTTTGAGATGAGGAACTATTTTTTACAGTGTATGCAAAGCAGAAGATAATATTGAGTTGATATCTTCTGCAAGAGATTTGAAAAAGCTATGGTCCATTCAAGTATCGATAAGGGAAATAAGCAAACAATATGGCTCATTAACTAGTGACATAGGTTTTTTTAGAAGAATTGTCATCTATGATGCAATGTCATACATTTCGACAATACAGCCCTCAGACATAGAATGTTTATCGCACATAAGGGAGTCATAAGGATCATTTTCAGCATTCCGCATCTAGAAACTAGATAGCCCTACTTTGCCGAATATAAAATACCTACCTTTCGTTGTTTATACATCAAAACGTTTAACCTCCCAAATTTCAGAAAAAATGCTGAATAGCATTATTACAAAACCAGACACTTTGAGAAGGTATCCATACAATGTTATTAAACCAAAAAAAACGAAACGTCCGCTTTGTATCATGGCATTAAAATTTATAGCCACTCATCCGGTCCGCTGGAAAGCTTGAATTTGACCTCTTATAAATATAAACGAAAATACGAGGGTCGTCTTTTATATTTCGAGATTGCACAACCTTACTGTTGCAATCTGCCAATTGACAATTTTATCGTGAAGCTTGACATTTTTGAGGTTATACGTAGTCAGAATGTTTTGACATACGAGCGTTATGTGTGTTATTTACAGAAACTTAAAAGATCCATCTCACCCAAAAATTGGAATTAAATCATGAACATTTACGTGTGATTATTTTTTACAACTTTCGACCTGGATTAACTCAACAAGAGTGCATTGATGAAATTAATTCAATATTTGGCGAGAAAGCTCCATTAAGGCCAGTGTATACCAAAGGTATGGTGAATTCAACCGAGGTCGTAGGTCACTCCAAGAATTTCGTGAATTTCGTCCAAAATCAGTTGTTGTCCGAAAACGATTGATGCTGTGCGCCAACTGATATTGCAAGATCGTCTTGTGACCTGTTGTGAAATTGAGAGAACCTTAGGCATTAGTGGGATCAACATTCTTTGAATATTGCAAATTCACAATTTGTTAATCGCTCAAAAAAAGCCTCGTGTCGATTTGTCGAAAGTAATACTCCAAAAATACGATCGCGTTGAACCCGAAAGCAAACAGCAGTCAACTTGATACGTATATTAATATTATTTTATCATAATAAAAGATACACAACTGTATGGATGTTCAAGATTAGCCAAAGCCATCAATAGTTGCTCGGGCACGAAGCTCTTCCAATTAAATGGTAATAGCCAGTTTTTTCAGAAAAATTGGAGAGGTAACAATCTTACCACTAGAACAACGCACAATATTCAATTATGAGTGGTACACAACCATTTGTTTGCCAGTTGTCTTCCAAGAAACCAGGAAAACTAACCACCGAAGACGGATCACTCTTCACCACGACAATGCGAGCTTTCACACATCTGCTCAAACAACTGCATTTTTTAGCACTCATAACATCGATTTGATGAGTCAATAGTGTATAGATCTTAATGGGGAATATTCTGAAAAACATTAAAGCTGTTTTCGATTATTAATATTTGTTTTTGTTCTCTAATCCCGAAATATAAAGGGCAACCCTCGTATAAGCTATTACAGAGAAAATATTACAATATTTTATGTCAGGTCTGGTTGAGGATATCAGAAACTAGAGATCTATAGCACTTATGGCTGTGTTGTTTGAAATCATTCCCTTTGATCTGATCTATTTGAATGTACAAAGCCACCTGTCTAAGACTCAACAAGGCCTTATGAGGTCCAGGAACGTTGTCACAAATCTTTGTACCTTTACTCTGTACGCTTCTGGTTCAATAAATAGTCACAGACAGGTTGATGTGGTTTACGCTGATTTCAGCGATGCATTTGACAAGGTAACCCATAAATAACTGAGGAAATTGCATAGGTTCGTTATTTCTGTTGACCTGCTACTGCACTTGGGGTCTTATCTGGATAGTAGACATTTGTATATAGAATATGAAGGTGTGAATTCATTCGATTTCATTTTTTATTCTGGAGTTTCGCAGGGTTCCAACCTTAGGTCTTTATTTGCGACTCATTTTCATAGATTCGCATAGAAAAGTTGTCAATATGTAGACTGTTGTCTCCTGCAAGACGTTATTCAGCGCCTCTGAAAGTGGTGCTTTTCAAAAGGATTTCCCTTATATATTGAGGAATATAAGGCAATGAGCTACTTCAGAAATCTGTATCATTTAGAGTTTGCCTATAAAATTGATGGTAGGTCACTGATACGGGTGTGAGTTAGGATCTTGGGTGCTTTTTACGAGCCCAGCTCTTTTGAAAGCATTTTTGGAATGCCAATGGGTCTGTGGGTTTCCTCTGTCAACTGCCAAGAAGAATAAGTTAAGAGCTGAACAATCGATGTTTTTCTGCCTGGTGAGTAGTAGGCTTGAGTACTGCATGTAGTACAGTGTTTAACCCGAACCAGAGTGAATATATTTCAGCATTAGAGTCTGTTAAGAGAAAATTTTCGAAATTTTTATATTTCAAGAAATACTAGGTTCATGCTATTCATCCTGATCACCATTCTTTGCTGAATGTGTATAATTTTATTAGTTTGAGGAAGAGAACAAAAATTGCTCTTACAATTTCTGCCGATAAATTAATCAATAACGTCTATTCGCTACTTTCTCAACTGGATTTGAACCTCCATCGACTTTATTCGAGATAAAACGTTTATGATTAACGTGCCAAGTTTACAACATCATTTCCACAGCTCTGTTGTATCGATGTTGAGTAGCTTGGATAGTGTTTGTTCGGTAGATATTTTTTTCATGTTTGTTGATGAGTTTGAAAGGCAATGGTATTGCGTGAAAAATTAATGTTGTTTTACATTTCTTTCCAACAATCATTTTGTCTATTTGTTAAGATATGGCGAGTAATTTTGTATTAATCACACCTGTGATTGGGAATGTTATGCCTGTTGGAAGTAATTTATTCAAATTAATATTTAAATGTATATCGAGGAATAGCTGAACAACTATGCAATGTATTTTTTTTCTTCTGATGATATATGCTCATTGATCCATAATTTTCTTTTTTTAATTGTTTGTCTGTTATTCTTCAATTGACATGTGCTATATACAGCGTGAGTCTTTGACCACTGCGTTAATTTTAACTATAGATTCTTGACGAAGTCAAAAAAAAACATTTTCTTTCCAAGTTTGGTCCCGTTCACAAGTTATAGGGTGTTGAAATCTCATGAAAAAATTGCATTTTCATCTGTAATATCAACTGAAATGATCTCTTGTAGAAGCTTCTTGATAACAGTCATACATATGTTGGCATCAATAGATTTATTCCATTTTTTGAGGGTTTCTCACTACTACTGCACAGATTGGTTAAATGGCACGAACAACAAACATCACTTGAACTGAAGATCCGTATCTTGTACATCCTAGAATTATTAGTCTTTTTTGCAGATAAAATAATTAATCATCTTTTTTCCTAAATTGCACCATTTTTGAGATATAAGTTGAAACGAATTAAATCCATAAAATTTTGATCAAATTTTCGGATTTTCCCAAATCCAACTCTGTGCTGAAATGATTCAATAATCAGATTTGTTCAATGTTGCCATATTTTATGTCTTTCTTTATAAAATATTTAACAAAAGGTTGGGGAAATCACTCCATTCTATGGTTCCACCACTATACACTAAAGATGAAATAAACCACTGAACAATTTTTTGTCTTACATTCACCACAAAATCTAAATTGTCATTTGCTATATTCTTTATTTATGATGTCTAGCACCTCGTTTAATATTTAACCTAGAGTGATATTTCAAAATAAACAGAGAAAAAGATTTCCATCACTCACATAGGTACTTCGATATATTTTCATGATGACCGTTGAAATAGGTAATGTATTTTATGTCAGGACCTGTTAAATTGAAGACTTTATAGCGTTAGACTTTCAGGGTTCATCAAACTATATCTATTCTAACATAGGAACGCTTTAAATTAAGCTCATATGAGTTTTAAAAACTTCGAACACAGTCTCCTATATTCATTTTGTAAGATTGAAGAAGTTTTTTCACATCTTTATTTCATTCACTGATTCAACCTGGTTCACAAACTTAGAAGATAATAGGATTTGATTTTGATATAATACTTCTGAATGTTTGTTATGATGATAAAATTCCATCAATATTGAAACTGGAAGCTATAGGCTCATAAACAAGAAAGATTAAAATGCATTTTCTGACCATAATCATTTCATGCTGAATTGAATAATTTCAAATTATCGATATTATCTCTGCATTATTTTCCACTTTTTTTTAAAGAAAGCTACAAATAGCTATTGAAAGTTTCAAACCGAATCAAAACAACAGAAAACTATTTTATTGGAAACTACCCACCACAGAGATGTTCTAATAACATTTCAATGTGATAATAATTCACTTTAGTTATTCTGAGAACAATTATAACTGGATATCAATAATGGTTACATATATTATTTTTCATTTAAAAAATTTTTGCAATTATTAATTTTATTTCTCTCGGGCGTGGTTAATAAATTAATATGCTATTGTAAGGTATTGAAATTTGACATAATCTCCGAATAACCATTATTCTTCATTTATGTTCTTGTTTACATAATTAAAACAAATACTCTGATTATAAAAACCAAAAATTTACGCATGTTCGGGGCATGTTAAGTAATAAAATATAATTTAAACAGAATAGATCCATATTATTTTCTGGCTTTGAGTGAAAAAAAAATATTGTGACACATTGTCACATTACTTTTTCTAATGTTTTTTTTTCTGGATTTCTCACTGGAAAGGGATGGTTCATAATCTTGTAGTAGAAAGAATATATGGTAGAACAAAATCTAAGTTTATATCGTTGAATTTTTTTTACCTCAAAATTTGTATTTTGTGTTTTCTTTCTGAATATGGACCTCATCTGATGAAACATGAGTCAGTAAATCATTTTTTAGGGAGGATTTAATATTTTTAAACAATTCAGATTCAACAATAGATGTTGTGGAAGGTAATTTTCATTCAAATCAAACTGGACTACAGAGGGATATTTGCACAATGTGAAAACTCAAAATGCTTATAACTTTTTAACGCAGCTGAATATATAAAAACGGTATGGGAATAAAGTGTTTCTTTTGATCTCAAGAACTTATGATTAAAATTAACGCAGTGTATAAATATAACTATGTCTAAAAGGACAGATAAAGATTATTATTGTATTGGATTTAATTATCTGATCATTCTTCATGTATCGTATAAGTATGTATTCCATAGGTGAAAAATATATTTACAAAAATGCAGAAATCAATATTCTGATAGTTAATCCTTTGACTCACTGCACTAAAATGAATCCACCAAGAATGTACAAAAATACGGAAATTTATGGTATTCAGACACACTAAGCAAAGTCGTATTTATGAATAAACTGGAGCATTATAAAAGAGTCCAATTTTTTATGGTTACTATATGTCTTTTGCAGTCCCCAAACAAGACCAACTGAATAAAATTCTTTTGATTATCCGGACGATTTTTACGATTCCATTTTTCTCCCAGGGATTGATTTGTCCATCTGCGGACTTGAACTATAAACGAAAACACTGCATGGAAATAGCTCCTCCACTTTATGGATCCGCTGTGAATAAACGTTCTGAACTCCCAACACGAGAGATATATGACGGAGTCTAATGAACTGAATTCATCATGGGCTTTTCTAAGGTAACCCGTAGGGTATCCAGTATATTCGAAATTGGTCCATGAGGAGCTATCGAGATGACTAACGGCACCATACGGTTTTTGCTGACCTTTCGTTCATTCTGTTGGAATTGTGAGTAAAGTCAGTTTTCAAATCATAAATCGTAATCATGAATACACAGAGTTGCCACGAATGTATGCAGAATTGAAAATATGAAAAGAGTGATCTTATGTCTTCCAAATAACCACCACAAGTTTTACTGATTTCTCGTATCCTCTGCAGCGATTTCCATAAGAATTTCTTTGGTTCGAAATATTTCAGTGACATTTGAGGATTTTGCAACCAGTGGTGAGCAGATACTACATTATCTTGTTTTTCAATCTGTATAAATAACTTTTTAACTCCTAATATTTTTTTTCAAAATCAAAATAACACCTTATAACACCAAAACTCGAAATATTTTGTATGGAAATAGTCAAATTGGCATCAGGAAAATTCTATTCGACAAATTCGGGATTATTTGAATGTTTCAGTCATCGATCTTCAATATACTTAAACATCAATCGATGAACTCAATGATAATTGCAATCTGGATTTCAGATCAAAATTTTCAATCATCAAACGTCTGAATTTTTTGAAAAATTGTAGCTTCTAAAAATAAGTTGTTCAATTAAATTATGTACTGGATATCAATAACTTTGATGTACTCTCCAAACTTTGTTAATCTCTAAGAAAAATCTACTATTTGTCAAGTATTCAGAAAAAAATTTTAGAAATTATCTAGCATCATCAAAGATTTCATAAAATTTTTTTGTAAGAGTATTCGTTTTGGTCTTATTCAAACATCTTTCTTGTTACAAATTGATGGTATACATATTCTAGGATTTATTGAGGGAAAATATCAGATGTTCATAACTGCTAAACGGGAAAATAACCCTTTTTCAAAATATGAAAACTCTACCTCATCTTCTTCGAACGATATAGTGCATACGACCGTCGGACATACTTGAGTTTTACCCCGGATTCGTAATCATGAAGTCAAACTCTATCGATTATGACAATTTTCAGCTCCACATTCCAAAATAATAAAATAGAATTTAGTAAAACGAAAGCACACTGTTCTAGTAGTTTTTAAACAAGAGCAATCGCCCAAAAAATTTACAATTATTTTGTCTTAAATATCTATCGTATGAAATTACAAGGATGTCCTCATTATCGCACATTAAAAATGGTGAGGGCCCTGTTTTCATTTACATCAGGTACATTTGTAGTTCTAGTTGAAGTACTTGGGAGTATTATCGGAAATTTGAAAAAATCATATTTCCTTTAGGATTAGTGTAATAAAGTTGAGTATTTTTGTGACCGACCCGCACCAAAGAAATTTCCCTCGTGTAATATATGTCCAAACAAAGTGTTATCAAACTTGAACAACATACTATGAGGATAACAATTCAAATTTTCGAAACTCTGCAAATCCATTATCCCTATATCAATCTTGGATGCAATCCAGAACGGAGTTGAACACATGTTCATCCAACTTTCAATTTAATGGAATTCTCCAACTTTTTACTTATTTTAATTTTTGATATCAGTTTTATATTACCTCATGTGAAGACATGTGGTATCAGGTCAACTGATGTTCGAATATCATTCGTCTCAAATCAAGAGTTGAGCACACTACTTGTTTAATAAAAATTATTTTTCAGAATTACTTAATGATCCCTCTATTCAAAAGTGAATTTTGGCAAATATATTCTGTTCGTGATTCGTCATTATTTTACAGTCAAACTAACAATGAATTGAGGGAAAGGGCCCTATGATACAAGATATCCAGAAAGAGTATCGGGTATTTGTTTTCGCGCCATATTCAGAAAGGTCTAAAAGGAGCGGGAAGGGGTTCGGTGCTTCCGCCATTTTGTAGAGTAACGATGAAACAGTATACGAGGACGCATCGCGCATTTTGCTTACGAGGATATTATCGTAATGGTGATTCAATAGTGACTGCTCAACGTCTCTATAGTCAGAATATCGTATACGCCAGGCGCCATGTGACGAAAGCATTCGGAAATGGATTAGGATGTTCGAGAATAGAAGTGCGACAGTTAAAATTCAAAGGTCGACCTCGTTCAGTTCACGATGAAGAAACAATTGAAGAAGTTGAGGCGTCAGTTCGTCAAAATCTGTCTTTATCCATCTGAAATTGAAGCCAAGCGTTGAACACCAAAAAATCGTCTTAACATTCGATTTTATAAAACGACTTACATCTAAAAACCCATAAAGTTCAATTGTTTCAAGAATTGAAGGATGCAGACTATGTTAATCGACTGAATTCTGCGAACGAAATGCTGCAGCGATTCAACAACTTTTACAACATGCTGTTTAGAGACGAAGGAAAATTTCACGTGAATGGTCAAGCAGAATTGTCTGTACTGCAGTGGAGAATCCGAGACGAAAGAATAAACGACCCTTGCATAGCCCAACGGTCGTGGTTGGGGCCGCTATGTCTGATAAGGCAAAATTGGTCCTTATTTTCATGAAAATCAACGAGACCGAGCAATTAATGTGAATAATGACCGTTATTGCGATATGTTGCGAATTTTTTTGGTCCCACAGTTGCAGGAATTCCATTTTTCAACTCAAGAACGTGGTTGCAGCAAAATGGGATCACATGCCACATCTCAAATGATTCAATGAAAGTTATTGATGGGTTATTCCCTAATGAATGTCGAAACTTGCCTTCCAGAGGCCCCGACCTTAGCCCGTTTTTGGAGATACCTTAAAAGTAAGGTTTATCAAAATAATCCGACGAATTTAACCCAGTTGAAGCAAAACATCAGGTCACAAATTGCAGAATTATCAATAGCTATGTGTCAACTTGTTATAATCAATCTTCGTTCTCTTTTAGAAGTGTGATACCATGCGAGTGCTAGATCTTTCATCGGAGAAATAAAACGCCCCTTGAGGGTGAGAATACAGGAACATCAGAAAGTTTATTTTCTGATTTTTTGGCGATTTTGTTCACCCAAAACAAACTGTCTATCATTTTGCCCAAATGTCTGTAATTTTCGAATATCGAGCTGAGAATAGTCTCAATTGATTGGGTTCGACTCCCCGATGAAGAATCTGTGAAGAAGGTTGAGTCTGTCCCTCCGGCCGGCCATATCCTCTCTAGCATCCAAACGAAATGAGCTAGAGTTTTCATATTTTCAGAATATGTTGATTGTCCAGATATCTCGGTCAAGTTCGTTATTGGGCCAAATCCATTGGATGGTTCAGTAGTTATGAGAAACTGAAATTTACTCTCCTCAATAACTACTAGAATATCCATCCGATCAAGTTGATACTTCAAATATTGTTGAGGGAGGCTGAAACAAAACGGCTCGCAAAATTTCTTAGAAATCGTCAAGCTAAAAAATTTTTAAAAAAATCCCGAAAATAAAATAATTTAATACTCAATATCTCATAAGACATTTTTCGGATTTCAATAAAAATTCGTGTATATATTGAAATGATCTATATCTTACTCATCTTAAAATTTTATTGTCGTAGCTTTTTTCCATCTGAAGATATGATCATTTTTTTCATTTACTCAAGAGAAAAGAGACATGAAGTACCGATGATTTTCTTTGAACGATGGCCACCACAGTTTGATATTCGATTGACAAATGCCGGGCTCGTTAATCAGTGTCAGTTGGCGTAAATAAATCAGAATTTTTTATTACGGTGAAATCATAGAGGTAGAATTTTAGCTCGATGAGAGAAATAATATACGTTGTCAAAATTCAGAAAAGCACTGAATCAAGTTTTTAGAAAGGAATTTAGCTTCGAACAAAACTTGGGGGAAATTATGATTAGTTATTTTTAATTTGAGTTATAGATTTGTTCATTCATAAGGCGTTCATATTTGCATCACATTGTCCCATATTACGGGAAAAGACTATCGTTCACCTGATCAGAGTGCTTATAGATTTGTTATGGTTTGAATTTTTACTCGCAAGTAGCTCAACAAGAGCGCCAAAGTAATCTGACCTTACGTCAGTGCTTTCTATTTTTTTTTATATGAAATTGTTACATAATTCTTAATTTTTAATTGACGAACCATGGAATTTATTGACGATGAATATTAATGACATCAACTCTAGGGTCCATTCATGTATAAATTATTATTATTGTTATAGTTTTCGGTATCGCCATTTAAAAAAATTCACTTATAGCTCAAAAAGAAGAGGAGGAAACTCAAAGTGGATACTACCCTTATTAGTTTCTAAGAAAAAGAAAGCAGAATGGTGCATTGGATTTTGTCTATCGCCTCTGGATTAAAAGTTGTGCTAAAACATCGATATATGTCCATCCTGTACAATCATTCGTGAAGTACCCGGTATTTGGATTATAGTAGAGTTGAAACCGAAATGATAGCACAAATATGTATAGGACTTAGTGGGCATTGTCCGAATAATGTACCCTTTTCTTTAGTTCAGTAACAGCTTATTCAAATTCTACTGGCACATAGATGAAATATAATGTTATCAGAGACTGTCTCATTAATTTGGACGACCTGAAGGGTTCGAAAACAATGTGGACAAATTCAATTTCGAACTGTTCCTCTGGGCATAGCAGTACATCCGCATTTTCCATTCCAGTTAATTTTCTTTCTTCCCCACAGTTGCCAATTCCACCTTTCAACTCTAAAGGAAACGCCAGATTGTATTAAGGATCAGTTGGAATTCTGAAGCCGTTCTACTGCCTATTTCCCTCTGACTCACATAACGTTAATATTACTCTGTAAACAGAGAAAACCCTGATACCACAGCGGATAAAGACATTTAGTATGGAGTTTGTGATTTTATAGATCCTATTCTGTGTTCACAATTTGAAATGAAATTGGAATATCAATTTGGCATTTTTGCGCGCTATTGTTTCTCCCAAATGCCTGTAATCTTCGAATAGCTGGACAAAAGTCGTCTCAATCGATGAAAAAATACATGTACAAACTTGAGGGTGTCCGCTTGGCTGGAAATGTAGTCTCTATCTATATTTGAAGAAAAGATTAACTGTCCAAATATCTCGGTCAAGTTCGGTATTGGGACAAATTCGTCCAACGGTTAGGGAATTATGAGCATCTGAAATTCTGTCTCATCAATATGTCCTAGAATTCCCTCGGATCACGTTCGAACTTGAAAATTTTTTATTTCAAGTTTGCCGGTTCGACAACTAGGTCGCGGTCACATGAACATAATTTACAATTAAATCTTTACTTTGATAGACTTTATAAAAGCTTAAGTATTGAGGATATCCGTTGTGTCGATCTTAAGAGATTCTTCCATTCTGCTGTTCACATTGAATTGACTCCTTTGCGTCTGATACATGCTGCATTCTGTTATTATGTGCCTGATGGTGATATTGGTGTGTACATATTGGGGCATTCTCCTTTGCTAGAAGGTGTCGATGAGATACCAGGCTGTGTCCGATTCGGATTAGTCTTAAGGTTACTAAGCCTCTTCTACGTTGGGTGATAGGGTTTAGATAGAATATAGTGGGCCTATGAGGGCAAGTTTGCTCATTTGATGTTGCCAAATATTGTTCTATTTTTGCTTTATTAAGGTTCTGTAAGTGGTTCTCAAATGGTCAACATATCAATTTCCTCTCCTGAAGAGATTGCTTCTCGCTGCCTGATCAGCTTTCTCATTTCCATCTATGCCACTATGTGATGGGACCCAAACTATTTGGCAGCTACTCTGTCTGGAGTACAAAGATGTCAATATATCTGTTATTCTAGTGATAACAGTGTTATTTGAACAGAGCTCTGGAACTGCTTGAATAGCACCAAATGAATCGGTTCATATGACAGAGTGGGCAATGTTTTGTTCTTCAATATATTCTAGTGCTTTCGAGATGGCTACTAGTTCTACTGTGAATATAGAACATTCTGTTGGAAGCCTAAATTTTTTTGTATTCGGCTGTGTGAGGAAGGCACATCCAACTCCTTCAGCTGACTTGGAGGCATCGCTGTATATTACTACCTCATCCTCATGTTTGGCAATCAATTCATTGAATTTTCGTTGAATGATGAGAGGGTGTAAGTTTGTTTTTCTATATGGTGTAAGTGATGTGTTAGTGTCTGCCCTTTTGTGAGACCGTGGTGGTTGTGATGGTAGTTTATGTTTTACACTAACAGGCATTCCAAAATACGTCAGGACATGATTCACTTGATGGTATAGAGAAGGCTTAAGATTACTCCGATCTGTTCTTGGACAGGATTTTGTTCATCTGCCGAGATCTTTGATGCGTAAGTTACTTGGAGAATCTGTCTTTGAAGATGAAGTGGCATCTCACCCATTGCCCTGCAGAGGCTGTCAGAGGGACTTGTGATAAAGCCATCTGAAGCTAATCGTAGTGCTGAGTTTTGTAAGAACTTAAAAAATATTTGAATTAGGTAAAAAAAAATAAGATAAATTAAAAAAAAATTGACAAGATATATAATTTTTACAACATTCCCAATAATGTTTTTCATAATTTATACCTTATTCGAACAAAAATTTGTGTATGTATGGGCGATATTAATCATAAATATTCTTGAATCTTATTATCGTAGCGTTTTTTGACCAGAAGATGATTATTTTTCATTTACGATGAAAAACTGCACGTTGTTGAAATTTAGAATCACTGTTAAGGATTTTTAGGAGAGAAGAATTTGAGCTACGAAAAAAAATTGAGGAAATCATAGTAATTTTCAATTCGAGATAAAGGTTTGTTCATTTATCTGGGCGATTTTATTTGTATTATTGTTTCAGAGTATGGGACAAGCGACCAATTTTTGTTCGACTAACAAGGTGGTACAATTCGTAAGTTCAACAATTTGTTTTTGATTTCTTGCACCTGGGTGTATCCGATATTCGTTGTGCTATTTCTTTTCAATATTTACTCTGCAATTTTTTTGAGTAATTTTAATGGCTTTTGCGCGCATTTTCTTCATAGAGTACCATGCTATCGTTCTGCCAAAATGTCTATAATTTCATAAAATCGAGTTAAAAATGGTCTCAATCGATTACATTGGACTTTCTGATGAAGAATCCTTGATCAAAACTGAGCTTGTTCGTCTGACCGGCAGGCCTTATATCCTCATGCGAAAGAGATGAGCTATCTATAATATAAAAATGGATCGCAAAATGTGTTGGTGAGCGTATAACTCCACAACGCCTGGACCAATTTGGCCAAATCTTTTTTTAAAATGTTCGTTGGAGTTCAAGGATGGTTTTTACGGCGAGAAAAATTAGAATTATTGCTGGAAAAGTCCTAAAAATAGCCCTTTTTTCCCATACAAATGATTTGTATTGACTCCGGGTTCATAGAATATCCGTATACCTGAGGGAGTATAAAAGGGCATATTCGAGGGAGTTGAGGCCTGTTCAGTTCAGTGTAGTTCAAGGTAGGTCAAGAGAGGTAGTATTTATATTATCGAACCCCAAGTTCGTAACAATATCTATCAAAACAATGTGCGTTGGAGCACAGAATACATAGTTGGAGGAGTTTAATGTCGCGTTCCGAAGCTCGCGTTTTTTTGTATTAGTTTCAGCACGCGAGATAAAATGCGTCAGTTTCCACGTCATTACATCAGTCAAACAAAAATCGCGTTACCAACAGTGTTTTATTATTTTTAATATCCAAATTTTAAATAAATAAAACAATTCGTATGGCTAAAAAGGATTTGACTTCAAGTCATATCAAATTAAAAAAAAAAAAAGTTGTCTGTTACCTAATCTACTGAGTTTGCTTTTGTCAACTGATACACGAAACAAAGTCGTATATCGTGTTTTGTGCAGAGTGTTTGGTTAGTTAGTGTTCGTTTAGTTCGTGATTAGTGAAAAAATAATTTATATTTGATATGCCTCCTATAAGACGAAGCAATTTAGGCAGAAGAACCAGAAATGCTACAAACCAAGCTAATTACCGATCTAATCGTACTGCACAAGAACGTGACGACGAAAATGAACGTGAAAGAATTCGGATATCACAAACGCGTGAAGCGCGAGCGCGACATTCAACTAATAATCGCGCAAGTTTGAATCGAGCTGCTTTCAGTTACGATGTGTCAATTGACTACAGTAACTACCAATGTGTTGTTATTGGTTCTATGAACTCGGTTTGCTCACACTGTAAGGCATTAAAATACAAAAACGGAGCCAATGGATTGTGTTGCGCAAATGGTAAAGTGAAATTGATACCATTGGATCCACCACCAGAAACATTGTACTCATTGGATAGGAACAGATTCTATACACTTTTTGACACATATCCAACAATATAACAATTGCTTTCAAATGACTTCATTCGGGGCAACAAATGTAGTTCGGGAAAATTTTATGCCAACTTTCAAGGTATGTATTATAGCAGTTACTCATAATTATTTTGGCGAACAAAATTTTCTTACTTTTAAATCCTTATATATGTTTTATTTAATTATTTTTTATTCACAACGCCCTATCACCAGGGTGACGGTTCTGTTCAGGATAATTTTTCAAAATACGTAGGCACAAAAACTGCCACATTACAAATCTTTTTGACAGGACGAAGTCTGTCGGGTCAGCTAGTAGTTTTTATATATTCAGAATGAGTTTGTTGTTCAAATATCTCAGTCAAAGTCCTGTGTCAACTCTGGAGATTGAGATCGTTTAACAACCCTATGAGATTATTTTGTGAATAATTTGAGCATTTCCAATGAATAGTAATTTTGCCGATATTTGCGCTTTTTATTTTTCGTTTAGAAATAGGGAGCGAATTTTCCAACTAGCCTTTTCCCATTTTATTTTTTTTAACTCTATTGAAATTTACAATCTACTATTCTTAAGTATTAAGTAAATATGTTGAACTATTAAATGACATCAAGAAGTTATCGAACAATATTGATACTCCTGTACAAAACTTTCACTAAAGTCAGTATTTTTAAGCTACTTTTGCACAGCTATGCACTCTCGAAAATCCCATCTCACCCGCATAATGATAGTAATCATTTCAAGTTCCGTCCGGATTCGATCCGTGGAACTCTGGACAGAAACCAAGGTGTTGCGATATTCTCGCAACAAAGGACACTTCTGGGAATTTAGGGCCGCGGCCGTTACTTCCAAGAATGCTTTCTATCGGACGGAATTTTGGGAATCCCTAAGCTGAGCAGGTAATTCGTTCGATCTTACTCAATTATTCAAAAACCCTCTCAGTTGAGTTCTAGTTTGACCACCAGACTGGTCAGTTTACTTTACCATTAAGTTCATTTTTAATATGAGTGCTTTAAGAAAGCACTCTAAACTCTAAAATTCCTCGTCGATTAACATAATCTCTCTCATATACATTTTCTCCAGTTGGGTCAATTGGTTACCCTAGTTTATTGTGAATCTGAGTTATTCAGCAGCAACTCTCCCAAGTAAAACAAGAAAGTTGTGATTTGTGAATCTGTGAAGCAATTGCATATCGCCCAGCCACAATTTCTTAGTGAAAATCTCATCCGATGTACCTGCAACTTATTCTGAGAAATCTACCCTCGACGATTGAAGCAGAGCTGTGGTGAACTTCAAATTAGAAAAATAAGGTCAGATCTCTTTATTATTTAGTATTAACAGAAGTGCCCAAGATTGAGCAGTGAAGTTCAAATCCTTGGATTTTGTAGTCATTTAAAAACTCTTCTCTGTGAATATAAACTCTCAAATGCCGAACATTGTAAATTCTTCTTCTCTGTGAATATATGTATAATTTTGTTACAACTAGAAATTTGTTTTATTCACATTGCAGACATTTTTTTTCCAAAGATAATATTTGGATCTACTCTTAGAGTATAACCAGAGACTCAGGAAGTGCGCTTCTCTCCTAATTTTGTACCCGCACCCAAGGCACGTGACCAATACACTATAACTGGTATTTAATGGTTTTAGGACTCAATATTATAGCAAGTAATTATCCAAATTTATAAGAACAACAACTACTGACAAATGTGAATTGAGCACAAAAATCAATTTTTGAAACACCCGTTAAAATAATCTCGGAATCTACCTCTTGGCATTTTATTATTCGAATCAATCATCGCTCGAACGGAAAATTAGCTAGTGTTCGGAAATAAATCACCCTATTTTAATATCTGCGAACTAATATAAAAAATAACGAGCCAAAGTAAAATTTTTCGCCAATGAAAGATATCGAAAGGAAGTCTTCTCGCTATGAAAAATTCTTTCCAGGAGATTTGGTTCTTGATATACCTTGGGATTCGATATGAAAACCAGCCGACTATGAAGCTTTACATCATCTTTTTTCCAACATAAATGCAGCCACCGTTAATACGATTCCGGTTTTCAATGTTGGATGATGAAAAATCAATTTCTAAATCGGAAGATGATTCCGATTTTCACAGTTCGCTTCGTGGAGATGAAGAATGGAAGGATATTGAAAATTTAGGGAGCTGCCACATCGTAACAATAATGACGAATGCGCTTGCGTAGACTTCTTCATTTTGTGATTAAATATCTTGTATTGAGGCAGACAAGGCGGTAATTGCAGAGTACCGTGCCAACGGTGCCAGTTCTACATCATAATACATAACAAGTCGATAAAAAATAAGTCACATCTGTCAAACATTTGAATCGTTTGTTTTGAAAATGGTCGATCTGACAAAGAAGAAAGAATTATCATGATAGTTTATACAGGGTGAGTTTCTACATCATCAATTCTTGAGTCCGAAAGGAACTCCTCTTTCCTCATTCAAATTCTTGAAATTCGACTGCTTCAAAAAGATACAGAGTCTTAAAATTCCAGTTAAATTTGTTTTATTTTCTCATCTTCATAACGAGTTATCTTCATGAATTCAAATTTTTTAGGTTTCAAAAAAATGGGACACACTATTCTGATTAAACATAATTGCACTATCATGTAAGGTCGTCGACACATTGCACCACCAACTTGTGAAACCATTTTCTAAATATTCGATTTTTGATGATTTGAAATTTTAAAAAATTTATAAAATTGCTCTTTTTCCTGGAAATGACCCCGACAAGAAAAAATCACTTAGACAAAATAATTCCACGTTTCCACAGCTTTTTCTCTCTCAAAATCATAATCATCATTGAAAATTAAGCAATTGAACTATACAGGTTGAGTCTTAAGTTATAAACATTTTAAGTTTTCACATTGGGCAATTACCTCTCTGTAATCCAGTTTAGTTGTAATGGAAATTACCTTCCATAGCATCCACTATTGAATCTGAATTGTTTGAATACATAATTTTCCCTCTAAGAAATGATTCTCTCACTCCTGTTTCATCAGATAATGATATCGATTTAATTCCTTTCAACTTCAAATATCTCAAGATTGGTGCAATTTAGGAAAAAAGATGATGAATGATTTTATCTGCAAAAAAGACTAATGATTCTAGGAAGTTCAAGATACGGACCTTTAGTTTAAGTGATATTTGTTTTTCATCCAATTCAACCAATCTGTACAATAGTAGTGAGAAACCCACAAGAAATGGAATAAATCTATTGATGCCAATATCTGCATGACTGTTACCAAAAACCTTCTACAGGAGATCATTTCAATTGATATTATCGTTTGAATATTACAGGTGAAAATGCAATTTTTCTTATGAAATTTCAACATCTTTATTTTTTGAACAGGGCTTAATTTGGAAAAAATTTTATAGGAAGAAAATTTTTTTGACGTCAAGAATCCATGGTTAAAATTCACGCAGTGGTCAAAGACTCACCCTGTATAAAAAAATTTCACTATTTCTTTGAATGAAAATTGAGATAACTCTGAAATTTCATTCTTAGTGGTGAATTAAACGTAAACAGGTTAGAAATTAGCCTGAACAGGGTGTCTGGTGAGGAATGGGAGATCGTTTAGATGATGATGGGGGATGTCTCAAGGAGCCATCTGGAAACATCTGAGGTTCGTGGTTCCTGATATACATGGAGTTTTAGAAAAAATTACGAAATTTCAAATGACTACAATTCAAGGAATATTAAAGCTTATCCGATAATTTTTCATATAAACAATGATAGAGTGAGTACGAATCTGTTTGAATGAAAAATTCAAAAGATCAGATCCAGCTTCAGAAATTCTAGTTTTTTTTAAATTAAGAAAACATAACACTCTGTATGTGGTTTTCAATTTTTTTGACTCCAGATTCTGAGAGAGCAGGAAAAATACGTTCAAACTCAACTGTCATCCCGAATGAAACAAATTTTCCCAGCTTTCTCTGACTCTTTGAATACCAATCCGATCAAACCGATTTTCGCTTCTTATTTTTTGGCGCTCTTGTTCACCCGAACAGAGTACCTATCATTTTGCCCGAATATCTGTAATTTTGGAATATCGAGCCGAAAATGGTCTCAATCGATTGGGTTCGACACCCTGATGAAGAATTCGTGGCGAAAGTTGAGTCTGTCCGGCCGGCCGGCCGTATCCTTTCTAGCATCCAAAAAAAATCAGCTAGTTTTCAGCTAGTTTTCATACTTTCAGAATAGGTTAATTGTCCAAATATCACTGTCAAGTTCGTTATTGGGCCAAATCCGTCGGAAGGATGAAATTGAGAGTTTCCCAAAATATTGTGGTTCCACCCTGTTAATTCACAAAGCTACTCACTTCTCATGGAAAGGTGCATTTTGCACCTTAATCTTTGTTGTTTTCCCTCGTGCGAAGGTTCTCAAATGACTCACCAGCTGAAATAAAAAAAAATTATTTTCAATTATTTTTAAAATTCTTCTGTATATATTAGATGTAATAGATGCTGGGTTAAGTTTCTTCACTATTTAGAGGCAGACGAACACGCCGGGTACTTTAAGTCTTGAAATAGTACAACACAATAAATATGCAACTTCGAAAAAAAAATAGTGGTATGTCGAAGATTCTTCATTAAGATATCTTGAAAGTCACTATGCAACTCAGCTTATATGAATTCATAAAAAAAGTAAATAATATGAATTCATAAAAATATGGCACTATCATACCACAAACAACTAAATTCCATATTCATTCAAGCTGGTAAAAGATTTAATGTAAATTGGGTGATAATCCAGTTTTTCCCTACGTTTTAACAATGTTCAATACATATTCTCTTATCATACCTACGAGTTAGTATGAGAATAGAATTATTTTGTCGAATGCCGGTTATGTTCCATCCCTAACAACATAGAGATATCTTGTTTCCATTTTAATGAAAATGTGAAATATAGGAAACTAGCTGTACCTAACACTCAGTAATTAACCTATTAAATACAATTTCTATCCTGAGTACTTAGGTGTTTAATTAGATATCCCTTAATTTCAAGGTTCATTCAGATGATCTGCGCCAGAAACTGAAGCATAGGAATTATATTCTGCAGAAATCAGTTGGTTCGTCTTGTATTGCTGATGGTTCTACTCTGCGCACAGCATCTCTAGCCTTAGTCTTTTCTGCAGGTAAGTAAAGGGTGATTCATTTAGGGTACTTTTTTTTTAAATGAAAAAAATTCATAAAATCAATTTTATTTCATAATCTTCATTAACAAATAAAAAACCAATTTTTACAAATATTTTTTAGAGAAAATTTCTTTCCAATGCTGACCTCCACTACGGTTTACAATATCCATTCGTTAGTTCCAATTTTCGTTGACTCGTGTGAGCATTTCGGGTGATATTTAGAGGAAAAAATCAAGAGGTGTGATGTCACATCATCTAGCCGGCCAATTCACTGGTCCGAAGCATGAAATGACCGAAATGCTCTCGCATTAAAGTCATAATTTCACGGGCTATATGGCAAGTGGCACCATCTTGTTTTGAACCACATTTCATCGAGACCACGGGCTTCAATTTCGGACAACAAATAGTCTGTTAACATGGTACGATAACCATTCACAGTAGCATTCCGGCCATCCTCTATTTTGGAAAAATATGCACCGATTATTCCACCGGCCCATAAACCACACCAAACAGTTGTTTCTTCTGGATTTAACGGCAATTCTTGAGACTCATCACCCTACATGCGGACATTTTGTTTGTCCACGAACCCATTAAGCCAAAAAGAGGCCTCATCAGTGAACAAAACTTTTGTCGACTAAATTGAATCCTCAGCAACCTTATCAAGATCCCAACGACCAAAACTTTAACGATTGGGTAGGTCGGTCGACTTCAGTTCTTGAACTAATTGAATTTTGTAAGCTTTCAAAGAAAGATCCTTTAGTCCAGTAAAGGAAGGGCTGAAATCACTTTTTCTCGGAAAGAGCTGCATTTTTGATATGTTGATTGTTATAATGAAAGAAGCATATGGTCAAAAATGCAGGTGTTAAAATTTTCAGGAACATTGAAAAATCCTTGAAAATATAGAGAAAAATGAGGTTTTTCTAATTTTTTCATGAATTAAAAGGTTTAGTAAGAAAATGTTTTAAACAAAAATTGTAGAGCGGAAAATTCTAGTCCAAATTATGTAATTAGCGTTCTCGAAAGTGAATTTGTATACTGATAAACAGCGTATTTCTTTAGTAGAGCAATACCATGTTGCGATATTCTCGCAACAAAGGACACTTCTGGGAATTTAGGGCCGCGGCCGTTACTTCCAAGAATGCTTTCTATCGGACGGAATTTTGGGAATCCCTAAGCTGAGCAGGTAATTCGTTCGATCTTACTCAATTATTCAAAAATCCTCTCAGTTGAGTTCTAGTTTGAACACCAGACTGGTCAGTTTACTTTACCATCAATTTCATTTTTAATATGAGTGCTTTAAGAAAGCACTCTAAACTCTAAAATTCCTCGTCGATTAACATAATCTCTCTCATAATACATTTTCTCCAGTTGGGTCAATTAGTTATCCTAGTTTATTGTGAATCTGAGTTATTCAGCAGCAACTCTCCCAAGTAAAACAAGAAAGTTGTGATTTGTGAATCTGTGAAGCAATTGCATATCGTCCAGCCACAATTTCTTAGTGAAAATCTCATCCGATGTACCTGCAACTTATTCTGAGAAATCTACCCTCGACGATTGAAGCAGAGCTGTGGTGAAATTCAAATTAGAAAAATTAGGTCAGATCTCTTTATTATTTAGTATGTACAGAAGTGCCCAAGATTGAGCAGTGAAGTTCAAATCCTTGGATTTTGTAGTCATTTGAAAACTCTTCTCTGTGAATGTAAACTCTCAAATGCCGAACATTGTTAATTCTTCTTCTCTGTGAATATATAATTTTGTTAAAACTAGAAATTTGTTTTATTCACATTGCAGACATTTTTTTTCCAAAGATAATTTTTGGATCTACTCTTAGAGTATAACCAGCGACTCAGGAAGTGCGCTTCTCTCCATTAAGCGGGTGATAATTATTTACTCCTAATTTTGTACCCGCACCCAAGGCACGTGACCAATACACTATAACTGGTATTTAATGGTTTTAGGACTCAATATTATAGCAAGTAATTATCCAAATTTATAAGAACAACAAATACTGACAAATGTGAATTGAGCACAAAAATCAATGTTTGAAACACCCGTTAAAATAATCTCGGAATCTACCTCTTGGCATTTTATTATTCGAATCAATCATCGCTCGAACGGAAAATTAGCTAGTGTTCGGAAATAAATCACCCTATTTTAATATCTGCGAACTAATATAAAAAATAACGAGCCAAAGTAAAATTTTTCGCCAATGAAAGATATCGAAAGGAAGTCTTCTCGCTATGAAAAATTCTTTCCAGGAGATTTGGTTCTTGATATACCTTGGGATTCGATATGAAAACCAGCCGACTATGAAGCTTTACATCATCTTTTTTCCAACATAAATGCAGCCACCGTTAATACGATTCCGGTTTTCAATGTTGGATGATGAAAAATCAATTTCTAAATCGGAAGATGATTCCGATTTTCACAGTTCGCTTCGTGGAGATGAAGAATGGAAGGATATTGAAAATTTAGGGAGCTGCCACATCGTAACAATAATGACGAATGCGCTTGCGTAGACTTCTTCATTTTGTGATTAAATATCTTGTATTGAGGCAGACAAGGCGGTAATTGCAGAGTACTGTGCCAACGGTGCCAGTTCTACATCATAATACATAACAAGTCGATAAAAAATAAGTCACATCTGTCAAACATTTGAATCGTTTGTTTTGAAAATGGTCGATCTGACAAAGAAGAAAGAATTATCATGATAGTTTATACAGGGTGAGTTTCTACATCATCAATTCTTGAGACCGAAAGGAACTCCTCTTTCCTCATTCAAATTCTTGAAATTCGACTGCTTCAAAAAGATACAAAGTCTTAAAATTCCAGTTAAATTTGTTTTTTTTTCTCATCTTCATAACGAGTTATCTTAATGAATTCAAATTTTTTAGGTTTAAAAAAAATGGGACACACTATTCTGATTAAACATAATTGCACTATCATGTAAGGTCGTCGACACATTGCACCACCAACTTGTGAAACCATTTTCTAAATATTCGATTTTTGATGATTTGAAATTTTGAAAAATTTATAAAATTGCTCTTTTTCCTGGAAATGACCCCGACAAGAAAAAATCACTTAGACAAAATAATTCCACGTTTCCACAGCTTTTTCTTTCTCAAAATCATAATCATCATTGAAAATTAAGCAATTGAACTATACAGGTTGAGTTTTAAGTTATAAACATTTTAAGTTTTCACATTGGGCAATTACCTCTCTGTAATCCAGTTTAGTTGTAATGGAAATTACCTTCCATAGCATCCACTATTGAATCTGAATTTTTTGAATACATAATTTTCCCTCTAAGAAATGATTCTCTCACTCCTGTTTCATCAGATAATGATATCGATTTAATTCCTTTCAACTTCAAATATCTCAAGATTGGTGCAATTTAGGAAAAAAGATGATGAATGATTTTATCTGAAAAAAGACTAATGATTCTAGGAAGTTCAAGATACGGACCTTTAGTTTGAGTGATATTTGTTTTTCATCCAATTCAACCAATCTGTACAATAGTAGTGAGAAACCCACAAGAAATGGAATAAATCTATTGATGCCAATATCTGCATGACTGTTACCAAAAACCTTCTACAGGAGATCATTTCAATTGATATTATCGTTTGAATATTACAGGTGAAAATGCAATTTTTCTTATGAAATTTCAACATCTTTTGAACAGGGCTTAATTTGGAAAAATTTTATAGGAAGAAAATTTTTTTTGACGTCAAGAATCCATGGTTAAAATTCACGCAGTGGTCAAAGACTCACCCTGTATAAAAAAATTTCACTATTTCTTTGAATGAAAATTGAGATAACTCTGAAATTTCATTCTTAGTGGTGAATTAAACGTAAACAGGTTAGAAATTAGCGTGAACAGGGTGTCTGGTGAGGAATGGGAGATCGTTTAGATGATGATGGGGGATGTCTCAAGGAGCCATCTGGAAACATCTGAGGTTCGTGGTTCCTGATATACATGGAGTTTTAGAAAAAATTACGAAATTTCAAATGACTACAATTCAAGGAATATTAAAGCTTATCCGATAATTTTTCATATAAACAATGATAGAGTGAGTACGAATCTGTTTGAATGAAAAATTCAAAAGATCAGATTCAGCTTCAGAAATTCTAGTTTTTTTGAAATTAAGAAAACATAACACTCTGTATGTGGTTTTCAATTTTTTTGACTCCAGATTCTGAGAGAGCAGGAAAAATACGTTCAAACATCCCGAATGAAACAAATTTTCCCAGCTTTCTCTGACTCTTTGAATATCAATCCGATCAAACCGATTTTCGGTTTTTATTTTTTGGCGCTCTTGTTCACCCGAACAGAGTGCCTATCATTTTGCCCGAATATTTGTAATGTTGGAATGTCGAGCCGAAAATGGTCTCAATCGATTGGGTTCGACACCCTGATGAAGAATTCGTGGCGAAAGTTGAGTCTGTCCGGCCGGCCGGCTGGCCGTATCCTTTCTAGCATCCAAAAGAAATCAGCTAGAGTTTTCATATTTTCAGAATAGGTTAATTGTCCAAATATCACGGTCAAGTTCGTTATTGGGCCAAATCCGTAGGAAGGATGAAATTGAGATTTTCCCCAAAATTTTGTGGTTCCAGCCTGTTAATTCACAAAGCTACTCACTTCTCATGGAAAGGTGCATTTTGCACCTGTTAATCTTTGTTTTCCCTCGTGCGAAGGTTCTCAAATGACTCACCAGCTGAAACAAAAGAAAAACAATTATTTTCTCATATATATTAGATATATAAAATTCTTCTGTATTCCGTAGGTGTGTTGACAGAGAACTTCTCGTGAACGGTTGAACCGCTTTGAATAAAATTTTGTGTCAAAGAACTCGCGATGGGTTAAGTTTCATAAATGAGCCCGACAAAAGGCGCTGCAGTCGGTATTTAGATTATTTGTATCGTCACAAAATGGTGAACACGCCGGGTTCAATAAAAGATGAGGTCTCAATTAGTGATTGCTGGATGACACAATGATGAAAAATGATTTTTATGATAAGTGCTTGTCAAAGATCCCATTACAAAATAAGGGAGCCCCAGCTTTGGTTCCATCTGTAATAGATGCTACTTCATTAAGAGGCAGACGAACGGTACTTTAAGTCTTGAAATTACAACTAAATATGCAACTTCGAAAAAAATAGTGGTATGTCGAAGATTCTTCAGATATGAAAGTCACTCGGTCAGCTTATATGAATTCATAAAAAATAAAGAACATAATATGGCACTATCATACCACAAACAATTAAATTCCATTTTCATTCAAGCTGGTAAAAGATTTAATGTAAATTGGGTGATAATCCAGTTTTTCCCTACGTTTTAACAATGTTCAATACATATTCTCTTATCATACCTACGAGTAAGTATGAGAATAGAATTATTTTGTCGAATGCCGGTTATGTTCCATCCCTAACAACATAGAGATATCTTGTTTCCATTTTAATGAAAATGTGAAATATAGGAAACTAGCTGTACCTAACACTCAGTAATTATCCTATTAAATACAATTTCTATCCTGAGTACTTAGGTGTTTAATTAGATATCCCCTAATTTCAAGGTTCATTCAGATGATCTGCGCCAGATACTGAAGCATAAGAATTATATTCTGCAGAAATCAGTTGGTTCGTCTTGTATTGCTGATGGTTCTACTCTGCGCACAGCATCTCTAGCCTTAGTCTTTTCTGCAGGTAAGTAAAGGGTGATTCATTTAGGGTACTTTTTTTTTTAATGAAAAAAATTCATGAAATCAATTTTATTTCATAATCTTCATTAACAAATAAAAAACCAATTTTTACAAATATTTTTTAGAGAAAATTTCTTTCCAATGCTGACCTCGACTACGGTTTACAATATCCATTCGTTAGTTCCAATTTTCGTTGACTCGTGTGAGCATTTCGGGTGATATTTAGAGGAAAAAATCAAGAGGTGTGATGTCACATCATCCAGCCGGCCAATTCACTGGTCCGAAGCGTGAAATATATGGCTATATGGCAAGTGGCACCATCTTGTTTTGAACCACATTTCATCGAGACCACGGGCTTCAATTTCGTACAACAAATAGTCTGTTAACATGGTACGATAACCATTCACAGTAGCATTCCGGCCGTCCTCTATTTTGGAAAAATATGCACCGATTATTCCACCGGCCCATAAACCACACCAAACAGTTGTTTTTTCTGGATTTAACGGCAATTCTTGAGACTCATCACCCTACATGCGGACATTTTGTTTGTCCACGAACTCATTAAGCCAAAAAGAGGCCTCATCAGTGAACAAAACTTTTGTCGACTAAATTGAATCCTCAGCAACCTTGTCAAGATCCCAACGACCAAAACTTTAACCATTGGATAGGTCGGTCGACTTCAGTTCTGGAACTAATTGAATTTTGTAAGCTTTCAAAGAAAGATCCTTACTGTAAATCTGCCAGGTCGTTGAAAACGAAAGGCCAAGTTGTTGAGAACGGTGACGAACCGATACTTCAGGGTCATCACGTACATTCTCCCCCACCGCCGCTATATTCCCTTCACTACGAGCTGGATATTGTTGAGTATTATCCAGTAACGAATATTGGGTCTCAAACTTAGTGATGGCAGAGCGAATTGTGCGTTCGGTAGGCCGATTATGTGGACCGTAAGTCGCTCTGAGTGCCCGATACATATTAATCGGAGAATGCTCATTTTCGTAATAAAGCTGAACAATTTGTAGACGCTGTGCAGGTCTAAGTCGTTCCATTGTGAAATGTCAGACACTACTGCACAAGAATAACACTTTAGTTTACACGATGCATGAGCGATCACAATCGCCATCACAAAGAGTATCTCTAAATTAATCATCCTTCACTTGCTTTGGTCAGCTCAATAGTATACATACACGAAATTCGATGCAGAATAAAATACTAATCGATGAGTATCATTCCTGGATCCATAAGATCTACACCGGTCTGATGGTGAACAGATTTGTTCAACATTGTCCCACCCCGTATTTACAGACTGACTGTAGCTGTGAATGCTTGGGACTAATTTTTTTTTTCGAATTTATTTCTAATTATTTCATACATTCCACAAAATAGATTAAAGTCACTTGAACCCTTACGTTTTAATGAGTTCTTCAATATGAACATAAGCGATAAAGAATTATAACCGATTGAATTGAATTCTGATAGAACTCAGCTATAAGCGCAAGTTATGATGTGAAAAAGCCGAGTTATTAATGTTGTTATCAATTTATTGATGAAATGGAGAGTGGAATTTGATAGGTATTTTTTTTCTGTTGCCTTTTATTTTCAGATTCGATGTGTGCATCTTGGTGAAGCATCTGTACTCATTAATTGAAAAATACTTCTGAAGTAAGAAGTCTTTCGAAATACAAGATTCCAGGTTAGTTTGCAGATCTTTCCATATAAACAAATCACCACTTATGCGGGGAGCCAAGGTCTTTTTTACTGAGGTTTCTATCCTAAGCTCTCGTATCATATGTGGAATTGTATGTTTCCCCTTACTATGCTCTGCTGATACTTTTACAAAATACATATACTAATTTGTTTGCTAACAGAAGATTCTGAACCGAAAGTTCAAAATTATATATATGCTCAAGTGAAACGTGATAACCCAAGCTCACATAAGCAGGACCACATTACCAATATTAATTACGTATAATGAATATCCAAATATTAAAGGTTGACTTTAGTTATTAAATCCTGTATTAAGAATCGTTCTCCTTGATCGTTTAATGCAAACACTAACAAAGCCTCTGGGAACATCCCATTTATATTCATATACCTATACCTAATCACATAAGCATGTACTCAACACGTTATAACAAGAATCGAGGGAATTTCGAGAGCCATTTCCGGAGGGTTCGAATAGAACCTTATGACCCAGATCCAGTTCATTTTCGGATTCGATTTGCAGATATGATTGGGTTTATGCAGGACTGTGTTGTAAATGGATTGGAATGTTTGAATTAAAATTATTAAGAGTAATTCGAAATTATTTAAGATAGATTGTTTGTATTCATGTCGTTCTAACTTTTGTTATATTGCATTTTTTTAAATGTACAGTTGCGATGCTGGACCAGGAGCATGAGTTCAGAAAGAAGCTTATATGACATAGTTATTATGAAATTATCGTCTAAAACCCATTTAATTTGGGATGATGTAAAAATCAATATGCGAAAAAATTTCATTAGTGCATTACGAATTTCGAAAGAACAATTAAAGAATAATAAAAAAGTAGTACTGAGTTTTTTTTTAGTAATGAGTACACTCATAATTTTTTTGTATTGTTGACAAAACATCCTAAAAGACATGGAAATATACCGAAGAAAAGATCCTGACCCCGAATCTGTACTTGAATTATTCATAATTTGAATTTATCATTGAAAATTGCCATCCGTGCCCGACATTGAGATTGAACGCACGGCGTCGCCTGTTGGTGAGTTGCAATAAAAGAAAATTTAAGGGCATATATAGTAAATCCACAAATTTAAAAAAATAACAGAATCTAAGCACTTCAGAAAACTGAATCCCGGTGGAAATGTTTCATTAACTTTTCTATAAACTACATCTTTGACAATCAATAACTTTTTCCAGAATATCTTTATTGATCGCAAAATTAAAAATATTTGAATTAGTCCCTCAAAATTTTTTCGCTTTGTATAACTTTTCGTGCATACCAATGAAATAAGATATTGTGATAGAGAATTTGATACATTCAATAGTTATTTGGTTTTTAACAATTTTTCAATTTAATCAATATAAAAACAATCTCCGCAATGTTGCCATTTTTTTTATTTGTCACTCACCTACAGTTTTGATAGCAACAAAAACATTTATCATCTGAAAAAAAATTATCTCTGTTCTATATGAATTCTTCATATACAAATATGAAGTTTTTTATTTTAAATTCATCTAATCAAATCTTGAGCAGTTATTGTTTATGATGAATTAATTTCCTAATAATGATTTTCAATCGTTTAAATATTTTTTTCTCTTAGTTTTTATGTTCAAATAATCTTTTAAATATTTCCTTATTCATAATTGACAGTTTTCTAAAACTTAAAAAAAAAAAATTTTTTTCACTAACAATTCCATTGTTTATCATAATGACAATTTGTTATGACCAATTCATTTTCTTTTTCACGGTTCTCTTCTGATGATTTGAAAAATCACAAAAACGACGCTGTGCATCAAAATACCTAAAAATGTGATAATTTCGATGATGAATAGTAAATAAAATAAAAATTTGTTTTTGCTATTTGAACAATAGAAATATAAGAAACTTTCCTATGAAGGAAGAGAACCGAGGTCTTTGAAGAAACATATTCACGGTGGATGGCATATTTTTTTTTCAGAACGATTTCAGAACAAGCCATAAAATGCAAAACACCCGCATTGGTTCATTTCAACTAAAAAATGCTATAGATTGCATTAGGCTCCAAATTTTGTTGAGTATTTTCAAGGAAAAAGGTATCCAGAGAATGCAAACAATTAATCAAAGAGCTCAACACAGACAGCACCAATGAATTGAGAGTCATCAAGAAGCTCACCGCATCGATAAAGACGTCATTGTTTTTCAATATCGTAATTAAGAACATCCTAAATACAACAAGGGAGGCCCTAGGTACACACTGGATCAACAACACTGAATACATATCTTCTACAGATTGCAGATGACGCCCTCTTGGTTACAGAAGCTGACGACGATTTGCAAAATACCGCAGAGATACATCAAAAAAGTCTATCTCTATTGAGGAAGTCTATGATAAAATCAAAAGAACCTTCAAGGTGCAAGCTGGCAATATTCATGACATCATTATCACTGATCAAGTAATGTGCTTCGACTATTTCCGAGTAAGTAGTTATAGCGACGGTTATCTCAAACAACAAATGAGTTCAAGTCAACAAGTCATCACATGAAGACCCCTCACATGTATTTAAGAAGAACAAACATCTGAGCATTGAATGTAAGAATATCGTATACACGTTGTTAATTTGAAAACTTTCAATACTCTATATTTGAAACTAAAAAAAGTACAGAAACGTAATTCGGTATTAATGCTATACATGAAGGAAGAACTAAAACCTATAAAATTTGGTAATAAGGTGAGGCACCGCTTGGCTTTCATCCAACCCAACTTCAATCTTATAAATGGCACCACTTCTTCAGTGGTGCCTTAAATTAAAGGTCATTCTGAGTCATTATTCAAGAAGGTATAAATTAAATGGAATAAATTTCGTTTTTATGAGGTACTCTTTCATACAGTAAGATGCTTGAAATGCATTCCATTTTGGGCTACACAAAATTATTATCTATTTTCAAACTCATTTCCAACGTGCTGAAATACTTTTCTTGGAATAGATGCACATTCTGTAATAATCCATTGCCGAAGATCATCCAGTGAAGCTGGTTGTGTGTTAGGGACAACAGTTTTCAAGTGACTCCGGAGAAAAAAGTCTAGGGCTTCCACTGAACCTCTTCTCCCAATCCACTGATCTGGAAACGTATCATGTAAAAACTGCCTCACCGAAATATTTAACTCAATTTATACCTTTCCTGATCTTGTCTGTGCAGGTAAATAATACTCAAATTCAATTCAAGGTATCACAAAAGGGGTGGTGCATTTTGAAATTTTGAGTTTGGGGTGCGTGGAACTTATTAGGGCAATAACCGTCATCTCTTATTGTTGTTTCCCCAACGTTTCGATAGACATCTTCTATCGTTTTAAAGGCGAAAAATCTGCTTTTCAAAAAGCTCACAATATGAGAAAATATTTCAATTTTCACTAAGTGTCAAATTGACACAACTCGAGTTGAATAAAAATGCGAAACTTTGGCTAAAAATAAAGAGTATTCATTTACTTTTCCTCCAATTTTGAGTCACCAAACCAATATTCAATATTCATTAAATATATATAAATTATAGTATTGATATTTCCACATTTTTAACTGTAAACTGAAGTAAAGTTCCTATTTATGTAGCGAACTTGCCAATTAGATATAGATAGACAAGGACCTCTCTATTGTTAGGTTGCCAAATGATAGGGATATAAAAATAATGTATGATTATTCTGTGAATCCAGATGATTATCTTTGGTCCCTACTGTATCTAAGTCTAGTTTTGAGTTTCGAAAGTCATTTTAATGGTGCAGTTATAATTTACAAAGGAAGACATGAAGACAGATTGGAATTATAAACATCATAGGCCGTTTCTGTCTCATTGATGTTCTATTGACAGTAGTTAGATATATGTAGTTCATAAAAATAAATACTAATAGGTTGTCAAAGGTCTCCCTTCCGCTTTTTTGCTCTTTATTCAATGCTTTATAAAAAGTGTTACAGTGATTAGATTTAGTTCAAATATGTGCCGTTTTGTTCCATCTAGACAGCAACTTCATAGTACCTCCCTCGTAGAAGCCCCCCTTCTTATTTGAAAAGACCTCGGACAGCCACTATTCACAAGCCTCTTTTTAGTTCAACTTCACACCACCAAGGACGTTCGCCATGGACAGAAACAGGTGGTAATCACTTGGCGCTATGTCCGGGCTATATGGTGGATGCGATAAAGCCTCCCATCCGAGGTCCCGTAGCTTCTGACGAGTCATCAACGAAGTGTGTGGTCTGTGGAACACTATACGCTTCCTGTTGGCCAATTCTGGACGCTTCTGGTCTATCGCCTGCTGCAAGTAGTCCAGTAGATGGTAGAATTGAGTGTCTGGCCATATGGGAGCAGCTCATAGTGGATGATTGGCTTCCAATCCCAACAAACACACAACAAAACCTTCCTAGCCGTCCATCTCGCCTTGGCCACTGTTTGGGACGATTCACCTGCCTTCGACCACGACCGTTTTCGCTTGATATTGTCATATGTGATCCATTTTTCGTCGCTAGTCAACATCCGCTTCAAGAATGGGTCGAGTTCGTTCCGTTCCAGCAGCATATCGCAGGCGTTGATTGGGTCTAGAAGGTTTTTTTCCTCAAATCATGCGGCACCCAAACATCAAGCTTTTTTTGTATCCAGCCTTCTGCAGATGGTTTGAAATGGTTTGATGGCTAACTCCCATCTCCTGGGCGATGTCATGAGATGCCATATGCCGGTCTAACTTGATGTATTCTATTATTTATTCGGTATTTGTCGTCACAGGTCTTCCGTCGGCTGGCTTATCCATGGTGTCGTTTTCACCGGTTCTGAATCGTCGAAACCATTCCTCCGCGGTTCGTACTGATAGAGTATCATCCACCAAAACACCATCAATCTCACGGAACGTTTCTCTAGCGGATTTGCCTTTAACGAAGCAAAACTTCAAAATAGCCCGAATTTCGGAGTTAGTGAACTCATGTTCACACGTCTTCAACTGTTGGACGCAATATCCAAACTAATCATGCATAGCGTCGTTTTGTTGGTTATGTCAAGACCTTTCAAATTAGTTTTGCCAGTAACGAGCTCTGTAGCGCTTTGTACATAGGCGCGAAATTCAAAAGACAAAAAGGCGGAAGGGAGATATTTGGCAACCTATTATATCATATGTATATCCCAAACATTCAGTATCGTTTTGTTGATTTTCATCCAACTGCATAATTTGTGCTTAACAAATCAATCAACAATTATCATTCGGACCATTTCACATATTTCAATGTAGGGTAGAGCGTTTTCCATCTCGACAAAACAACCGAAACTCTGTTTACAACACATCGCAGTCGTGAAAATTGGAACACTTTAACGACATCCGTACAAGAACTTTAATATCGTCATAAAGCGAATAATGAACACTAAAATCTAATTTTACGACAAGGATTTGCTAAGTTTCCCTATTCATTTTCTATTAGTCGGATTCGTAACAAAGATAAAACGAAGGAAGGAAGCGAATTCTGAAAGTTTTTTATGTATAAAACTGCGACTTTATCGAATATTTCTATGAAAATTTATTTACCAAATGTCTTTCCGAAATTTTTTTTGAATTTCAGAAGAGCCATTCCGTATATTTTTTATCTCATACTAATTGAAAAACATAACCGCAACACGTTGAATGATTTTGGTTAGGTTTTTTGGCGCTCTTGTTCACCCGAACAGAGTGCCTATCATTTTGCCCGAATGTCTGTAATTTTGGAATATCGAGCCGAAAAAGGTCTCAATCGATTGGGTTCGACTCCCTGATGAAGAATTCGTGACGAAAGTTGAGTCTGTCCGGCCGGCCGTCCGGCCGTATCCTCTCTAGCATCCAAAAGGAATCAGCTAGAGTTTTCATATTTTCAGAATAGGTTAATTGTCCAAATATCTCGGTCAAGTTCGTTATTGGGCCAAATCCGTCGGATGGTTCAGTAGTTATGAGCATCTGAAATTTTGTTTCCTCAATAACTACTAGAATATCCATCCGATCAAGTTGATACTTGGAATGTTATTGAGGAAGGCTGAAACGAAACGGCTTGCAAAATTTCGCAGAAATCGTCACGCTAGAAAATTTTTAAAAAATTCCAAAAAAAAAATTTTCAATACCCAATATCTCCTAAGACTTCATTTAGATTTAAATAAAAATCCATATATATATTGAGGTTACCGATATCTTACTCATCCTCAAATTTCATTGTCGTAGCTTTCCCCCTTCTGAAGATATGATCATTTTTTTCATTTACTCAAGAGAAAAATAGAAATGTCATGAAGTCCGAGCTTTGTCATTGAAAGATTTGCCATCACAGATCGATATTCGTTTGACAACTTGCGGACCTAGATATCAGTGTCAGTTGGCGTAATATCAATCAAAATTTTCATAGAATTCATAGAGGTAGAATTCGATGTCGATGACGTTGTCAAAATTCAGAAAAGCACAGACGTAATATTAATCAAAAAAATTTTTATCACAGAGAAAGAATTTGATGGCGTTGTCAAAACTCAGAAAAGCAATGACGTAAGTTTTTAGGAGAAGCATAGAACAAAATTTGGTGAAAATTATGAGTAGTTATTTTCAAATTGAGATAAAGGTTTGTTTATCCATTAGGCTTTCATATTTTCATCACATTGTCCCATAGTACGGAAAAAGACTATTGTTCACCCGATCAGAGAGCTTATAGATTTGTTAAGGTTTGAATATTTACTCGCAAGTAGGTCAACAAGAGCGCCAAAGCAATCTGACCTCACGTCCTTGTTGAGCTACTTGAGTAAATATTCAAACCTTTAACAAATCTATAAGCTCTCTGATCGGGTGAACAATAGTCTTTTTCCATACTAAGGACAATGTGATGTAAATATGAAAGCCTAATGAATAAACAAAACCTTTATCTCAATTTGAAAATAACTACTCATAATTTCTCACCAAATTTTATTCTATGCTTCTCCTAAAACTTACGTCATTGTTTTTCTGAGTTTTGACAACGCCATCAAATTCTTTCTCTATGATAAAAATTTTTTGAATAATATTACGTCTGTGCTTTTCTGAATTTTGACAACGTCATCGACATCGAATTCTACCTCTATGAATGAAAAATTTTGATTGATATTACGCCAACTGACACTGATATCTAGGTCCGCAAGTTGTCAAACGAATATCGATCTGTGATGGCAAATCTTTCAATGACAAAGCTCGGACTTCATGACATTTCTATTTTTCTCTTGAGTAAATGAAAAAATGATCATATCTTCAGAGTGCTTTCTAAATTTTTTTTGACAGTGCGTGTCAAATTTATGGAACAATTTTATTTTTTGGCGCTCTTGTTCACCCGAAAAGAGTGCCTATCATTTTGCCCAAATGTCTGTAATTTTGAAATATTGATCCGATAATGGTCTTAATCAATTGGGTTCGACTCCCTGATGAAGAATCCGTGGCGAAAGTTGAGTCCGGCCGGCCGTATCCTCTCTAGCATCCGAAAGAGATGAGCTAGAGTTTTCATATTTTCAGAATAGGTTAATTGTCCAAATATCTCGGTCAAGTTCGTTATTGGGCCAAATCCGTCGGATAGTTCAATAGTTATGTGCATCTCAAATCTTGTTTCCTCAATAATTACTAGAATATCCTTCAGATCAAGTTGATACTTGAAATATTGTTGGGGGAGGCTGCAACAAAACGACTCGCAAAATTTCGCAGAAATCGTCAAGCTAAAAAATTTTAAAAAAATTTCCAAATACTCACTATCTCATGAGATATTTTTCGATCTCTCATTTTACGTACGGGAATAAAAGTCATTCGATGCCAAGTCAGGACTTTACAGCGGATGACTCATCAAATCGATGTTTTGAGTGCTCAAATATTAACTTGTTTGAGACGATGTATGTGAGCTCGCATTATCGAGAAGTACTGTTCTGCCAAGCTTTCATTTTTTTTTAAATTTCTTAATATTTGGCATTTTTAGCTGATCAGGGATTATTTTGAAAATTTTCGGTGCAAGATATTTAAACCTTCTTTGGCCTATACTTTTGTTGCACATAGGTGGTGGGTAAGTTTGTCTTTCTCTAGTGGTGTAATTGTGATTTAGTTTTGAGATGGAAATCCTCCCTGAGACAACCTTGAACAAAAATCTTAAGGCGTACAATTGGCTTACATCTGGTACTTCTGACTCCTCGAACAACCTCTGGCTAGGAAAAGTACAGCCTTTTTTATGTATTATTTTCAGTAACCACTTTTGGATGATCTCTTAAGGCTCGATGTGGTTGTTATACGCACCACCCCATGCAACCATCCCGTAGGTGATCTGGGACTCCACCAACCAACCAAAATAAACGTATAAATCGAGCCAAGAATATACTCATCTGGTATCTGTGTTGAATGACCGATGAATTCATTCTCAAGAAATAAAGTATCGAATAGAATAGGCGAGAGTAGTGTTTTCCAGAACGGCTTCTATATCTAAGGGATATTCCGTGACAGTGACAATCAAAGTCTCCGTATCACCCTATGGGACAAAATAGTGGACACTGACTGAACCCTCAATAAAGAAACTGACGGCATCGAGATGTGGTTATACAGGAGAATCTAAAGGATCCCATGGATTGATCATATGACCAAACAGGAATATCTCCATAGAATGAATAAATTTGAAGAGATAATTATGATAGCACGAAGTCTTGCAAATTTGAGTAACAAGGTCACGTAATATGAAACCAGAACAGGTAAGGACTAGAACAGAAGATTCTGCTGTGAAAAATTCTTCCGGGTTAAGACTGGTAAGACCGTAGGACAATATCAGGACTGAAAAACCTAGCGACCTGGTATTCTACAACTACATCGCTTTTCAGGTTGATAGTTTATAAAATTGAGAGAGCATAGATTATCGCCAACATCCACACCGGTTGGGCGCTGGAAGAAGACAATATTGTTCTTATACAAACATGGCTAATTGAACATAGATTCTGCTCAAGAGTTACTCTAGTTGTGTGATAAATTCTTCTACCAATAATTCTAGTTCATTCCACCTAGATAGGCCAGGATAGCCCAATTCTCTTTTATTCTCATCTCCCTAGAGGCAGTGGATAAAATGGATTAAGCTAGAATAGTGAAAGTATATTTGATCTAACTATATTTTATGTAAAAAAGATTTCTTCATCTCCACATCTTCCGATTGGAAATGACCAAAACATCAGATTATTCGATTCCAACTTTCTTGAAGCTGGAACAATGAAGATAACAGGTTCCAGCAAGACTCCCACTCTAAATCTCCTCTAAAACTTCCATCCGATCCCGAAGGTCTTGATAGAAACCCAATTAACAACGTTTCCTGTGTAATCATTCCGTAACACGTACTGCTCCAGATAGAATTTCATTATCAAGAAGGAGTTTGGAATTGATTGAGCTTCATTTCGGACGATTCACCTTGGGCTCGCAATGCAAGAAGCTGCATGATTATTAATAGAGAGGGTCTGAAGATACTCCAATATCGTATTCATCGGATAAGGACTTCCATGGTCCTCTTTCGCACCAAGTTATCAGGGATTCATTAGTTAGTCCTCATTTGTCCGCGGATTACACGTATTATTACTGGTAGTGATAGAGAATCTATTCCAGATTATTAAAGTTGGGACGGAGACACTTGGGAACTGAGCGGCACTACTTGGAATCATCGTTTAGGATACGCGAGGGTGAATCCAATTTAGGCTGAAATGGAAATTATGAGACGGTCAAATTATCGCCAGATAAGTTAGATATAATCGTTTCTTCATTTGATGGTGGAACCCCTCACTGTAACACAAGTAAAAAAATGTATGAAGACCTCCGTATGCAACTATTGTGAGTTTGTTTTTCGAAATAATAATAATTGTTCAAAAACCTGTGCATTACCTTATGATCCAAACAAATAACATTGGGAGTAGAGGTAGGTACAAAGTTTCCAGTGATGTAGTTTGAATTTCTTTCAAACTGTCTCTTATCAGAAAAAAAAATAGTGAGATGTCGAGATGTGTAATGTAATAAGACAGAATTTCAGCAAGATATTGATCATATAGAATTATACAGGATTGGGGCTTGAGAAGAGATGAAGCTCTTACAAATATAGAGCATCTGATCTGATCTGTATTATACTAACTCAGTTGAGATATATATCATAGAATTATAAATACTGTAATAGCGACTCTATCAGAAAATCAGAAGGATTTCTATGATTATTCAAGAACTGAGATAGAATATTTGTACAGTAAGATCTGTAAAATGTAGAGGTAATGGAGAACTATTCTTATCAGAAACTTGAACTATTTGACAACACTGTTATTTAATATTGTGGATATGACGGCTTGCTCGCAAATCTGACAGATATAAGGTTTCTCACCAGTGTGTCCTCTAACGTGAATTCTAAATGGTGCACTTTGGAACCTTCCCCAAAATATTCACAAGAATATGGCCTTTCTCCGCTATGCACCCTTTCATGCATGACCAAATATTCTTCCTTGATGAACTTTTTAGGACAATAAGAACATACGTACGGTTTTAACATCAGTATGTGTCCAGTAATGAATCTTCAATTTATCGTTTCTGGAAAAACCCTGTCCATGAATATCAAATAATAATTTTTTCTCCCTTGGGACACCAAAGTTCTGATGTCCATTCTTCATATGCTTCTCTAAGGTGGCATCTTTGGCGAAGTTCCTCAAACAGATAGCACACTAATTATTCTGTTATTTACCCTCTATGTTGACAACATGGTATCGCACTTAGTGAGCAAATAGATATTGAGAAAATACGTAACTTTTATTGCATACAACGCAAGTAAAGGGTTTGTCAAGGTGCTCATTATCATGTTCTCTAAATATAGCTAGGTCATTTAACTCTTTTCCACAAGTTTCACAATAATAAATGAATTTTCGGAGATACATCGAAGATTTATGTGGGACTGGATGCAGGTCATTCTAAGTGTATGGTATGGGCATAAAGGACAGAAAAAATCACCTCCAATATGCTTTTGCATATGAACCGAATATTTATACATATACATTATTTAGTCATGAGAAGTTGAAAAATAATTATTATTTATACTTGAGAGTAAGTGGTACAATCAGTCTGTGTTTGGGATTGATAACAGTTAAATATATTAGTAGTATTAATTTCTATTTCCAAATATTACCGTCGAAATCTGCAATCAGGAACAAATATTTCACTCAAGCATGTTTTTAACAACACCTGTTAGAATAAGCGATAAGGAGTTCAGTATCACTGCTGCATCTTAAGGAGAAACATATTGTCTGTCTTCCGCTTGCTATATTAATTACGTATTGGGAAATAAACGTGGAGAAAAATTGTTGAATTTTCATTGAAGCCTAGCATCAAATAAATCACATTTCAAGTACCTTTGCGAATATACAGTCCATGTTTTAAACAGTCTGGAATCATCAAGCAATATCTCCAACCAGTTCCAACAAAGTTTTTGAAAACAATAGGTGTATATCGTATGGAAAACTCTTGACTGGATATCGAAAAAAATCTTGGTTAGTAGAGTCCCTATGAGGTGTCTCAACTGGAACGTAGAGATACCTAAGACTTGTAAGGCCTGAGACTTCTAATCGTAATGAGTTGAAATTGCATAAGAATATGATTGAGTGATGAGAAGTAGTTAGGCTACCCTTATATAGATACATGAAAATGTGAAAAAAATGTCAACTTGGCCGTGAAATTGGGAAATTTGGTGTTTACAAAGGAAGTTGATTCAATAGTGAACAGATATTGAACAAATCTATTAAAGTCGAGATCAATTTTGGAACAGCCAGCACATGGTTGGAGACAGAATATTTGGTATTTAAAAAATACACCTAAAAACAAGAATTGGACTTGTGGAGAATATGATATAAGTGTAATTAATTGGAAACATGTTGAGATGAATGAGATGTTATGAGAATATGAGTAGTCATGCAGTTTGCAGAAAATGATAATTATAAAAATACTGTCATTAGTTAAGGATTTGAAGAGTCGTCAAGTGAGTCACTAGAAAAACTACAAAAAATTATGATGGACTTTCAATTAACAAGTTCACCAAAGTTATGACCTATTTGAGAGGTGGAATTTGGAGGAGTTCGAGAAATTGAATTGAAAAAAACATTCGTGTTTCCTTGTTTTGACAGTGATTTTAACTATCGATCGACTTTCAAATGTACTGATATATCATGAAGTTACCAACAATGCTATATTCATATAACAACAAATATATATTTGTAGAACCTTTTGTGTTATGCTCTAGTGGAAGAAGATAACAGTGATGGATAGAAAACATAAAGTAAGCGTACTCCAAACGATTCTTGGGTTATGTTAAATACAAGCATCTCGAATTTTGCCTTTGTTCTTAGCTTGAATATTCTTTTAGCCCTTGTACAAATTTTCTCAGGGTAAGGAATTAAATTGAAAGTAGAATCAAATAAGACTCTGAGATCGTGAATCTGATCCTTCACGATCAGGAATTGGTCTGAAGCTGCTGGCAGGACTCACTCAAGTCTGATCAGGATTTTTTATCAGGAAGTAAAACCCAATCGACTTAGACAATTTTTGGCTCGATATTAAAAAATAACAGTCATATCTTGATTACACATCCGTAAAATTGAAAAAATAAATACTGTTTGAATATTATTTAGCGCAAGTTCTGATGGCAATGGAATTAATTCAAGTAGCCAAAAGAATTTTCTCCAATCTATAATTAAAATTTTTAATCAATTTCAATTCTGAGCAAATTTTCAATAACTTTACAATGATATATTTTGGTACTCTCGGAGCAGAGTGCTGTTCTTATTAAAAATACAAAAATTTCTTGCAAAAAATTTAATTTTCAGTCCTCAAGCATGATGAATTTGTTCAGAAAATTAACACAATTTTGGAAAAAATATCTCGGAGAACTTGTCACCAAACCCACTCGGCTCCAGAGAGTGCACAAAGTACCTCCTCGGCTAGCTCTAGAGCTGAGACTACTTATAAAGGGGCGCCACTCACTTTTATGATAATACAAAGAAAAAAAAAGAGGAAAGTACACTAAAGATCTCAGGGTCGCAAAAGAGAGAAAATAACGAACGTACTCTCAGGATGCCAAACGAGCCCGATCACACAAGCGGGAGGTAGTGGCTGGTAGAAAGAATATAGAGCAATTATTTAATAATATAATGAGCCCAAATGAAATACACAAGGTCCCTCAAACGAGGATATATCTTACAGAAGGTAGATCACTAACTAGATCTTACTTCACAACCCGAATATCCGATATAAGGCTTTATCTCTTACTAAGCAAACAGTAATATCACCCCAAGGTATATACTCAGAGCCTCGATGGTAATCGTTACAAATAGCTCTTTACTTATAATTAATCGACCTTCTCGATAGGTCTGACTTTATGTACTAAACAGTATTCACTGAATTGGGCCTCTTTGATACTAATCAATCTTAACTAAATTCTACAGACTAACCTTCTATAACAGTCTAGGTCGTGGCTTGACTGAAGTACAAAAGGATATAGTTTCTTAATCCATAATTATTCTCACAGTCTCGTAGATGGAAACTGGACTCAAATATATTCCTGGGCCAACTTAGTACAATTTCTCACAGTAATGCGCCCTAGGTAGACGACAGGTGTGGTATCTTAGATGGCAAAATCTGGTGGAGGTCCCCAAAGACAGCTCCCACGGCAGTTCGACGGTAATTCGAAATCAGCCTAGACAAACAGCTCGAAAACTTCAAAGACAGTTCAGAATCTGCGGTACCTCGCAACGGTACAATAATAATTCCCAATTCGAAGCAGAATGTTGCTAAAAATACGAACAAAAATCTAATATACCTCGTGACAAACATAGGTTAACTCACCAATCCCACGACGTTTTTCCAAACAAATACACCACTCCGCTAAAGCGCAACAATCTCACCAACGAACAAACCAAACCAACATGATAAGATTTCTCTCAGGGCTTCAGTTAAAATCCTGTTCAGATCCGCAAAATTGCGATTTATTATTCCAGGATATTTCAACCAAAAATGCGGAAAGAACGACGTAATTGACAACCTACGTCACATGCACAGAACAGGACCATCGACAACCGTCCACTGAAACGTACGAGATAAGCTGGTAAACGACTGCAACTAACGCCACCAGTTCGGTTCGCAGGTACTAACTGAAGCGGGAATTTTGAAACCGTGACAAACTCTTCGCGGAAGTTGGTCAGTGTTAAAATAAGGTTACTTTTCAAAGCAACTTGATGTTGCTATAGCGGAATCTTTGAAAATAAAATCATTAGTCCTCGATATATAAAAATTCCTCAACTTAATTAAAAAAAAATTATAACAGAAGTCATGATTCAACATGAAATAAATGTTGTTTGGAAGCGATTTTTACCGAATGAAATAGGGTTATGATAAAGTAATGCACAAAATTCATAAAACGTACAACGATCACTTTTGAAAATATGTAAAAACACGTCAAACTGTGTTTTATATTGCAAATCTCTTGACATAAGTTACAAAAATAACAAGTCAAATTTGTCAAAGTTATGACGTCATCAACATATTTTTTAAAGGGAAGCTGATATTTTCATTACATTATGTGATAAAGCTTGCTTTTTTACACTAGGGAAAAATAGTTGCAGTAGAGCTAGCATAGGAAAAAACGAGAAAATGAATAAAAAACGAAATAAACGTAAGTTTCATAAGAACTTCTCAATTAACTAAACAGTCCATTAAACTAAAACTATATCTTATAGGAATTGTTCAAACAGTGTCCCGTTCACTAACTGACAAAGGCCAAGACAATGGTAGACCGCATTTACAGAGTTTTCGATCATCTGCAGAGTTATAAGAGTCATTTCGTGTCTAATTCGTTTCATTAAGTCTTCTAAATTGTCTGGCCGGTTAATGTAGACCCGACTTTTCAATTGTCCCCACAGAAAATAATCAAGGGGGTAAGATCAGGAGACCTAGGTGGCCACTCCATTGGTCCACGTCTTCCAATCCACCGTCCTTCAAACTGGTTATCCAGAAACCTTCGAACAGTAAGACCATAATGTGGTGGTGCGCCATCTTGTTGGAACCAAATACTGGGATCCAAGTTTTCCCCATTATTTGAATCCGAAAATGCCGCAAGTAGGTCCGGAAGCACTGCCATACGAAGATGTTCCAAATATCGTTCAGCTGTTAAATTCCCGCGAAAGTAATAAGGACCAATAAATCTTCCCCTGACGATTCCTACCCAAACATTAATTTTTTGGGGCCGCTAGGTGTGTTTTGTCTGCATCCAGTGGGGATTTTCCCGAGCCCAGTAGCGACAATTGTGTCGATTTACAGAACCACTTAGACAAAACGTTGCCTCATCGGAAAATACTACACTATTAAGAAAATTTGGATTTTTGTCACAATGCAGCATGAAGATTTCACAAAATTCCAAACGTCTGTCCGAATCATCTTCTGAGAGTTCGTGAACAAGTTGAACTTTGTATGGGTGTAGTTTTTTTTTAACATCTTTACTACAAACGACTGACTAACATTTTCTTGTAAGGCAATTGCTGTAGTAGTTGCGTGAGGGTTGTCTTCTACTGACAGCAAAATATCTAACTTCACATCGTCACTTATTCCTGGTCGTCCAGATTTTGGAGCATCCCTCACGCTTCCCGTTGCATTAAATTTTGCAACAATTCTGCATACTGTGCTTCTAGCAATTGGAGGTCTTTCCAAATGTGTTGAGTTAAATAAAGCACATGCTTCTTCATGACTTCGCAGGCGATCGCCTTAACCTACCATCATTAGAATTTCTATCCTTTATCTTTCGTTTAAACGAGCCATAATATTAAAACTGGTGTCACACTAATTGTACGACTGACACACCGTTGTTTTATGTAAATCAATCGAAAAAATTGATAAGAACAGATGTTCTTACTAGATAAGTTTAAGTTTGACCTATTTTTAAAATTGGTTTTGTTATTTCGTTTTTTATTCATTTTCTAGTTTTTTTCTTATGTTAGCCCTACGGCTATTTTCCTAGTGTAAAAAAACAAGCTTTATCATATAATGTAATAAAAATCTCAGCTTCTCATTAAAAAAATATGTTGATGACCTTATAACATTGACAAATTTGACTTGTTATTTTGGTAACTTATGTCAAGAGATGCGGAATATAAAACACCGTTTGACGTGCTTTTGCATTTTCTTCAAAAGTGATCGTTGTACGTTTAATGTATTTTGTGCATTACTTTATCATAATCCTGTATATGAGCAATCCATATATTTTACGCCTTTCAGTTCTTCAGTCTCACTGAATACTCCACAATATAATGTATATACACTGAAATCATTGAATACTGGTATTTCATAGTGTATGTTTTGTTTTCAAGTTTATTCTCATTGTGAATTGATACTGTGCGTTTTTTAAATACAAAACCAAAGGTGACCTAAAATAATGTACTAAAAGAAGTAAAAAGTATAAAACAACAGAGTATCAACTTAACAAGGCTTATCCTTAATCTCAAATCAGGTAAACTATACTAATATAATTTTAATCTTTCCAATTCAAATACATATAAAATAATATTATAAATTTTTATCTTGATTAGAAATTTAACGAAATCTATTTTTCTATCTTCTTGAAATAGCGACTGTTCAAATTGTTAAGTTCGTTAGGAAACAAGTTCAAAACATAGACTGCTTTCACAAAGCTACTGATACCAGTGACTGTTCTGAATCTTTTAGGCATTCTAACAATTTTATTTCTAGTGATGATTTTCCAATTCCCAAATTCAACTGTTACTTTGTCACAATGGAATTTCAATAATTTAGTGAAAAAACCTGTTCCATTGTCAAAGGATTTCTGTGAACGATTTTACCTTTATTGATTATTTCAAGAAATCTTTTTTGATGGTTTTTCAGTTAGTATAAGTCCACCCCATGCAGCAATTTCATAACTTATAACACCATGAAATAGAGAATAATAAAGCATGTGAAGGATTTCAATAGGTATTATCTTAGCGAGCTCGTGAAAATGTAAGCAATGCATTTTGTTTTCTTCAGTAGATATTCGATAAGTTTTTCCCATCTAATATTACTATCAATAACTATCCCCAAGTATTTGACTGATTCAAATCTTTATATTGATATATTATTTATACTAATGTTCAGAGAATTTCAAATATTATTGCAGTAATTTCCAAATTTTATAAACAGTTTTGTTGATGATCAGAGATAATTGGTTGGGAGACAACCAAGTACTAATATTTTTAGATAGTTATTTATATTTATTAATTAATTGACATCAGTATCGTCTACACAAGAAATTACATCCGGTACAGTGTCGAGCATATTATTAACATATATGACAAATAACAATGGTCCCCAAAGAGTGCCCTGGAGAACTCCTTTACTCAATCCACAATATTCGCCTACTATAATATCAAGTTTAACACAATGACATCTTTTTTCAAATATGAACAAAGGAGCTGATAAGATTTACCTCTAATTCCATAGTTTTCCATTTTTCAATAAAATTTCAGTTGATGAACTGCATCATAGGCCTTTGCCAAATCAGAAAAAGCTCTGAATAATAATATTAAAAATCTCTTGATTTATGTGATATAATATTTAAAGAGTAAAAACGCCGTTTTATATACTCCAATTTAATATTCATAAATGTTACGATATATTTCGACCTAAATCAGGTCATTTTCAGGCACTCAAACAAAGAAAGACATACTCTGACTTGTCTTCCTTTGGTTGAGTGTTTGAAGATGATCTGATTTAGGTCGAAACATGTCGCAACATTTATGAATATTAAATTTGAGCAGACAAAAATGAGTATTTACTCTTTAAATATTCATATTATGAAATAATATTGTTCATAATAACCATCGTTAATTCATTTTTCCTCCTCAATATTAACCATGGTAAAAAAACATTTTTCTGTTATGATTTTTACCCTAAAACCAGGTTTTGTTTACTATTTTGAGGTTCAGATGTTGTCGATGCACAGATACAGACGAAATTAACAAGTGTAAAGATAATACCTGCGTTTTTCTACCCTGGGTATATGCACCTAACTTAATTGCTTAGCAGGAAAGGAATGGACATCTCGAAAATAATTGAAAGTCAGTTTAGTCTATCTCGGAATGAAATTCGTTCGATCGAAAAATCCATTTCGCTACGTTTACTATTGAAACAATGTCCCCATTCCGATCCCCTTAACACGAAATACTCCAATACTCCACTGGAAACCCTCCAAAGGAAAAAAAGAAGCAGCCAAACGGATGAGTTATCGGCTCACATTTATTGGTGTTTAATCCTTGTTCGAACATATTTGTCGCCAAATTTGGCGCATATTTGCGTTGCCCATCTACTAAATCGTCGCCGCATTCAATTGTTCCATTCCAATGTCTACTACATTTGGGTTATATGCAGTTTAAATTGTCAGTTATTTCGAGAATCGGGGGGAGAATAGTAAATAGAGGTTTTCGTGGTAGTTGGAATGGTTTTCGGCTGAAATGTGCCACACGAAACTCTTATTTTTTCAAAGCGAAAGTTTTTATGATTTCATTTGATTAAAATCATCGATTCCTGAAAAAATCTCCCAACTTAATTCAGTAATTGATTCGAGTAAAGAGGGTGAGTAGATTAAAATCATCGATTCCTGAGAAAATCTCCCAACTTAATTCAGTAATAGGATTTCCATTTCTAAATGAGTTAATTAATCTCTGTATAAAACTGGATAAGACAACTCAAGAATAGTATCTTGCATTATTAGAGGAAAGAGCATAATATTCCCAAACACAAGAGTTTGGGAATCTGCTTTCCCACGACTTATACATACTATTTTTTTATCAAAATTCGATTTACATTCTAAAATTCAATTGAAAAATATTTCATTCAAGTTGTAATCAAGTGTTTTTCAATTGGTTTCTCTATATTTATATTCTTATATAGAAGTAGTTACCATAAAGACCACTTTGTTATTACGAGCCGGTTTTGTTTGATCCGTTGTATTCTATAAGGAATTGAAAAGAATTAGTACACATGAACCCTGATAATGATCATCCCAAAGTGCTCACAGCAAAAAGAGCTTCGTTTTTCAGCATTCCAACGCTTCCGCACCCCCCTCAGCCCGGACCTGGCCCCCTGCGACTTTCATTTCTTTCCACAATTGAAGTCCTACCTCAACGCAACCGATACGACGGCGTAGAGGTGGTACAAAGTGTCACGACACGGCTGCTGAGGAACTTATCTTCGGGGGACTTCAGGGGGTGCTTCCAATCGTGGATCCAACGGTGGTGAGGGTGAATCGAGCTAAAGGGAGACTACTGCGAAGGATTATAACTTAATTTTAAGAATTTATGTATATTCCGCACCGTCCGAGCACTTTTCCGGGAATATAATTGACAGACCTCGTAAATTCAATGTGTTGTAATTACTCACCCAAAATCTATGGCCTAATAAAAATTCATAAAATTAATAGACCACTGCGACCAATTATATCCTGCCTAAACTCACCAAGATATAAGTTGTCCCGGCTAATCAATGATATTTTAGCTAAACTCCGACCTTCCATCAAATTTATAGTAAAAAACTCACTGGAATTGAGTGAGAGTTTGCGTGATGTTATTGTACCTGATGATTACGTTCTTGTTAGTTTTGATGTGGTTTCCTTCACGAACATTCCAAGAACAAAGTTGGTAGAAATCATACATGAACGATGGAACGAAATTGGCACTTGTACTAGCTTACGTAAAGTACATTTTGTGAATATTATAAAAATGCTCTTTAATAAGAGTTATTGCGAAAATACAGGCGAATTATAAACAGATAAAAGGATCTGCCATGGCCAATCCGGCCTAACCTGTTTTTGCGGAGTTGGTTATGAATGATTTATTACAGTTTGTTATGACCAATACCACACATCTCGTATTCATAGATCTCGAAAAAGCCTACGATACAGTGCCCTTGATCAAATTGTCTGAAAATCTAACGAAGATTGGCCTGAGAAGAGTGTATATTCGTGCAATACAAAACATTTATAAGAACCTACAGAGCGCTATTAAGATGGGAAAAAGGATATCAAGATCATTCAAAGTCACAAAGGGCCTGAAGCAGGGTTGTTGTCTCTCGTCAATTCTGTTCGAAATTTACATCCAGGAGGCCTTGGAAAATTGAAGACGAAAGTGTTCCAAAATCGATCGATGAATCCTGCTAAACAACCTTATTCTTTGCTAATGATCAGGTAATCATTGCGAACTGTGAAGAAGATATCGACCATATGCTAAGAAGAAAAACTAAAAGAAGAGTATGAAAAATGGGGGTTGAACATAAATATGAAGAAAACAGAGTACTTACATATAGGAGGAGAACAAGAAGAAGACGAAGACCCCAGCTTACCACTGCGAGAGATAAGATCGTGCAAAGAATACAAATAGTTGGGAAGCATCATATCAAAAGAGGGAACATCAGATAAGGACATAACATATAGGGTTCAACAGGGGAAGAAATGCATGCGAATATCAAATTCCCTACTTTGATCCAGTCAGATAAGTTTGAATATAAAGATGACAATTTACAGAGCGATTGTAGAGCCTATAATGACTTATAGACTTATAGACAGTAAAGAACAGAAAAAGTATCGATACTGTGGAGGTTGACTTTCTCAGAAGAGCCAACAGGCTGTCTAGATTGGAGCATATCCCAAATGCAGAGATAGGAAGATCAAAGAGAGTTCACACCACCTCTGAACGAATAGAAACGAGACAGCTTATATGGTATGGACATGTAATGAGGATGGACAGAACAAGATGGCCGAAGAGAGCTCTCAATTATGCACCAATAAATAGAAGAAAGAAAGGAACACCAGCAATATCATGGATGAAGGGCATAGAAAATATAATGAGGTTAATAGATGAGGATGAATGGGGGGATAGAAGGCGACGGCGATCGAAATTCGGGATGCGGCAGAGGCCGTAGGACCCCCGTATATATATATATATATGACCAATAATGATTTTGAATAACTTTTTATATATGAATATTTGTTGAGGACATCATAACTTGCATACCTAGGACTGAAATACAAACATTTTTAAATAAATTCAATTCTTTTCATGAAGACCTGAAGTTGAGAAGGATGGTCAGATATCATTTCTTGACTTAATGCTTGTAAAAAAGACAAGAAGATTATTTTTGATTTATACCAGAAGCTTACCGTGTCAGGTCGTATTCTGAATTACCACTCATGTCATGAATCCAAACACAAAATATCTGTGATAAAAAATATCAAGCACAAAATTACAACTTTATTGATAAATCATTTCAGAAGAGAAATTTTTATTTTAACAGTGAGCAGTTATGAAATCACGGATACCTAGGCACTCAATAAATTTCATCTTTTATTCGGACCCCAATTACAGGTTGGTAAATAGGTCAGAAGAAGTTCCACCCGTAGAGCAAAAAACCTCCACAATTGCTTTTATACCGCAATTAACCAAGAGCCTCATAGGCTTTTTAAGGTGTGATAAACTTCGAATAGTTTCATACTATACAAAAACGGTTGGAACTTTCTTTTCGAAACTAAAAGACAGAGTGCCGAATTTGTTGAATTCTGGGGTTGTTTATAAGATTATGTGCAGCGGTTGTGATTCTAGTTACATAGGGAAGACAAAGCAATTACTGAAATTTCGAATTAACCAACATCAAAAAGATTGTAGAAATGATGGTCAAAAAACTGGATTGTCTTAACATCATAGTCTCCCTTGTCATCAATTTGATTTCAATAATCCGATTATACTTAACAATGAAAATAATCTGTCCAAAAGATATATATATATATATATATATATATCGAGTTTATTTTAGGGATGTCGACTAATAACACCAGGATTAGGTTACTCTTTATTCATCTGCCAAGCTTTCGGAAATGTTTATTTTCATCCTCAGGGCCACTAAAATTATACACAAACAATGAATACAATAAAATACAATACTAAAAAACATTATCTACATTAATACAAAGATATTCTCACCGAATTTGAGGTTATCCTCTATTTTATATTTCATCCAGTGTGATCCTCTTTATTTGGAAACAAATGACTAGCAACAACAACAATACAGGTTTTTTTCACTTTCCCTTTTTGAAATTAGGTACTATTTTTTTGTTTTTTGTTATTTTTTATTACAATTTGAAAAATCTCACGCAATTCTCTTTTACTCTCTACTTAACCTAGCTTTTTATAATCCACAGAACGCGATCTCTGACACATGAACGACAGAAAATCTCCCGCCACAGATCCCAACAGCACAATCACAGAACCATATTTTTGTTATTCGTCGATGGGGCCATCATAAAATTCTTTCTTATTTGGATATGTTAGCAGATATGTGTATACACTGCTAAGATTTTTTACATCAGCTTTCCTATTCATTGAGTTTTCTTCCTTTTTGATATTGATCATCTCAAGTATTAATCTTTTATTATATGATCTTTCTGTACATATCACTTCTGCATCTTCCAAATCTACACGGTGATCCTCCTCTATTGCATGTGATGCCAATGCACATCTTTTATTATTATTCCTAATGTCACTTTTGTGCATTGTCAGTCTATTTTTCAATATTTGGGATGTTTGTCCAATATAGGTTTTCTCACATTGAGTACATTTCACTCTATATACCACATTTGACCTTTTTGATGTTTGTATTTGATCTTTTAATTTCGTGAAGAGTGATCCAATTGTTTTAACATTGTATGTTGCAATCTTTATATTTTCATCTTTGAAACATTTTTTTATTTTTCCTGTCAGATCTCTAATATTTGGTAAACTGGCATATTTTGTTTGATCTACTTGGTGTTCCCGGTTGTCATCTACCTGTGTTAGTGTCATTCTTCGTGGTATCTCCTCGAGGTTGTCATTACCTGTCTGATATAACAGTTTGTTGATCATTTGTTTTGGATATCCGTTGTCTCGAAATAATTTATTCAATTTTTTTAAGTTCGCATCCACCAAATGTGGGTGGCAAATTTTAAGATTCGATTTTTCATTTGTTTTATATTGTTTACTTTTATTTGAATTGAATGTTCAGAGTTGTAATGTACTACCCTTCCAGATGCTGTGGTTTTTTGATACCAATCAAGTTTAATAACATTATTTACTCTACACACTCTGGTATCCAAAAATGGTACTGTTTTATTTTCATCCTCTCTCTACAGTGAACTGAATGTGCTGATCAAATTGGTTAAATATATTAATCACTTCATTCACCCTTTCTGGTGGAATTATAAGTAAGAGATCATCAACGAACTTTTTATAAAAATATTGGAAATGACAGTTTATTAACTGATTTATCTAGTAAATGGTCCATTACAAAGGTTGATAAAATGGGGCTTAATTTAGAACCCATTGCACAGCCAAATGTCTGTACATAATACTTTCCTGGAACATAAAACAATTGTTTTTCATAATAAATACAACAATCTCTAAGAAAAGTCCAATGGGTATATTACAATGTTGTTGTATCTGGTTCCATTTTTCTTCAATTACTTTAATCACCAAATCTTCGTGAATATTGCCAAACAGATTTACCACGTCTAACGATAACACTTCGTGTCCGCTTGGTATGTTTATACCATTAATACAATTTGCGAATTCAAATGTGTCCTTTACAAAATATCTATTTTCTCTATCATATGCATTCGTTAACACTTCTGCTATATATGCTGCCAGTTTTGATGTTGGTCCTTGTACGGTAGATATAATGGGTCTAAGTGGGTGTCCTATCTTGTGAACTTTGGGGTTTCCATAAATTTTTGGGCACACTGCATTGTAACACCTCATCGACTTCTCTTGTTGTCCACTAATTACTTCCATTTCACATAGTTTGGATATATAATTGTTACTTTTTCGTTGCAATGTACTCGTGGGATCTCTTGGTATCTCTTTAAAACTTTCTGTGTTTAGTATATCATTCATTTTTGTCACATAATCATCTCTATTCATGGCCACAGTGACCGAGCCTTTGTCACTATTTAAAATGATGATGTTGTCATTGGTTTTTAAAAATTGTTTTGCAGCTTTATATGGTCTATCTGTGTCATATGCTGTGTCAATATTTTTGTGAATGTAACCACCTATAATACATGCGATCTTTGACCTATAAACTTCTCTATTTTCTTCTGGTGTCTTCTGTATGATGTCTTCCACATCTGAGATTAAGTTGTCTATTGATAACTGATTCACTGGCACTGGTGTGCTGAACTTTGATCCAAGCGAGAGAAACTGCTGAACATCTTCAGGTATCTCCATGGATGAGATATTTTTGAACCATTTTTCTTGTGTTTTCCATTCGACTCTCTGCATTTGTGACAATCTATCTACTTTGTCTATGTTTGTTCTCTTAAGTTTGTGGAATTCTCTGTTGTACTGTATTTGTTGTCTCCTCCTGAATTCATTTATGATTTCTGTGTCAATTCTATTCTGCAATGATTTCATGATGTTAAAGTTTACTCTTTCCAAATTATTAATTCTCCAATTTACATGATTTATCTCCAATCTCATCATCGATTGTTTTATTCTTCTGTTGAATAGTTCCACTTTGTTGTTTAATTTCCTACCTCTTCCATACTCGAAAAGGTTCTGGACACTTTGGATGCTATGATTTATATGGCTTGGTGTAACGTTTTTTCTTTTACATTGTAGGAGAAATATTCTCCTATTTATGGCTGATGCCAATTTTATGTTGTTGGTACTCCATTTCTTGAGTTTTATTGTGTATTCATGTCCATAGGTATTGGTGACTTCTTCATAAAATCCCATTTTAACTAATATATTATGCACTCACAGTCGTACGAACAGTCGAATGCATATGATAGAGAAAATAGATATTTTGTAAAGGACACATTTGAATTCGCAAATTGTATTAATGGTATAAACATACCAAGCGGACACGAAGTGTTATCGTTAGACGTGGTAAATCTGTTTGGCAATATTCACGAAGATTTGGTGATTAAAGTAATTGAAGAAAAATGGAACCAGATACAACAACATTGTAATATACCCATTGGACTTTTCTTAGAGATTGTTGTATTTATTATGAAAAACAATTGTTTTATGTTCCAGGGAAAGTATTATGTACAGACATTTGGCTGTGCAATGGGTTCTAAATTAAGCCCCATTTTATCAACCTTTGTAATGGACCATTTACTAGATAAATCAGTTAATAAACTGTCATTTCCAATATTTTTATAAAAAGTTCGTTGATGATCTCTTACTTATAATTCCACCAGAAAGGGTGAATGAAGTGATTAATATATTTAACCAATTTGATCAGCACATTCAGTTCACTGTAGAGAGAGGATGAAAATAAAACAGTACCATTTTTGGATACCAGAGTGTGTAGAGTAAATAATGTTATTAAACTTGATTGGTATCAAAAACCACAGCATCTGGAAGGGTAGTACATTACAACTCTGAACATTCAATTCAAATAAAAGTAAACAATATAAAACAAATGAAAAATCGAATCTTAAAATTTGCCACCCACATTTGGTGGATGCGAACTTAAAAAAATTGAATAAATTATTTCGAGACAACGGATATCCAAAACAAATGATCAACAAACTGTTATATCAGACAGGTAATGACAACCTCGAGGAGATACCACGAAGAATGACACTAACACAGGTAGATGACAACCGGGAACACCAAGTAGATCAAACAAAATATGCCAGTTTACCAAATATTAGAGATCTGACAGGAAAAATAAAAAAATGTTTCAAAGATGAAAATATAAAGATTGCAACATACAATGTTAAAACAATTGGATCACTCTTCACGAAATTAAAAGATCAAATACAAACATCAAAAAGGTCAAATGTGGTATATAGAGTGAAATGTACTCAATGTGAGAAAACCTATATTGGACAAACATCCCAAATATTGAAAAATAGACTGACAATGCACAAAAGTGACATTAGGAATAATAATAAAAGATGTGCATTGGCATCACATGCAATAGAGGAGGATCACCGTGTAGATTTGGAAGATGCAGAAGTGATATGTACAGAAAGATCATATAATAAAAGATTAATACTTGAGATGATCAATATCAAAAAGGAAGAAAACTCAATGAATAGGAAAGCTGATGTAAAAAATCTTAGCAGTGTATACACATATCTGCTAACATATCCAAATAAGAAAGAATTTTATGATGGCCCCATCGACGAATAACAAAAATATGGTTCTGTGATTGTGCTGTTGGGATCTGTGGCGGGAGATTTTCTGTCGTTCATGTGTCAGAGATCGCGTTCTGTGGATTATAAAAAGCTAGGTTAAGTAGAGAGTAAAAGAGAATTGCGTGAGATTTTTCAAATTGTAATAAAAAATAACAAAAAAACAAAAAAATAGTACCTAATTTCAAAAAGGGAAAGTGAAAAAAACCTGTATTGTTGTTGTTGCTAGTCATTTGTTTCCAAATAAAGAGGATCACACTGGATGAAATATAAAATAGAGGATAACCTCAAATTCGGTGAGAATATCTTTGTATTAATGTAGATAATGTTTTTTAGTATTGTATTTTATTGTATTCATTGTTTGTGTATAATTTTAGTGGCCCTGAGGATGGAAATAAACATTTCCGAAAGCTTGGCAGATGAATAAAGAGTAACCTAATCCTGGTGTTATTAGTCGACATCCCTAAAATAAACTCGATATCAATTAAGTACGACTGTGAGTGCATAATATATATATATATATATATATATATTCTTTTGAACTTTCAACTTACAATATTTAGTTAGCAAACAATAAAGCATATAGAACAGGGGTTATAGACGGGGGTCATACAATTCGGCGTATGACAAAAATCTAGGGAAACAACCCCAGTAAAAAATATCCCTGGCTGTCCACCTAAATGTGAAAGTACAAAAATAAGCTGAATTATATTTTAGGGACTTCTTTCTTCAAGAGTGGTCTTCTATTGTTGGAGACAGAGACTTCTTCGAGTTGCCCACATCGAATCTGAAAATAAAAAGACAAAAGCAGAAAAAAAAAATGAATAACAAAAATACGTATCATATTCGTTTGAAATTCATAACTCATTCCATGAAAGAATCGGAAATATCATGAATAGCCCTAAAACCATCTTGAAATTTATATATGGGACAACTATTGATGAGACGAGGTATTGTTTCTTCTGCTTCTCCACATTCACAACTTGCGCTAGGAACTGAGTTCTATATAAATAGAATGCTATTGGTAAGACCATGACCTGTTCTCAAACGATTAAGAACTGTCCAAATATTTCTTGGAAGATCAAAACCAGGAACCTTTTCAGAAGGATCAGAAACGAGATACTTATTGAACATTTCGTAAGAGTTCCACTCAATCTTCCATAATTCTTTATCGCTTATGTTCATATTGAAGAACGTATTATGCCATAATGGTTTACTTGACTTTGATCTGGGAATTCTATTTTGTGGAATATATAGAATAATTGAGAATAAATAGGGAAAAGAATGATATTTGTTCCAAGAATTCAGAGCTGCAGTCTGTCTGCGAATGAGGGGAGGGACAATGTTAGATAAAACTGGTAACCAATGAACCGGTGTAAATCTTATGGTGCCAGTAATTATTCTAATGGATGTATTCAATTGTGCATCAATTTTTTGTGTATGTGCACTATTAAACCAAACAGAGCAACAATACTCAGCTGCAGAAAAGACAAAGGCTAGAGATTCTGTACGAAGAGTGGAAGCATCAGCACCTCAAGATGATCCAGCTAATTTCTGAAGAATATTATTCCTAGTTATCAGTTTTAGACTCAGATCATTCAAATGAGCCTTGTAATTGAGAGATGAATCTAATTTAACTCCTAAGTATTCTGGATAGAAATTATGTTCGATAGGAGAATCATTGAAAGTTACAGCTAATTTCCTATACTTTTCATGATTATTCAGATGGAAACGAGATACCTCTGTTTTGTTGGGATTTTGACATAATCGTCTCTCAATAAAATAATTCTTTAAAATTTCCAAATCAGATGACAGTATGTTCTCCAGAGTATAGAAATCCGAATGTTGGTAAGCAATAGCAATGTCGTTAGCATAAATACAAAAGGAAATAATTTTCATCAAGAAACAAATAAAACTGAAAATCTTCGAACAGATACCTCCAATTTGAATGATATCTATGTAAATTTAATCAATCGGGTAAGATGAGAGAATCATGAATGAATGTTGGGGAAATGAGGTATTTGACCTTCATTATATTTTAATGACAAAAAATAGGATAACGTAGAGAATCTTCTTGAATGCGCGATTAGTGTTACTAAGTTCCTTGAATATACACATTGCAAATATCAGAATCAACAATTCAATCTGTAGTATGTGTGCATTATTTAATATTCTTATTATTAGACTATAATAATTTTAATGTATTGATATTGGGTGAGTAATTACGATTTGTTCAGATGTCTGTTGTTGGATTCTACATGTCACCATATCGTTTTTGTTCTGAAGAAGAATTTTCATAATTTGCCAGTTCTTTCAACTGTTCAACTGTGTTTAATTTAAGAAAGCAAACTTGTATTTTCAATGTTTTGTTCGTTTGTATATGTTTCTTGTATGTGATTTCAATATTATTTACTGTTGTGTGTTTTTGACCTGTAATTTGTGTTTCATGTTTATTGTTTTTGTTAATCTAGTTCCAAAACATTGTGTGTATTATATTTCTTTGTAGCCTGAAGAAGACGATGAATATACGTCGAAACGTAGCTCCAGATCGAAGCATTTTTTATTGGTTCCTTCAACCGAAACTGTACTTTCAATATTCTAGGAGATGTTGAGGAAACCATATTTCAGATGCTCACTGCTGAACTATTCGACGGATTTGACCCAGTAACGTAATTAATCGAGATATTTGGACAATTTTACTATTCCGAAAAAAAACTCTGTAGAGTATACGGCATGTCAGCCGAACGGCATACTCAATTTTGATCACTAATTCTGGTAGTCGAACCCAATCGACTGAGCCATTTCAGCAAAAGGATAGCACGCAATTCTACTAAATCAAGAGCAGGAAAATGACTATAATAGTCGATCAACTTTCGACTGAAATGTCTTTTGTACCATCATTTTTTTTTGTCCAGTTCAACAAAAGAGAGCATATTTTAATTCTCATTATAATATTCAAATATTCAAAAACACCGAGGAAAACTTGATTGAATACCATGATATATATAGAATACTACACAAAATTTTATTTCTGCCGATTTTAGCTTAAGTCTTTTCTGATTTTCACATTCAATTGGAAATAATTCGAATGATTTTTTATTAAACATCAACTAGTGTGATAAAATGCAAGAAAATGTGTTCAAATGACTAATCTCAAAACTTAACATAGAGTAATTCTTTCGTTTCACCAGTTTGAACAATGAAAAATACAACGGCATTCTATAGTTTTCTTTAGGTTTGAGCTAGTAAGTGTTCAATAAAGAATTATTTAAATTATATTCAATTGAATGTGTTTATGTAAAGAGAATTAGTCTAAAAATGGAAACAATTGAAATGCCTGTCGTATTCCATTTATCTCAATGTGACTAATTGAGTTTTATATGGATTTTTGAATTGTTCGATGTTGCGATAAGAATAAAAATATTCAGGCTTCTGTTCATCAGAACACTCAGAAGTGTATTGACTATTATAGTCAGTTTCAAATTATTATTAATTGTGTCGTCCTTTCCAGAATGACTTGTTCCATTTTATTTTCCTGGGTCCTAAAATTCTCTATTTCGTTCCAATTGAACATGCTAGATCTTGCTCTAAATTATACTCATTACCTACAGCGTCCTCCCTCAATCATTGGTAATGTTGAAACAATCTGTTTCTTATTGATGAATTGTTTTTACCGATATCCATCTGCAAAATATCAATCTTACATATATCACTTGGATAGTTCATTGTTTTGCATCTAGAGGATCTACAAATTATCTTGAAACTTTTCAGTCTTCTTGTATTCTTCATACTAATATAATTATTATCTATTAGTTCATTTCTAGAGGTTATCATGTACAGAAGTATATCTACAATTCCATATTTAACAGGACCCTTCTGCGATATAAGCAGGCAACAGTAGGTATGTATTAATCTTACAGGAACACAACAAACCTAACCTGACTTTTTGATACACAAATGTGTCAAATTTCCGGCACCCTGGGTGACTCAATTCAAATCAACCTGGCGATTCTTTACATGTTCAAAATCCTGCTGACATAATTCATCGGATCTTTATAGTTCAGTGAGATCGAGTAGGTACCTTCCTATCGGTTCAGCATCGTGGGCTCCCTAATTATATGAATAAACATGATTTTTCTCCGTAGATTAGGTTAACTACTTTCGAGCTGACATCAATTAGTATATCGTTAATGCCCAAATCTGTCCCTTGATAGAACTCCTGTTGAACTCAAGCCGCAAATGAGAAAACACTAATAACTCCACTGATACGGTGTCTAATAACTATAACAGTCATCTCGCATGCCCTGCACATTCTGATATAACTAAAACGCTTGCGGGTTAACGGAAGATCTTATCGCAACCCCCTGGGTACGGGTAGTAATTGTCGAAAAAGAGATTTCACCACTATTACGTATCCACAAATGTGGAAATAATGCTTTGGGATCTGAGCCTCATGCGGAATAAACATGAATTCTGTTTTATTGGATATTGTGCCTCGTTTGTTAGGTTTGCACATATTTCCAAGAGGGGAAAAGATAGAATCGTAATAGAATCTTCCAACCCTTATACTTCGGTGGAATAACAATAATAACCAACGTCTGTTTAGAGATACATCAAAGTTTATTCTAAGAGTATATATATATCTGATCTTTTCGGTGCAGAAATGTTTTTTTTTTTTCTAACAATAATGACAAATCTGTTCCCTCGTTCATGGCACTGCCCAATCCATATTCACATTGCTGCTATGTCAAGGCTGCCTAAAGCATTGTACTTTATTGAGGGTATCTTTTTAAAATGATGATGAATCTGTAGTCCAGTTTAGTTTGAATGAAAAATACCTTCCACAGCATCCACTAATGAATCTGAATTGTTCAAAAACATTATTTTCCTCTAAAAAATGAGTCACTTACTCATGTTTCATCCGATGAGGTCCATATCCAGAAGTAAGATACTGAATACTAATTTTCTGGTAAAAAAAATTCAACACTATAAACATAGATTTTTGTTGTTCTACTATAATTTCTTTTTACTTCAAGATTATAAACCATCCCATTCTAGTGAGAAATTCCAAAAAAACCTCAGAATTATTGGATGTTATCATCATACATTTATAATTTTCTTCTTAAAATTTCCAAAACATGAAAACCATCATTTCTATGAAAACTTCCAAGGCAAGAGGTTGTCACAATGCTTTTTCTTTCACTCAAAGCCAGAAAAAATCATCTATGATTTTCCAAACACTGATATTTCGGAAGTTTTTTCTCCTTGAGAGATATGAAAATCTTTTTCGAAATCTTCAACAACAATGAATGATGTTTCTACGAATAATTATTTTAAAGTGATGGTAGTTTGCTTGATGAATATTTTCTGTACTAAATCCCAATAACAAATTACTTGGAAAGATTACAAGTATTCCCAGATTGAGGTGTGCAATTTTACTTGCTTGAAGAAACTGAGTTTGATCACCTAAATTTGATTCTGAAAAATCAACTAGGTGTTCTTTAATAAAAAATTTTTGTTAAATCATTAATATGAATCTATTCTGTTTAGACTATAATTACTGATTACTGAACATACCGTACATTTTTGGTTTTTATAATCAATGTATCTGTTTTATTCCCAATAAAATAGTGTTCTGTGGTTCCTTGTTGTTTTGATTCTGATGGAAACTGTCAACAGTTATTTGTAGCTTCCTTTAAAAAAAATGTGGAAAATGTTGAAAAGATAATTTCCATAGTTTGAAATTATTCAATTCAGTATGAAATGATTATGGTCAGAAAATACATTCTATTCTAATCTTTCTCGTTTATGAGCTTATAGCTTCCAGTTTCAATATTGATTGAATTTGAATTAACCATGCATCATAACAGACATTCAGAAATATTAAAAATAAATCAAATTCTATTATCTCCCAAGTTTGTGAACCAGGTTGAATCGGTGTATGAAATAAAGTTGTGAAAAAACTTCTTGAAAAGGTACAAAACAAATCTAGGAGACTGGGTTCGAAGTTTTCAAAACTCATATGAACTTAATTTGAAGCATTCCTATGTTAGAATAGATATACTTCGATGAACCCTGAAAGTCTGAAGCTATAAAGAACCAGCTTCATAAGGACAAGTCTTCAATAGTCCTGGCAGAAAATACATTAAACATTTCAACGGTCATCGTGAAAATATACCGAAGTACCTATGTGAGTGATGGAAAACTTTTTCTCTATTTATTATGGAATATTACTCTGGATTAAATATTAAACAAGGTGCTAGACATCATCAATAATGAATACAGCAAATGGCAATTTAGATTTTGTGGTGAATGTAAGACAGAAATTGTTCAGTGATTAATTTCATCTATAGTGTTTAGTGGTAGTGGTAGACTGGAGAGATTTCTCCAACCTTTTGTAGAAATATTTGGTGAAGACATAAAATATGGCAACATTGAACAAATCTGATTATTGAATTATTTCAGCACAGAGTTGGATTTGGGAAAATCAGAAAATTTGGACAAAATTATATCGATTTAATTCCTTTCAACTTCAAATATCTCAAGAATGATTTTATCTGCAAAAAAGACTAATGATTCCAGGAAGTACAATAAACGGACCTTCAGTTCAAGCTGTTTGTTATTTGTTTTTCATGCAATTTAACCAATCTGTAGAGTAGAAGTGAGAAACCCAGAAAAATGGAATAAATCTATTGATGCCAAAATATGCACGAGTGTTATCAAAAACCTTCTTCAAGAGATCATTTCAATTGATATGGTCGTTTGAATATTGTAAAATTTTAAGGGTGAAACGACTCGTTTTTCGGGAGAATCCTAAGTGAAACTTTTATTTTTCACCAAGCTTTCGAATTAAGGGTCTTACTGAATTTGAGGTTATATTAAGGAAATCTGTCTTGCTATAAACAGTTTTAGTCCTCATTGTGAGTTTTACCCATAGAATTCTATGCAATTTAAGGGTAATGATTAATAATCAAGTCAAACACATTTCCAACCTTCTGCGGTTCTTCGCCTAGATGCTACCATTATAACGTTAAGACAATGAACACATTAATGAATGTAACTTACATTCAAGGATAATTCGAAAAAATAGATAACAATTATTTGGAAAATTGGTTTGACGCAACAAAATATGAAATATGTCAGTATTGATCATGAAGAAAACATGATTATAAATAAAGGTAGAGAGAATCTAGGTGATATCTAAAGTGTAACGAAGTAGTTTTGTTTGCGTGGCAGAGACCCGTTGACCTTGATCGACTCCAGCGAGATCACGCCGAGCGGTGGGAACACCGACCGATCATTCCCACCTCCATCTGCAGTGCGCACGACGTGTGTTGGTGGAGGGGACCGAGAATGGTATTTATAGGCGAGTCGAGCACTGGAACGGCAGTTCCTCGTACGGCGCGGAACTCAAAATAAGAGGAAAGCCTCTACCGTTTAGTGGGGAGGGTCCAGCCAGTGTTGTGAGTGCTGGTAGTGAGTTCAGTGGTAGGCAGACATACCAAGGTAGGAAAGGGGTATAGAGAGGGACCGGAGGACCACCTGTGGAGGACGAGATTCCAGGAGGTGAGTGTGAGGTTCGATCGTTGAGACCGAACGACGGCTGCAGGAGGGCGTTCAGGGCATCACGTCCTTTACGAGTCCTTTAGCCGGTATTGCGGATTCGACATCTGGGTGCCGAGATGGGCAAAGCTCAATCGTCCCTAGGTGGTTGACCGTTTTACCTCGGCGGACTCCTGCTGTCCATCTCTCGGAGCTGACGTTGAAGTGCGAGATGGGCAAAGCTCAATCGTGCTGAGACCGAAGTTTTCCGTGACGTGGGCTGCTGCGCGGTGAGGGTCGTGTTGTGGCCACCCCCCCCCCCTGAAGACGTTTGTCGAACCGACCCCTTGGAGGCACGGGTTCGTCACGGGTGTCGGCTGGGTCCTTTAGCCGGTATTGCGGATCCGACATCTGGGTGCCGAGATGGGCAAAGCTCAATCGTCCCTAGGTGGTTGACCGTTTTACCTCGGCGGACTCCTGCTGTCCATCTCTCGGAGCTGACGTCGACGTGCGAGATGGGCAAAGCTCAATCGTGCTGAGACCGAAGTTTTCCGTGACGTGGGCTGTTGCGCGGCAGGCACTGGGTTGGCCCGATCTTTGAGGGTGCGGGATTCGTCACGGGTGTCGGCTGGGTCCTTTAGCCGGTATTGCGGATCCGACATCTGGGTGCCGAGATGGGCAAAGCTCAATCGTCCCTGGGTGGTGGACCGTTTTACCTCGGCGGACTCCTGCTGTCCATCTCCCGGGGCTGACGTTGATGTGCGGGATGGGCAAAGCTCAATCGTGCTGAGACCGAAGTTTTCCGTGGCGTGGGCTGCTGTGCGGCAGGCACTTGGTTCGACCTCGACCATGTCGTTGTCGCGGGTGAACGCGCGGTGGTTTGCGCATGCGCACACCATACCGCCGGTCACTCCGATTTGGGCTGGGCCTTGGCAGTTCTCTTCGAGGGGTTCTGTTGCGCGCGGACACTAGTTGCGCCGTGCGGAACCGTGCCCCAGGGACCCCCCTCCGCTTGGATGGTCCATGTTGGCCTGAGAGAGGCTTTGGTTTCCGCCCCCCCCCCTCTCGCTTTAACCCCGTGATATTATTTCTTTCACACGGCCTTAGTCACTTTCATGCATGAGCAATTTTCTGATGAGCGAATGCCTTATCTATTCTCTGCCTGATTCATTGGTATGCCTAACCCATTTTTATGCCTACGTCATTTTGCTTGCCTAATTCTTTCTGATGCCTAATACGTCGAGTAACTCGCCACTGTAATCGTTTTATGTGCACTCTAAGCCCTTCACGGAATGTTACTGGTGATTGACAAGTAGATTTGGGACTTGGGTTTTTACAGGTTAAGGACTGTGAAGATTTTGTGATATAGATTAAGGACTGTTGTACCTGATACGAACTGTTGATTAGTTTTAAGGGCTGTGAGACCTATTATTTTGGAATGTTTGTTTATTTGGTGTGAATAGAGAGTAATTTTTTAGTTAATCGCGTGTTTTATTGGTGACACCTCCACCTCCAACAGCTACCCACTTCATTCTCCACTGGAGTCTACCTAGGCTCGAGCTTCTGGACATTCCGGAGGAGCTCGATAGGTGAGGGTGACTCCCTCAGAAGCAAATAGTCTGGCGCCCGAGTTTACTGATAAAGGAACTGCACGTAAGGGCGTTACGTAGTAGGTATTCATACATCACAATTAAATTATTCATATCTGTTTTTTGTTAATGTCGTTATTATTTTCAATTATTCAGCTTTATTTATCCCAATGAATAATTCACTTTTATACTTCACTCGATATTTAGGGATTCATCAGTTGAAATCTATATTTCTGTTCAAAAGATCATACTCATTTATTCGTCATCAACGTTTCGGGCTGTGCCCTTTATCAAGTTGACTGAAATATAAAACATTATATGATAATCACACTTATCACGATCAAATTCATATTTCATGATCCATATATTTAAAATGAACTGAACAGAAATCCATTACCTTTTTTCTTTATGTTTCGAGTTGTCAAATTATGAATTTTGTTTTGTCATGTGTTGACGGTTGACTCAGTGTTCCGAAGTTATTTGTTCTTCTTCTTTATTTTCTTATGTGTTCTCATTATTTATTTTCAGAATTAGTGTTGAGTAAATTTTGTTTAGTCCTTGAATGTCTGTTCTGTCATTGATTGCTCTCTGGCTTTGTTTAATATAAATCATTTCTGAAAATTCTCTGGTCTTTCTATTTTGTTTTTATGTTTTCGAAGGTATAGTTATTCTCAATTTTATGTTTATATAAAGCTGTTTGGGTCTTTGAATATGTATGACCTTTGATTCTGTCGCTAAGTCTTTGTTTGGTCTGTCCTATGTATACTCCCTCGCAATCATTGCATGGAATTTCGTAGATGACGTGTGATTCTTGAGATATTGGTCTTCGCGATTTCAACTTTGAGAAGAGCTGTTTGACCTGCATATAAGGTTTGTGCGCTATATTTATATTATTATAAGGTTTAACGATATTTTCAATTTTTTTCGGATAATATGGGTATGTGGTATATACAAGGTTTTCCAATAAGAGGTGTTATTTTGAATAGCCCGCTTTTTCGGTAGATGTCGCTTTTGAAGCTGTCATTTTTTGACATTTCAAGTAGAAACTACGCCATTAATAAAAAAAGGTACGATACACGCTTCAACAACGCATTGAAATTATTTAAATTCACTATAAAAATGGTGAAAATTTGGCAGAGGCGGTTCGTAAAACTCGACAATTTTTGGGTCTCCCTGAAGCACCTTGTCGGACCGCAATACAGAAATTGGTGGAAAAATTCGAGCTGTTTGGACAAGTTAGTGATGTGAAGAATAAAACCCGTGCACGTCGCTCAAGAACAGCCGCGAATATTGTTGCTGTAGCCGAAAGTGTTGAAGAAAACCCAGGTTCGTCCATTCCTCGTCGTTCTTTTGAGTTAGGCATTCCACAAACGTCATTACACCGTATTTTGCGTAAAGATATGGGTCTTAAGGCTTATAAAGTTCAGTTAACATACGGACTTAAGCCGGCCGATCATCAACAACGTCGTGATTGGTTGCTGATTGGGTTGAAATGCATGAAAATGATGCGGAATTCCATCGAAAAATCATCTTCTGTGATGAGGCCCATTTCCACCTCGGTGGCTTCGTCAACAAAAAAAATTGGGGCTCAGAAAATCCAAGAGCTATTATTGAGAAGCCTCTCTATCCTCAACGTGTGACTGGTGTGGTTTATGGACCGGCGGAGTCATTGGACCTTACTTTTTCGAAAATGAGGCTGGAGCAACAATTACTGTGAATGAATTGCGCGGTCGAGAGATGAAGGACGATTTTTTATAGCCGGATTTGGATGGTGTTGATCTGGAAAACGTTTACTTTCAACAAGGCGTCGCTACATGCCACACAAGCAACGAAACCATCGATCTTTTATGGGAAAAGTTTCCGGACCGTGTTATCTCTCGAAGAGGTGATCACAATTGGCCACCGAGATCTTGTGATTTAACATCTTGCGATTTCTTTCTTTGGGGCCACGTGAAAGAGAAGGTCTACGCCAACTGCCCAGCGTCAACTCAAGACCTCAAAGATGGAATTCGTGAGGCTATCGAGGACATAGGACAGCCACTTTGCGATTTAGTTATGGAAAATTTCATGAAAAGGATATTCTCCTGTCAGCGTGGTCGTAGTGGTCATTTGCCTGATGTTATTTTCCATTAAAAACGGCATACCTTCCTCTTTATAATGAAATGAACATCCAATAATTTATATTGAAAATGGCATTTTTCTTTGAATATCAAAACAACATCTCTTATTGGAAAACCCTTTATGTAGTCGGTTTCTTTCTTTCATTTGGATTTGGTGTGTTGTAAAATTTATGTACGTTGCCTTTTAATTTTGTTTATTATTGAGGATGGATAGTTATTTTCGATTAATAATTTGCCTACTTGATTTAAAATGAAAGGTCTATAACTTGGTGAGGTAAGTTTAATTGCTCTATCTAAATAGTTTATTATAATGGCTTTTTTTTTTGTTTGAAATGGTGTGATGATCTGCTGTCGTTTCTGTGCAAGGTGATGTTTGTCCAATATAGACAGCATTGCAATCTCTACATTAAATTTTATAAATAAGGTCCGATTTGGATAGTTCTCTCAAGTTATCTTTCATTTCATTGAATAACTTGCCAACCATCAAAGGGTTATAATTTGTAATTTCTATATTAATGAAATCTTTGAAAATATCGATGAATTTTGGAATAAGGTCAAGAAAGAATGGTAAGCCAACATATTTTTTTGCTTATTATTTAATTGAATAAGTCTATTCTTGAAAGTGTAAATGAACCAAAAATATCTAAAATGATAATTATAGTCTTACACTTCTTGAAAGTATCACTGATACTTTTAGTTATTCTAGAAAACGCGGTTTTCTTCGATGAATGAGAGTAAATTCTTCATTCTTATCATAATATCAAAAAATTCAAAAAAAGCGTGAGAAAATCAATGGATTCCGAAGAATCATCGCTTTTGTGTAATATAATGTGCATTCAAAAGATTCAAGTCATCATATTTTGAAGTACTTAAGTGTCAAGTAGAACAAGAAGGTGGCTTAAATGAATTTTAAGTAGAAAGAGAGCTTCGAAGAATGAGTGATTACTTTTAATTTATGATGTAGATTAATTCATTTATTGATTGTATTGTTTGGTTTAGTATAACACGTTTCAGAGTCTGGGAAAAATCTGCAAAAAGCTTGCAATAGCTTCTGACCTCACGCCTATGCTTTCCTACATTCTCAAATCCAAAAAGTTTCTAACGAAAACGAAATCAACTATTTTAAGCTTTTCTCTGGATTCCTTGGTTTCCAACTGTGAAAAGCCTCTTGGTCCTCCAACATATGACACATTGTTATCCTTTCTTCAATCATCGAGTTATAATTACGCTTGTGGGAGAAAAATCATTTTATCATCAATAATAGTGCAAAGTCATCCCAACCCGGAAGAGAGATTCAATTCATTTGGACCTTGGATACATCAAACAAATGACTAATGGGATTGACCTTGCTGTTGGTACCAGATTCATTATGTTATGTATATCACAAAGCACCTGGTTATTCTTCATTTCATTTCAACCTACTGAAATCTATGACATTGAGTTCCCGCGAATAAATCGAAGTAAATTTGCAATAGTATATTTTTGAGTTCTTGATAGTGAAAATTGTAGTTCTGTCTGAAAGAGTACCTACTGCTTCTATTTGTACTTTAGGTGAGTTTTTCTGGATGGTTATCATAGCTTTGATCGTGCAATAAAGGAGTTTCGGTTTGCTACAAAAATATTTCTAATGTTAATGCGTCTGAATACCATTTTGGAAATAATAGTTTTTTTAGTCAGCATGATGGAAGTATTTCTTGTCATCAGAAGAATTCAATGGTTATCACAGTCTATATCTAGGAATTTAGACAAACGTAGAAATGATCATACCTTATATTACATTCAATGTAAGTCTAGATAGCTGTTTCACGAAAAAAACTATATAAATTTCATTTGTTACAAATTTTCTCATCAAAGGCAGGGGTCATTAGCATTCGTACTGTCGTTTACATTAGATCATAAATACAAAATGATAAGAAAACAATATTTATTTCAATCAGATGTTCGATTACTTTTTAACTTCTACAAGATCAAATCTGAATGTTGATTAGCGATAAAATCCAATATATTGTGACATTTCGTTGCCTTGGTCTCCAGGGCTTCTTCAACCGTATTGCTCATATTAAATGTTATTTTCTCGGTTTGATTAGCCTCACAGTCCATAAAAATTTATTGTGGTAGTGAGTAGGGGCTAATTCCCACAAGATATTTCCTCTTCAGAATCTTTTAGTGGTGACATGCTGGTCATGTCTTATCGGCTGGATTTTCCATCCAATACTGAGCGGTAATGAAGATTTTAAATGCCCCTACCGATAGCAACACGAACTCTTCTTTTCACTTCTGCGCCAATTCTGCTGTATGATTTTGAGATTCCCCCTTTTCAACAATGGTAAATTTTGGAAATTTTTCTTTTTATGGGTATCAATTTTCAAGATATTTTGCGAATCTATTTGTTTCTACCTCATTCAATCATCTCTCAAATTGATCGGATGTATATTCTAGCTGTTATTGAGGAATGTAAATTTCATTTCTTATAACTGCTGTATTATTCGACCGATTTGGTTGAATAATGAACTTGACCATGGTATGTGTGTCTATGTGCACTATTAAACCAAACAGAGCAACAATATTCAGCTACAGAAAACTCTAGGGCTAGAGATGCTGTATATATATATATTCTTTTGAACTTTTGGCTTACAATATTTCGTTAGCAAACAATAAAGCATACAGATCAGGGGTTAGTGACGGGGTGTCATACAATTCGGCGTATCACATAAAAGCCTAGGGAAAAAACCCCCGTAAAAAAAACCCTGGCTCCCCGCCTAAGTGTGAAAGTACAAAAATAAGCTGAAATATATTTGGGATTTCTTTCTTCAAGAGTGATCTTCTATTGATGGAAACAGAGACTTCTTCAAGGTGCCCACATCGAATCTGGAAATAAAAAGACAAAAGCAGAAAAAAGAACTGAATATCAAAAATACAAAATTTGAAAGAGATAAAGAAAACTTCCTCAAATTAGCCTTTTTGGATTAACTCGATATTGTGAATCAAGAATTTCTTAACATAACAAGCTAAACCATAAATTTTACTAATTAGATAATCAATTAATACATAACCTTTTATTGTTCCTCTTCAACGAAGATTTTTTTTTAGTATCCGTATGTGTCTCTTGAAGGAGAATAATCTCAGCACCATAATCCTTTGTTATTTTGTTATATGTATATATTTTGTTGTTATGTAGTCACTCTTGTCCTTAGAAATACCTTCTATATTCAAATCTATTGTAATACACAAAATTTGTCGCCAATCTGCAAGGAGGATTCTTCGAATCGGGTCTTGCGGTCCAAGTGATGATTTTTCAGATCTTCTTATGTTTGAAGTCTGCTACGGAACCCATTCAAAGGGAAATCATCATCCATAGTTGAGGAAGGTTGTGATATAACACTTATTTCATTGAAAAAATAGCAGAGGAAAAATTATCAACTGACATTCATTATGACTTATGTCATAATACAAGAGATGCTGTGCGATGAGTGGAAGCATCAGCATCCCAAGATGATCCAGCTAATTTCTGAAGAATAGTATTCCTAGTTTTCAGTTTCAGGCTCAAATCATTTAAATGAGCCTTGTAATTGAGAGATGAATCTAATTCAACTCCTAAGTATTTTATATATACATAGAAATTATGTTCGAAAGGAGAATCATTGAAAGTTACAGCTAATTTCCTATATTTTTCATGATTATTCAGATGGAAACAAGATACCTTTGTTTTGTTGGGATTTGGACCTAATCACCACTCAATAAAATAATTCTTTAAAATTTCCAAATCAGATGACAGTATGTTTTCCACAGTATGGAAATCCGAATGTTGGTAAGCAATTGCAATTTCGTCGGCATAAACAAATTTCTGAGATGATGTCGTGAATGAATCATTTAGACATATAGGAAAAGTAAAGGAGCTAAACCTGATCCTTGAGGAAGACTGTTTTTCAATGTTTTGAAATTAGTACTCTTATTGTCAATAAAAACACAATTAATCCATTCTGAGCAAATAGAGAGCATACGGCCGGACGTCCAGACACACTCTAATTTGAACACGGATTCTTCATCAGGATAATGAACTCAACCGACCATTTACGGCTCGATATCAGAAAATTGCAGATATTTGAGGAAAATGATAGTACGCAGTTCTACTAGTTCTCTAGACTAGAACAAGAACTACAATTTTCAATTTTTAATAATTTTACCGACAGTCGAAAAACTGCAAATGAAACGAATCTATTTGGAAATGTGTTCTGCAACGCATCGAGATCTTCTTAATATAATTTAATTCCTTTTAGATAACTTATTTCGACTGATTTAGGTAGAACACTACTAACTTAACAGTTTTGACATTCTTTGGTGAATTTTTTCCCTTCTGTAGAAATTTCCTAGCGTGTATAATCAATAAAATCAATCAGATATTATAGTTAAGCTCCTTCATTCACTTTTCGATGTCCTTGGATGATTATACAGTATTATGAGATATTGTGCAACACGATAACATTTTATAACATTGTGCAACATTTTGTTAGCACACGTTAGTTGAAGATTTTTACATATTACTATTACTTTCACTTTTTCTGAGTGGGGTAGTATTTCTAAAAGTTAATAACAATTAGTAACTTTGTATCATTACGATTCAAAATGCATGTTACGCAACATTCTGCAATGTTTGTATAACTGCTGCGTGTCCCTGCACACCAGTTATTTTATTATCATGAGAACGTAAACAGAATGAAGGTCAGTTGTTCGAAGGCCATTTTCCATTAATGTTTGGCATTTATCAAGGAAGGCAATACACGCACCGATTAGGACCACAATAAGAATTGGGTGATCTTCAAATTTACCTTATCATTGAATCAGTGAATGACAAGATTTGTAACTGATAAAGATCTGTCGCACTGTCTTGAGAGCACTTAAAAAGTAATTAGCAGGCAATTTTGAAAATCTATTTATACCCAAGGCCAAACCAAAAAATTCCTGTGATCATAGCTATCTATAGCTGAAAATATGTATAGATATTAAATTGTGGTCCTCAAAATTTTCTGGCGGTATTCACGACTTAGAATTTCAAATAGCAATTCTTGAAACATTGGAGAAAAATGAAATCAGTAATTAAAATCTCCATAAAATTTTATTCGAATATACAATAGAATCAAGACATATGCTGCTGCCTTGGTTCTCCTACTTTGGATTTAATAGATGTAAAACTCATGTTGGACCAACTTCGATCTATCGGTATCTCACACTTGAGTAACATTCTCAATTGAGTTGACGGAAGTTGTGAGACCAATTTTGAAGTACAACTCGATCTGATAGATATTCTGGGAGTTATAAAGGAAACCGAATTCAATATACTCATAACGGATTCTGCCAAATAACGAACTTGACCAAGATATCTGAACAGTTGACCTATTCTGAATATATCAAAACTTTAGTTCATATCTTTCGGAACATATAAGTGTATACGGCCGGTCGGTCGGATGGACAGACTCAAGTTTGAACCTAGATTCTTCATGAGGAAGTTATACCCAATCGATTGAGACCATTTTCGGTCGGTCTGATATCCGGAAATTACAGACATTTGGGCAAAACGACCGCACGTTGTTCTAGTAGAAAAAGCGCTCAAAATACTTCTTAGGGACAATTGATAAAGATAGAAACTCCACCTCAAAGCAGAACCATTGATTCATCCAGAACATAGAGAAATCAGTTAAAAAAAATCATTTTTAAACACGAAAAAGTAATAGATATCTTGCCGAACGAAAATGAAGCGATACCTCTACATCTAGACCTCAAACGTTTGATTGATCCATCAATTGTAACGATGTTCAGTTTTTCTGTCAGGATAGCCAGAAAACCAAATTTGTTTTCGGGATCAGGAACCCCTAGCGAAGTGGAATAATTGAATATCCAGCAGATCTCGGCATACGAATCGTGAATTTGGGAGCAATGAATAGATAAATGGAAATTGGAACCCTCTGATTTGCATGAAATACATCTCTGCATGTGTGATGTATGCTGAGAACACTATCGGTGTGTGTCGAGATGGATAAAAATTAGATTCAGAGTATTTTCTGAATGGATGTTACTATCGATTAGAAATGATCAAGTGGGTTTCGAATGTTTGTGGATTTAAATAAGGTCATGCATTCTTACAAGAAACTTTATTATGAAAACTCTCAGTTTGATGACGAGAAATTTGAAATCATGGAACTCGTCTAGAAAGATCATTTCGGCTATTCGACCATCTGATACTATTCTCCTTTCTTTAATCACTTCGATTGAACATTTCTTGGGTGAATCGATCTTCGATTCACTCAGTTGAGATGTATATCTTTGTAGTTCAAAGATATACGTCGACATCAAAACGGTGGTTTGAAATTTCACTTGATACAGCTGATTAACTCAAAGTGAAACACTATTTAAAAAGAGCAGTGGAGTAACGTCATTATCTGGTCAGTCTTCTGGTACTGAGCGTGATATAGATGTGTACAGTTTGTATTATTCTCTTGTTACATCTGTTTCACATTTTGTATTGTCATCCTTCTAGCGCAAAATGTGGTACTAACACTAACACACAAGATTTCATGTTTCACAAGAGCCTTCTCGGAGGACGCAATTCTATGTATATGATGAGACTACATGTGTAGGTACCATTCACAATGTAATATTCCTCATAGATGAAATGGTTAAATAAACTCATTCAATATATTTTTTCTACTTCAGTATCGTAATAAGTTCATTACAGTACTAAAAACAGCGCTGTAACTAGCCCATTACAGCATTTTTCTAGTTATATTTTTTTATTGTCAGCATTTGAATTCCTATCAAATTCAAATACCTACACGTCAAATGTCAATAAAAGATGATAATTCGAGACTATCGATGTCCAAGGGGTTCGATTAAGATGTCTAAAATACTGGTGTGTGCACTCCTCCGATTTTGTTTTACAGGTTTGGCGACATGGGGATTCTTTCATTTTCTCTCCGCCAGGTAGCGCCACTCAAATTTATTCGAATGTCAGTTTCTGATTAGAATAAATTATTTATTGCGTTATTCGGAATTTTTGTATAAAAATGTATGAAAAGTGATTATCCATTTTTTATAATGCGTTTTTGTATTTTATGTGGACAGTCTAGTGCTGCGGATGAGAATTCATGAACTTTCAGTGTGCCAAATGTGAGTAGAAATGATTTTTTTAATGACTCATGTGAAATTGTTCTATATCAAGTAACAACTAAATATTATGCGTGCGTTTCAAGAATCCTCAAAAGATATACGTATTTCAAACACTTATTTTCATAGACATATTTGATCAAATCAGTTCTTTTTTCTGCTTTTGTCTTTTTATTTCCAGATTCGATGTGGACAACTTGAAGAAGCCTCTGTGTCCATCAATAGAAGACCACTCTTGAAGAAAGAGGTCCCTCAATTATATTTCAGCTTATTTCTGTACTTTCACACTTTGGCGGGAGTCAGGTTTTTTTACTGAGGGTTTTTCCGTAGGCTTTTATGTCATACGCCGAATTGTATGGCACCCCGTCACTAACCCTTGCTCTATATGCTTTATTGTTTGCTAACCAAATATTGTGAGCCAAAAGTTCAAAAGAATATTATATATACATATATTGAAATTATTTACTTTATATGTTGAATTAAAACTTTTTGAGAATGAGAATACATATTTTTTCATCATTACAGAAAGAGAGCTCCAAAATCACCCATGCCATCCTGTAGTAACTATTTTGAACCGGACCTCCCATATAATTCCTTCCCAGTCCAATAGAAAACATTCCTACTGATATTACAAACCTTTTCCTGCTTATCCAAAATGATGAGATCAGAAGTGAATAGAACATACATAAATGAGCATCAACTAACCATAAATCAGGCTTGTAAAATCTTTATAGAATAATACTGAAAACATTTATGTTTGAGCAAGAGACCATGTATTAGTAAAAAAATCATACTTCAATGTATTAGAAAAAAAATGGATAAACCTTACTAATTGAAAGCATTACGTGTTCAGAACTCGCATCACAAGAATCTTTATTTGAAAGCCAGTTAATCGGTGAAATCTATGAAATATTTGTCTAGTTAATTTTTCAGAGGAATGAAATAAATTTCTTTCATTTTTGAGGTTAATTTGATTTAAAATTTCAACAAATGTAAAGCGTTTGTAATGTAAATTTATGAATGAATTGCCTTGTGGCTCCCTCATGTGAGTATAAAACTAAACAGTCGCGATGTCCCAAAAAGTAAAATGACGTTTCCATTCAAAATTTGACAAGTGCACACACCAGTATTTTAGACATCTTAGGTTCGATTCAAATACAAACTCGGTAATTTGTCAACTTTCGTCAGTCACGTCAACTGCCAAGATTCAATACAAAAGTCACTAGGATGTACAATTCGAATTTCTCATTGAATTTGACCATTTTTTCACAAAATTTTTCTGATGTAGAGAAAATATTGTCTAAAACACCTGGTAGAAGAGTTCCAATACTTATATCTACGAAGACCCGCTGCTTCGTAATCGTATTCAAGATTGTCATTCGGCAAATCGATCTAGAATATACTATTTTAACCCTGAAATTGACATATACGCTTCAAATGACCTGAGTGCCCGAATGTCTTAATGGTAGACAATGTATCTGTTCGATGCGATATAATCGATCAGAACTCTTTTGATATACATATTCCAACCCTGAAATTGGAATATATGCTTTATATGCCTGGACTGGCCGAATAAATTGTCTGAAAAGTTTTATCATGGTTAACAAAATCTGTTCGATGAATTACACAAAATGCAATTTTACATTAATATCCGCTATTGCTTTGAATACATGGCATCTTTTTATAGTTGCTTGGAGTATATGAGTGATATAGTTAATGAAGAAAATCTGCTGGAGAGCTACCTTGAGCATTAAAAACAATAAACAACAGGTGAGGATTGGAAGCCAAGTCAGGGCGGAAATTTATTTTGAATGGGGGGTACCTTAGAGGACAGCGATGATCTCCATTTTGTTCCTAATTCACTTCAATAATCTGTTCATACAAAAAACATTTGGAGAAATCATAGTTTTTGCTGACGACACTGAAATATACTGTAAGAGCGAAGACTAGTACCTACAATCTGAAGCAAAACATTGAGAATGACTTGTGGAAACTTAAGAAATGGTTTGATTGCAGATTGTTTTATAATTTCGATTAAACAGTATACTTACCGTTCGGCAGCCTCTCATCATCCTTGCGGAAATACATTTGGCAAGATTTGATAATTAAGCCTCAGAAAAAATTCTATACCAGAAGTTTCGTAAACTCGGCATACCATTGGTTCTATCGGGCATATCCGTTGTAGTTCTCCGTGAATCCTTTACTCAACGATTTTTATGAAACCTACTATCAAACTATGATACAAGTGGTTAGGCAGTAGTGTCAAAAACTAATCTGCATGCCCTTGAAGTCCTTCGAAGGAGATTTCTTAGAATACTACTCAAAAGACCTGCAAGATATTCGGGTGATGCGAAGTATGCTAAGACTCAAATATTGGACATCAGATAAATATTTCTGATTCGGATAGGATGCCAACTGTACAAGAGTAAATTTGACACTCCAAACCATTGTGTACCGCTTGGTTCTAAGTCCATTGGACAGAGGAAGCTGCCGTTATCTGTCTCCAAGATTCTTCAATCTTCTACCGAAAAAGATTATAGAGGACGCTTCTCTAAGAGGATTGAGAAATCGTTTAACATCATTTGTAAGGAAAAATGGAAGAACGTATATTTGTGATCTGGTCGATGGTTTAGAAGATGGAAAAGCGGATGACTACTGAACTTGTATTTTGCAGAATGTGTTTTTGACTATGTTATCCTGATCGCTTTATTGGATGGCTTTTCTGATAATATTGAAATGTGTGTATTCTCTTCTTCACACTTATTGGACACTTACTTGAAATGTTGACAAACTTGAAAAATTAAGTTTAAGGTATGAGCGGTAGATCATTGGATAAGAAATTATCTGTAGACAAATGATTTTGGAGAATTTTGGTACAGGCTGAAAATTGCATTTGTTTTAAAAAATTGGAATCAAATTTCAGCTTATTCTGATGAGAGGTCGTCAGTAGGAACTCATCGATAGAAAATTTGCCACCTGATTCTTTACTTCATTATTTATAATTTTCATTTGGCATTGGGAATGGTTTATTCGATTGCTAATTGACACTTAGTTTTCTTATCTCTGTTGGCATAATTAACTTTTGATGAACAAATTTTTACCAATGGTATATTTTTTTCTGAAAAGGATAATCGATTATAAAAACAGGTAGTTATAGCTGCACTAATTCACTGATGGAAGCGCCAACTAAATAGAAAAAATATATCTTTCAATCTCATCAGGAGATCAACGGTTATGTTTTTTTTGTATAAACTAAATTTCACTTCAAAATAATTTCAAAATGAAGTCAGTGTCTTTTGTTGATCAGATACTGCATGCATTTGTTAATGAAATTTCTGTATTCATTCGATCATGATGCTACTACCTTTGTTACAACTTTGATAAATGAAGCAAGTTTCACGATTTTTTCATTTCTAAAAATAGTATCAGTTTGGCGAAAAATTTGTTCATAATGAATTTTTATTCTAATAAACAATTACAATCACCGATAAAAAAAAATTCTACTCAATTATTTATACTATACATATAAATAGCGCCAACATATTTTTCTGAATGTTGGTTATAAACGATGTATCTTGTACAGGTTTTGTATTGGATTTGCTGGCAAATAAAATTGTCTGATTTCAATTGATCAAAAATGTACGCGCCCCAATATGTAAAACATATAATTTACGAATTGGATGAAACAATAGTTAGATTTCGAATTTTGAAGACGTGCCACAACTTCATCCACATCTTATTGGTGCATTTCGCTCTTGTAAAATCTAATATTTGCACGAAACGGTGAAATTCGCAGTTTTTCACTAGTATAGTGTGTCCCCGCATCGATCGACATGGACAACAAATTGTGTCAAAACCTCTGTTAAAACAGACAAATATAGTGACTTTGCTTGAAGTGACAAGAACCGCCATCGTCGAATGCAAGTCGTGGTATTTACATTCGAGGGATCCTTCACAAGGCCTGCCGCAAGTCAGCCTCATTCTCTCCGGTAATTGGTAACACATTTTATATTCAGTATCTATCTTTCTGTTATGAAATCTGTAATTGTAATCTGTGTACGCAACATCCAATAATCAAATACAGTCCTTACTAGCTCTACGTGAGTAAAAATAGTATAAAGGCAATATACAAACAAGTTTAATAAATAATTCATTACCAATGTCAATTCGAATCAATGTTTGTAATGATAATCAATTGTATAGAGTTTGCGGTTGGCTCGAGATCAAAGATTATAATATCTTTGTATAAATAAAACACTAAGCTTTTTGTTCCATGAATATAATCAGATTCCTGACACGTGTTTCGGTCTTGCGACCATTTCCAAAGGAGTTCATAAAGAAACTAAACATAATTAACGTTTCGTTCTCATTCAGTTACAACATCTATTTTTTCCCTATACTGGACGCTGTAATAAAAACGCAGAAAAAGGAAAAAAATAGATGTAACTGAATGAGAACGAAACGTTCATTTATGTTTAGTTTCTGTATGAAGTCCTTTGAAAATGGTCGCAAGACCGGAACACGTGTCAGGAATCTGATTATATTCACTTCTTTACTTAGAATAAGATGATAATAAGAATAGCCAAAAATGAATCGAATGAATAATTTCTTCCGTCAACGTTTATGTGATATTTACTGAAGTTGAAAAAATTATAATAATCATATCAATATGGCTCCCCGAAGGTTTTTCATTACAGGTCATTCAAAAGCTTCCATCAAATTATTTATATCCTTGATGATTAGGAAGAAATTTGTTAGTTCACAATTCTTGAAAAATGGACATGAAAGGTTTTTGTTGCAGGGCTCGATTCTTACAATTAAGCTACAGGTATAAAACCTCTATTGTTGGTGTCTATCTTTTTTTGATTTCAAGATATAGAGTTTTATGTTAATTTCGTCAATTTTTTCAATTACCCATAATTTTCGGATCACCCACTATAAATTCATATTTGATCGCCCAATTATCCTCTACTTCATACTGATTTTTTTCCGGTCCAGTCTGGAGAAAATTGATAAATTAGATTCAGTACGAAGAAACACCCTATATAAATTATCAAAATTCTTTGAATTTAATGGGATATTCGAAAAAACGGTAAAAAAAATAAGGGAAACAAGATATTTTTCTCATTGACACATGCTATTTTAATAGTCAATAAATACAGTCAAGTCTGAATATTCAGACAACACAGTGAACAATTTTTTGAAAACATCAATTTCATTTGGTATTGAACAATTTTACCAATTCATTGAATATTTGGTGTCACGAATTTGGAACATAGAGCAGGTTTGTAATTGGAGAAATCTGAATTATGTAATAATTTTCATTATTATATCTTCCTTGAAAACGATAATATCGAGATAAAAATTTATTTCATTGAATTGAAGACAAAAAATAAAATAAGTCGTTAAAAATATAACATCTATTCAAACAAAGTTAATGTCATAAAAGTGCCTGTGAAACAAGAAAACGAAGTTGTTTAACGGACGTTCATACACTTTTTGGACAGCTTTTCTATTTTCCATTACCATAACAAAATTTGTAGACGAACTGCATATAGGCATATTAATTATTGTCCAACAATTAGGGATATTTTAATTGAGAACTCACAGAGTATCAACAAAATAAGATAGTGTGTTTTTTTATTTAAGTAATATTATAATTATGACTTGAAATGAAGGAGACAGTTTCTATTTCCAATAACTTTAATTTCACCACGAGAGCTGTTTCGCCATAATATGGCATCTTCTGTTGTTACATTTCAACTGACTGATTTTTCTGAAATAGAAAAAGACTTATATATTAGAAAAACATTGGTATATGAGTGTTGTAAAATTCTTTCACAGCTGAACTACAAATTCACTGCTTTCGGGAGAGATTCAACAGAAGTCACGAATTCTAATCTGTTTGTTCATTCAACAGAATATTGCTGCTATGGTACCGGTACCTATTGATTTCAAAAGCTTCGAAGAGGGCAACTATTGAACTTTGGTTTTCATTAATTTGTAGTATTTTGTAATTATTGAAATACTGCATATGATCTGCATATGTGGACTTGAAGGACTGATAACTCTTCTAATGTTCTTAGATCCTTTTCTTGAATGCCCTTCTGGTTTTACTCACATAAAGTCTAAGGCCATCTATACATGATAGTTTATAGACACCGAATTTATTGTCCTTTTCTGTTTTATCGTTATTGTTTTTGATGAATGTACTTAGGTTACTAACGTTCTAAATAATGTAATTTTATTGAATTTATTTTTAAATTTTTCAGCATTATTTTTTAAAATTCAGTAACGTAAGACATTTAATCTCCCTCATCTACCTCTTTGAGTAGATATTGGATGAACTAGATTCAATGCCAATTTATTTTGATTGTCAGTTACTTTTTTCCTATCATTGATGGATCATTACCGTTATTCATGGTTGTCTCTTTTTTAATAGAGTAAATGAAATATCCAACAGGTGTAGACCAAATCCATCAAATAATTGTTGATATTATGTTTAACTTTTATCAAACTAACACTAAATATGTTGAAACATATATAATATATATATATATATATACATATATATATCAAATCTTTGTGGCTAATAAGCACAGAATTTCAAAGAACTAAATGATAGGAAATCCAGCATAGTTTTCTTGTTCTAGTAGAACAGCATACACAAATGTCTGAAAATTTCAAATATCGAGCAGTAAATGATCAAACTTACATCCGGCCGTATACCCTCCATTTTTCAAATGAGGTGAACTAGACTCTTCATATTTTGTTATTAGGTGAGCTGTCCAAATGTCTCGGTCGAGTTCGATATTGGGCCAACTCCGTTCAATGGCTCAGGAGTTTAAAGCATTTGAAATGTGGTTTCCTTTATATCTCCTAGAATATCCATCGGTTCAAGTTGTAACTCGGGAAACATTTCAATTAAGTTGAAATAAATAGGCACAAATCGTCAAGCTAGAGAATTTTTCAAAAACTTGCAAAAAAAATATCAATACGTCAAACCTCATGAGATACCTGACGTATTCAAACAAAAATTTGTGAATATATAGCCGTTATTGATATCCTACAAATTATCAAATTTCATGTCGTATCTTTTTTCTAAGAGAAGATATAATCGCTTTTCTATTCACTCAAGGACAAGCAATCTCAGAAGTAGGAGTTAACGTAAATTAATAACGTCAACTGTTGGCAAATTGAAACTTTGGCGTGGCGGTCAAAAACAAAACTACAGAAAATTTTTCATCTCTTGACACTTGTATTCTAGGAAAAAGTACCAAATTAGTTGTCTAAAGAAACGAATTTTTCGTTGAATCGGAAGAGAGAAATGTCAAAAAGCCCGTCTGATATTTCAAATCTCAATGCTTTCACAGATACGTATCCTTATGACATCTGCTTACTAAGAAATAATGTTTAGAAAACACTGACGCTTTGAAAATAATTACTCACAGTTTTTTTATTAGCGAGTTGATATGCCAATTTTAAATTGATATTTAGGAAAAGGGAAATTGAGTTTCGAATAAAATTTAAGGAAAACTGTGAGTAGTTATTTAATTTAAAATTAAGGTTTGTTCATTCATCGTGGTGGTTGTATCAGTATCAAACTATTCCACACAACGTGAAACGACTTTGAAACAGATCTCAAGACAGTGAATTTTTGAATTTTTGTTGAACTGTTTTCTCACAGTTTGAAGGTTTTCAGAAAATACTATGGCATTAAGATATTTGAAAAAACCTGTTTATCAGAGACTGAGTGTGCTGATTCAGTTATTCATACCGAATTGAAATATCCATCAAATAATTATTAAGGTTTTCAATGGTTTAATAACCTAAAATTATGATAGATTTATCTGCATTCAAATAACCTGTTCGTTTACTGTATTTCAAGTTTGTGATCCAAAAAGTAAAAACCGGATAAAAGGTTTAAAATTCAATTAAATCATAAAGCGGGAACATTTTATCTAATAGTGAATGACACTTATTTATTATTATTTTTTTTTTGAGAATTTAGTTACTGAGTAAATAACAGCATGCAGAAGTTTGAAGAATAATTTTCTTTAGAGTATTGGTTAATGTGAGGTATGAGGTTCGACAATTTGCTTAACAGCGCAGAAGACGATATATGCTACAGAATTGGGAGAAATTACTTGCTAAGTTCAAAATTGTTATATATAATGTGTTTTCATGCAGATATTGTTTACCGAAATCACAAAAATATATCTGAATAAAATTTGGTTCTTTAGAGTATTGGTTAATGTGAGAAAGATATACTGAATCCATTAGTTCTTTCTCTATTGTTCATTGACTACTTGTATTAAGTATTAAAATGGCATGCGCAAGTACGAGAAATTACTTGCTAAGTTCAAAAATTGTTATATATAATGTGTTTTCTTTTGCGTGGAATCTAATAACTGAAAAAGAAGTCAGTTACAATATCCATATGAAATAGATATTGAAGAGAAAAATTGTACCGGAAATCACAAAAATATATCTGAAATATTTAATGGATAAATCTTATCATGAGATGGTTCATCGAAGAAATTGCATTATTTCTATATAACGAACATTTCAAATAAATATATGAAAATGACAAAATTGAAAATATTCCACGAGCATTTGAGTGAAATTATTATTCCATGGAAATTTGAATGAAAGATATACTGAATCCATTAGTGAATTTGCTTTCTCTATTGTTCATTGTCTATTTTCTTAAAAATTTTGGAAGTTGAATGGGGTGTGACAGTTAGAGTTGCATATTTTTACCTAAGTATTGAAATGTGCATAGAGCAATCAATCCAAAATATTATTATATAAACATCTCGAATTGATTTGACTCCACCTTCACTTCAGTCGAAAAAATTTCTATAAATCACTTTCAATACGATATCGAAGATGTACTGGAAATTTTTTTTGATAACGGCAAAATATCAATCACAAAAATTATGTGTTATCAAATATTGACATTGTACAATTAGCACCTTGAAAACCCAATTATTACGAAATTATCGGAGTTTCTCAATGATACAATCTTCGTGTATCTTATCAGGTCTACAAATGCAGCTCAGCTCAATCAGATCTCTCATTATTTCAGTTAAAGACCACCCTGTAACACTTGAATTCCTTCAGATTCAACATGGTGCTATCAATGCAAAGATGGAAAGGCAAAGTTGCGGTATTAACTGGTGCCAGCGCAGGAATTGGAGCAAAAATTGCGGAGATGCTAGTCAAAAATGGAATGATCGTAAGTAATTTTTGGAAATGTGTTTGAATTTATTTCTGAAATCACAATTTCTAAGAAGATTCTCAAGAAATAGAGGAAGGATGAATCAGAGAGTGATTTGAGAATATTACCTACAGAAGTTTAACTGGATAAAAAAAATTGTTGAGCTTATGTTTGATGATTTTACTTTAGAGTTTTTTAGATTTATTCTCTGACAAAAAACTATCCGGATATTTGAAAAAAAACTCAAATATCAAACTTCTTCAATAATTATTGAACCTCTTTCAAAATATGCTCTATTTGGAGTGATACACATGTGCCAAGGTTTTTTCCAATCATAGAAAAATTTCTCAAAGGCGCTTTCGGGAATGACCTTCATCTCCTTTTGCCAATTTTCTTTTAGGACGTCTATGTACTTCAATCTGGTTTCCCAAAACGGTAATTTCAGACTGGAGAAAAGAAAAAAGTCGCACAGAGCTATATCAAGCGAATAATATGGCTGATCGATTATATTCATCAAGTTTTTGGTCCTAAAATCGTTAATAATCGAGCCTCGAACATATTGTGCTCCGAAAGGCGACGTGCTGAATGCCTAATTGGTCCTCCAAAATCAAACGAATGAGTTCACGAGAGATGTTGAGATCACTCTCTAATGCTGGCATTTTCAACGTTATTCTTGATTGAAGTGGTAGAAGGTCGTCCTGAACGAGGCACAGATGATCACAGTGACTCCATAAGCCTTTTCCAGCATTCATAACAAAATAGCACCCGAAATTTCATTCAAAACGCAAAATGTGAAACAAACTCTTTGCTGATTTTTTTTCCATAGTAACATTCGCAGACTATCACTGAGATTGACTGGTTTCAACAGCTGTCGTAAGCAAACAAGTTGTCACACCGTGCTCATGTTTGTCAGAGTAATTACGGACTGTCCTACCGACATGCAGAAACTTATTTAAATATTAAAAAATATCCAACGCTGGTATATTGAATGTTAATTTATGGATACGTTTTTGTCAAGAGTGTATTTCACAGATTTGACTAATTAATCTTGAATTGATATACTTCAACGCTAACTCATTGAATCGTGATGAAATCATCAGTGAGCTTTGATGTTATTGAATTCCTTCGTTCATTTTGACACTCTTCTCAAATTTTCCGATTTTCTGACTGCCCATACTTTTTCAGGAAAAATTTCTGAATGGAACGATGCTGAGTTATTCTTAGAAGCAGCGGTAATATTCTGAATCAAAACACTTTTCATGTATTTTGTCGTTCATTTGAGATCCAAAATGAAATTATCCTAACACATTATCAAAGTTTCAGACACACTGGGTCTTTGAGCAAGGCTCACAATAATTGAAATACATCCAAAGATAAATAAATCATGAAAATGATTTCTCACTCTCCTAGTACATATTTTGTTTTGACAACAAATTGTGAAATCTATTTCTAATTCTAAGTAAGTAGTGCGGAATTTCATGTAATTCATGGTCCGAAATAGGGATTTCAATAATTTCCGAATGTAAACTTTATTTCGAGGAAGGAATTCGTTGAATTCTGAGTTCGAATTTGTATTCTTATTAAATTTCTAGTTATAATTTAAAATATTGTTGAATTACGAGTTTTTAATATGAGATTTATTGAATATGTAGCTCACAGTAAGTTTCATTGAAGTTGGGAAGTTGAACTAATAATCTTGTTGAATTTCGAATTCAAAATAAAAATTATGTTGAATTCCAAGGTTAAAGTGGGCATCGTTAAAATCCATTGTTGAAGTCGAAATTTCATGAAATTCCGAAAACGGTTGGGTGTGGGACTCATACTCGAAATTTCATTGAACTCCTAGTTCGAAGGAGCAAATTCCTCAAGTTCCTAGCTCCCATTTTTATTAATTTCAAGTTGGAAGTGAATATTATGTTTAATTTCGTGAAGGAAGTTAATATACACGGATAAAATGTATTATGTGGTACATTTACTACCACGTTATTTTGATATAATCTGTTTCTTTTAATATGAATTATGTCAATTCTTTTTCTGCTTTTAAGGGAAAAGTTAACTGAAACTGTATGCTGACAGAAGCATGGGAGCCACAAGATTGTGTCATTGAAGACTATATATAGTATTCTGAATTATATCGATATCTCGTTTTGTAAATGTATCAATTATTTATTGCAGGTAATTGGTTTGGCTCGAAGAGTCGAGTTAGTAGAAGCGCTATCTAAGAAACTTCAGGGCCAACCTGGTAAATTGCATGGTATGAAAGTCGATATGACAGACCAAGATGCTATAGTTAAAGCCTTCAAAGAAATCGAGAAGAAATTCGATCCAGTCCATGTGCTCGTCAATAATGCTGGCATATTTCCTCAGGGTAGCCTATTGACTGGAACAACTGAAATTTGGAAAAAAGTGTTGGACACTAACGTCTTGGCACTTTGTACATCTACCAGAGAAGCAATCAGTATTATGAAAAAGAACGGAGTTGTTGGACATGTTGTTAATATAAACAGTGTTGCCGGACATAAAAATATCAACATACCTGGAATGAACATTTATTGTGGAAGCAAATTTGCAGTTACTGCTATTTCTGAGACTTTACGGCAGGAACTTATAGCTGAAGGAAGCAAAATCAAAATTACGGTATGTGATCTGTCAAAATTTACTGATATAGAAAGAAGTTCAAATCGGGAATAACGTAGGATACCTAGCTAGGTAACGTTTATAAAATGCATCAACTCTGTTGATCATCTAGTACTTAGAATGTTAAATCCTTATTGTCTAACATTTGAAACGAATTGAAGCAAGTGAGCGTCAAGCGTTAATCAGTTAGTACTATTTTATCGAATATAATTTCGTTCGGGTTTAAATTCACTTATCATATTATTAGATTTGATTTCAGAAATTTGAAAGTTAAAAACGAAAACAAATATCAAAGTCAGAATGAATTCCACACAAACACAGTTATTTCAGAGAATAAAAATAAAAGCAATTCAATAAGAGATTTTCTCTATTTCAGTGTCGTAATGAGTTCATTACAGTGCTGTAATGAACACATGACAGCATTGATTTTAGTTATATTTTTCGTTTTGTGGTTGACAACACTGACATACTATCCTTTCGAATGTCAACACGCGTCCACTGCATGTCAATTGTTAATATTAAAACATATAGAAATGTGAACGCACTATTCAAATTCTATAATCTGTCAATTTTCGTATCAGTCACGCCAACTTATAAAAAAAAATAAAATACAAAAGGCACTCGGTGGTATAATCTGAATTTTTCATTGAAGTCCAATAAATTTCTTACAATTCTTGACTGAAATAGAGAAAATATCGTCTAATACTCGTTGCAGGAGGCAATTCCAACAATCATGCGTTAAAAAACACGCTCCTTCGTCGCTCCTTTTTGAATTTCGCATTCGTGTTGGAATAGGTGCCCCTTCGGCAACTTGTTTTAGAATATACTATTGCGGGTCCGATTTCTAAGTTATTCAATCTTCATTTGGTTCTGAGCGAACATGGAAGAAGTTGTATCAAAACCAGATTTGGGCGAACATTAGCGAAAGAAGTTATATTAAAACGAAATATATAAAAATGCGTTTTCAGAGGATGAAGAATAAAGTCACTTTCTGAATACAGTACCAACTGGTTTCGACTTAATTCTGAATACGTCTTCAGGGTTTTGAAAGGGACAGGTTGATGAATGTTGATGAATTTGAATGTATCAATAAACGTATACTCCGAATCAAGTATCACCAAATTTACAGACCTCCTTTCTCTAAAAATACATCCATATATAACATAGATATAAGTTATTTGTTCCCCGAAATGTAGGATGAATTCTAGTAATCAAGAATCAAAACTAAATATATTTAATTTATATATATTCATTTCAATGAGTACCATTAATCTTTCGTTGTAATACCGGAATATAACTCTCATTTGTAAGTTTATTTCATAACGAGTTCCTTCATTCTCTCGGAATACCACCTTTACATGATAAATTTTAGAATATATTGAATGTCTATAGTCATTCCCAAGATGTAATTAATTTTTTTTCAGAGCCTGAGTCCAGGAGCCGTTCGTACAGAAGCAGTAACTAATTTTGGTTTACAAAACTTAGATAAGGTTCCTTTTGTTGAAGCTGAAGATATAGCAGATGCAGCTGAATATGTTTTATCTACACCACCCCATGTTTTGGTAAATAATTAATCAACTGCCTAGATCATTTACAAATAAATTTGTTTTTCAGATTCATGAACTGATAGTGAAACCCGTTGGGGAAACTGTTTGATTATATTACAGTTAACTAAGATCTATTCCATTAACTAAATCAAAGTGCAAGTCCATGAGGTTTTTCATGAACACTGAAGCTTTTCAACAATGTTCATCCACCTATCTCAAATAGTTCCATAAAAGTAATACTATAATGTATTTCAATAAAATTAAATGATCTTCGAATTCTTAGATTGAATAAATATGTTGTCAGTGCAAAAATTTTTGTTAATTATTTTATTTGATGTATAATACTTTATTTTAGCAGAACTCGAACATACCTCTAAAAGTTGATGAAAAACTCACTTCGCACTCTGTATAACAAGAATTATTTATGTTTCGAGATAATCAGGGCTATTCACTAACTCAAGTTGCTTTCGCCGTGGCTATCCAAAGCAACTCGTAGAACAACTTTCGATAGCCACTGCTACCCTTTTTTGGTATTCTCTAACTAACCGTTAACAACTGTTGTTATCATAACAACTTTTTGTGAACAGAGTCATGGCAACACCGCAAAATAGTTCAAATGTCCGTTTTCTCGATTCAACCATAGACAAATGATATGGATTTGTCTGTGGAATAAGCACATACATAACCTTCAAAATCACGAAAAATGACCGTTAAAGAAAGTTGGGAAAAGATTTCAATTATTTTCGAGGAATCTGTACTGTTACTATGGAAGAAGGATGAGGTTATATAAAAGACAATTTTCGGTATTTTTAATTTAACATCTCTTATTTTAGACATAACAGGTTTAAAAAGGCAAGCAATGAAGATATCAATTTATGATGAATTTCCTGTGCGAACATAAAGTGATGATGAAAGTAAAACTATCGCCAGCTGAATCAGTAAAAGTTGGAGAACTGTGAATGCAACTCACAAAAGAGTTTAATAATATAAAGACAGCGTTAAGCCTTTGCAGCAGTGGCGCATTTACCCTACAATACTCTATACTAATACCTTCGTAATTCCAAATTCATTAAAAAGTTCATTTGCACTAAAAATGTCATTCTTATTCGATTAAAACTTCTAATTGTTCACATGAATGAAAAAAAACAATAAACAAACATTAGCCGACAAGAGTGGTTATCGATATCTACACCTATAAAGCAGTTGCCAGTAAACTACTAGGGATAGTCACTAGTCGTTATGCATAGTAACTTTCATAACCACTATCTTGAATAGTGAATACCGATTTCGCGCTTAGCAACTGACCTTGAAGATGACCACAATTTTCGGTGGCTATTCATAGCAACTTGAGTTAGTGAATAGCCCTGAATATTAGCTTTGTAGATCATAACGAATAACATCTATTATAATCTCAATTTTCAGCTTTCTAATAGTCTTACATAGACTTCTAATGATACTTCAATTTGTAATAATTTATTATGAGTAGTATTTCGAAAGACATACAGAAGTGAAGAAGAGCACTAAAATGAAATCAGGAGCTCTTGCGGAACTATTGTAAATTTTTTTCCGTACTTAGGATCAGTGTATTACTAATATAACCGCCACAATTAATGAAAAAATCCCATCTTAAATTCTTAAATTAAAATTAACCACTCACAGTTTCCCTTCAGTTTTGTTCAGAACTCAAATACCATTTTCTCTTAAAAACCAACCAAAACTAGGTACATCTACTCCATCAAAAACTTTAATACCTTCTGGTAAGGAGAAGCTACGGATATGAAATCTGAGAACATGTGAGATATCAATGATATTCATATACATGGAAATTTTTGTTTGAATCCGACAGATATCTTATGAGCTATGATACTAAAAAAATTTTGCATGCTTTTTTTGTTTACCTCATTCAAACATCTTTTAAATAATGACTCAATCCGATGGATTTTATTTGTTATTTTTTATAAATTTGGACAATCCACCTATTCTGAAAATAGAAAAACTCTTCTCATCTTTTTACAGATACAGGGTATCTGGCCGGCCGGCCGGCTGAACTGAAGAACATACACATTTCGAACACAGAATCTTTATCAGGAAAATGAACCCAACAGCTTGAAACTATTTTCGTCTCGATATTCGAAAACTATAGGTTTTGGAAAAACAATAACATGGTGTTGAACTAGAACAAGCGCGGAACACTATTTACCTTTTTTTTATGTGTGAGCTTTTATTTTCAAAATAGCAGGTCATCAGTAAAATGAAGTATTTGCCTGAGATTCATCGCAGTTCGAGTATATTCATTATAATATTCAATACTAGTGGAAAAGCCCGTGTCGCCACGGGCGCAATTAAGAAAACGCGCGGTCGTTATTAGCAAATGCCCCCCTATAAGCAGCCGTTCATGTCATTTTGTATCTAGCTTTCATCAATTGAATCAACCGTGAATTCAAGATTTCATCTAGTCGAATCATTGTCACTGGATTACATCCTTGGTTAGCTGGGTGTTGGAATCTATGTTGCAGAGCTTCATTAGTATCAAATGTGTAAAGTTGACAGAATCTGGACGTGTTTCCAGGTGGCGGAATAAAGGAACCAATTCTGTTGTATGATGTTCCAGGCAGCCAAAATGAATAAGGGCCAGTTGATGCAAATTCTCTTGAGCTAACTCCTTGGGAAGTAAACGCAAAGGCACTGTTATACTGGCGTATATTGTTTTGGAAATTCTTCGATTCTTCATCTGTTCCTGTGTAAAGTTCTCTGAGAAAAGCTGGTACTTCTTTCAATTGCATCTTCTCGCTCATTACAACTTTGCCTTTCTGGCAACACTGGCTGAATCCATCTCTCCCTTTTTCACCCCTAAAATGCAGAGCATTGCAAAATTGACACGATTCGCTCATTTCGCCGACAGAGAACGCGGTAATTTTGTCTTCAACCGGAGCCCTTCTCGCTACGAATACTGATCGCATTGCGTAATTATTTTTATGAACGCGGCGTCGGTTTCTTTCAGTTCGGGTTGTCCGGGTAGCCTTTCGAGAACCCACTGGTCTGCCTCGTCGTCGTGTCTCCATTGTAAATTAAAATTTTAGAATTTTACACTGGACCTAACTCAAAATTGAAAAATCAGACGTGACCCGTTTTCAATTTTTACCCAAAAATGGAGAATAACCATCCAAATTTGGGTTTTCAATATCTTTTTCAATTATAATTTTCTAAATCAACTTACTGGGTAGGTTTGGAAATTAAAATAAGCTTAAAATCAAACTTGAAATCAAGCTAGTCAAAACACGTGTTTCCTCTTTGAAAGTCAAAGCTGAAATTGCAGAAGCATGGGCGGAAGTTAATTTTGATTTGTTGAGCGGTGGCGCCATCTACAGCGAAAACATGCCAAACACCCTTAATGTTTAAGTTTTTTGTATTTTTTAGAGAAATTATAGATGTTTATTATAATTATTAAACCTTACTAAGTTTGACAATTACTTTTAAAATGAAACTTTTTTAAAATCGCAGTTTCCATCTTATATTTTCAAGCAAGTTATATAAAATATAAATTGTACAAAATTATTCAAATGCTCACTTTCTGAACAGCTCAGGTAGTACTCTCGAACCTTTTTTAACTCGCCCTAACAGTTCAACTTTCACTAAAGGTAATTTTATTCAAATAACAAAATCTGAAATGTTTAACTATTGCAAATTCACAAATTATTTTATTCACAAAAATTCACTTCACCCTTTTAAATTGAAAGCCTACGTAAAACAACTGAAATAAAGTGTTTTTCCTCTTCTTGCAATGTTACCATATGATTTATAAGTCACATGTTATGATTTAAATACAAATAAAGTTAATGAAATTTACACCTCTTAGTTATCATGTTGTATCTGAGCCGAAAAAACATAAATAATATCATCATCTGTATGCTTGATTGTGCAGACCATAGTTACTAAACTATTGTCAACAATTTTTTTTTTTAATGTATCTCGACTTTTCTTGGCATCTTTGTTTATTTCAGCAATATAATTTGACCAAAAAAATCGATTTGTAAGATTGTTTAATGGGTCTGAATAAACAAATCGAGTTCCACTGAAAAGATTCGAATCGATTTTTAAAGTCTTCGAATACCCTGGTTTAATTAAAATTCACTTCACCCTTTTAAATTGAAAGCCTACATAAAACAACTGAAATGATGTGTTTTTCCTCTTCTAGCAATGTTACCATATGATTTATAAGTCACATGTTATAATTTAAATAGAAATAAAGTTGATTCAATTTACAAATGTTTTTGATGAGTTATATGACGGTAATGGTGACTTGGAGTGCAGGAAGAAGAAATTACAGCCCATATCAGTTAAACTTTGTTGAGCGGTGGCGCCATCTACAGCGAAAACATGCCAAACACCCTTAATCTTTAAGTTTTTTGTGTTTTTTAGAGAAATTACAGATGTTTGGCACTTGTTATTATTTTTCTACATCAGTTTAGATGCCTACCGTTAATTTAAAAAAAATTTGATGCAAATCGGTTGATTAGTTTAGGCGCTTACTATGCATCATATTATTGTAATAGATTTGATTTCGCTCGAGATCAGACCAAGGCATTTCGCCAATTAAAAGTCAGACTCGTCTTCCCAATCACCAGACTTCGGCATTTTCAAGATATTCAAAAATAGATCCTACCGAGTAACTATTCAAACTTCGAAACATCATATCGTCGGGAATATTAGTATGGCAAAAACAAGAATGGTATCAATCTATTCGTATGATAAGAATACATCATAAAATTTTTTTTGGAAAGTGTATTTCAAAGAAAACATCTCGTTACTCCGTGATTATCTGGTTAATTCAGCCGAATAACAAATTCATTCAAGAGATTTATTCTTAATTTGATTCTCCCTCAGAGGCGTAGCTTGTTTGTATACTGAATGAAACAAATGAAAAATCTGGTGAGTTTTGAGCGAATTTAATATCTCGCTCAAATCCCATATCTCTCACACTCTGTGAAAAATGCACTCATAAATAATGAAAAAAAAATTCAAATTTACGTAATCATTTATTTAATTAAGTAAAATGAAACTCATAAAGCTTTTTTTGAGAATAAACGATAACTTGAGTTAATCAACAGAGTAAAGAAGATGCCATTTAGGTCACACCAAATTTCAATATCAAAATCAATATTCAATTTCGTAATAATTAAACTAACGTCACTATCTCTAACGAAGCATTCAATTAGAGACATCTGAAAAACTCATCTGATATGTAATCAGATCATCATCATCATCAGAGTCATCTCAACAATTTGATTCTTCCTCTCTTACACTTGCCATCATGAAATCACTCAAATACAACAATCAAAAGAAACGGAAAAACACCCTTCATCCCTTCATATTATTTTACGAGAATGAAATCTGAGCTCGTAGTTATAATACCAGTAGTAATGCACCAAAATGTTATCTCCAGCAATTCTCATATACCACACATTATTAAAAAGGTGGACCCCAATTGTTTTAAAATTGGCTCAGTTCAAGGTTCTCACCTCTTTAGCATTTGGAGCCTGGAATATCATCATTAAACTTTCCTCAATCAATACGACATAAGAATAATAATTATGATGGATTAAAATATCTCAAACTGACAATTTTAGTCTTACACTTCTGATAAAGTATCACCGATACCTGATTATTCTAGAAAACTTCGTTTTCTTTGATGAATAAAAGTGAATTTTTCATTCTCATCATAACATCAAACAACTGAAAAAAAACTACAGGAATATTACTCATAAAATGAAAAAGAATACGACACATGTGTTTCGAGATTTGTGTATAATATTTTTCTCTTATCAGGCATTCATATTCGATTAACATTAATTTAAACAATTCTTGGTTATAACTTACTCTATGAGATGCTGCAGACGGAACAAAAATGAACATGCTACTTTGGAATCAGCTCGTATTCTAAAAGCTAACCTCAAATATAATCATAGAGTAATATCTAGCTTTATAATAATAATATATATTTAAGCCATCAAAATATAGATAAATACATGGCAAGTCAGAATAAAATCAGTTTCATAACATAATTTAAAACATACATGAAAGTGTACAACAGATAGAAAAATTCAAACGTTTTCAAAACTTGAAACAAAGAAATTCGTCAACAGTGTAAAATGTATTTTCAAGAAGAACCTTTCGAATTTTACGCAGAAATAGTCTTTCAGTGTCATCCTTGATAGCATCGGGAAGCTTGTTATATAGTTTAATACACAAGTGATTTATGCCCATTTGGGTCTTCTTTAATCTATGATGTTCTATTGTGAAATGATTTCTTCTTATAGTCAGGTAAGTATGGTGGTCTCCATTAGTCAGAAAGTGTGACTTATTATCGTGAACGTACCCCAAACATGAGAAAATAAACACCGAAGTAACCGTGAGTATTCCCAACCTCCTGAACAGTCCACGACAACTTGTTGTACTCGAGGCTCCACATATAGCTCTAATCGCTTCCTTCTGTTTTAGCAGTATCGACTGGAGACCAGAACTATATCCCCACAGAAGAATTCCGTAAGTTGCTACCGAATGAAAATTACTGAAGTAGGCAAGCTTACATATATCAGCAGTTGTTAAAGCTTTCATTCGACGAATTGTGAAAATGGCAGTTGATAATTTTTTTTTCAGAATGTTTACATATGGCTCCCAGTTTAGTCCCTCATCAAATGTCAAACCCAGTAAGCAAATTGTATCGGAACTCTGTGGTCTCGTTTGAAATCTCAATCGTTGAGTTTTATGAGTATTCAGCTTCAAACCGTTTGCGCTGAACCACACTTTGGCCTGCTCCATTGATGCACCTGTTAGGGTCTCTAATTGTTCTTCTGAAGGTGCAGCATTCAAAAAACTGGTATCATCAGCGTAAAGAATTGTTCCGTCACAACGAATGTTTTCAGGTAAGTCATTCATATATATTAAAAAAAGTAATGGCCTTTGTTTAGCGACCATTATTAAGAATGGTGTCAAATGTGCATTTATATTGACGAGGGTATAAACTGGATGGTCACAATCGTTTTCATTTAATACCATTCAGTACGCGCGGTGTTTATACATGAATTTTCTATTATCATTTGCGTTTTCCTATCAAATTAATATACAGGGTGGGTCTTTGACCACTGCGTTAACCCTGGAACTGCACACTTGTGTCCCAGAAACCCAGAGCAGCATTCATTGCAATGTGACATGCGCATGAGTGGTTGATTTGTGTCGCCATTCCATGTAAATTCAGTCTAAAGTTTGTCGAGTAAGAATACGGGTCGTTTGCCGCATTTGAGCGAAACAAAAAAGGTAAGATAACGCCAAATATGTAACCATGGGTACGCCAGACCCAAGTGTGATGTTTATGCTCGTTTTATTTCAACTAATGTTTTATGTTTTGTTTTAGCACAATGGCTTCAACTAGCCAACAAATCAGGTAATATCGTCGTCCATTAACTGAGGCAGAATTGCAGAGGGAGGCAGACCATCTATAGGAAAATGAGACTGAAAGTGAGATAGGTGATGAAATGTTTGGAGGGGAAGAGTCTGATGAAGATTATGTTGAAGAGCAACTATCAGACAGCAACAGTGAACAGAGCGAAGATGAAGACAAAGTAGTGGTCGAGCCGGTTAGAAATATAGCTTCTATACTAGGGAAAAATGGTCATAGATGGAGCACACAATTACCAGCAAGACAGGGTCGTACAAGACAAGAAAACATGGTTATTCATCTACCTGACCCCAAAGGTGAAGCAGGAACAGTTCAGTCCCCAGAAGAATCTTGGAATTTATTGTTCAACGAGCATATGATAGACATGGTTATATTACATACAAACGAAGAAATTATTCGTAAGTGTTGTGAAATAAAACAACAGAGTTACACTAGAGCTGTAAGTAAAACAGAAGTGAAGGCATTTTTTGGATTATTATTTTTAGCAGGTATATTACGCGTATCAAACTGTAACCTAGATGAACTTTGGTCTGTTCAATTTGGAAATGGAATATTCAGGGCTACAATGTCACAGCAGCGATTTCAATTTATTGCATTGTGCTTGAGGTTTGATAGTAAATCCAGTACAGCCGAAAGAAGGTTAGTGGACAAATTTGCCCCTATACGAGAGTTATTCGACATGTTCGTGAATCATTGTAAATCATTCTATACACCATATGAATTCTGTAAAATAGATGAACAGCTTGTCGGATATAGAGGAAAATGCCCATTCCGAAACTACATGGCTAGTAAGCCAGATAAGTATGGCATAAAAATAATGATGCTGAACGATTCAAAAAACAGTTATATGCTCAATGCAATACTATATTTAGGAAGAGTAAGAAACGAACGAATGGTTCCTATTCTGAAAATAGAAAAACTCTTCTCATCTTTTACAGATACAGGGTATCTGGCCCGGCCAACCCGACCGAACTGAAGAACATACACGATTTCGAACACAGAATCTTTATCAGGAAAATGAACCCAACAGCTTGAAACTATTTTCGTCTCGATATTCGAAAACTATAGGTTTTGGAAAAACAATAACATGATGTTGAACTAGAACAAGCGCGGAACACTATTTATCTTTTTTTATGTGTGAGCTGTTATATTCAAAATAGCAGGTCATCAGTGAAATCAAGTATTTGCCTGAGATTCATCGCAGTTCGAGTATATTCATTATAATCAGAACAAAAAATTTTCGACTTAACTTAATCAGAATCAGGAAAAAATATCGGGTGCTAAGTCACTTATTAGGTCTCAGTTACCGTTCTTTATTGATAACTGCCAAGCTTTCGGCCACTTTCATGGCCATCTTCAGAACACTACAAATCAGAGGAATGTACATAATGTCAACAAAATAAAACAATAAAAACTTACACTCAAATTGAACAAAACCTCTTTACGACATTCGGAAAAACAGCCGAGGAAAATACAAAAATTCATCAAATCTTTCAACCAGTCAATCAAAATTCAGAGCAACAAAATGAAATCAACCGTGCAATATAATCTAATAAGTAATCTGACACAATAAGATATAAAACTTCTTAACCTCGAAGAAAGATAGAACACAGAATATCCCCGAAACATGAAAACGCAAATAAGCACAAAACTATCAATCAAAAATGTTGACAACAAATAAAGAAATCCAGACAAATCTAAACCGATCGAAACGTAAACATCGTCAGTTCACCGTTGTATACCAGGGTCGTACGTTTGTTGATTAGTCCCCATTATTAAATCAACGATATGACAATAGATGGGATTAATTTCTTGTGATTCTGTGGAAAGATTCAAAGGATGGGTTAAATATCTAATTTCAAGAGATTCCAGGAACATGCGTTTATATCTATTGCTACTGCTCCTCAAAATCTCCACGTCAGAAAAAATTCATCAGATGGCCAGTCTCAACTGTATGAGTAGACAAACCAGTCGATGGCTTAAGATTTCGACAGTCCCTCTGATGTTCCTTCAATCTGGATTTTAAATTTCTACCAGTCTGACCAACATATGACCCATCACACACACCACAGTTAATTTTATAAATTATATTATTTCTGTTAAGTTTACTAGTTTTGTCCTTACTTTTTTGGAAAATAATAAAGATCCCAAAGTGTGTGGTATCCTCTTCACTATCCTAACATCATTACCCCCAGATGACGAGGCTTTAGTGACAAGAGAACAGACTCTATTGGTTAAGTCTCGGATATATGGGAGTGTGAAAGTTCTAACATTATTATCAGGATCAAGTGTGGGAACCTCTTCAGTCATATTTCCGGTATTTATTAATATAAAAGAGAAATTATTGTTCTGTGAAGAAAAATAATGATTACATACAAATGTTTTTTTTTTTTATCAAATCAGTTTCTTAACCCAAGAAACTTTCACTTGACATAAGAGATTCTATCATTTTTATCGACTGAATTCTCGATTACAAATGTTTTTAATGAGTTATATGACGGTTATGGTGACTTGGAGTGCAAGAAGAAGAAATTCAAGGCCATATCAGTTAAAATTTGTCGAGCAGTGGCGCCAACTATAGTGAAAACATGCCAAACACCCTTAATTTTTAAGTTTTTGTGTTTTTAAAGAAATTATAGATGTTTGGTACTTGTTATTATTTTGCTGCATCAGTTTATATGCCTACCGTTAATTTAAAAAAAAATTGATGCAAATCGGTTGATTGGTTTAGGCGCTAGACCTTACTATGCATCATATTATTATAATAGAATTGATTTCGCTCGAGATCGGACCAAGGAATTTCGCCAATTAAAAGTCAGACTCGTCTTCCCAATAACCAGACCTCGGCAGGTTTCAAGATATTCAAAATTAGATCCTACCGAGTAACTATTCAAACTTCGAAACATCATATCGTCTGGAATATTAGTACGCCAGAAACAAGAATGGTATCAATGAATTCGTATGATAAGAATACATCGTAACATTGTTTTGGAAAGTGTATTTCAAAGAAAACATCTCGTTACTCCGAGATTATCTGGTTAGTTCAGCCGAATAATAAATTCGTCCAAGAGATTTGTTCTTAATTTGATTCTCCCTTAAAGGCGTAGTAGCATGTTTGTATACTGAATGAAACAAATGAAAAATCCGGTGAGTTTTGAGCGAATTTAATATCTTGTTCAAATCCTATATCTCCCACACTTTGTGAAAAATGCATTCAAAAATATTGAAAAACATTCAGGTCTGCGTAATAATTTTTTTTTTAATTAAATAAAATGAAAATCATTAAGTTTTTTCGAGAATAAACGATAACTTGAGTTAGAAGTAAAGAGAGTTAGAGTAAAGAGATGCCATTAAGGACACACCAAATTTCAATTTATCATTTGCGTTTTCCTATCAAATTAATATACAGGGTGGGTCTTTGACCACTGCGTTAACCCTGGAACTGCACACTTGGTTCTCAGAAACCCAGAGCAGCAATGTGACATGCGCATGAGTGGTTTATTTGTGTCGCAATTTCATGTAAAGTCAGTCTAAAGTTTGTCGAGTTAGAATACGGGTCGTTTGCCGCATTTGAGCGAAACAAAAAAGGTAAGATAACGCCAAATATTTAACCATGGGTACGCCAGACCCAAGTGTGATGTTTATGTTCGTTTTATTTCAACTTATGTTTTACGTTTTGTTTTAGCACAATGGCTTCAACTAGCCAACAAATCAGGGAATATCGTCGTCCATTAACTGAAGCAGAATTGCAGAGGGAGGCAGACAATCTATGGGAAAATGAGATAGGTGATGATATGTTTGGAGGGGAAGAGTCTTATGAAGATTATGTTGAAGAGCAACTATCAGACAGCAACAGTGAACAGAGCGAAAATGAAGACGAAGTAGTGGTCGAGCCGGTTAGAAATATAGCTTCTATACTAGGGAAAAATGGTCATAGATGGAGCACACAATTACCAGCAAGACAGGGTCGTACAAGACAAGAATATATGGTTATTCATTTAGCTGGCCCCAAAGGTGAAGCAGGAACAGTTCAGTCCCCAAAAGAATCTTGGAATTTATTGTTTAACGAGCAAATAATAGACATGGTTATATTACATACAAACGAAGAAATTATTCGTAAATGCTGCTAAATAAAACAACAGAGTTACACTAGAGCTGTAAGTAAAACAGAAGTGAAGGCTTTTTCTGGATTATTATTTTTAGCAGGTGCATTACGCGTATCAAACTGTAACCTAGATGAACTTTGGTCTGTTCAATTTGGAAATGGAATATTTAGGGCTACAATGTCACAGCAGCGATTTCAATTTATTGCATTATGCTTGAGGTTTGATAGTAAAACCAGTAGAGCCGAAAGAAGGTTAGTGGACAAATTTGCCCCTATACGAGAGTTATTCGACATGTTTGTGAATAATTGTAAATCATTCTATACACCATATGAATTCTGTACAATAGATGAACAGCTTGTCGGATATAGAGGAAAATGCCCATTCCGAATCTACATGGCTAGTAAGCCAGATAAGTATGGCATAAAAATAATGATGCTGAACGATTCAAAAACCAGTTATATGCTCAATGCAATACCATATGTAGGAAGAGTAACTACAGAAAACAATGAATCGGTTCCTACCTACATGCGTGTCGCATAGCTGAGTGGAATAAAGCCTTGACCTATGACGTGGTAACCCGTCGTGTCGTAGGGTCCGGGGCTAGGAAAGAAATTTTCTGGCCTTCAGTATGCGGCCACCGTTTTCACTGTTGGGTCTAAAATTAACAGTGCTGTGCCTAAGGTGGCGTAAGGACACAGTAACAAAGCCTACACAGAACACACACTGGTTAACCTAACTCGCACAAGCTTTAATTAGCTTCTGAGGGGTGTATATTGATATATGTATACCTAGGTAAGCCAGTATAAACATAAACATTAACATGTTCGAAAAATTCAGAACCAATACATGAAACTATTCGGAATATCACAGTTGATAATTGGTTTACATCGATTCCCCCTAGCTGATCAAATGCTTGAACAGTATCAGTTAACTATTCTAGGAACCCTTAGAAAAAATAAGAGAGAAATACCTTAAACTTTTCTCTAAAAGAAAGAAGTAGGTACATCGATATTCGCTTTTGACAAAAGGAAAACTATCGTTTCATATACGCCTAAAGCAAACAAAGTTGTAATTTTGCTGTCAACATTGCATCCAGATGACTCTATAAATGCTATTACAGGGAAGCCCAATATTATACATTCATATAACGAAACAAAAGGAGGAACAGACACATTCGATCAGCTCTGCCATTCGTATACTACCTCAAGGAAGACCAGACGCTGGCCACTACGATTCTTTTTCAATATACTCGATGCTAGCGGAATAAATGCTATGGTTCTGTTTTCCTTCGCAAATCCACATTGGAAGGAAAATAGAAGCAATAATCGAAAATCTTTTTTGAAGCAGTTAGGAATGAGTCTAATTGAACCATGTTTACAAGAACGCTTGACGGTTGCTACTTTACAAAAATCCTTACGTCACAGAATATCTGACATTCTCGGAATTGAAGTACCCCTCCAGAACTACAACATGACGTTAATTTAACAAAACAAGTTAGGTGCTGCTTTTGTGGGAAGGGGAAGGATAGAAAAACCAAATTTGTGTGTTCTTTGTGTCGCAGGCCATACTGCATGGAGCATAGAGCCCAGCTATGCTGTGAGTGCGAACACCAAGGTCCAAGAAATTGAAGACCTGGCTAACAATACCTATGAGCACTATTGATCAAAGAGAATATTTTTTTGTTAGAAGCATGATCATAGAGTTATATTTACAGGCAATTGGAAGAATTTTATGTTTATTTGTTTAAAAAAAATGTTTTATGTTCGAATGTTATTTTCCTTGATATTTTTTAGTTTCCACAAATATATCTCATTATGAAATAATAAACCATGATTGATTTTATTTTCTACACATCCTATAAGGTTTACATTTTCCCCCAAAACCATAAAATTTTCTAATTTTCTGTTTTTTTTGCTATAAAATAGCTCGGGGTTTCTGAGACCCAAAAGTGTGAAGTTCATGTCTTAAAAAATAAGTGTGATGTACCAGGGTTAATTTTAACTATAGGTTCTTGAAATCAAAAGAAACACTTTTTTCCCTTACCGTTTTTCCATATTCAGCTGCGTTTATAAGCATTTTAAGTTGACGTCAAAAAAAAACATGTTCTTCCTATAACATTTTCCCAAAATTTGGCCCCGTTCAAAAGATTAAAATTTCATAAAAAAACTGTATTTTCACCTGTAATATTCAATCGACAATATCAATTGAAATGATCTCTTGTAAAAGGTTTTTGATAACAGTCATGCATATTGTGAATCAACAGATTCATTCCATTTCTTGTGGGATTCTCACTACTACTGTACAGATTGTTTAAATGGTATTCATTTATTTATTTATTCATAACAAGAACATATACGGGTAAATTAATACCCAAAAATAATGTCCACTAATTAACATTGATTGACAGAAGTGCAAATACTTACATAGAAACGAAAAAAAAAATGAGAACAAAAATTTTGATATTCAATTAAACAATTTTTATCCTTCATAACTACTTGTGATATTTCTGTAAAAAGGGAAAAAACAAAAATAATTCAGCGAAAATAAACAAAAAAAAATTTAGAAAGCACTGACGTGAGGTCAGATTGCTTTGGCGCTCTTGTTGAGCTACCTGCGAGTAAATATTCAAACCTTAACAAATCTATAAGCTCTCTGATCGGATGAACAATAGTCTTTTTCCGTACTATGTGACAATGTGATGCAAATATGAAAGCCTAATGAATAAACAAACCTTTATCTCAATTTGAAAATAACTACTCATAATTTTCACCAAATTTTGTTCTATGCTTCTCCTAAAAACTTACGTCATTGCTTTTCTGAGTTTTGACAACGCCATCAAATTCTTTCTCTATGATAAAAAATTTTTTGATTAATATTACGTCTGTGCTTTTCTGAATTTTGACAACGTCAGCGACATCGAATTCTACCTCTATGAATTCTATGTAAATTTTAATTGATATTACGCCAACTGACACTGATATCTAGGTCCGCAAGTTGTCAAACGAATATCGATCTGTGATGGCAAATCTTTCAATGACAAAGCTCGGACTTCATGACATTTCTATTTTTCTCTTGAGTAAATGAAAAAAATGATCATATCTTCAGAAATGGAAAAGCTACGACAATGAAATTTGAGGATGAGTAAGATATCGGTAACCTCAATATCTATACGGATTTTTATTTGAATCTAAATGAAGTCTTAGGAGATATTGAGTATTGAAAATTTTTTTTTTTTTTTTTTTAAAAATTTTCTAGCGGGACGATTTCTGCGAAATTTTGCAAGCCGTTTCGTTTCATCCTCCCTCAATAACATTCCAAGTATCAACTTGATCGGATGGATATTCTAGTAGTTATTGAGGAAACAAAATTTCAGATGCTCATAACTACTGAACCATCCGACGGATTTGGCCCAATAACGAACTTGACCGAGATATTTAGACAATTAACCTATTCTGAAAATATGAAAACTCTAGCTGATTCCTTCTGGATGCTAGAGAGGATACGGCCGGCCGGACGGCCGGACAGACTCAACTTTCTCCACGAAATCTTCATCAGAGAGTCGAACCCAATAGATTGAGACCATTTTCGGCTCGATATTCCAAAATTACAGACATTCGGGCAAAATGATAGGCACTCTGTTCGGGTGAACAAGAGCGCCAGAAATAATTAATTAAGTAGAGATACTTCTGAAGTGATCACCCAAACATCTTTTAACATATTCGTGGCTATGACCAATTACATCCACTAGATCCTTAAAACTATTACAACGATTAAGCACTCTAATAATGGGGGAATTCCTGGAGCTGTTAGTATGCCTCAAGGGCAAGACGAAGGTTTCCAGCTGTCTGAATCTCCTCGAAGGAGCATGAAAGTTGATTCGCGATAAGAGTGACGATGATTCCAATTGATTATTTAATAACTTATTTACGAAGAGTACGTCACTCATAATTCTGCGATTTTGCAAACTTATCATATTAAAGTGTTTCAACCTCATCACATAACTTTCTGGATCTCCTCTATTCAACCGTAGACCACACTTCGAACCTAGAAAACGAAGAATGAAGTATGAAAAACAAATATCACTTGAACTAAAGGTCCATATATTGTACTTCCTAGAATCATTGGTAGTTTTTGCAGATGAAATCATTATTCATCTCTTTTCCTAAATTGCGCCATTTTAGAGATATTTGAAGTTGAAAGGAATTAAATCGATATATTTTTAAAGGTTTAAATGGTGGAAGCAGGATCAAAAAAACGGGAAAATGATACTATGTCATTTCGCCGACGTTTCGAAAATATATTGTAATTATGAGGTGTTGTCTTGGTTTCTCATTCCTGCTGTTTTATATATTTACATGTTTGTTTTTTGGAATTTTTCATTATATGCTCCATGTTCTTTTGTAGAGCCCTGAAAATGGAAAAATATATTTCCGAAACGTCGGCGAACTGACATAGTATCATTTTCCCGTTTTTTTGATCCTGCTACCACCATTTAAACCTTTAAAAATACAATTTTGGATCACCAATTTGAATTTAAGAAATGAATCGATATAATTATCTGATGAAACATGAGTAAGTGAATCATTTCTTTGAGGGAATATAATGTTTTTAAACAATTCAGATTCAACAGTGGATACTGTGAAAGGTAATTTTCATTCAAACTAAACTGAACTACAGAGTGGAATTTACCTAATGTGAAAACTTGAAATGCTGATAACTTTTTAACGCAGCTGAATATGGAAAAATTGGATGGGAGAAAAAGTGTTTCCTTCGATCTCAAGAAGCTATGGTTAAAGTCAGCAGTGGTCAAAGACTCACCCTGTATATAAAAGTGTTGATTCTGAGATGAAATTGCCACCTTTCAATAATTTTATGTAAGCATTACAATGAATTTCAATAATAAGAATGACAAATGAGTGAAAACAAAACTTTAGCGGATAGGGTAGGCCAGATAGATCTCTTGAGCCGAGCTTGAATGTATCAAGTAGAGACCTAAGTAGATGTAATGTATTGCTCCATTGCTGGCAACTTCGCGAAGTATGTGTAACATACCTCCGTGACTATAATATGGATAGTTGGAGGAATTTCAAAAACCAATAAATCGGATTTTGTGATGATCGAAATTAAGCTTCCTTTCACATTCTGAGTGGCAATTGGGGATATGTATGAGATATATAAAGTGAATCTTCCGAGATTTATGATCGAACTTAACACAGAATAAGTTTCACTCAATGAAATATTTAAATTTTACTTCTCATTCGTGATTATTTTTGGATCGACCCGTTCGATCGGTCGCTCTAATCCGGAATATTATTCAATGAACACGCAATGAATTATTTTGTGACCGCCTTTATTCAAATATTGATCTGAGTCTGAAACTAGATCAAAATATATTTGCTATGATAATAATATGAAACACTTGAAAAAAATGTCCATATCGCTGAAATATCAATCACAACAAATTCGTCTCATCTATAATGATTATTACGACATTTATTCCAAATATTTCCAATGATATAATCTTGGTGTATCTTATCGGGCCTACAAATTCACCTCCGCTCAATCTCATATCGCATTATTTCAATTATCAACCACCTTGTAACACCGGTCCATTTATTCCTTCAGGTTCAACATGGTGCTCTCAATGCAAAGATGGAAAGGCAAAGTTGCAGTTATTACTGGTGCCAGCGCAGGGATTGGAGCAAAAATTGCTGAGATGCTCGTCAAAAATGGAATGATAGTGAGTAATTTTTGGAAATGAGTTAAATTTTTTAAAATTTCTAATAATGATCATGAAATACAGCTAGGATAATTCCAGTAGAAATTTGAGTAGATTATACAAAATTCACAAGTCAAAAATTGAATGAACGTGAGAGAGATGAAAATTTTCAAATCTCTAATAAGATACATGAAAAACTGCTAGAATAATTCCAGGAGAAATTTGAGTAGATCATACAAAATTCACAGGTACAAAATTATATGAAATTATGTACAAAACTAAACAAAATTCACAGGTCAAAAATTGAATGATCGTGAGTGATTTTTGAAAATGAGATTAAATTCTTTCGAATTTCTAATAGGGTTCATGAAATACAGCTATGAAAATGCCAGGAGAAATTTGAGTAGATTATACAAATTTCACAGGTCAAAAATTGAATGATCATGAGTAATTTTTGAAAATGAGTTAAAATTTATCAAATTAACCAACAAGAATCATGAAATATAGCTAGAATAATTCCAGGAAAAATTTGAGTAGATTATACATTACTCATATGTACAAAATTATACGAAATTATACAAAATTCACCGTTCAAAAATAGAATAATCGTGAGTAATTTTCGAAAATGAGTTAAAATTCTTTTAATTCCTAATAATCTTCATGAAATACAGCAAATACAGCTAGAATAATTCCAGGATAAGTTTGAAAATGTTTTACAAAATTCACAGGTACAAAATTAAACAAAATTGAGAGGTTTAATTTGAGAGTTTATCCATTTATTTCACCGCTATGACGTATTATTCTTGAATTAATATATTTTCAGCTAACTTATTGAATCTCGAAGAAATCATCAATTTATGACACTCAAACACTATTGAAAATTTTCAATTATTTCAACAATTTTCATAAATTTCTCGAGATTTTGGCAGATCAAAAATCAGTTGTTAGAAAAAATTTAAAAATCCAGGTTTCACTACTAAGTAGTGATGATATTCTGGGCAAAACCAGTATCCGAAATATAATATCTGAGAAAATAAATTCTCCGATAAAATGTGGAAGCAAAAAAAATCATCAGGCATAATCAATGGCGAAATTAACTTTTCATAACCAGTTGCGAACTATTTTGCTTTTCGCAACTAGTTACGAAAAGTAAGTCTTTTCGAAACATCGATGAGTTTTAAAAATCGAAACTTCATTTGTTAAAATCAAAATTTTTTGTTTTTTAATTTTAGTTCGAAGTAGGAATTCCATTGAATTCTGACTTCAGATTTGTACTCTCGTGAAATTTCGATAGAGAAGTGAAAATTTTATGAAATTGTGATATTTTCATTCAATTATTATTAAATTTAAAGTCAGTTTTGTTGAATTGGGAAGAATAGATTAATTATGTTGAACTTCATATTCGTCCTGGAAATTCTGTCAGAAGTCAGATTAGGAATTTCATTTTCATTCCATTTATTGAATTTCGAGTTGAAATTCAATATTTCGTTCAATTTCTTGATGCAAGTTCATATTCGAAGTAAATTTTTTTTCAATGTTGCCCATTCACAATTAATCCAGAAATTTATGAATGCACTTAAACATGTCGACAACAACATGATAGCTAAATGCATGATATTACAATTTTTTGTTGCAGGTGATAGGTTTGGCTCGAAGAGTCGAGTTAGTAGAAGCACTATCTAAGAAGCTACAGGGCCAACCCGGTAAATTGCATGGTATGAAAGTCGATATGACCGACCAAGATGCTATAGTTAAAGCCTTCAAAGAAATCGAGAAGAAATTCGATCCAGTCCATGTACTTGTCAATAATGCTGGCATATTTCCTCAGGGCAGCCTGTTGAATGGAACCACTGATCTTTGGAAAAAAGTATTGGACACTAACGTCTTGGCACTTTGTACATCTACCAGAGAAGCTATCAGTATTATGAAAAAGAACGGAGTTGTCGGACATGTTGTAAATATAAACGCTGTTGCCGGACATAAAAATATCAACATACCTGGAATGAACATTTATTGTGGTAGCAAATTTGCAGTTACTGCTATTTCTGAGACTTTAAGGCAGGAACTTATGGCTGAAGGAAGCAAAATTAAAATTACCGTAAGTGATTGATCAAAATATGTTGATATTGCAAAAGAATGAAATCGATAATAGACGATACCCACAGCTAGATATACTTCCTGAAATGTATCAACTTTGTTGAACGCTCATTTGGTACATATAATGTTAAAAGGTTTAAGCTGTACGTTGGGAACTATTTCAAGCAAGTTGACGGTAATTGTTAATCAGTTGGTACAATTTTAACAAAACTAAATTTTTATATTGTTGTGTTTTGAATCCGATTATCATACAATCAATTTAGATTTCAGAAATTTTCAAGTTAATAATGGAAACAAATAACAAGGTGAGCATGAATGACTCACAAACGCAGAATTTCCTGGCTGTTGAATTATAGTTTCATATAACAACAATGCATAATAGCGCTGACAGATGGTTAAGAGATTTCGAGCTTCTGTTGCCTGAGTTATTTCATCTTCTCATAAATTTGAGCAATTGTTGAAGAAGAGCTTTAGAAATATTTCCTTGAGGAAGAGAGTTTTGAGCAATTATAATATTACTTTGCTCAGATTTCCTTCGAAACGATTAATTTTAATTGCTTGATGATTCAAACAAACAAATAGTTTCCTTTGAAACTGTCCCACTCAACTTTCCTGTTAGTCTTTAAAGTTATTTCCACGATAAAATTGATTTTTTTCAGAGCTTGAGTCCAGGAGCCGTTCGTACAGAAGCAGTGAATAGATTTGGTTTACAAAACTTAGATAAGGTTCCTATAGTTGAAGCTGAAGATGTATCCGATGCAGCTGAATATGTTTTGTCTACACCACCTCACGTTTTGGTAAATAACTAATGAAATCTCTAGATCATTCACACAGAAGAATTTTTTTCAGATTCATGAACTGATAGTTAGACCCGTTGGAGAAACAGTTTGATGATATCACCGTTAATGAAGAACATTTTCATTAAACTAATGAAAAAGTGCAAGTCTATGATTTTTTTATGAATTCTAAAGCTATTCAACAATTTTCATTCACAGAAATTTGAAGAGAGCATCATGAAAGTTATATGATAATGTATTTGAAAAACAAAGTGATACCAGAATTCAATAATTGAAATAAATTTGGTTTCAGTAGGAGACATTTTTAATTATTTCATGAGAGACTATTTTAGCCGACCTACCTATAGGTACCTCCATTATTTTTAATTGAGCCGAAATTTGACAAGTGAATCAACTCCAAAGGTTGAAGACCCTTTCGGCAAACTCATTCCACACTCTATATCATCAAAATTGTCCAGGCTTAGAGAATGTTTCAACTTTGTAGAATATAATGAATAACATCATAATCTCAAATTTCAGATGTCTAATAGATTCAACCTCAAACATAAATGTCCAAGGCTCTTGAATTCATAACACCCCATTTTATGTGTAATGAAAATGTTTATCTTATATACATATATATTATATATATATAGGTACTGTCCAAATTATGTAATTTTCTTGGTGGAACGAGTTGATACTGTATACTTATATTTGATATATTGAGGTTAGTTTTCAGAATATCATCTGATTTCAAAATAGCGGAAGTTGTTCCGTTGCCGCATGTCACGCCGTAAGTTGTAACCCATAATTGGTAAAATAACTGTTAATTGAATATGAATGCCTGAAGATACAAGAGTGTTACTCACAAGTCTCGAAACACATGTGTCGTATTCTAGTTCATTTTTTTATTGATATTTTTGTAGTTTTCTTTTTAATTGTTCGATGTTATGATCAGAATGAAGAATTCTGTCTTATTTATCAAAAAAACAGTGTTTTCTAGAATAAATAAAGGTATCATTTATACTTCAATTGAATAGTGTAAGATTACAATTGTCATTTTCAGAATAGTTTTTAATTGATTAGGTTTGACTTGCTGATGATATACTCAACTTTGATACTGTATTTGTCATCGAAAAATTAAACCCAAACATATCAAATGGGACCATTTTCGACTCGATTATAGTGACATAGAAATCTTTAATCAAGATTTTGAACAAATGAACAAATAAAGCGTATTGCAAAATGTGCGCCATCGTTTCGAACAAAACTCATTTCATTGTATGGAAGCTAATGGTGAACAATTTGAATATTTAATTAAATGATGTGAGTTTTTGATAAATTATTTACTTTACTTTTAAATGTCTTATTTCTTAGATCAATACTTCATATCGTTCTGATACCGTACAGTTGGAGAATGATTTCAGTGAATAAAACAGCTAGTCGAACATCTGACCCTAGTAGCATTAACACGTACGGTATGACTTCATTTGCCCAGTGGTAGATGTTTTACAATTTCAAATACAAGTACGGAAATTTTGGTGTTTCGGAAGCAGGAAATGTCAATTATTCGCAAAAAATTAATTTAAGTCATAAAATTAACTAACGCATGAATATTTCAAGAATTAATGCATAAAATGAAAAACCAATTACTGTGCTGAAATCAGTATAAAAATACCTTTGAATTGAGGTATCACTCACCCCATCTTCCCTATTCAAAAATTGGGGGTGGGGGTTGTAGCAGCAAGGGTTGAAGCGCTATGCGTCCGTAACCTACATATTAACTTGTCCCCCTCAAAACAGAAATCGACCTGTCCGAGCATTTCTATCGGAAAAATTTATTTCGTCTGTAATCTCGTCTGTTTCGTTTTCAAATGGCCACCCCGTATATGAGAGACTTCTTTCTTCAAGAGTGGTCTATTAATAAACACATAAGCTTCTTTAAGATGCGCATATCGAATCTGAAAAGGAAAAGACAAAACCAGAAAAAAGAACTGAATATAACAAAATACGTATCAAATCTGTTCAAAATTTATAACTCATCGCAAGAACGAATCAGAAACATCGTGAATAGCCCTTAAACCATCTTGAAAATCGTATATGAGAAAACTATTGATGAGATGAGTTATTGTTTATTCTGCATTTCAACATTCACAACTTGCACTTGGAACCGAGTTCCATCTGAATAGAACGTTATTGGTACGACCATGACCTACTCTTAAACAATCAAGAACTGTCCAAATTTTTCTTGGAAGATCCAAACCCGGAATTTTTTCAGAAGGATCAGAAATGAGATTTTATTGAACATTTCATAAGAGTTCCACACAATTTTCCATAACTTATTATCGCTAATTTTTATGTTGAAGGACTATTATACCAGAATTGTTTACGTGACGAAGTTATCATAAATACCCACGGGGTGATTAACCTGATTGAACCTGATATTTCCATGAAAAATATTTAGTTTTCCCAAATGTCTGTAAATTTTGAATAAAAACTGGAAATTGACTCAATCGATTGAGTTGGACTACCTGATGAAGAATCCAGAGTCAATCTCGAGTATGCCTGTCCATCTGGCCGTATACTCGCTATCTTTCGTAAGAAGTGAACCAGAAATTTTATATTTTCAGAATAGGTTATTTGTCCAAATATCTTGGCCACGTTCGATATTGGGCAAAATATTGGGACAAATACATAACTGACACACAAAAGCTGCTGACTTCACGTGAGTGCTTTTCTAATTTTTTTCCGATATATGTAATAATAGAAAGAGGTTCGCCAGAAATGTAAATGATAAACGATTAGGTAAATTAATTTCATTAAAAAGTGTCCTGGGTCCGTAAATCTCTGAGCTACAGTCTGTCACACTTTCGGAGATCCGAAAGGTAAAACAAATTTATACGAATTCTAATTTCGATGTAGTAGAAAATATTTTCTGTGACCTACATACTCCATCCTCCAGAACAGTAAAATTTATCCGATTGAGGAAAACCTTGAATGCAAGGACTTTCAATTCCAGTTAATAAGATAAGATTTACCTTGGAATACCAGATTTATTATTATATCGTATCACGAAGAACCTGACCACTTTTTATTTCATTACAATCTGTAGAATAATAGACGTTAACAACTGTAGATAAATCGAAAGCCGATCTACCATATCATTGTGAATGTTAAATACTCTGTGATATATACTCGTCATCCACTTCTTGGTGATAATTGTATGCTTTGCGGAGAGCATAACTAGTGATAATTATTCTGGTGAGTTCTTCTAATGTATAGGGAAATCAAGATACATTAAATATATCAAGGGATGTATTAAATGTATTAAAATATTGAGGTGTGTGATAATCTTTATGTGCAGACCTTCCTTTCTGAAAATGCACAATTTGTTCACATGACAGTATAATCAATATAACCGAGGTAAGGAAACAACAATTTATTGAGAAGTTATGAGAAATTGAACTTGATTTTAAATTATATTCGGAATGGATGGCTAAATTCCATAAATCCTGTTCATATATTCATAATATAATTTCAGAAATGAAATCACTGAAGCATGTGGTTTGATTTAAAGGAGTCAAAGGGTTATAACTTCAAAATGGATGGAAAAATTAATTCTTGAAAAATGCTTGTTGGGCACTTAGCAATAACCAAATGTCAAAATAGGGTCAACCCTCTAGTTAAAATCATGATAAAAAATGAATGTAGAAATTGAATTCGTGGTAAATGAATGTCTCGTATGTCAGAACTCAAAAACTAGGGAACCCCTGATTTCATAGTCAATACCTAGACGACCGTGGTCAAAAGTAAGCATCGATACTTTGTAAATTGTTAGCAGAAAATATTTGATCGTGGTGCATTATTATTAAGAATTTTTGGAGTAGAATTTCTAAATAAATATACGATTGTCGATGTTGTTATTAAATTGAAGCGTACACTGTAAAAAATAAAATTCTGCGCTCAAACTCCTCAGGAGTTTGAGAATTTTTTTTTCAATTAAACCATTTTAATTTGAATTAATCTAAAATTGATTACTCCAAATGAACTATTTTTCTTGATTAAAACAACCTAGTTGATTATAGAGAACAGCTAAAACATTCGCTTGAAACTTTTCACATTTCAGCGAAATGAAAGAAACAACTGATTCAACATAAACATACAATTACAAGAAATTGTTTATGCACTTGTCTCAATATCCATAATTGATTGATACAAATACATTATTCTAAATAGGTTTTAACGAAACCATTCGTTCGTTTCATTTTTATTTGTTCAATAGAACGAAGGTACGGTTGTCGTAAATTCTGTCAGTTGATGCAACGACTACAGTTTCTTGAGACAAGAATCTCGTGAGATTATATTATTCGCCTCATTTACTTGAAGAAAACTATAAATATTTGAATAAAATTGAACATATAATTGTTGCAATATGAAGTGACATTTGTAAAAAAATATTGCGTAATTGATTTAATAAAACGAATTAATTGTAGCAATTTTTTATATTGGCTGCAATTAAATCAAAACTCTATCTCTTTTACATTAAATATATCCCATTTAAATGCAATTATTTGTGCATTTTACTCACAATATTGTTGTATTCGGTGATAAAGATGACATGGAATACATGATGCGCAAGTTAATTAAAGAATACGAAGTGGGGCTTAAATGTCAACTTAGAGAAAACCAAATATCTTTGTGTTGGTGGAGAACCGGGTGATCTGGTATTGGATGATGACAGGGATGAGATGATAACCCACTGCCTGGACTATAGCTATTGTAGCGGCAGGGGGAGTGTATAGGATCTCTTGGCGGCACTCTATATAGCCACGCATAGCTTAGTTCACAGCGCTTCCGGTAGCCTGGGGGTTGGCGCTCAAGTTTCACACCGATTAGTACTAGAATTTTTATTCTACGAAAAGTATCAATAGTTACATACTAATTAATATTACCGTTGGATCAAATTTTTTTACCACCTGAGTCAATTACTGAGTCAATTACTCTGAGCTTGGCTGAAACTAATCAGTTTCTTAGCTCAAGAAACTTTTATTTAGGGTAAACGCCATTCTCAACCGTAGAGGGCGGTAGGGTCAAATACTTTATGCATTTGGCTGTATTCAAACGCGTACGGAGTACTCGAGACAAATTAATATGGTTTGAGATGAGGAACTAATTTTACAGTGTATATTCAGAACTCACAGAATTTCATTCAAAATTGTATCAGTCAGTGGTAAAGTTTTCTGGTTTAGTTCTTGTGAAGATTTTATCTGATTGGAATATCGACCACATTATAGTTGCTCCTCATCATCAACAATCAAATGGATTAGCAGGACGTAAAATCCAACTGTTGAAAAAACAATAAAAAAAATTGAAACTCAAGACGACATAGATTTGACCTCACTTGTATTAGTTGATATTCCAATATTTTATGAATTCCTTCAAAAATTTGAATATCAAGACGTTTTCGTGATAATTTAACTATCAGTGAATATACTCTCACACCCTAAATTGTTGTTGATAGGAAAATTTTGAATGATGAAATAGATAGAGACAAATTTAATTCCAAGTGTTATGATCAAAAATCAAGAAATTTTCCCTAACTGAAAATTTTTGAAAATGTAGAATACCAAGATCATCCTAAATCGGTTTTGAAATTTGAGTATTTGAAATAATACTTAATAAGACTTCTAAAATTGAAAGGGAAGATGGATCAACCCTTATTAGAAATAGAATACACTTGAAACCTACTTTGATCCGACCAAATGAAAATCAAATCCTCCAATGGTGACATATTTGATGTTTGAGTTTTAATCAATAAATTGTTGGTAGAAGAAAGTAATTGTAATGTAGGTGAATTTAATATTGAATCCGAAATCAAAGAACCCAATACATAAGGAAAAATCTTCCTTCAAGAGATATGAGTAAACCAAATACAAGAATTTTGACCATATATGGAAGAAGGGTAAGATGCCATATTATAAATAATTTACTTCATTATCAGCCTACACTTTCATATCTGGTTAAAATGTCTGTATTTGGTTTCCTCATATCTCTCAAAGGAATATTTCCCTTCATGTATTAAGTTCACTTCAGTCATAGTTCTTTTTTTGTTTGAGGTAGAGTGAACAGACAAACTGTCAGTTATTCAAAAACCATTCCATTTGCGCTCTTTATCATATACTTGATCCTCCTTTAATAAAACTTTAATCCTATATTACCTCGTTTACTTCTAGAAATAAGTGGTATATTGGTTTATTCATTTCCGTTGTGTTATTGTTTAAATGTTTCAATTCAAAACCTTTGAATTTTCATGAGATGAGAAAAAAAAAACAGTCATTTACTGTTTTTTTTTTCTCATCTCATGAAAAATTCAAAGGTTTTGAATTGAAACATTTAAACAATAACACAACGGAAATGAATAACCAATATACCACTTATTTTCTAGAAGTAAACGAGGTAATATAGGATTAAAGTTTTATTAAAGGAGGATCAAGTATATGATAAAGAGCGCAAATGGAATGGTTTTTGAATAACTGACAGTTTGTCTGTTCACTCTACCTCAAACAAAAAAAGAACTATGACTGAAGTGAACTTAATACATGAAGGGAAATATTCCTTTGAGAGATATGAGGAAACCAAATACAGACATTTTAACCAGATATGAAAGTGTAGGCTGATAATGAAGTAAATTATTTATAATATGGCATCTTACCCTTCTTCCATATATGGTCAAAATTCTTGTATTTGGTTTACTCATATCTCTTGAAGGAAGATTTTTCCCTTATGTATTGGGTTCTTTGATTTCGGATTCAATATTAAATTCACCTACATTACAATTACTTTCTTCTACCAACAATTTATTGATTAAAACTCAAACATCAAATATGTCACCATTGGAGGATTTGATTTTCATTTGGTCGGATCAAAGTAGGTTTCAAGTGTATTCTATTTCTAATAAGGGTTGATCCATCTTCCCTTTCAATTTTAGAAGTCTTATTAAGTATTATTTCAAATACTCAAATTTCAAAACCGATTTAGGATGATCTTGGTATTCTACATTTTCAAAAATTTTCAGTTAGGGAAAATTTCTTGATTTTTGATCATAACACTTGGAATTAAATTTGTCTCTATCTATTTCATCATTCAAAATTTTCCTATCAACAACAATTTAGGGTGTGAGAGTATATTCACTGATAGTTAAATTATCACGAAAACGTCTTGATATTCAAATTTTTGAAGGAATTCATAAAATATTGGAATATCAACTAATACAAGTGAGGTCAAATCTATGTCGTCTTGAGTTTCAATTTTTTTTATTGTTTTTTCAACAGTTGGATTTTACGTCCTGCTAATCCATTTGATTGTTGATGATGAGGAGCAACTATAATGTGGTCGATATTCCAATCAGATAAAATCTTCACAAGAACTAAACCAGAAAACTTTACCACTGACTGATACAATTTTGAATGAAATTCTGTGAGTTCTGAATATACACTGTAAAAATTAGTTCCTCATCTCAAACCATATTAATTTGTCTCGAGTACTCCGTACGTTTGAATACAGCCAAATGCATAAAGTACTTGACCCTACCGCCCTCTACGGTTGAGAATGGCGTTTACCCTAAATAAAAGTTTCTTGAGCTAAGAAACTGATTAGTTTCAACCAAGCTCAGAGTAATTGACTCAGTAATTGACTCAGGTGGTAAAAAAATTTGATCCAACGGTAATATTAATTAGTATGTAACTATTGATACTTTTCGTAGAATAAAAATTCTAGTACCTAATCGGTGTGAAACTTGAGCGCCAACCTCTAGGCTACCGAAGCGCTGTGAACTAAGCTATGCGTGGCTATATAGAGTGCCGCCAAGAGATCCCTATACACTCCCCTGCCGCTACAATAGCTATAGTCCAGGCAGTGGGTTATCATCTCATCCCTGTCATCATCCAATACCAGATCACCCGGTTCTCCACCAACACAAAGATATTTGGTTTTCTCTAAGTTGACATTTAAGCCCCACTTCTCGTATTCTTTAATTAACTTGCGCATCATGTATTCCATGTCATCTTTATCACCGAATACAACAATATTGTGAGTAAAATGCACAAATAATTGCATTTAAATGGGATATATTTAATGTAAAAGAGATAGAGTTTTGATTTAATTGCAGCCAATATAAAAAAATTGCTACAATTAATTCGTTTTATTAAATCAATTACGCAATATTTTTTTTACAAATGTCACTTCATATTGCAACAATTATATGTTCAATTTTATTCAAATATTTATAGTTTTCTTCAAGTAAATGAGGCGAATAATATAATCTCACGAGATTCTTGTCTCAAGAAACTGTAGTCGTTGCATCAACTGACAGAATTTACGACAACCGTACCTTCGTTCTATTGAACAAATAAAAATGAAACGAACGAATGGTTTCGTTAAAACCTATTTAGAATAATGTATTTGTATCAATCAATTATGGATATTGAGACAAGTGCATAAACAATTTCTTGTAATTGTATGTTTATGTTGAATCAGTTGTTTCTTTCATTTCGCTGAAATGTGAAAAGTTTCAAGCGAATGTTTTAGCTGTTCTCTATAATCAACTAGGTTGTTTTAATCAAGAAAATAGTTCATTTGGAGTAATCAATTTTAGATTAATTCAAATTAAAATGGTTTAATTGAAAAAAAAATTCTCAAACTCCTGAGGAGTTTGAGCGCAGAATTTTATTTTTTACAGTGTACGCTTCAATTTAATAACAACATCGACAATCGTATATTTATTTAGAAATTCTACTCCAAAAATTCTTAATAATAATGCACCACGATCAAATATTTTCTGCTAACAATTTACAAAGTATCGATGCTTACTTTTGACCACGGTCGTCTAGGTATTGACTATGAAATCAGGGGTTCCCTAGTTTTTGAGTTCTGACATACGAGACATTCATTTACCACGAATTCAATTTCTACATTCATTTTTTATCATGATTTTAACTAGAGGGTTGACCCTATTTTGACATTTGGTTATTGCTAAGTGCCCAACAAGCATTTTCCAAGAATTAATTTTTCCATCCATTTTGAAGTTATAACCCTTTGACTCCTGTAAATCAAACCACATGCTTCAGTGATTTCATTTCTGAAATTATATTATGAATATATGAACAGGATTTATGGAATTTAGCCATCCATTCCGAATATAATTTAAAATCAAGTTCAATTTCTCATAACTTCTCAATAAATTGTTGTTTCCTTACCTCCGTTATATTGATTATACTGTCATGTGAACAAATTGTGCATTTTCAGACAGGAAGGTCTGCACATAAAGATTATCACACACCTCAATATTTTAATACATTTAATACATCCCTTGATATGTTTAATGTATCTTGATTTCTCTATACATTAGAAGAACTCACCAGAATAATTATCACTAGTTATGCTCTCCGCAAAGCATACAATTATCACCAAGAAGTGGATGACGAGTATATATCACAGAGTATTTAACATTCACAATGATATGGTAGATCGGCTTTCGATTTATCTACAGTTGTTAACGTCTATTATTCTACAGATTGTAATGAAATAAAAAGTGGTCAGGTTCTTCGTGATACGATATAATAATAAATCTGGTATTCCAAGGTAAATCTTATCTTATTAACTGGAATTAAAATTCTTTGCATTCAAGGTTTTCCTCAATCGGATAAATTTTACTGTTCTGGAGGATGGAGTATGGAGGTCACAGAAAATATTTTCTACTACATCGAAATTAGAATACGTATAAATTTGTTTTACCTTTCGGATCTCCGAAAGTGTGACAGACTGTAGCTCAGAGATTTACGGACCCAGGACACTTTTTAATGAAATTAATTCACCTAATCGTTTATCATTTACATTTCTGGCGAACCTCTTTCTATTATTACACATATCGGAAAAAAATTAGAAAAGCACTCACTAGAAGTCAGCAGCTTTTGTGTGTCAGTTATGTATTTGTCCCAATATTTTGCCCAATAACGAACGTGACCAAGATATTTGGACAAATAACCTATTCTGAAAATATAAAATTTCTGGTTCATTTCTTACGAAAGATAGCGAGTATACGGCCAGATGGACAGGCATACTCGAAATTGACTCTGGATTCTTCATCAGGTAGTCCAACTCAATCGATTGAGTCAATTTTGAGTTTTTATTCAAAAATTACAGACATTTGGGAAAACTAAATATTTTTTATGGAAATATCAGGTTCAATCAGGTTAATAACCCCGTGGGTATTTATGATAACTTCGTCACGTAAACAATTCTGGTATAATAGTCCTTCAACATAAAAATTAGCGATAATAAGTTATGGAAGATTGTGTGGAACTCTTATGAAATGTTCAATAAAATCTCATTTCTGAAAAAAGTCCGGGTTTGGATCTTCCAAGAAAAATTTGGACAGTTCTTGATTGTTTAAGAGCAGGTCATGGTCGCACCAATAACGTTCTATTCAGATGGAACTCGGTTCCAAGTGCAAGTTGTGAATGTTGAAATGCAGAATAAACAATAACTCATCTCATCAATAGTTTTCTCATATACGATTTTCAAGATGGTTTAAGGGCTATTCACGATGTTTCTGATTCGTTCTTGCGATAAGTTATAAATTTTGAACAGATTTGATACGTATTTTGTTATATTCAGTTCTTTTTTATGGTTTTGTCTTTTCCTTTTCAGATTCGATATGCGCATCTTAAAGAAGTTTATGTGTTTATTAATAGACCACTCTTGAAGAAAGAAGTCCCTCATATACAGGGTGGCCATTTGAAAACGAAACAGACGATATTACAGACGAAATAAATTTTTTCGATAGAAATGCTCGGACAGGTCGATTTCTGTTTCGAGGGGGACAAGTTAATATGTAGGTTACGGACGCATAGCGCTTCAACCCTTGCTGCTACAACCCCCACCCCCAATTTTTGAATAGGGAAGATGGAGTGAGTGATACCTCAATTCAAAGGTATTTTTATACTGATTTCAGCACAGTAATTGGTTTTTGATTTTATGCATTAGTTCTCGAAATATTCATGCGTTAGTTAATTTTATGACTTAAATTAATTTTTTGCGAATCATTGACATTTCCTGCTTCCGAAACACCAAAATTTCCGTACTTGTATTTGAAATTGTAAAACATCTACCACTGGGCAAATGAAGTCATACCGTACGTGTTAATGCTACTAGGGTCAGATGTTCGACTAGCTGTTTTATTCACTGAAATCATTCTCCAACTGTACGGTATCAGAACGATTTGAAGTATTGATCTAAGAAATAAGACATTTAAAAGTAAAGTAAATAATTTATCAAAAACTCACATCATTTAATTAAATATTCAAATTGTTCACCATTAGCTTCCATACAATGAAATAAGTTTTGTTCGAAACGATGGCGCACATTTTGCAATACGCTTTGTTTGTTCATTTGTTCAACATCTTGATTAAAGATTTCTATGTCACTATAATCGAGTCGAAAATGGTCCCATTTGATGTTTGGGTTTAATTTTTCGATGACAAATACAGTATCAAAGTTGAGTATATCATCAGCAAGTCAAACCTAATCAATTAAAAACTATTCTGAAAATGACAATTGTAATCTTACACTATTCGATTGAAGTATAAATGATACCTTTATTTATTCTAGAAAACACTGTTTTTTTGATAAATAAGACAGAATTCTTCATTCTGATCATAACATCGAACAATTAAAAAGAAAACTACAAAAATATCAATAAAAAAATGAACTAGAATACGACACATGTGTTTCGAGACTTGTGAGTAACACTCTTGTATCTTCAGGCATTCATATTCAATTAACAGTTATTTTACCAATTCTGGGTTACAACTTACGGCGTGACATGCGGCAACGGAACAACTTCCGCTATTTTGAACTTGCTATTTTGAAATCAGATGATATTCTGAAAACTAACCTCAAATATAAGTATACAGTATCAACTCGTTCCACCAAGAAAATTACATAATCTGGACAGTACCTATATATATATAATATATATGTATATAAGATAAACATTTTCATTACACATAAAATGGGGTGTTATGAATTCATGAGCCTTGGACATTTATGTTTGAGGTTGAATCTATTAGACATCTGAAATTTGAGATTATGATGTTATTCATTATATTCTACAAAGTTGAAACATTCTCTAAGCCTGGACAATTTTGATGATATAGAGTGTGGAATGAGTTTGCCGAAAGGGTCTTCAACCTTTGGAGTTGATTCACTTGTCAAATTTCGGCTCAATTAAAAATAATGGAGGTACCTATCGGTAGGTCGGCTAAAATAGTCTCTCATGAAATAATTAAAAATGTCTCCTACTGAAACCAAATTTATTTCAATTATTGAATTCTGGTATCACTTTGTTTTTCAAATACATTATCATATAACTTTCATGATGCTCTCTTCAAATTTCTGTGAATGAAAATTGTTGAATAGCTTTAGAATTCATAAAATCAAAATCAAAAATCAAGAAATTTTCCCTAACTGAAAATTTTTGAAAATGTAGAATACCAAGATCATCCTAAATCGGTTTTGAAATTTGAGTATTTGAAATAATACTTAATAAGACTTCTAAAATTGAAAGGGAAGATGGATCAACCCTTATTAGAAATAGAATACACTTGAAACCTACTTTGATCCGACCAAATGAAAATCAAATCCTCCAATGGTGACATATTTGATGTTTGAGTTTTAATCAATAAATTGTTGGTAGAAGAAAGTAATTGTAATGTAGGTGAATTTAATATTGAATCCGAAATCAAAGAACCCAATACATAAGGGAAAAATCTTCCTTCAAGAGATATGAGTAAACCAAATACAAGAATTTTGACCATATATGGAAGAAGGGTAAGATGCCATATTATAAATAATTTACTTCATTATCAGCCTACACTTTCATATCTGGTTAAAATGTCTGTATTTGGTTTCCTCATATCTCTCAAAGGAATATTTCCCTTCATGTATTAAGTTCACTTCAGTCATAGTTCTTTTTTTGTTTGAGGTAGAGTGAACAGACAAACTGTCAGTTATTCAAAAACCATTCCATTTGCGCTCTTTATCATATACTTGATCCTCCTTTAATAAAACTTTAATCCTATATTACCTCGTTTACTTCTAGAAAATAAGTGGTATATTGGTTATTCATTTCCGTTGTGTTATTGTTTAAATGTTTCAATTCAAAACCTTTGAATTTTTCATGAGATGAGAAAAAAAAAACAGTCATTTACTGTTTTTTTAGTCAAAAAGATTCATCAGGTACTGTCGTCTCAAAGTAAATGAGCCATGACAAAGTGCACATACTAAAAACCTCTTTGAACTGAATAATTTTTTAAAAAAAAATTTTTTCTTGAAATTCATGCACGCCTGTGAACAAGAAACAAAGAACTTAACAAAAAAGTATCACGTGACCCACTTCCTCTATTCAAAATATTTTGGCAGTTGCTGAGAATGCATGCAAATTTGGTAAAATGAAACGAAAATTGACTTTTTCTAGCATTTTGTTGCCAAATATTTATTTTCTGAGAATATGACTTTGTATATCCGTTCACCGTGAACTAGAAAATAATTGTCCGACCTTAAGGCTAAACCTTTTCTTTTCTTCTGATTATCCACTATATATAATTTTTATAACTAATAACAAATCTTAAATATGCTGGATGTAAGGATATTTTTGCCCTGATAACACGTGGTGAATAATGCACCCAATTTTGTTAATAAAACGTAGTCAAAAGGAGGTGACATTGGAATAACTTGGTATAGCACGGCTGTCCGCGTGATATTCACCAAATAAGTTATTATTGAGTTCGCAGAGTTAGAGAAACTTATTGATTCAAACTTTGTATAAAGGAATACCTAACCTCCTTAATGAATCATAATTTTGTATTTCTGCAGATTCCTAATTTTCAACCTTCAAATCAGTAATTTTCATGTTATGAATCGAACTTATTTCAATTTTTCTTGGTTTGAATTGTTTAATTCACATCATCGTATCTTTACAGGAAGAATATTGAACAATTAGTAGTATTCAAACAAAAAATCTGACAAATTTAATGTTTTTCGAGTTTCTGATCGAAATGCATTGAAAAATATGTTTATGATGTTATAATGAGTGTCACAAAATTTTTTAAGCTGCAACTGAACAGTCTTTTTGATGTTTTCATTTATGTTATAACTGATAAGGTTTCTTGAGGATAAAGTCTCGTTTTTTTAGAGCTAGAAAATTTTTGGTAATTCTCAAACAATGTTTTTTAATACTTTTTATCATTTAAGATATCCGTAGTGTTTAAATACAAATATGTGTATGTATGGACGTCATTAATATCTTACGTATTCTCAAATTTCATTGTCATAGCTTTCTTCTACTGCTGAAGATAAAATTATTTCTTTCATTTAATTAAGTGCAAGCAATCACAGAAGTTAGAGATAATGTTGATTAATCCCGTTGACATTTACGTACCTTGTCGACTCTGGCTCACTGAAACTTCGCAACGGTGGAAACGAAACCACAGGAAATTTCCCACCTCCTGGCTCCCTTTATTTGTTTAAAGCTTACAGAAAAAGCTCATCTGATGATATAAATTTTCGCAAAATTGAAAAAGTGAAATGTCAAATAGCCCATTAGGTAATTTCAATTCTCTAAGCTTCCATAGATACGTATTCTATTGATATCTGTTGGACTATATCAATTTTAGTGGGTGAATTATTAATCAAAATGGTTCCTTCACGGTGAAATAATGTATATTTCCAAAATTGAGAAACCAAATTCATGGTCTGAAAAACATTAAAATAATCCTTGTAAAGTCATTTAGAGGTTTAGAAAGATTTGTATGATTTTGTGTAATTCGGAATAGAATTTATAAGGTATTTAAAAGCACAAGTATTTGCCTGTTGAATTTCTGATATGAAATAAAACCTAATTTACCGATTTATGCATTTTCCTCATTAGGTTACCATATGTATTCAAGTGATTCAATTGATTATATCTTGAAGTAGTACAGTTTCGGGTGAAACAGAGTTGTGAATGAAATGAAACTGAAGGAAAATTGTCAGTATGGCTATTTCTGGTTTTCGTAATTTGAACTTGAATATATGAGTTATTAAAAGGACAATAGCTCAGTGTTCGAAAAATTTTCTGAATAGTTTCGATTGAGTTGATATGTCTACTTTTCATTTCATTAAGATAAGGGGATTTGAGCTTCAAAGGAAAACTGAAAGTAGTTATTTTTATTTTGAGATATAGGTACGTTCGTTCATCGTGGCGGTTGTATTATTTGCACATTGCTCACGTGAGTGCTTTTCTGAATGTTTATATTTATTGAGTGTTATGCTTGCGTAGGTGCGATGAAATAGACTTATCTCAGTGAAGTCTGACCTATGTGCTATTTATTATAATCGTATCATAGTGATTTTCCGCTTTTGGTATCAGAACTTTTGATTCACTGAATATGTTGACAATCTGATCTTGAATTTGATATAAAGCTTTGTTCATTCATAGTTGCGGTTGTATTAACAGCGCACCGTACAATATTTAAATGTCCGTTATCTGACTTATCTGATTTATTATACGAAATGAGATAGAAATATATATTGTTTATCTTATGATATCACTTTTGTGTGTTGTGATATTAAATTAATAAATTTATTAATTTTTGTGTGAACTGACAGTAAGGACGTATAAACGATAGTCCTTACCGTCAGTTCATGGCGTTACACAAAAATTAATAAATTCATTGAAAAGTCCAGAAGTAAAGATTGCAGTTAGAAATCAATTTAATATTAAAAAAATTTTCTCGAAGGTGAAGGATGCCATAGATTACATGAAGATGAGTGGTGTAGTATATAAAATACCTTATTCGTCTTGTGACAAAAATTATATAGGACAGACGTCAAAACAATTAAAAAAAAATAGAAAGCACTGACGTGACGTCAGATTGCTTGGGCGCTCTTGTTGAGCTACTTGCGAGTAAATATTCAAACCATAACAAATCTATAAGCACTCTGATCAGGTGAACAATAGTCTTTTCCCGTACCATGGGACAATGTGATGCAAATATTAATGCCTAATGAATGAAGAAACCTATATCTCAAATTAAAAATAACTACTCATAATTTTCCCCAAGTTTTGTTCGAAGCTATAATTCCCTTCTCCTAAAAACTTACGTCAGTGCTTTTCTGAATTTTGACAACGTATATTATTTCAGCCATCGAGATTGAATTCTATCTCTATGATATCCTGTTATGAAATATTTTGATTAATATTATGCCAACTGACACTGATTAATGAGCCCGGCATTTGTCAATCGAATATCCATCTGTGATGGCCATCTTTCAAAGAAAATCATCGGGACGTATGTCATTTCCCTTTTCTCTTAGGTGAATGAAAAAAATGATCATATCTTTAGATGGAAAAGAGCTACGACAATGAAATTTGAGGATAAGTAAGATATCGAACACGAATTTTTATTGAAATCCGAAAAATATCTTATGAGATAGTGAGTATTAAATTTAAACTAACTTGACCGAGATATTTGAACAATTAACCTATTCTGAAAATATAAAATCTCTAGCTTATTTCTTTTGGATGCTAGAGAGGATACGGCCAGCCCTCTGTTCGGATGAACAAGAGCGCCAAAAAGAATATCACAACATAAAAGTGATATAACAAACCCAAAACATTGTAGACCATCTTTTGCATGTTTCTTCAGATAGAGCATGATCACCATATACATCGACAAGCATTCGATGCAGCAGTTTTCTTCAAATGAAAACAAAAAATTAATGCTTCCCGCAAATCATCACCTTCTGGTACAAACCTCGACATGATGTATACTAAATATGTTTTACAGATGTCATAACAAAGGAACAAGAAAAAAATAAAGGCTCGTTCACAACATATGTTCCCTATCGAGAGATTTGTATCTTAACACTCACTTCATACCGGTATACCTGGTACTTTACGCCACTGTAGATTTGGAAAAAGACTCTAGAAAAAATACGCAGAAGCTTTACCTCACGTCAGTGCTTCTCTATTTTTTTCTCATGAAATGTCCACCTGGCATACCACACGTGACGAAACGCAATAAAGGAAAGTACATATTAAATATGTGTTTGTTTTTGTTCGAGATATTTTAACATCGACATTTCCTCTTCACTCATAGTACATTGTGAAATAGTATATTATATACCGCGCAGAGCTGTGCCAAAGCATTGTGCTTAGTGCTCGTGAAAGCACTCTAAGCACTTTAGTGCTTCCGAGCACTGTGCTCGCGAGCACTTTTCAAAGGCTAGTGCTTAGTGCTTGTTTTTCGGAGCACTCTCGCGAAAATCTTAGTGCTTAGTAATCCGCTAAGCACTAAGTCTTTCCGAATTCTTGAAGTAGGGTCAAAATAAGCAGGTACGGTATTTGATTTTTTTATGTGCGCAAAGATAATATGATCGTTTTGAATTAATATTCAGTATTTCTTCAGTCACCATTGATTTGACTTTATGGTTATGAAGGCCAGAAATTTTTTTTGTTTTTGTTATCGTTCTGTCCAAATGTCTGTAATTTCGGAATATCGAGCCGAAAATGGTTTCAATCCATTGGGTTCGACTTCTTGATGGAGAAACATTGGTCAAATTCAAGTAGGTCAGGGTGGCCGGCCCTCCGATCGTATACTCTCTATCTTCCGAAGGAGATGACCTAGAGTTTTCATTTTTTCAGAATAGGTCGAGTGTCCAAATATCTCGGTCAAGTTCGTTATTGGGCCAAATCCATCGAATAGTTTAGCAGTTAATAACATTAATTTCTTGAATATTCATCCTATCAATTCGTAACTTAGAGAATGTCTAGATAGCGTTAAAAGGAAGGAGTGTGCAAAATTTCGAGAAAATCGTCACGAGAGAAAATTTTTTAAAAATTCCCAAAATGTTTATTTTCAATACACGATATCTCATAAGCTATTCGTCAGATCACAACAATTTAGGGCATTTATGCAGGGTATAGGTACCTAAAATATTTTAAAATTTCATCATCATAGCGTACAATCTCCAGAAGATATAAGAGTTTTTCTGAAAATGAAGTCACAGATTATATTTCTATCTATGAATTCACATCACATCATCTATAAATCACTATGAGGGTGGTTTTAATTTTATGACAAGTTGTCATAATGAGTGAATATTGAGCCGAAAATGAAACTAATTCTGTGGGTTCATTTTTATGACAAACATGTCTAAAATACTGGTGTGTGCAGTTGTCATATTTTGAATGGAAATGTCATTATGAATTTTGCGACAAGAGGACTATTTTTTTCCCAAATGTCTGTAATTTCTGAATATCGAGCTGAAAATGATCGCCATCGGTTGGATTTGATCGTGATGAAGAAACGGTGGTCCAATTTGTAAATGTTTGGCTGAATATTCTCTATCTTCCGAAAGAGATGAGATAGAGATTCCATATTAATAGAATTAGTTTATTATCCAAATATAAGTCAAGTTAGTTATTGGGCCAGACCTGTCCGATAGCTCAGCAATTATGAATCTAAAATTCGGTTATAATTGATGACACTCAACTACAACAACTTATATATGGTATAGAAATGTGGAAAGAATGCCAGATCGAAGAATTTGCTGAACTGTAAGTTCACTCAACTTCCATTTAAGATATATGTTTATTGATTCTTTCACACTCATTGTGCTGGCTGATTTTGAATCGCACTCTTTTTAAGTCTGAGAGAAGACTTTAGAACAAGCGCGTAAAAGCTCCTGATCTCACGTCAGTGCTTTCCACATTTTTGCAGTAATGTGTTCTCGCTTATAAAATAATTGGTCCTCGATTATTAATTCAACTTTATGCATTGATTAGGAACAGCCATTCAGATTCAGATCGACGAATAAGATTAACTAGTACCAGAATGTAAATTGAATGCATGCGTTTCACAAAACAAATAAAATGACTTTTGAGTTTTTCCCAGTCTCGAAATCATAATTTTAAAAATGTCGATGAAGCTAAAGAGTTTTCATTTCAATCAAACAACATAACATTAAATAGTTCCCACTAAAGTGCTTAGTGCTCGAAATATTCAATTACTTTTGCAAAAGTGCTCGGTAATCCGGAGCCTTCTGTCGAAAGCGGTGCTTAGAACTCGAAACTCGAAGCCTTTTTCTTCGAGTGCTTAGGGCTTAGTGCTCGAAGCACTTTTTTTCGGTGCTTAGCAGAGCTCTGATACCGCGGGACTGTACATTAGTAAGTAGTACATTTAATCCTGAAGGTAAAGTTTATGGCCCGACCGCAGGGAGGGCCATGATTTACCTGAAGGATTAAATTTACTTCAGTCTCAAGGTATATACGATACTTTTCGTACTTCCGGTATGATTTTATTAATTATTTCAATAATTTCAATCAGTTTTTTCTCTCTTCAACTCATTCAATAAACTGTCTTTGAAATAAGTTACCATATATACATACCAATTGCGTTGTGACAATTATAATTTAGGAACATTGTCATTACTAGTGTCATTGTAAAGAAACATTGTTATTGATAATTATTGGTATCATGAGTGAGGAAGGTGTATCTGATATTGATAAAAGAGCAGCCGAAGTAGGTGAAGAATTGTTACCACCGAAATCTAGAAAACTATACGAGCAGCAGTACGATGTATTTAAAAAGTGGTGCCGCTTAAAAAATGTGAGACAACCTACTGAAAATGCGCTGTTAGTCTACTTCAATGATAAATCAAAGGCGGATTGTGCCTCAACTCTCTGGGCACATTACTCAATGCTGAAATCGGTTATTAACATTAGAGAAGATATTGATATAAGTAAATTTCCAAATTTATTAGCTTTTTTGAAGGGAAGAAATGAGGGATTTAAGAAAGATTAAGAAGTCAAGAATTCTCACGTCTGAGCAGGTAGATCAGTTCTTACGGGAGGCTCCGGATGATAAATATTTAATGCTTAAGGTAAATTTGGAAATGTGTTTATATTCAGAAATTTTAAGAAATCAATTTTTTTGTAGGTTGCACTTATTTTGGGCGTTGCGGGAGCTTGTCGTGGAAAAGAGTAGGTGGATTTAGAAATCGACGATGTGAGAGATTTGGGCGATTCCTTCTTAATTGCGATTAGAAACACCAAAAATAAAATTGATCGAAATTTTGTGATCAAAAATTCAGAAAACAGTGCTATCAGTTTTGTGGCGATATTTCGAAAATATGTGGCATTGCGAAAGACAGGGACACCTCATTCAAAATTTTTTGTTCAACACATCAACAAAGAATGTACTACGCGAGTAGTAGGAAAAAACATGTTTGGTACATTTCCACGGCAAATAGCAGCTTTCTTGAAATTAGAAAATGCGACGTCTTATACGGGACATTGTTTTAGACGCACATCTGCGTCTTTGTTAGCTGATTCGGGAGCAACAATAGACGTGCTGAAGAGGATAGTTGTTGGAGCTGTTGGAGGATAGAAATCCTCCAACGTGGCCGAGGGATATATTGAATCGTCTATTAAAAATAAACAAAAAATTTCAGATAAAATATTTGGTCAAGTCGCCGATTCGTCCACTATAGTTATGCAGTCCTCATTCTCGCTTCCTGTTTCCGCAGGATCTTCGAAACAAACACCAGTTCAATATGATAAGGACCTATCTGTTACTCGTCAGTTACCTGCTGCATTAACCCAGGAAAGACTGGTCAATATGACGAACTGTCACAATATTAATTTGAATATTAAAAATAATTACCATTCTAATTAATTGTATTTTTCAATAAAATATCCCCTAAATTCGTTTGTTTGTGATTTAATCGTTCCGGGAGTTTCGTCAATATTTAATCCCGGAGGGATTCAATGTGACACTTTAGTACCTGTCACAAGGAAGTGAAGTTGTCACTTAAGGCCCGGAAGAACGAAAATATTCACTCAACTGCTAAATATCATTCAGAATAATTTGTTTGATCGAATGCTGTCGATGACTTAGCCCAGTCCTACATTGGAAGCGGATTTAGTCTGACCAGCCAACCCGACCCGATTCGATTCTCTTTAGAGCAGTCCAGACCAGATAGAACACTGCCTCCAATGTAGGAGGAAAGCACGTTTTCTTTGTTTTTGTTTCCTCCAGACCCAGCCAGACCCGGCCGGACTGTCTGATCTGGAGAAATTCCGCTTCCAATGTAGGACTGGCCTTAGTATGTTGTGTTTACGTATGTTATCCAGCCCCCAGCAGTTCAGTTCAGTCAGACATATTATATTTTTTTAGTTTTACATTGTGGGTGCTATCGACTCAATCCGTTTAAATCAACATGGTGCTATCAATGGACAAATGGAAAGGCAAGGTCGCTGTTGTCACTGGCGCCAGTGTAGGAATTGGAGCAAACATTGCCGAAATGATGGTCAAAAATGGAATGATCGTAAGTATTTATGAGAAAATAAAAAGTTTCATAGCACTGACGTGAAGTCAGATGGCTTTGGCGCTCTTGTTAAACTATTTGCCAGATTATGATTTGAAAAATCACATCATCGGAATATTTTCATAATAAAGCACTCTGTTTCACTAGCTTACCGAATTAGAACTAGTAACCAAAAAATTTCCTACGTTTGCTCTTATTCGGAATATGCAGTATATCTAACGAATATCCTACAAGTAACCGAACATTTCCAAAGAAAATTCGGAATTAAAAAACAATTTTGAGCATCACAATCTCTTTTCTTTCAATTCAATTCCAATGATTTTCAAGTTTCAAATCGATTGGATGGGTATTCTACGAGTTATTGGGAAACCTAAATTTCAGTATCTCAAAACTGCTAAATTTTTCGATGGATTCGACCCAGTAACGAACTTGACAGAGGTATTTGGCTAAATAACCCATTCTGAAAATATAAAAACTCGAGCTCATCTACTATGGCAGACACGTCCGGACGGACGGCTGGCCAGACTTCTTAATCAGGAAGCCCAAAGCAATCGACTGTGACCATTTTTGAGCTCGATATCTGAAAGTTGCAGAGATTTGGACAAAACGATATCACGTTCTACTAGTTTACTGAACTAGAACAAGAGCATAAAAGTAAAAACATCTGGAAATGTTCAGTTTCAAAATGATAATTTGGAAGGCTCAGTATTTGACCCAGAAATCCGAAAAGCAAAGCATGAGCAAGTTTCTTGAAACTTTACAGAAAATCACCTTCTACTTCGTTACGTGAAGATGAATTTCTATATATTCTGATGATTGTTTGTGGTAAAGGAGTTTTCATTTCTTTTGCAGGTTATAGGTTTGGCCCGAAGAGTCGAGTTGGTTAATGAACTATCCAAGAAGCTTCGAAATGAACCTGGAAAATTGCACGGGATGAAAGTTGATATGACAGACCATGATGCTATAGTTAAAGCTTTCCAAGATATTGAAAAAAAATTCGATGCTGTCCATGTCCTCATCAACAATGCTGGCATATTTCCACGAGGTAGTCTCTTGGATGGAACCACCGAACAATGGAAAAAAGTATTGGATACTAACGTTTTGGCACTCTGCACCTCTACCAGAGAAGCTATCAGAATAATGAGAAAGAATGATATTGTTGGACAGGTGATCAATATTAACAGTGTAGCTGGACATAAAGTTCTCAAAATCCCAGAAATGAATATTTATTGTGGTAGCAAATTTGCGGTCACCGCTATCTGTGAAACTCTGAGGCAGGAACTCGCAGCATTAGGAAGCAAAATTCGAATAACGGTATGTAAACAGTCGGTAATACATTATTATTTTCAATTTCTTTCCTGATTATTTATAATAACAGTTAGAGTCATTTTCAAGGGTAATGCCACTAGAGGTGAGAATTTTTGGGAACACTCTTGTTTTTTGGGAATTATGGGTTTAAATTTCTCGAAACAAAGTTATGCTTAAAATTTTGGAATCACTTTGTTGAGTGAAATTTGTATAATTTTGAAAAAACGACAGAGTGTTCTCAAAAAAAATTCGAATCTCGTGTGGTATTTGGAAAGATCATTCAACAATATAAATCAAACGAAATAAAAAAATGGTTTTTATTCAAAAATAACCAGATAGAAGCATAAAAACAAATTGTTCATCTCTATTCTCAAAATAATAATTATTGATAGTACAATTATTATATGCTGAGGCACGTCAACTTTTAAATTCAGTTATGCGTTATGTAAACATAAATTTAAATGTACAGGGTGATACACGTAAGTCTGCTATAGTCAGTGTTCTCTTTTTTAATGAAACACCCTGTATATTTGTATATTTTTGAAATCCTCTTAATGAACCGATTTCAACAAACTAAATAATGTATGGTCAATTATGAATTATACAGGGTGAAATTTTAAAATCAATAATTTATTTCACTTGAAATATTGGTACTTTTTGAATTAGCTAAATACGGATTTATCAAAAACCAAAACTAATTATTAGACGTATTTGGAAAACCTTCTGAATTAAATAAAACCTGGTACGCCAATGAATTTTATCATAAATACCTAAAAGTGCATAGAAACGCCAATAATTAGACAAAATCGGTAAATAACGTAGATTGTTTCAATATTCTGTCGGTTGTTGATGTGTTGACAGTTCATACTGAAAAAGTAAATTCTTTGTTAAAACTTTCTCCTTGTCGAAATAACAATGAAATATTTAACTGAGACTCACCGAATTGAGATTTTAATGATGATCGGGTACGGGGATAACTGCAGAAGTCAAGTTGAAGTGGCAAACTTATTTAATCAGAGGTATCCCGAATTGCCTAATATTTCACAAAGCACAGTGTCTAAAATTCATGCACAATTCAGAGAACTTGGACATGTCAAACCATTAAAAAGAAAACCAAACTTCGTTGAAGATGATGTGAAAGTGAATGTTTTGTGAAGTGTCGAAGAGAATCCAACTTCAAGTACACGTCAAATTGCCCGTGAAAATAATGTTAGTCATACAACTGTTCTAAGGTGTCTTCATAAAGAAAAACTTCATCCCTACAAATTGACTTTTGTGCAGGAGTTAACAGAAGACGATCCAGATCGTAGAATGGATTTCTGCGAAAGATTGATGAATAAGCTGAACAGAAATGAGATAGCTCTTGGTACCATTCTTTTTTCTGACGAATCAACATTTACAATGAATGGGGAGGTAAACCGACAGAACTGTAGATATTGGTCAGCAGAGAATCCTAATTGGATGCGTGAAACACATACTCAGTACCCTCAAAAGGTGAACGTTTGGGCCGGTATCATAGGCGACCATATTATTGGTCCTATATTTATAGATGGAAATTTGACAGCTGAAAAATATTTAAATATGCTTACAAATGAAGTTATTCCTGCGTTGGCAAACTTATATCCCAACGCAATAGATCCTAGCTTACCGAATGAAAATGTTTGGTTTCAGCAAGACGGGGCAACACCCCATTATGCTTTAATGGTAAGAACTTATTTAGAGGAAATCTTCCCCAATAAATGGATTGGACGAAGAGGTACTATTGAGTGGCCAAGAACAAAGTATATGCAACACAACCAACTAGCATTGTAGACCTCAAAGACAGGATAACTACAGAAATACGGAATATTTCACCTCAAACTTTAAACAAAGTTAAGGAGGAGTTCTATAGGAAACTGTGCTATTGCAAACAACTAGGTGGAGAACATTTTGAGCATTTATTTTAATGTGTTAAAATCAAATACATCAGCTATTTTATGTATGTGTTTAATAATTGTAAAAATAAAAATTTCACCCTGTACAATTCATAATTGACCATACATATTTAGTTTATTGCAATCGGTTCATTAAGGGGATTTCAAAAATATAAAAATATACAGGGTGTTTCATTAAAAAAAGAGAACACCGACTATAGCAGACTTACGTGTATCACCCTGTACATTTAAATTTATGTTTACATAACGCACAACTGAATTTAAAAGTAGACGTGTCTCAGCATTTTTTATAATTTTCTAAAATAATGTCATAAAGAATTTTATTCCATAAGTGGTTTCCACACTGTACATTACGAGCATTATTTCCGAATGATGAAGTAGATACTGATGTTGTTTCTTGAAGGACATTTTTTCATTCCTTATGGCTGTGATTATTTTTTGTGATGTTGTTGGTCCAGTTGGAGATGCGGTTTCACTGGCGCTGCAGAAGAATGGCCTGTTATCTTTATCAGCTGTTCCTCGCCAATCCCTGCTTTGGCTAATTGGCTGACAGCAGTAGCTCGATGCGAGTGGTTGGTTATCTTCGACATGGTTGTGTTGATGCCAATGAGTTCTGCCGATTCTTTTGTCCATTTAGCTATCGTATTGTGACCGACTGGGGAGTTTTTGAACCATGAACCATATTTCCAATTCTTATGTGGAGTAAGGAATAGTCTTTCAGTGGTTATGTTAGCAGTTCTTTTGGATACAAGTAGCTTATATAACCTCACCGGGCAAATATCTTCTTCAATATTGGGAGTCAGCCATTTCGTTTCCGCACATTTTTGGGCACCACCTTGTCTTGTTTTAGAAAATATCGGATTGTAGGCAATTCAGCCCGTGGGATTACCATCGTTTTCAATTTCGAAGTGGAAATGCGAAATTAGGCATGATGAACCCTCTCCTCCGCACCAAGCCAGCTACAATGCAGCAATAAAATAAAATTTACTGTTCAAACCGTCTGGATTATCTTCTTTACATAAGTTGACCATCTTTTTGTGTTGCTCCAAAGACAGCGCCTTGGCACTAACTTTTTTTTTTTTCTCAGGGTCCACTTGCTAACTACGCCTCTTGGCGTTTCGTGCATCCCGCGCCGTTTCAAAAGCCACGTCTGTGAGTGGATCGAACCTAACGCCCCATTCGGAATAGAATTTTTATGCAGCTGTTTGGCAGTATGATTCCACAAGGTTTTTACGACACTTTCCTTGTAATCTGATCCATCTCTTTTCTTCATATTGAAAGCCCTGTCTATCATAATATTATTGAGCTCTCACAAACTTGTTTTTTCATTTACAAGGTATTCCCGGGCAGCACAGAATTCTTCAAATTCTTTCCAAATGTAGGATCTTGACTTCACTGTATTAAGCGGCACACTTTTCTTCACACTTTCCTCAATTGAAGTGATATTACAATTCCCAAAACGATTCATTTTTATCTACTATATGGTAAAATAAACTGACAGAACTGCCAAATGTGCTGTTGAAGTTATCGCTAACAACTGCTTTTTTATCGTAACCATGACGACCGCTACTTCCACCAACGGCCAAAGCTATCCGGACGTATTATTATTCCTATGCAAATTAGGCATTTGATAAAAACAAATTTCTACAAGTGAAAACACTGTGAGGTTGAGCGTTTTCAGATACAGTTTGTTTCTATTGGTCCGTTTTCAAAAATTGAGCGATTTCATTGGACGATGTAGTATAGTGTTGAATGATCAGTAAAATTTAAAACTTTATCCATTCAAGCGTAAACTTTTCGGGAATAACCCTTCTTCAGTGCTTCGCACTATCAGATCTAGACCGATGACGATTAGTGAATATCTTGCAGGATATAATTGAATAGTTTTTATCATAATTATCTGGTTAAAGCTACTGTAAATATCTGGTTGTTTTGGACAGTTATATTTTGAATTATGTTAAAAATTCTTTCAGAGCCTGAGTCCAGGGGCCGTCGCTACAGAATCACTTAGTAAACTCGAAGTGGAAAAATTGTTGAAGGTTCGTTTTCTGGATCCGGAAGATATATCTGATGCTATAGAATATATTTTATCAACACCTCCTAATGTTCTGGTAAAGATACATATATACTCTCTTCACTATTCATATATCATTTTTTCAGATTGAAGAACTGGTTATAAAACCCGTAGGAGAAATTCTTTGAGGCTACTATTGTCATCGTAGAAATGTTGGGAAAAAATTATTTTCATAAAAATCTTATGATTCTTTTTCGAAATATATTGAATTTTATAGAACTTTATCTTTTGAAATATATTGAATAACCTAAGAAAAAAAAAATGAAAATGGAGTAGATGCCAAACTCATCAAAATATGGTAATGTTTTTGAATATGTTTAACTAAACTTCACCAAAGTAAAAAGCCCAAAAGGAAAAATGAGGAATTTTCCATGATAGACCATCAGAGAAGTGAAAAAAAAATCATTTATGTATGATCGAAATCTGAGGATATGGGAGATGTTTCGTGACGTCACTCTGTAATTCAATGTTCTCATTCGCCGATCTCAATTAATTTCGAATTCGCCTATCAACACTTTTATACAGGGTTATTGGAGAGAACACCGTCAGCAATTAGGAGAAGTTTACACTAGTCAAGGCAGTTTCGAAACATTGTTCGTTTTGTGGTTGGGGGCCTTGATTGAAAATCTTCATGGTGATTTGTCCGATTTTTCTTTTATTCATAACTATGGTATCACTTGATCAATATTGATGAAATATTCAGTATAGAACAACATAATTGTTTCCTTTTTATGATTCCACCTTGTTTTCAAAAACCAAGGTGGAATTTACGGTAAGTTCAAATTGAATTTGCATGTTGAAAAGTCACCCTGTAAATCCATTTTCAAAAGTTTAATACATTCTTCAGATTTAAACATGTATTAACGTGACTGGACCTTTTTTGGGGGAAGGGGGGTTCATGTTAAAAGTAATGTTCTGAGCAATCTCACTAAATTGTTATAAGAATAATTTTTCTGTTCTGTGGCCTAACCTAAATTAATATATGTGTTCTATGATAGAACATTCTAGAAGAAGAGATGAATTAAGAATGTAAAATTTGTTAAGTTGAATAGTAGTCACTGTATATTGTATTGTAGTGGAATACCAAGGAGTTAGTAGAAATAAACCACGAAAAGTTAGTCTGACTTTTATTTTAACAGTGGTAGCAGGGCGTGGTTATGAAAAATGACTACGAAGGAAAAATACAACCTAACCCCGTTCTCTGGAAATAACTTTTCAGCATGGGAGTTTCGAATCAAAAGTATCCTGCGGGACAATGCAGTTGTAGAAGCAGTTCTCAATAAAGATTATAGTCTGAACGAAGAAAATGAAAGCGGGGAAGCCAAAGCCCAAGCCATTTTAATTGGAGGAGTAGCAGACACACATTTGGAATACATAAGAAACATGGAAAGTACTTATGATATGTTTTATAATCTGGAGCAGGTATTCAAGCAGAGGGGAGTGCGCAGCCGATTGTTCATTCGACGAAGTTTAAATGAAATAAAGTTCAATGAAAGGGAATCATTGCAGAACCATTTCGTCAAACTGGATGAACTATTTTCACAACTACAAGATTCTGGGGGTGAAATAAGCCAAGAAGAAAAAATAAATTACATTCTAATGTCAATGCCCAAAAGTTACGAAGCAGTAGTCACTGCCATTGAAACCCAGCCCAATCTGGAATTAGGGTTAGTCAAAAACAGACTATTGGGTGAAGAGGAGAAAAGAGCAAAACCAGTAGCTGAAACATCCAGTGCATTAAATTATGCTTTTTCATGTTATATATGTGGAAAACGAGGGCACAAAAAATTCCAATGCAGATATAGAAATAAACCTGACAATACTAAACAAGGACATGGCGACAGAAACCAGAACAGAACTACCCAAGGTTCAACAAGGAACACAAATGAGAATAGGCGAGGTCAGAATTCGAATACATATAGTAGAAATAGGTTCCAGAATTGGTCAAGAGGAGGTTATGCAGCCACAGCTGACAACAGGGAGGACCAAGCAAAGGTGGTATTTATGACAGACACAGGATCAGGTGAGCCATTTGAAAATTCTTACTTGGCTGAAAATAATTTAACCTGGTGTGTTGACTCTGGGTGTTCCGATCATCTAGTGAGTGACTTGAATGCTTTTCTGTCTATAATGAGTTTAAAATTCCTAAAAAGATATCTTTAGCTAAGGGAGGTGTTTATTTAGAAGCTAAAGGCATAGGAAATATTGACGCAATTAGTTTTGTTAATAATAGGAGAGTTCCATGTAAAATTAAGAGTGTATATTATTGTCCTGATGTTAAAAAGAATCTTATGTCTGTTTCAAAACTAGAAAATAATGGTTTAAAGGTATTATTTGCAAATAATGAAGTACAAGCGTCAATCAAAGATAGAGCAGTTATGATTGGAAAAAAGGAAGGTTCTTTATACTTAGTTGAAATGGAAATAGATAACTCGGCAAATTATACCGTTCACAACTCATTGAATTATAGAGATGATTTAGTCAATTTGTGGCATAGGCGTTTAGGATATTTAGGCCTACAAAATTTGAAAGTCTCAAGTAGAAGTGGTCTGGCGGAAGGTATGGATAAGTTAGATGAATTAAGCAATATGAATTTCGAAAGATTAACATGTGAACCATGTATAATGGGAAAAATGACAAGGCAACCATTTAAGGGAAAGGGATATAGAGCAAATAAACCTCTAGAGGTAGTTCACACTGACGTATGTGGACCCATTTCTCCGACAACTTGGGACGGTTTTCGTTATTTCGTGACATTTTTAGATGATTATTCTCATATGGTCATAATATATTTGCTGAAAAATAAATTTGAGGTTTTTGAACGTTTTAGAGAATATGAAGCTTACGCTACAAAGCATTTTGGGACAAATATTTTAAATTCAAGATTAGATAATGGAGGAGAGTACACTTCAAATGAGATGAAGGCCTTTTGTAGAAGTAAGTATAAGGTTGAAGTATATAGTATCATATAATCCAGAAATGAATGGGAAAGTGGAAAGATTAAATAGAACTCTGGTGGAAAAAGCTAGAACTCTCTTAATAGACTCAAATTTACCAAAAGATATGTGAGGAGAGGCAATCTATGTTTCAGCATATCTAACAAACCGAAGTCCAACCAGCAATATGGATAAGACTCCAATCGAACTATGGGAAGGAACAAAACCAAACTTAGAGAAGTTGAGAGTGTTTGGAAGCATTGCATAAAAACATGTGCCTGATCAATTAAGAACAAAGTTGGACAGTAAGGCAAAGAAGCTAATCATGGTAGGATATGGGCCGAACAGCTCCTATAGATTATGGGATCCTGAAAGAAGGAAAATAGAAATTGGAAGAAATGTTGTATTTGATGAGAACAAGTTGAATACACCAGACTCATTAGAAATAGAGAAACTCAGATATAACAGGGAAAGTAAAACAAAAGAAGGAAATATGAACGAAGACATACAGGATGAGCCAAACATTCAGGAGGAAGAATTTATTCCAGTACATGAAGAAAGTAGTTCACAAACAAAAAGGAATAGAAACAAGCCGGTATGGCACAAAGACTATATTACAAATTTCGAATCCGAGGAAGAAGCAATGTTCGCTTATTTGTTGGAATATGATGATGATATTCCCAAAACCATAGATGAAATAGATCAACGGCCAGACAGAAATAAATGGATGAGAGCAGTGGAGGCGGAATTAAATATATTAGGGGAAAGTAAAACTTGGATACAAGTAAAGAAACCTGAGAATATCAAGACAATTGACACGAAATGGGTATTTTCAAGAAAAGAACTTAAAAATAAAGAATAAATATATAAAGGACCATAGTGAAGATACATATTCTCCTGTTCTTCGACTCCAAACTTTAAGAATTGTTTTAGCAATCGCAATACAGAATAATTATGATATACATCAGATGGATGTCAAGGGAGCATTTTTATATGGGCGTATTGAGGAACAAGTGTATTTAAGCCCTCCTAAAGGCATCAAAGTAAAAAATGGTTTAGTTTTAAAGCTTACAAAATCACTTTATGGGCTCAAAAAATTACCAAAATATTGGTATGATCATTTTCATGAATTAATCACAAAATTTGGGTTTTCTAGATCGGACAATGATTATTGCTTCTACATCAAAGATTGTATATATATTTTACTGTACGTGTATGATCTTTTAATTGTAGGAACAGATGAGAAGAAATTTTCTGAGCTAAAAGATTTTTTATGCAATGAATTCAGGATGAAAGATATGGGAATAAATAATTTGATGTATTTGGGTATTTCAATTGTGAAAACAAATGATAGCATAATAATGGATCAGTCAGATTATTTGAAAAAAGTATTAGTGAAGTATGGTATGGAAAATTGCAAGCCCATTGCTACACCAATGGAAGTTAATTTTAAAATGACTAGCAGTGAATGTTTAATCGACAATACTCTGGGACTCAGATATCGATTCTTAATTGGGTCATTGATGTATGTCACTGTAGGAATTCGACCAGACTTAGCTGCAGCAGTTTATTATTTAAGCCGGTTCCAATCCAAACCAAGTAATGATTTGTGGACTGCACTAAAGCGGGTTTTACGGTATATCAAAGGTACACTAAATCTAAAATTGAAATATTTCAGTAACAATAGCTGCTCTGTCTTGGTTGGGTACGCTGATTCGGACTGGGCTAGGGATGAAGATAGGAAATCCACATCCGGCTATCTATTCAAAGTATATGATAATGTAGTAATTTGGCGGAGTAAGAAACAGAATTGTATCGCACTCAGTACGGCAGAAGCTGAATTAGTTTCTTTGTGTGAAGCAGTAGAAGAAATTATGTGGTTATTAAAATTGTTGAAAGATTTCAAATTAGACATTAAAGAAGTATATATATTTGAAGACAATAAAAGTACCATTAAAGCTGTTAAAAATCACAATCAAAAATTAATGAAACATCTAGATATCAAATATAATTTTATTAAACAGTTAGTAGAAAGTGGATTAGTTAAGTTAGAGTATATTACTACACGAGATCAAACAGCGGATGTCTTTACCAAACCTTTAAGTAAAATTAATTTCAGAATGTGTATCGATAGACTTAATTTAGTTTCGATTCAGGAGGAATGTTAAAAGTAATATTGTGAGCAATCTCACTAAATTGTTATAAGAATAATTTTTCTGTTCTGTGGCCTAACCTAAATATTAATATATGTGTTCTATGATAGAACATTCTAGAAGAAGAGATGAATTAAGAATGTAAAATTTGTTAAGTTGAATAGTAGTCATTGTATATTGTATTGTATTGGAATACCAAGGAGTTAGTAGAAATAAACCACGAAAAGTTAGTCTGACTTTTATTTTAACAGTTCACACGTCAAGTTTCCGTAAAAAAATTTTTAAAGATGAACAATATCGTGATTTCACCCAAGGCAGTGAGGATATGATTTTTGTTGATGGTTTTTCTGACGGAAAAGGAAATGAAGACAAAATGGAATACCAAAAACTATGTCCCAACTGACGTCAACCAATTGAAGGTACTTTTGGATAAGTATTCTATTCATCTAAAGAACATGAACAATATCTTGGCAGAGCACATCGATATAAAGCCTTGTTCTCTGAGCTTCGTAGCGTCGCTGCAGACACTCCCCGCTTTTCTCTGTATACTAATAACTTTTGATGTCCTAACCATGGACAAAAGCACTTTTCAAACTTTGGTTATGTTTACTTGTCATTGTCGCAGAATTCCTGTGTGTAGTGATATTATTTCAACCGGAAATGAAAAAGTGGGTAAGAGGAAATATTGTTTATATCCTGTGATTGGCTGAGATGCTGTCGCCAGCGACGCTATGAAGCCTTGACAACCAGGCTTAAGTCTAATAAAATGTAATCTCCATGCAAATTGTTGCACGAGTGGAGAAGACCGTCTATGGTAATCGTGAAATCAATTTCGAATGAGGAATTTCGAAGAGCAAAGTGAGCAAGACTTTGAAGCAAGGAATGTTTCACCCATGCCACTATCAAAATGTTTAAGAACTGCGTGGCTAGGAATAAGAGACAGAAATTCAGTTGGCCCTCACATTTTTGCGGAAAATTTAAATGGCCAAATTTACCAAAACTTTGTGAAAAATATGAATCCATTGGAAAATATAATACACATCCGTAAAACAGTTCGAGACTGGTTACATCACCTATAGTAGCAAAATCGTCCTTCACTGGTAATATTGCTTACTTTCCTTATAGTATAAATAACCAACAATTATCCTAGTAACTATAAAATATAAAATTCAGGATTACATATTTTGCTTTTAGGAGGTACTTGCCTTCGTCAAATATTCTCCAAAATGAAATCATCTTCACAATATCTGTTTTGTTATTTCAAATACCAATTGGCTCAGAATATGTCGCTTTCACTGGTTCCAGTTTTAAAATTCAATATCCCTTAAGAAAAAAATATCTTACCTCTAGGTCTCATCCGAATGAATTAAAGTAGAATTTTTTTAAATTCATGAGAGCTTTTCATTGTAGAAAACTTACCTGAAACAAAAAAACACGAATAAGGCAATTATCAAATCGTATACATGAAACTTGCTACTGTAGAAAAATCAGAAGCGAAATAAAAGAAAAGAAAGATTTTTAATAATAACAAAGGTTCTCCTGAAACGAAAAAAATATGTCTAATAAGAAAATCAAAATATAATATAATGCATCAATTTGTCCAAATTACTACAAAAAAAGTGAAATCCAACCAAAAACATTCTGTAAAATCTGGCCAAGTGTCGATGGAGCCGCTTGTTCATCAGTAATGAAATATAGTCGTGCCAAGTCTAAGGTTCCTTACTGGGATTTCTTTATTATTATAGTTAATGTTGTGTGACTTGGCCGTTGAAGGGACACCATCAATGTTTTACTAGTTGCAATTTATCATCTTCAATTGTTAGCGGTTCAACGGCCAAATCACATAACATTAACTGTTTAGATTTTAGTATTTTACATGCCTACATGCATGTTTCTGATTGGATTATTTCCTCAGATTCATTTCAGCCACAATACCATTCTTCTCAAAACTGTGAAATGAAATCTCACGAAATATCGTAACAGAGGATCAAGATGTGTCATTTTATGAAACTACATATATCGCCTAATCTTCTTTCCAGACCCACAGACATTATAACGATCATCTATGTCCCAAACATTAAGTAGGGTTTTTTTAGATACTGTTGCGATATTCTCGCAACAAAGGACAGTTCTAAAGAATTTGGGTAGCAAGCCGTTACTTCCAAGAATGCCTTCTGTCGGACGGAATTTTGAAAATCCAAAAATTAGCTACCTAGTATTGTACGACTACTCTCATGGTTTTAATTCATCTTTATAAAAATGGCGATTTACACCTTGACAGTCAAGGAGGTGGTGTCGTTCTGAAAAGTAAATCTCTTGGCTCCTCACACTTCTGAAGGTAGTTGCTTTGGTCAGAAAACCCTATTCTGCAGTCACTACACTCTGCGCGAAGGTATGCAGCGGCTCTACTCAGACCGAGTTTTCCACCGACATCTGAAGATGCATCCATTCAAGATCCTTTCAATCTCATTCAGGCATGTTTCAAGTCACAAATTGATTAGATGGATATTCAAGGAGTTACTGGGTAAAACTAACTCACATCTGTTGAGCTATCAGACGTAGTTATCCGAATAAGAGCTATGCTGAGATATTTGAACAATTAACCTAATCTTTACCAATGACGATGAATTGCTCAAACCTATCTACGAAATAAAAAAAAAAATCGCGCATCCTTAAAAATAATACTGCCATTTTTCCGCAATAATCGTTGATGTTTAGGGACATTACCATATGAGAAAGAGGTGTGAGTATAAATTTATTCGTCCTTTGCGTATCCACAAGGAAAGCCATAAAATCGCGGCGATGTTTTTGGCTGTTATTGGATTTCTTGAACGTACCCGGTGTGTTCTAATCGATTATCGAACTGATCGGTTTAAATTTGGCCACCGAACGATGGAGATACAACCGTGAACGGCCACCACGTCTACCTTAAAATGGGCGCAATGTTCGCAACATTCACTTCTACAAGTAAATTCTCTCTCAAGACGCTCTCGTGCACAGTTCAAATCTCTCAAAATAATCTGTTTTCAGGTCAGTTAGCTACCCTAGTTCATGTGTATGTGAATTACTCAGTTGAAATTCTCTACGTAAAAGAAAAAGGTTGTGAATTGTGAATCTGTGAAGCAATTATATATAGCCAAGGCACAATTCATCAGTGGAAGTTTGTGAAGCCTTATCCAAAGTGCCTGCACCTTATTCTGAGAAATCTACCCTCGACGATTGAAGCAGAGCTGTGGTGAACCCCAAACAACAAATAAGGTCAGATCTCTTTATCATATTATATTACCAGAAGTGCCTAGATTGAGCAAAGAGGTTCAAATCCTTGGTTATTATAGACACCTAAAAACTCTTTCTGTAAGTGAAATCTCAAGTGCCGAACATTGTGTACCTATTCTTATCTGTGAATACATAATTCTATTGAAACTACAAACTTGTTTTTATTCACCTTGCAAACATCTTTTCTATCAAAGATAATTTTTGGATCTACTGTTTTAGTATAACCAGCGACTCAGGAAGTCCGCTGCCCTTCATCAAGCGGGTGATTATTATTATTTCTAATTTTGTACCCGCACAAATTGGTCCTTCGAGCCGGATCCAAAAATTCGACTTTGGTAGAATTTGCAAGATTGTGAATTTTTTGTGTTCACACATTCTGTGATTCTGTTCTTTTTTCTTTCTTATTTGTTAAATTTCTTCATTTTTTATATATAGAACATTTTAATTAAGCTTTATTTAAAATGGAAAACGAATCTTATACTAATCTCAAGTCGAAACGCTCAATACTCAAGGCAAAAATGACTAGAACTATCAATTGATTTGATCAAAACTGTGATTCACAATTAAATCCAAAAGTTTTAAAGAGATACCTCGAATCACTCGAGGCTGCTTTCAAAGGATATGACGAAGTTCAGGATTCCATTGAACTTTTGCCGAATTACGAAAATTTTGATGATGGAAATCGTGAGGAAGTAGAAGTGAAATTCCATACTGTTGCTGGAAAAATTGAACTTCAAATTGAACAATTGTCAACCTCTAATATGAGAACTTCTATTCCTCAAGGCCATTGTAATATTAGCTTACCACAGATTAATATTAAACCGTTCAAGGGCGATGCCTCTGAATGGACTTCTTTTTACAATTACTCGATGCTATGATTATATCAAACACCTCTCTCTCTGCAATTCAGAAGTTTATATATTTAAAGATGTCGTTGCGAGATGAACCCCTCAAACTTATAGAAGGTTTATCTGTAATTGATAAAAATTTCGAGATTGCTTTAAGTATTTTGAAAAAAAGGTATGAGAACAAGTTGACAGTGATCAACACTCATTTCATTTCCATGTTAGAGACTACTCCAATGACAAAATGTAATGCTGTAAACTTAAGAGAATTTGTAACCAATTTTTAAAGAAATTGGGATTCTTTGCATAATCTGGGTTATTCTGAGGCAGAACTGCTAGAGTTCTTCCTTATTTATGTTCTTAGCAAAAAGACTGACGTCAATACTAGAAGAGCTTTTGAAACTGAAAGGAATAGTGAACAACTACCCTCTTTAAATCAGTTCTTTGAATTTTTAGAAAAAAGAAGTTTAGTTTTTGAAAATTTGAGTAATTCTGAGGTACCAGTAATCAATAAAAATTGGAGATCTCCCCATAAAACTTCTCTTCACATGGCTAACAGTCATGGTACATCAAATACACAGAAATGCTCTTTCTGCAATGACCACTCTCACAAAATTTATTCTTGCGACAAGTTCAAAGGCAAATCTCTTATTGAAAAGAAACATTTCATAAATTCTAAAAAACTCTGTTTCAATTGTCTGGGTAACGGTCATCAGGTCACCCAATGTAGTTCTAAAAGACTTTGCGTGGTGTGCTCCAAAAAACATCACAGTTTGCTTCATCCCAATCAATACTCACAGTCTCGCAATTCACAAAATTCTTCTCATGCAGGACATCATGCTGAGGTTTCTTCTCGCACCTCTAGCCCAAATAGTTCGCATTTCAACTCGCGACCAAGACTTCCTCTCTCCTCAAATTCCGGATCTCAAGCCCAACAAGAATCACAGTCCAGGCAGGAAGTCGAATATAGTGTTCCCAAAGGTTCTCAGGCATTCTCTGGTATTTCCACAAAATATAACCATGTTCTTCTGGCCACCGCTAATGTATACTTATTCAACTCTCAAGGGCACAGAATCAAGGCAAGAGCCATTCTCGACAACGGATCTCAAACTTCATTTATCAAGGAAGACTTAGTCAAGAAACTAGGTTATGTGCCTTACAACCACTCAACCATAGTTTCAGGAATAGGATTGAGCAATGACCGTTCTACAAAAATGATAGATCTCACTATCTTTTCAAATGTTCCTCCATATCAAAGGTTTCAGCTAAAATGTGCTATTCTTCCGAGTATAACATGCCAACTTCCACAATTCAAGTTGAATGTATCTCAGTGGAACATCCCTAGTGAATTGAGACTAGCGGATCCCGATTTCGCTACACCTTCAGATATCGACATGCTTATCGGTGCCGGTCTATATTATGAGTTACTTTCTCAAGGCAGTTTTTCTCTTGGTAAAAATCTACCTACTCTTATCAACACCCATTTGGGATGGGTTGTTGGAGGTTCATTTCCATCTCAGCAAAGGGCACAAGCTCAGAAATCTCTCTTGAGTGTAGCTCGAAATGAACACAGCAGCATTTCTCTGCTGTCTCGAGAATCTGAGGAATCGGAACTTGAGCAGCAAGTCACTAGATCCTGGGAGCTAGAAGATGTTTCGAAGGCTAGGCCTCTCTGTCCATTTGATAAAGCTGCAGAAACATCGTTTATCAATACAACCAAGGACTCAATGGATGGCAGGTTTCAACCATTAAAACCGTTAAAATCTCCAAAGGAAAATCTAAAACTTGGAGATTCCTTCGCCATAGCTCGAAAAAGGTTTGGCAACCTAGAAAAAAGATTTTTAAAAGATCCCCAATACTATACACAGTATAAACAGAACCGTTCAAAATGGTATCGCTCTATTCCTGATCTCAAAATAGGATCTTTGGTTCTTTTGAAGGATGAGGATACCCCCACCACTAAAATGGCTTTTAGCTAGAGTATTGGAAGTTTTCCCAGGAGAGATAAAAAAATAAGAGTAGTAAAGCTGAAAACAGCAGATGGAATCTTCACTAGAAGCATTTCTAAATTGTGTCCCCTTCCCATATCAGAAAAATCTGAAAATTAGACTCACTTCTCCTATTGGACAACACGTATCACTTCCTATGAACTGTGATTCTCTTGCTCTTCTCGTTAGTTGATTGCTTTCTTCTCTCCCATTATTTTTTCTTTTATATTTGTTTTTATTGGCACGATTCTTGTTGAAGCTAGAAAACTTCAACAGGCGGGAGTATGTTGCGATATTCTCGGAACAAAGGACAGTTCTAGGAATTTGGGTAGCGGCCGTTACTTCCAAGAATGCCTTCTGTCGGACGGAATTTTGGAAATCCCTAAAATTAGCTACCTGTACGACCTCTCTCAGTTATTAATTCATTCTCTGTACACCTCTCAAGGGGGTAAGTAAGTTCTACAAGTACAATCTCTCCACACTTCTCAAGGTAGCCACTTCTACAAGTAAATTCTCTCTCAAGACGCTCTCGTGCACAGTTCAAATCTCTCAAAATAATCTGTTTTCGGGTCAGTTAGCTACCCTAGTTCATGTGTATGTGAATTACTCAGTTGAAATTCTCTACGTAAAGGAAAAAGGTTGTGAATTGTGAATCTGTGAAGCAATTACATATCGCCAAGGCACAATTCATCAGTGGAAGCTTGTGAAGCCTTATCCAAAGTGCCTGCACCTTATTCTGAGAAATCTACCCTCGACGATTGAAGCAGAGCTGTGGTGAACTCCAAACAACAAATAAGGTCAGATCTCTTTATCATATTATATTACCAGAAGTGCCTAGATTGAGCAAAGAGGTTCAAATCCTTGGTTATTATAGACACCTAAAAACTCTTTCTGTAAGTGAAATCTCAAGTGCCGAACATTGTGTACCTATTCTTATCTGTGAATACATAATTCTATTGTAACTACAAATTTGTTTTATTCACCTTGCAAACATCTTTTCTACCAAAGATAATTTTGGATCTACTGTTATAGTATAACCAGCGACTCAGGAAGTGTGCTGCCCTTCATTAAGCGGGTGATTATTATTATTTCTAATTTTGTACCCGACATAATTTGTCAAAGGCCTCACAGAATTGTCAATGAACGTTACTTTTTTTTTAAAGATGACTTGAGGTAGCAAGAAATAACAATTTACAAACTTCCTAGTACGAGTATTCCCTTCGGATGTGAACAATTCATAACTTATAGAGCTACAAAAAATCCATTCTTCAGTTCGATTCATAATTTTCTGTGACTTCCATCAAAAAATTCAATAACCCCTATGTCTATATCCTGATTAAAGGTTATGATGATGAAAGCTACGCAGCTACTAACTGGAACGATGCAGGGTGGTTAGGGTAGTATTATTCGGATGCTCCTTACATGCCATTGTCATTGCTACCCATGGTTTGGTCGAATGGGCATCATGTATTCATGGTCGAGGAGTTTATAAAAATGGCGATTTACCTATACCTACACAGCGTTGACAGTGCGCTTGATCGGCATGACCCTGATCCATTTGAAAAAAACTATTCACAAGTGGTGTCGGAATTTCAGACAAGTTCTACGTTGAAAAGTAAATCTCTTGGCTGTCCTCTCACTGCAACAGGGCCTGAGAATGTTGCTTTGGTCAGAAACCCTATTCTGCAGTCACTACACTCTGCGCGAAGGTATGCAGCGGCTCTACTCAGACCGAGTTTTCCACCGACATCTGAAGATGCATCCATTCAAGATTGTGATGGCACAAGAATTAGGTGATGACTCGCTGAGTAATGAACAACTTCAGGGGCAGGCTGAATGAATGCATCGACAGTGGAGGTTTTAGCATTTGAGTAATGTACTGTTTGAAACCTTTAATTTACGGCAATAATTCAATGTAAACATGTCTTTGTAAATGGCAAATTATGTACTTCATTTCAATAAAATAAATTTTTTCGAGTCTAATAAGATTTTGTTTTAGTTGCGTTCCGAAATAGGGGAGTGATATCTGCCGTACCCTGTATTCAAAAAAAAGTTTTAAGGAATATTCGAACATGATGATTTTCAAGAAATTTTGCAGACCTATTCCTTTCAATCTCATTCAGGCATGTTTCAAGTCACAAATTGATTAGATGGATATTCAAGGAGTTACTGGGTAAAACTAACTCATATCTGTTGAGCTATCAGACGTAGTTGATGTGAAGAGACATAACCATCTAAAAAAGAGATGTGAGCATAAATTTATTGGTCTGTTGCGTATCCACAAGGAAAGTCATAAGGATAATGAAGATGAGTGATATAAATCGTCATCTTATACATATAAATAGTATCACGAGTCAGTGTTTCCTTTCCTGAATCTGAATTTGCGTTCTACCAGCAAGCATCTGGAGAGACTGCTGCCTACTCAGACATTGAATGAAGAATGTAGAGAAGCACTGACGTGATCATAGGAGCTTATACACCCTTGTTATAATGTCTTTTCCCGGACAGTATGATTATGCTACAACCGCCACAATGAATGAACAAAAATATATTGCATATTAAAGCTACTAGTTTTGGTTCAATTTTGTTCGAAGTTCAAGTTCTCTCCTCTTTAGAACCAACCACAAGCAGGTGTATTTCCATCGAAAATCATATAAGTGTAGGAAATTCATCAATTTCGCCAGAGGGAATTGAAATAATATCCACGAAATAATATTGAAAATTCGAAGATTTCGAACTAAATAGAGTTTTCTCAAATATACACAGAGAACCGAAAACTACCAGAATATTCGAAAAGAAATGTATCCATAATGCAACGTTCCTATTGGCGGTACCGAATTTCGGTCGATAAATGATAGAAGGCCGAACCTATGAACTGAGATCTTCATTCGCTTCTCTACGCTGCCCACATCAAGACGTTCTGAATCATCCGGTTTGAAGCACAAAAGTCACTTCAAGTTCAGACATCCCAGGCCAGGCACCCAGAAGAAATTTTGGGTGAACCGTCTTCCTCAAGACGCCTTGAAAGTTCCACAATTTTTTGGGTCCAATGAATCGTGTTTTGGTTACATCCCCCCTTTTATTTTACATATCCTTGCCCCGTGGAAGGTAATTTTCATTCAAACTCAACTGGACTACAGAGGGGTATTTGCCCAATGTAAACAACTCAAAATGCTTATAACTTTTTAACACAGCTGAATATGGAAAACATGTTTCTTTTAATTTCAAGTACCTGTAGGTAGAATTAATGCAGTGGTCAGAGACTCACACTGCATAAAGAATAAATAATGAATAAGCAGAAGATCCAGGCTCCATAAATCCACATGCAGACATTTCTACAAAAAACCTTGAATTCCTTATCAACATTTCATTTCAGTTCCGTGACAATTAATTCTTACACCAAATTCTGAGATCGTTGACATTGTGAGGAGATCATATTTCATGTTGTTGAAATGAGAGTAGAAAAACACTCTTCTCAAAAACAGAAAACTTGACAATGATAGAACACCGAGTATGCACTTAGATTAGTTACTCCGCAATTGAATCAATTCATTCCGCCTCAGCGATCCACCCATACCTTCTCATCTCAACCCTTCTGTTAACCAGAATCAAATCTCGAACACAGGAACACTGCAGAGCAATTTGCATGACATCGTAATGAATGGCCGGTCCAGATTCCACCTTATCTCTTGTACTTGCAAACAGGCACTGAGATCTACCTTAACACCTATGCATATAACTTCTTGTTTCTCTATTATAATCAGTTTAAGTCAAATATATGACGGGGCCCGGAACTTGCGAAACCCCGTAGTCGGCTAATTCGAGTCGACCCTGTTCGTTGCTGCGTAAACCATTCCTTTGACGTTCACATTGATGGGGATTAATTATCCATTATGTTATAACGGTTACAGAACAAAATACTTGATAGGTTTCGATTGAAATGCCGAGGTATGTAGCAGTTACTGGTTCTTGCTCAAATGAACTTCATTGAGGTGGATAGCGTAGCAATTTCTGTCACCTACATCGATCAGATTCCGATATGGTATTTTGACGAGGTTGTAAAGGGGTTTTCAATTGGCGTAGGTAGATTTTAAATGAAATCAAACAAATATCAACATCTATATGAGGTAGTGCCTTAATGATTTCTTTATTTGAATGAACGATATATGCCATTAAATATGGAAGATGACATCATGCAAATGCCTGCCTCGGCTTCTCACAGTGCCACGAATCCTAGTGGTCCAATTTTCTATTACTCTTCTATTATATATTCGACTTTAGGGCATGGGTGGATTGTTTTTATTTGCATAAACCTGCGATTTCAAAAAACCCCACAAAAAACAGTCTAGCGGGGAAATCATATGTCCTTGTAGCCAATTCATATCGCCCCTGCGAGAGATGACCTTAGACTCAAATGACTCATGGAGACGACCTGGTCGCTGAGTGGCATGTAGCAACATGCAGGTGGATCTACATGTCGTCTTGGTAAATATGGTTCAAAGTGGGCCATAAAAAATTGCTTCTTGTGGGTTTGCATCATCCCATATACGGCAATTTTATTTTTTGAAAAAGCCATTAGTCCAAAAATACGTCACTAAAGATGATCTTTCACCCAGAATTGAGATTCTGTTTCAAACGAGACGAGGCCCAGACAATGAATAACCTTCATTATCTATTGTCATGAACTTTGAGGGCCTCGGTCAATTGAATTTTGTACGGGTTTAACAAAAAGAAAATTCACCAAGTTGAAGTTTGCGAAAATCTGAGTTCTTGTGCACGGCGAGGAATTGACTGCCTTGGGTTCTGCTGTAGACTTTGACAGATCGCGGCGATGTGTTTGACTGTTATGGATTTCTTGAACGTACCGGTGTATTCTAATCGACTACTGAACTCGGTTCAAATTTGGCCAATAAACTATGGAGAGTCGACCGTGAAACGCCACCACGTTTACTTTGAAATGGGTGCTATGCTCGCAACATTTGCACTAATGAACGCTTATTTTTATAATGAAGTTTCATCATTTGTACACATTGTTCAACCGTATAACCTGCCAGGGTGCTTGGTATGAGTAACTGAATAATAAATAATAGATTTGCCAAATGTCACCAGAAGAGATAGCCGCCACGGGCTGCCAAAATCTACCCACAATAATTGAAGAACCTTTCAGTATCGCAGCTGTAGTCAATATTCTTTGTATCCTTTTTTCATATAGTTTCTATGCAGGGAATCCCGAAACTAAACGATCACCTAGCACAGAGCAAGAGGTCAAGAAAAGAATTGAATAAAAATGGATAGTTACACTAGTTACTCTAAATGTGACACCCTATATATGACCAAATGAAATTTTGTACATTTTAGGCCCCATTTACGACAAAACCTTGAAAATCTGGTTTTAGTAATTTAAGATGAAACCAGTTACACCAGCAATAGAGACAACATTTTTTTCAGTAGATATATTGACTCCAACCATGATTGGAAAAATACCAGTTCAAACTGAATCATGTATGAGATTTACAATTTAATATGGTGAGAAATTCATTTCATGATTTTGGCAGATATAAAATAAAAAGCAGTACATAATTTTCAAAATCAAAACAGTTTCATTTTTTTTTTTTCAATTTTCATCTTGGAATCAATAGCATATCGAACTTCGTTTCTAATTAATTTTTTTTGAAGGATTTTGGACGACCTCGTTATGCAGATATCTGCTTTTGGCTGAACATCCCGGTTGGTGTTGGATTGTTGTAGCATGGCACAACCTACATTTAGTAGTCAATTATCAAGGCATTTGTCTTGGTCCTGGATTGTGTTCCACACTACCAGGTAAGCGTGATAGTTCTTAGCCCTGTGATGTGTAGTAAAAAACCTGCCATGTAATGGTTTGGATCTCCATCTTTGTTTCAATTGTGTGCTGGGTTGCATATGTGTTATATTAAGAAAATTTATATTCGTGAAATACTGGAAAACTGAGCAAAAGTGAAGCAGAAATTTCAACACTTATTAACAGTAAGAAAAAATAGAAGTGTTTTGTAAGAATCCCATCAGCACAACAAGTCCACACTAATGTAGCACAACTGTATGAAACAATTTTAACATAAGAGATATCGAAGGAGCTAACCTAACTTTTCTCTGATTTTCCAGATGATTCGGAAGCCAGCTCGATTTCTGCCAAAAGATCAAAGGCACACACAGAAGCCTGGCACAATTCTTTCCAGATATTTTAATCGAAAAAAAGAACGAAAGTACTGGGAAGGCTTTGTTATATATTTTTGGGATTTTTTGGAAAATGTAAGATATTTCCATGGAACTATTTACAGCATAACTCAACACAAATTTGCACATACATTCTCGATTAGAAAAAACAAATCTTCTGTTCTAACCCATCCTATTCATTTTGTGAAATATTTTGATAACCACATAGAATAAAAAGAATTCGAACAGCACAAAGCAGCACAAACCTAGCACAATCCATAACAATTTTTTTTTTCGGAAAATTGAAATGTGCTGGGCCATCTTCACATACATAGTCAATTTTTGACGCCTGTTGCAATCAGCAACTGTCTGACAATCAGTCTAGAAAGAAAAAGTCTCATATCACACATTTACTGCTGCTATACAATATACTTTTAGGTGCTCACCCTAATTTTCCTCCTCCATAGATAACTGATAGAACAAAATGGAGAACGGCTCTGAATAACGAGCAATTCCAACAATAGGCCATCATAATCGAGCTCCCTTTGTGGTAGCCATACTGAACGCATCGATTAACCATAAATGAATATTTTGTTGAAACAGGCACGGAATTGTTATTCGAGACGACTGAATGGCGTAATTAAAACATTGTTTATAACCATTATGATCATTATTGTGGCTATTACATCGATGATTTCACACTCTGTTACTTTTAGGTTATGTTGTCGTACGATTAGATCCTCGCGCCGTCATGAAATTTCCGATATATTGAATAATGTTGGTAGAGTATCAAATCTTTAACTCATTTAGGGAAATTTCATGGTATTGTTATTATTGAAAATATACTGTGCCCGTCTATATTACGGAACAAATTAATTTCCTCAGAAGAAAAACATTTGGCAACAAAATCCTGAAACACATCAATTTTTGTTTCTCTTTTACCAGATTTTTATGTATTTTCGAAGGATACTTGTTGCAACCTGTGCTATCCCCATAAACCCTCTGATTTTTTTGAATAGGGAAGGTGAGCGATATGGTATTTTTGGCAAGGTCATTGTATCTTCCTCACAGAAGTGCAGAAATTTAAAGAATCCAGATGAAATTTGTCACCCAATGAAAGTCGATTGTTCATGCACAACTTTCAGCCCCTACGAGCCCTCTAAGATAGAAAAAAACTGAAATGCGGTAATTCATGTTTCATCATAAGCCTCATGCAGAGCTGAATAATCGAATAATTTATTTCTGTTCATAACGTAAATTGAATTTTATAATGATAACTGTTCACAGAGTTAATGATTTTCGGAATTATTTTTATTTCTCAGCAATTGTCGACATTATTTTGTACATGTTCTCTCGTGATTTCTATAAGATAAAATCTTGTTCTTTCTCGGTAGTTCTATTGTGTCGTTTGAATTAAATCTGCGAACCCTTTGAGAAATCTGAGTGAGTATGATACTTTATCTTATAATGAATTAGCTGACTTGAAAGACGTTGTTCTGTATTAACTATGACTATTTAATTCAAATTGGCATACGAAAAAAAAGGGATAGTTATTAGAACATAAAATATTCATCGTGGAGATTAAATGTAGAAAAGGTATATCGGCTCAATCCACAAGTAGCAGAAGGAAATGAACGTTCGATTCCTTCTCCTAGTTGTGGATTCGCCCGATATAATTTTCCTACATATATTAAATCTTCACGATGAATATGGTATGTTCTAATAAATACACCATTTTCACACATAGAATTGTGTAGCATAAATCCACGAGTAGCATAAGGAAATGAACCAAGTGTCGTGTCGGCAGGTACCACCTTCCTTCCTTTCCTTCTGCTACTTGTGAATTCATCCGATAGAACTTTTCTATGTGTATTTGTTATTCTAATGATTTATGATACACAATTCTTAGTTAGCATATATGAATAGTGTTTTTAGTATTCCGACACTGGAACAGGCTACAAATAGCTGGCCATGTAAAAAACATGAATTTTCAGGACAAACATTCCATAAGTAGCACTGGTAATTGCAACCGTTTCTTTTCTGCAAGTAGGCTGCCATTACAAACACGTGGCAGGTTTATATTCCGCAACATAATAATTGTGCTCTTAAAATGCAGATTAGGAGGTGATATTCATACCAATTCTACGTCATTCAATAACTCTATCGGACAGTTGACAACATCATATTGATTAGGAATGGAATTAATCAGTTTGTATGTCATAAATTCCCCAGTAATTTTGTTAGGAAGCTGAAAATTAATTTCGTTGCTTTCCAAAATTTTTTGTGTGCCATCGTATTGTACATCCATCTCAAACTATTAATTCGCTGTGTAACAATTCTGCCATCGCACTTTTCTCGAAAAGTTGCAAGTTGGTGTTTTATTTATCAACTTATTGAACGGCAACTTGAGTGCAGAATGAGCTGTTCGATGGCCATCCAGCAACGTAGCTGAGATGAAGCGAATGCAAGTGCGATAACATTTTGCGGTTGAATAGTTGATAAAATCAAATATTATTGTAAACCTGTTCCCAGTTCCACCGGGAGCATTTGAGAGAAACAAAAACCCCCAGTTTAATCATTCAGAACTATTATAAACGTCATTGACGTTGGTATATTTTTTGTGCTTGATTGAATAAGGGACGTTTCTTAGAGCATTTTCTTTAAATGCCCCGGAATCGTATAGAGTTTTAGTCGCTGTTTGTCCGCGATGGACTTCTAAACTACTGAACCGATTTTAAATTTGATTTGCACACCGTGTGCAATTCGACCCAACTTGAAAGATAGTATAGCTTACATTTCAATTTATAGTCGCAATATTATTCGATTGATTTGAAAATAACTATAAAATTAGTGTGCCTTCAGGTAATGGCGAATGCGCCTGGTTGGGCCTAACAATACATAACACAAAGTCGCTTTCTCTGTGTTTATATGCATTTGTATGCTTAAAGCTTCGAAACTACGCAACGGATTTCGATGCTTTTTTTTTAGTAGATAAAAGAATTGAAGAGAAAAGTTTGTATGTAGAATAACATACATTATACGAGTATAGTAGAAAAATACTGTTATTTTTGAAGTTTTCAATGTGATGTAAATAATTACATTTTTATCACTTACATTGCAGGGACAGGCTGAACCTGACGAAATTTATCAAACTAATTTATTAAGTATTGTACATATTGAAAAGGTCTTCAGAAATGTTACAAATGATACAGAATTGATCCTCATCCAATTGAATACCTCAAATACCATGTTGATTCAATAAAGATTGATATAGCCTTTTATAATACATATCTTATACAGGATGGCCATTTGAAAACGAAACAGACGAGATTGCAGACGAAATAAATTTTTTCGATAGAAATGCTCGGACAGGTCGATTTTTGTTTCGATGGGGACAACTGAAGATGTAGGTTACGGACACATAGCGTTTTAACCCTTGCTACTACAACCCTCACCCCCAAATTTTGAATAGGGAAGATGGGGTGAGTGATACCTCATTTGGAAGGTATTTTTATACTGATTTCAGCACAGTATTTTTTTTTTTATTTTATGCATTAGTTTTTGAAATATTCTTAACTAAGTATTTGAAAATGAAGTGGTGTTCTCATAGAACTTGTAGTGTTTTTTTTTTTGTGAAAAATCGATATTTTGAGCTTCAAAACAACCATAACTGTGGCTTCCTTCCTCCAATCCACTGACATAGAAATCTTTAATCAAGATGAGGAAATTATGTGGAAGATCAGATTGTGTTTCAGCAGGATGGAGCTCCTCCACACTATGCCTTACCAGTTCGAGAATATCTGAATCGAAGATTTCCAAATCGGTGGATTGGAAAAAGGGGTCCCATTGAATGGCCACCCAAATCGCCAGATTTGTCACCACTAGATTTCTTTCTTTGGGGCCATTTGAAAAGTAAAATTTTCTCTACACAGCCCGAATCCATAGAAGATTTAAGAAGACGTATAGTGAACGAATGTCACTTCAGAAATGCTGCAAAATGTGCTCCATCGTTTCGAACAAAACTTATTTTATTGTATGGAAGCTAATAGTGAACAATTTGAATATTTTATTAATTGATGTGAGTTTTTGATGAATTATTTACTTTACTTTGAAAAGTCTTATTTCTTAGATCAATACTTCAAATCGTTCTGATACCGTAAAGTTGGAGAATGATTTCAGTGAATAAAACAGCTAGTCGAACATCTGACCCAAGTAACAATAACACGTACGGTATGAATTCATTTGCCCAGTGGTAGATGTTTTGCAATTTCAAATACAAGTACGGAAATTTTGGTGTTTCGGAAGCATGAAATGTCAATTATTCGCAAAAAATTAATTTAAGTCATAAAATTAACTAACGCATGAATATTTCGAGAACTAATGCATAAAATGAAAAAACAATTACTATGCTGAAATCAGTATAAAAACAACTTTGAATTGAGGTATACTCACCCCATCTTCCCTATTCAAAAATTTGGGGTGGGGGTTGTAGCAGCATGGGTTGAAATGCTATGCATCCGTAACCTACATCCTAAAGTGTCCCTCTCGAAACAGAAATCGACCTGTCCGAGCATTTCTATCGAAAAAACTTATTTCGTCTGTAATCTCGTCTGTTTCGTTTTCAAATGGCCACCCTGTATAGCAGATGGAATAACTGATTCTTAGGCCAGACCTACATTGGAAGCGGATTTGGTCTGGCCAGCCAACCCGACCCGATTTGATTCTCTTCAGAGCAGTCCAGACCAGACCGAACACTGCTTCCAATGTAGGAGGAAAGTACGTTTTCTTTGTTTTTGTTTCCTCCAGACCCAGCCAGACCCGTCAGACTGTCTGGTCTGGAGAAATTCCGCTTCCAATGTAGGACTGGCCTTAGTCTGTTCAGTTTTATATACAGTGATCGGCAAATGTGTGGAACCGAGTGAATATCAATCGATACAACGAGAACAGTAAGCAATGTACCAAAAAGTGGACGGTTTAAAAGTGCAACTAATATTATTGAGGCGAGAAGAATATCATCCATACAAAATTCGCCTCGTTCAAGAACTGTCCGAAGACGATTTCTACAGACGTTTACAACTTTGTGAAACGATGATGGATATTTGCAATCGTGATGATAAGTTCATAAGAAATGTGGTGTTTTCAGACAAAGCTACATTTTGTTTGAACAGTACAGTTAATCGACATAACTGCCAGTACTGGTCACAAACCAATCCTCATTGGGTTCAAGTGGCTCATACCCAACAACCCCAAAAATCGAACTTTTGGGCCGGCATTTATAACAACAGAATCTATAAACAGAGATAGGTATTTACAGCTGTTAGAGACACAAAAGATTCCGGTATTGGAGGTAAATGGACAATTACCAAATAATATCTAGTTTCGGTAGGAAGGAGCACCACCCCATAACGCTAGCATTGTTCCAAATTATTCAGATAGGACGGACACTTCATCACAGATGTATTGGAGAAGGGGTCTTAGAATGGCCTGCACGAAGTCTCGACCTAAATCGACTAGACTATTTTCTGTGAGCTTATTTAAAGTCCAAGGTTTATGTTGATAGACCAAACAATTTGCAAGAATTCGCTGCATTAGATGCTCGATCTATGTGCTCAGTCGTTAGGGCGGCAGAATTCAAAATTAAGGAAGGCAATGACTCACATATATGGGTGTCTTGTTTTTCTTTACATATTTATGACGATAAATGAAATCAAATTGAAACATTACTGAAGTTACAAAAATTGCATGCGAAAGTGCTATAAAAAAACCACCTTTCAATCACTTCGAAGCTGATGTGCAAGTATATGAATAATGGCCTTTTGGATGAAAGGAAATGAATATGAACCACCTGTCAGTTTTGTCCAGCTAATATTTTCCGAATATTCCGAAGAAATCATAGTTCGATTTAGTGAACGTCTCTATTTGGAAGGCAAGAGATAAGCCGAGAGCGACACACCTGAGAATTTTAAAGCCAATTAGAGTGCCATTAGGCTGCATTGCATTTCAGAATCTAGTGTGCTATAACCATTATACACTTACTTCAAGGACGGAGCACCTGCTAGGGAGGCTATTTCGGGATAATCGGCCTCGAGAGATGACACATTTGTTGCGAATAAGATATGAGGGTGTTTAGAGTGAAATTCTGGTATGTATGTTGTAGCTGAATACTTTGGAGCGGCAGTGTCACTTGTCATAGATTAATTTGACGTGAACATGGAGATGAATAAATGAATAACAATGAATGATGTTATGCTTAGCTTATTATATTCATAGTAACTGTGTTTGATTTCGTTATGAATACATCAATTTTCGTTCATTGAATTCGTAGTATCATCGTGAGGGGGTTGCGATAGACCAGTTTCACCCTTATTTGGGATCATCAGTACCGTACAACCCTAATTCCCGACAACAAAGAATTCTGAAGCAGGTGTTATTATTTACTCCTACATAACTTTTGCTGTATGATTTTGAGATTTGGCAGAAAATTGCACATGCGCATATCTATTTATAAATTCGTGAGAATTCTTATACTGTGCATAGACTCCATTCAATGTATTTCACTTCATAGTAAAAATAACTTCTCATAATTCACCTTGAGGTTTATTCGAAGCTCAAACTCCCTTCTCCTAAAAACCAATGTCAGTGCTTTTCTAAATTTTGACCACGTACATTATTGCACCCCAATGAACCATTTCAATTGATTTTATCCCAACAGACGCTGATTAAAGAGTCCAACCGATGTCAATCTAATACGTATCTGTGAATGCATCGAGCATTAAAATTTCTCAACGACTTTTTGACATTTCTTTCTTCTGTTGAGTAAATGAAAAAAATTTATATCTTCAGGTGAAAGGTAGCTACCACAACAAGACTTGAAAATATGTGAAATATCCATGCCATCCATACACCTGTTGCTGCGAAATTTTGCAAGCCTATTTGTTCCAACCTAATTCACATATCTCTCACGTAACGAATTGATCCGATAGATATATTAGGATATTGAAGAGGAAACCAAAGTTCAGATGCTCATAACATCTGAACTTTTGGACGGATTTGGCCTAATAACAAACTTGACACGAAATCCATTCTGATTATCAGCATTTTCTCAACAATCTTCGATTCCACTTTAAATTATTTTTCCACTAAATGCGTTGGTGACAGTAAACGTAGTATGTACATTACCTTTTTGTCACCCTTATTTTTGTAAATATTGTGGTAATATTGAGGTGTCTTTCACTCGGAGGGTAGTTCTTCAACATTCAGTAATGTGTATGTGACAATAACTGAAATCACTCAACGAAAGTAATATAGAATGAAGAACCCTTTGAGCCGACTCGAAAATACAAAGTATCAAAGGGTTTATCATTTCTTGTGTGGCCTTAGCTGGCGAATTCCTTCTGGAGTTTTGTTTGCAATTGTTCATATTGTATGCTATCCAATTCCTATTCAATCAATGCAAGGCTCTCTGAAATAGCTTTTTGCGATTTATTCAGATTTATTTGCTGATCAGTGAAGTGAAATTTCAGTCGAACCAAAGTTGAGTTTTCGACTATGTAACGTTTCAAAGCATAAAAGGATGCTTCAGGATACCCCACTCCATGAATTTTCCAAATTCCCCGTCGAATACCACATGAATTATCTGGAATCTTTCAATTTACCGCATACAATAAATAACTTGCTGAGCTTCGTCGATAGAAATAAAACCGAGGCAAAAACTTTGGGCTCTAATCCATGCTTTATAAATCATGCCTATCTGAAACTCAGAGTTAATTACATCTCACTAGCGAAGCCGATATTGGTTTCTCATTTTGCGAGAAAATTAAATAGTTTCGCAAGGATGCCCTCTCACATGATGAATATTTCAATAGATTGTGGTGTTGAAACTACTGAAATCTTTTATGGCACAATTATTCTTCCCGCAGTGTCCCGTTATAATTTTCAAGATATATTGAGGATTAATAATACGAGTTTATTCATAGCTTTTCAGGTGAATTGCCTTTAAAAACTATACTGGAAGCTGAAAGTATCGTATTGTCCCTTCGTTTTGAGGCTATTTTTTCAATATACACAAGTTCATGATAGAATATTCCATTCAAACATTTCATTATCATGGTCCATATCTACTAGAGCAATTACGTATTCTTTTATATGTATACAGGATCAATATCAATCAAAAATCTACTGAAGCAATAAGAAAGAATCACTGAACTGGATGAAGTATTTCGGTCATTTTTATGTTTCGAAAAATATGGTCAGAAAACGTCAAACTGTGGCAAACTTAAAAGGGTTCCCTCAGTATGCAGAATATGATTTGATAAAAGAATAAAACCGATCTATTCGTGAGTGTCAGAATATCCTTTAAAAGATATCGAATAATTCCTCAAAAAATGCTCAGGAAATTTATAAAAAATCATTGTTTCCCAGAGAAGTTGGCCAGATTCATAAGCATTATTTGAGAGATCGGTTATAAGTTTCCACTTGCACCAATATTTCGGATAGGTTGCCTCGAAGAAGTAGAAAAACGCTGGTGTCTACGATGAGATCCCAGCAGAACACAGAATTAGGTTCAACTTCATCTATCAACCAATCGGACGATATGATTTGACAGAGCCCTAAAGCTGCGTTCAGACCCTCCATTTCTTGCACTACTTCTTTAAGTTTTCCGAGAGTATCACCATAAAATTGCAAAAACTAATTTGAATTATGCAAAAGTAGGGCTATGTCTAATGAAATTTGCCTCTTCCATAATTCAACAGAGCCTTATACGTTAATTTCCATTCAGTTTAAACAGAGCTCGACTTTCAATTATAGACAGAGAATATTTGTTCGTTATTTCAACTGTTGACACTCCAAATTTTCAGTACTTCACTTAATCAGCAAGAATTGAGCCAAACTATAAGTTAATGATTATTAAAATTCAAATGAATATCGAGAAAGTTTTTGATATAAACAGTTCATCTTTAAGTTTACTATTATCTTGAAGAAAAAATCTTTTCATAACCATTTTTTTCACATTTTGAATTCGGAGTCCTTAGCATAAATCGCGATTCTACGCATACTATTGATTTCATGAATTTCCTAATCCTTTCATGAAACTGAGTTCATTGATATTTTCCGTTACATACGGAACATTCTCTTTTCGAAAAAGGGTTCTCACAGATAATTTTTCATTCTAAAGGGTAACCTTATCTAAAATGACATCCAATTTCGTCTTTCTATGGTTGACTTTATTTCGTGTTGCATGATTCTCACTGAACCTGTTCAGTCCATCTACAATCAACTGCTTTTTTCTTTGTCTATATTCGACTTAGTTCCGTCAATGTTTATTTATTAGATAGTAGATCAACCAAAATTAGTTCCGCTAGGTGAAGTTCAGATGGCTGAGGTGATAGTCGCTCATTTATAAATTCCAATCAGCAGTTTGCGTAGAATCTGCGGCGTTGCAGATCGAGCCAACCGGAATCCCGGTATATCCACCGGTTCTCGTATTGATGTTATTGCAAATAAATTCTTTTTTTTTATGTGATGAAAATTGATTTCGGAGATATGACCGTCCAATCTTCCACTAACTCAGCTATATATGGACATAAACTCAACATCTTCTGCTTGAGTAAAGCAATTTTTCTGTTTCGTCTGGGTTATGAGATTCATTGCTCTCCGAAATTTACTGTCAACTGTCTCTTCATATTTTGACGGTACTCCTGGTAGTCTTCCTCCAATCGGCGTGTCATTTCGTGGCCAGTAATGAATCCATCATCGTATTGAAATGTTCATTTCATGCCTTCCATTTTTCTCTCACCCCCTAAGACATCACTGACATCACCCGAATTTTCTCTGATATGGGTATTCGTGAGTCTGTCCTATAATGAGTAACCGGATATGGCACAGAGGATTTTTATTCCACTTGTTTTCATCACTCACAAGTTTCACTCCTTCTTTGATTATACCGTCGCTATGAATTCTGACTCCTAGGTAGACGAAACATATCACTCAGTCAATGTCGTTTATTGCCAAATTGCGCCTTAGAGCTTCCCATGATATTGTCGATGACTTCGTTTTCGCGTAAGAGATTTTCATGTTGTATCTCTCTACAATATTTATAATGGTGCATAGTACTATATGTGTTGTGGATCGTTCTCAGATTCAGCGACCAAGAGGAAATCATCTCTATCTACGACCGTATTCCCCAACTACTCCTATGTTCTTTAGCATTTAGATATCGATCTGCAATGGTCTTAAGCTGTACTCATGGCTGATTTTTATGCTTTTTCTTATTGATTATGTTAAATTCTTAATGAGTCTCAAGTTGTTGGAGTTGCACTCCTTAATTAACTAAATGTACTCTCCGAGTACAATTTTTTTTCCTAGAGAATGCTCAAGATATCTTCGAGTTGTATACGATGCTATATCTTCAGAGGGGTTATGAAAGAAACAAATGCAGATTTACTGTCCTCTATATTAACACGCTTATATGAGCTTCACTTGTATGTATGTCAGTTTCTAACTCTCCTTCTTTAAGCGTTAGTGGCTCATTACTGTGAAAAGATCCCATTTCTTCCAATGCGTTCGTTGGCCGAGCGGCCCTAAGGCGCGCGTTTTCTGTGACGTCAGCTCTTGGATTCATCGATCGTGGGTTCGATTCCCATCCATGCTTTCAAAATATGGCTTTACCATCAAACACCAACATGTCATTAATAAGTAATTCAACTCTACAGCGGTTGAATGAGGCTATGTTAATATTCTGTAAAAATCGGTATATTATAATTAAGGACTTCATTCCAAAACTTTGATGCGTGAGCTGTGAATGTGTAGAACATTGACCTACTTTCCAACGTGCAATCATAACTTGATGATTGTCATTAATATTTTACTAATAGTCACTAAAAAGTAAAAAATAAATAAGGTTTAAAAAACTAAAAAAAACCACGCTTATAAAGAATATCGGGCTTAAAGCGTTAGAAATTTAAAAAAAAATCAATTTATGGCAATATTATATAAAACATACTAGTGAAATTGAGAAAGAAGCGTGGGGCGCTTGATATCCGAAAATTATGGCACAAAGCGCCCCACGCTTCTTCCTCCATTTTTACTAGTATGTTTCATATATTGTCATTAATTGATTTTTAAAATTATTTCCAACTTTTTTAGCCCGATATTCTTCATAAGTATGTTTTTTAGTTTTTTTAAACTATTTTAATTTTTTCGAATTGAACTTAGTATATCTGTGACTCATCTGCATAGACTTGTAACTTCACATATTCCCAGAAAAGGAACTTCTTAGTCGTGGTGAATCAAAAATGAATATCATCGCCGAAAAGAATTTTGCCTCGCGAAAGAAAATAAAGCTGTAAGTTGTTTTTGAAAAATTTTTGCAAATTAATTTCCACTTCCTGTATCACCAGAAGGGCTCGGCTCAAAAAATATTTAGGCTCAGTGAAGAATTGAGAATAATATCTTAATCCCCATTCTCAGAGTTAAGTTCCTCAGAGACATTTAATAGAAACCCGAACGTTGGACACTGTAAACTTTTTGGCAGGTCACATATAGCAAAGAGTAGAAACAAGAGGGTGCACTCTGTCAAATTAGTACTGAAAATTTTGTTCACGTATTTCGAAGCGAAACCACAGAATCGCATAAAACGATTCCTCCCTTGACTCAAAATCCCATAAGAGCAATGTAAATCGAGGCCACACCAATGAAATCACATTTCGTTATCACGTGCAATAAGATAGCCAATCGGTTCCTAGTTCCTGTAGCAAGAATCTAAACAGAAAAGGATTTTAATCGACATGAAGAAGAATTTGGAAAAATCATTTTTTATTTATTAGGAAACATGAAAGCACTTTTCTTTCATCACAAGTGTTTCTGAACGACTTCCTTCAGGAACCAATACGCAATTTCGTGAGTAGCAATATTTCCACTGTTAATTTGTATTTTCATTATTTGCAATCTATTTTAATTTATTACTAAAATATCTTATAATTTAGAGCTACAACAATTCAACTGAGAAAATTGTATAAGTTCACATCTTCTAAAATTTTAGGTCATTGCCATACAACTTTGAGGAAGAGTTCAATAACAGAACATTTATTTCCTGTGGAATATGTGTGAAGACCAGAGAGAATTCATAAAAAACAAGAAAATATCATTTGACACAATGGACGAATTAAATAGTAATGTTACCCACATATAGTTCAACTAATACTGCAGTTTTGTAAACAAACGAATAAGTAATATCCTTATTCAAAATCGTATGACAAGAAGAAATTTTCTTTTAATTGATCTTATTATATGTGGATGAAAATTGTTCGATAAGCATTTCTTAAAAATTTTTAAGTATTTCCTAATACAAGAATGTAAGAATAATGTATAATATATTTTCATCAAAATTTTAATGGAACCATTATATTATGTTTGCAAGTTAGAAGTCCTTTGATTATTGATGACAAACTTCTTACGAAGAAGTTAATTCCTGTCTTATGAATTGTTTCACCAATTTCAAAGTTACACAAAATAAGCTGACGAATAATTGTAATCATAAAAGTTTGTGAATTTTGCTGATCAAATTTTTTACCAATTCCAGACAATAATTTCACTTTCATGTATTGAATGTCTAAATAATGGACTAAAACAAGAGTGCAACAAATAAAAAGGAAATTTTCTTTATAATTCATTTAAAATAGTTATATCAAAAGTTAAAGAAATTCATTAAAAATTTGCAGCCAAGTTTTCTTCAGCATTATCAATCTTTGTCATATAATTATCTCGGTTCCATCTTGAGCATTCTCAGAACATAAAAGAACAATTTCCTATGCTATAAAAATATTCATACATACGAAGGGATCAGATCCCTGAACTTGATATCCAGTTGAATGGTAACTTTTGGAACAAAACACTGAGAAATATTAACTTAACATCATTTGTGCTGCAGTATATTAAGGTTTCTAATTTTTTTATTTTTCCTTTTGTTACATTCATCACCCTGTAAATTTTGATTTGCATACTTCATTATGTAAAAAATTCTGATTTTAAAAACAAATTTAGCATATATTTGTAGGAAAACTGAGCAAGGATGATGGAAAGGGATAGTTCTCAGCTTTTGGATTAGCAGTTGATGAGGAGATGTAGTGGCAGCGGCTTTCATGTTTTGTGATGCTTGCACATTGCAGTTTACCATTATTGTGGAACATGTTTGAGTTCCCTTATCAATTCCTATTCCATCGGTTTGTGTACCCATATCAAAGCTTTTTGGCCTCTTGAACAGGTTCAAAGTAGGATCAGCCGTTTTATTTAAGTAGCGGCCAGTCATTAAATAAGGTTCGAAGTGATCACTGCAAGTCCTGTTTCCTCAGAATTGTCGCGTCGCTGCAGGCCAATTTCCATTGCAAGGCTCGTTGAGGGTCATCTGAACTGAGAAATCTAAAGAATCTCACACCCGAAACATTCAAACATTACTCAACTGAACATCTTCCCTTGGTTTCACTCATTTTATCTACAAACCAGACTTCTCTACAGAGCTATGAAAAAGCTTAATCCAAATATGAAAACCCGTGCGGAATGAAATTCTAGATTTCCTATACAAAATCAGCGATAACTTTTACTCCATATATCACACTAACACATTAAACACACATTAAAAATTTTCGAATGGAGGGAAAGAATTCATAGACAAGTTATATAAAATATGCCATTTAATTCAAAGGTTTTGATTAAATTAAGGATCTGCTATAATTTTCAGAAATACCCGGTGAATTGTTTCGCGGTTTAAATTCGAATTTGGAGAAGAGAGAGAGATATATCCTTCTCTTATTAGTCCTGCCCCTTTTTTCAACGACAGAATTCTCAAGGTCATTGAATCGTTGACGAGAAAAAGACCGGAGTGCTCCATCTTTGTAAGTTAATCTTTGCATATAGGTCTCACATAGTTAAACGATATTCGATAAAAGATTACCAAAGTTATTACATGACAAAAATCCCACTAAAACTACAAAATTTCACACATCCGAGTGTGCTGAATCCAATTATACCACTAGAAATTAGTATATACTTCATTCTCAGATTCCTTAATTTGGTTGTTTTCAATTGAAGAATGTACTTTGCACCAAGGTACAAATCAGAGAGTTATTGAAACTGATCTTTATATTAGGTTCTTTTATTTTTATATAATGTCACCACAGAGAAAAAAATCTGTCTTAATTGAATAAACAATCTAAATTATATCCTCACAGAATGACCTATTCTTCTTTGGTAATAAAATCTAGCACGGATGTGATTACTGATCCTACCTTCATTCAGTTCAAACATTTCATCAAATATCAAGATCGATTTCGCATAAGCTCAATCCGTTTTATTGTCCCATTGCAGACTTGAGTTTTATTGACCTCTTTCGTTGTTTTGATGCCAAGTCAAACATAAACGAAATCTATTTCTGTGACGTTGGCGCGGGAAAACTATTGCTACTCTGATCCCGCCTTGATCAGTTAAGGATTACAACGAGCAAATTAGATGATGAATGTTCATTAAATTCATTCAAGAAATAAAACAGGCCTTGAAGGTCCCCTTAGTAGTTAATTTCAAGCTAGGAAATCTGTGTGCCTATGTAAATAGTAATAAATGAACAATGATATAACCTGATTTATTGATGATTACTTTATTTTCATACTGCAATTGTCAATGTAGAATAGGAAATCGCATATTAATAATATCTAACTCAAACTGAGTGAATAATAAGTTTATTAGATATGAATGTTGATACAGAGGAACAAGAATAACTAGTAAATATTTTGAAAAGTTGACTCAAATGGAGTGAGTATATCATTCAATAGGAGAATATTGGAAGGATAGGAATACTCAAATAATTCTCGTCGATATGCAGAGTCTCAGTTGATATTTATATAATATATTAGTATTTAAATGGTTGGTCACAGGTCTGTTTTGGTGAAAAACAGAGTTAATAAAAGACTGCGTTTCTATTCATTCAAAATCTTTTTCAGGGCCGATATTGGGCTAATTTTTATATTAAAAATATGTTTCGATATTATCACTGTTACATTATTGGATGAATTCATGTTGGTTGTGATACAGACCCTTTTAATTTCAAAAATATTTTGATTTTGAACTTGTAAATAATCTGCTGTATCACAATCTATATGAATTGATCTTGTAAAATACCATTGATAATATCGAAAGGCAATTTCGATAAAACAACTAGAAAAACGAACGTATAATTGCCCTAAGGAAGATTTACACGGAGTGATAACTTATTTTCAATATACGAGGTCTGTAAATTAAGTAATTAGATTGGCAACGATTCGTTTGATCAGGTAACACTGAAAGCGCGTGGTTTAGTAGGGCGGTAAAGGAACATGTGATCCACCTTCAATGCGAGGTTGACACCTTGCTCGAGTCATTTGGTTGTGCGTAGTGATCGTTTTCATGAAACAGTTCTTTCTATTGCGATCTAAAAATGAATGACATCTGTTTCGAGCAACAGTGCGCTATCAGGATTTGCTTCAGACTTGGGCACAGTGCAATGGAAACTCTTCTCAAACTTCAGCATACCTACGGAGATAGTGTTTTGTCTCGGGCCCAGGTTTTTCGGTGATTTAAGGCATTTTCAGAAGGAAGAGAGTCGATTGAAATGAACCACGACGCGGAAGGCCTTCATTTTCAAGAACCGATGAAAATATAGACAGAATTCAGGATCTTGTGCGTTCAGATCGATGGTTAACCATCAATAGATATTGTTTCCCCACCTCTTCAGCACACATGCGGCATCGTTTAGTCACGATAAAATGAATTTAACGAATAAAATAGCAGGGCGACCTGAACGCGGCGCGTTGACTATGGAGCCAGTACTAACGAATTAACGATACAGTTTATGCACCATTTGTCCGGTGGAAACTTGCTTATATGGAAAGCGCTGGTGAAATTCTTCGAAAATTTCAGCATAATCTCCGTCTAGTTTAAGGTAAGAAGTGAGCAAACGAACACGTCCTCCTTTCGTGTACCTTACACGCGCCACCATGGCAACGAAGGCACTGTAAACGTACACCACTACACGCGGTCAACTCAACTTGCTACATTTCAGCTGCCTCTTTCCGCCCTGGCCGAGAATACGCGAAGCGTGATTACCAGGTAGTGTGAACTGACTTTTGCCGCACTCTGTATATTAGCTCAAGGGGGAAATATTATTCTCAGCCCTCTACGAGAGCTTATCTTGGCCCCGAGAAGAACATATTTCACCCTTGAAAGGAGACAAATGCTAGTACCCCTTTCAAAGCCTATCTTGAACTTGAATGAGGCTTCTACGAAGACCACCTACTTGTCATTATACCAGTTAATGTTGCACCTAGTAACGACCTCAAGCCTTACCTCTATGAATATCAATTTTGGGAATCTGCCTCTCTATATTATCTAGGATTGAGATAAATATTTATTTGTTGTCAGTATATAATATATTTTCTTGACTTTTGTTAGTGAATTAATTGGAGAGATTTAGGATCCTCAGGCTAATTATCACGGTACAAAATATTAATTTATATGAATTGAAAGTTCATTCTTTGTGTACAATTCGATGAAATTCACACCATAATAATCATTTCTGCATACTGCAAATCAATTAGATTGTTTTGGGTTACTGTTCATCTATTCCATATATTAGAAATCAGTGCTTGGATCACCATATTACAATTTGATAACTTAGCTTATCAGTTCACTGCAATCAACTGAGAATAAACCGCTATCAAAAGCTGCATAACAAACCGGTAAGCATCGGTATCATCAGTTGTTTAACGGAATGCACCAAGATCATATAAATATTTTCGAGTGATTAAATTGTGTGGAAACAAATGTCAGTGTTAACTATTATATAGCAAGAATTAAAGTTAAAATCTATTATCTCCCGAAATAGGGAAAAAATTATAATTTTGAAAAGGATGATCAACAGGAGAATAATGAATTATAAATATCTTCCGCCTAATTTACTACTATTTCATGATCAATATATCACGTGCTGCTGGGGCGAGAGTTAACTTATCTTCGTACATTTATCGGTTGAGAATGGATGAGGACCTATCAGAGAAATAATGTGCCATGAAATACAAACAATGGAGGCGATGAATCGAAGTTAATGAGTATCCGTTCCGCACTGAAGACGCGTATTCATCAACATACCTTTATACTGATCGACCTGTTGTCTGGATGGTGATTCGAGTTACAGCACATCTATGTTACATATTATGCACCTTCATTTTTCGAGGAGGTATGTGATCTTAAAAAAAAGAGGGTGGAGGCACAATTCATAACTATAAGAAGGAATACAGGATTCTCTTGAATTACGGAGAATTTTTTGTTTGTAATTTTGATCAACCTATCTCTAAGATCTCTTAAATATGTAAATATACTATTGGATTCTAGCAATTTTTTTCGAATCCTAATTAATGATCATCTAGTAATTCGAACTTTCCAGAAAGAAATGTCTATGAATCGTTATTTTGTACTTTTACACATGATCGCTATTATTCTTTGCGTGAACTGATATAACTTAGTTTGAACCGATTGGCCCTCCCAATTGCCATGCTGAGAGTAATTTAATAAATTGCACTCAATCCTATAATTCAACAGTCTCTTCACATTAGATATTTCAATATTTCAGAAAAACTGGATAATATACCTATGGACCTGTGGGCGATAAAGAAAGTATCTTGCTCTTTTTCATAAATGGGTTTTACTAATGCTAGTTTCAGATGTTATGGAAATCTTTCCAATTTGATAAACTTTGTTTATTATACAGGGTGTCCAGTAACTCAACGTTAAGCGGTTACTGGGCAATAAGCTAGGTTAAACCAGTTCTAGCAAAAATTAAAAAAAATTCTATGTCACTTGGTTAATTGGTAATAGGTATATTTTTGAAGTCACAAATTTTCCAATTTTGCAGTGATTTTTTTTTTAAACGAAATCCTGAATAACCATGCTATCGATTAAGCCCCAATTTCATAGTTAGATACAATGGTTTTATTTTATTTATTTTTTCTCAATTTTTTTTATTTGTGCTAGAACTGGTATAACTAGTATATATCATCAGAATTCGAGAAATACCGATTTATTATTCTGGGGTCTTCATGAATTGCCAGTAGAATTCATCGAAACTATAGAACAAAATGCACATTTTTCCAACTAGAAAATTGTTATAAAAAAAATAATTGCATATTCCACATAGATACTAATAATCTGTATTCATTTATATTTACTAGCTACAAATTGGAAATATATTATCAATAAGTAACCAACTAAAAGTATTCCTCATTAATTTAAGAAATCGAACAGTTTTCAAAGGTAGAATATATACTTTGTAGGACTTTAGTATACAAGGTTATTTTTTATAGTCCCATTGCCAAATACCATATACATCACAAAGCTATCTAGATTTATGGTATTATATTGATGACCCTCAGAAAAAACTGAGTCATCCTGGATAAGTAATCTGGTATCATACTATTACCATTACTTTTTTTGCAGATGATCCAACGTTTTGAACAAATTCGCAGTAAATCAACCTTGTAACGGCAAATAAAATTTTTGTTAAATGTGTAACGGTAAAAAAATGCACATATTTAAAATTTCATTAATTCGAAATTGCTTCGGCTAGCTAAAGCACAAAACCATCTCACATTTTCCTTCAGACAATTTAAATAGAAGCTTCCACCCCAGCCAATGATAATCAGTACTCGAACAATCGAAATTTATTCCACTTTTTTACAAATACTGGTTATTTACAGTATGTACAAATGTTGAATTGTCCAAATTAAAAGTTGAAAGTGGAACTGATCAATTTCAGACCCAAAAAATCAACAGCTGATATCTACAATTGTTGCTGGAGCTTACCTTGTCTGTCTTGAGTCCTAATTCATGTGATAACAGGATTATACAGCCATCCTAGGTGTTCGAGATGAGTTTGGTGTGGGAAATGGGTCTTGAGTCTTCCACCCTGTAGACAAACTTCCAACAAACACTATTTCTTTTCTCAGTTCTTCAGTCCTCAGGGAAACATCTGTTAGTACGTCGTAAAATTCAACTTCGGTAAATTTGTTCAGCCTCAGCGAAGTATGTCAAATTCAGTAATATTCTAACTTCGGCAGGTTTGGTTCAGTTCTTCGTTAAATTCCAACTCCAGCAAATTCGTTCATTTCTCCGGTAAAAATTTCACTCCGGTAGGTTTTGTTCAGTTATTTATGTTTGTTTTATTAATATTTCTGTGATAATTGATTAACAGGATAAACTATTATTATATTATTATGAAGAAGTCAACTTTCTGCAATATCCTAACTGACAAAGAAACTGAAACAACCAGTTTTAGTTATTTTCTTGTACACATTTTGTTATGCTATGTCTTTTTTCTGCTGTAAAAATTGTAGCCATGGGCCAAACTAAAGCATTATTATCATTATTATTATTATTGTATCTCTAGTTTCTCAGGTTGTCCTGGTTGATTCAATGGGATACGGGTTTATTGCCAAGCATTTCCATAAGTTAATCCTGACTCAAAAATCTTCGGACTGTTCTTGTGGTGTTCAGAATTACAACTTTCTGTAGCAAGTCGATCCAGGCGATGGAAATGTTCATATTATTATTATTATTTTTACTATTACCTCTTCAAATAAAAAAAACCATTTTGGTAAGACAAAGATAGTAGAGTAAGGAGTAAATCATTGAAATTTCAAAAAAAAAAAGGTGGATATACAATATATTTCATTAAATTTGTTAAATATGTGTTTGTCCACCGCAATTCTTCATACCCTCCGAACACGTTTTGGCATTGATGCAATAATATGGTTTATTTTTCCTCAAAGACTACTTGGTAGATCATATCACGAAGCCATCAAAGTCTGTTGAGGCTAGGGTAAATGTCCAAGCCTTTTACCCATGATGTCCCAAACACGGTATATGGCCGTAAGATCTGGGAGGCCTTGGCGAAAGATTCACATCGGTCTCTTCAAAAAAGTACAAATTAACCCTGGCAACATGAGGTCGAGCATAAACTTCCTTGAAATATTGGATTATGGAACCGGTGAAGTTAAGGCAGAACATATGACTGCACTATTTCTGAAGGTTACATAGATTTGTTACATGTTACCACTAATAACGACCAAAGATAATCTACTTGGACGTGCAAAAGCATCCAAGACCATAACCGCTACTCTTTGGTGTACATGGGGCTCAATATCAATCTGAGATACATGTCTTTCTCCACGACGCCATCTAAACCATTTTCGGTCACCAAGTGCACCCAAGGAGAATAGAGATTCATCAGAAAAAATGACGTTATGCCATTTCACATTTCAATCTTGACGTTCTCCGCACCACTGTAATCTAAGCCGCCAGAGGAAACACAAGATGAGGTCTATAATATTGCAGTCCAAAAGTCCATATCCGTCGGTAAACCAATTGGAAAGTAAAGGGATGACTATGCGCTCCTAAGCACGCATCAGGCAATAAAGAACGAGTTGTAACAGCTTTAGGTCTTAGAGGTCGATCTTAAACTTCATTTGTGCTTTTTCGACGTCTGATACATGCTCTTCTTATTATCAAACTACGCTTGACTAAATCTCATAACATTAGTTGAATTTCCGTTCGAACCTACAATACGATTTACAGAAATGACAAATGATTTGACCTCTTTCAAATCCACTCAGCTGGCGATGAATTCTGCGTACAGGTTCACTATTCATTTTAACAAATACTAAACATTGAATCTAGTCCTCCTTGAAGAGCTGGTTTGTGGTATAATTCAAAAAGTTTTCAAAAAATGACCGCAATCTTTGAGTAACAAAAAATGTTTTTATGAAAGAACCCCCTTGATTTTTTTCTCAAAATTTTTATTAATGTATTTCTTTCCCTACTATCTATGCTTTACCAAAAAATCTCCAAACTCTTTTAGGGTGTTGCAGTTTCTTTGTCAGTTAGTATATATAATAAACTCCAGATAAGGCACGGGGGATAAAACTCCCTCTTTCTACAGATCAAATTTGGATTGATACTCGAATAGCAATCCCCATTATAACAGCACAATTTCATCCAACATCATGGATTCTCTAAAATGCAACTTGTCAAGTCGCCCCATAAAATGCACTCAGTTTGCAGTAAAATCTGTTTCACTAGTTCAATGCCGTCTGATTTCTAGCTCAAGCAAGATTCAATATTCATTCAAATCAGATTCAGCCAGTGTGGAGACGGATCGGGCTGTAAAATCAGAATAACAATTGGAAATGTTGACGTTACTGAGTGGTATTCTGAGCACGAAAGATGTCATTGCCCCTTTAGGGTTCTATGGCTGCTATCTATCTTGGGACTTCTCCATTCATGGCAAGAGAAATATACGTCTGCATTGTAGAGTATGAAGAGAGGAGACAATGGCTTGTATGTGATTTGTAGTAAATGGAATGAGTATAACACGTCACCGTGTGGAACAAGTGCATTTTGTCTGCCATGATGGAATAATTTGTGTCATGGGCGTTTGTGCTGCTACTTAAACGCCATTCTATCAAGCTTCGGTGAACTTGGATATCAATGATGAATATAATGTACACAAATGAATAATACATCGATTTCATATCATGTGGTATAATGTTTTGGGTTATTTACATAATCTCTTATAGCACTTTAGAATATAGAGTTCAGTTTATTAGTACAAAATTAGAACAATAAATTCTGAAAAAGCCTTGAATTCTATATCTTTATGCATTATCGGAATTGAAAAATATTTTTCAGTTTTCATTTTCAACATCGCTTATTCTATTCTGTTACACATATTGCTTGCTTAAAACGTTTATTCTTACTTCGAGTTTTCTCTGTTTACGCGAAAAAGAGCCTGACAAAAGCAAATTCTTTCATACATTTAAGCTAGAAGGATGTTGGGGTGGTTCAGTGGTATTTTTGAGTTCTTCTTGAAATTCGGCGAAAATGAGTTGTCTGGCTTGAACGAAATAAATAGCACCAATATTTGCGATGTTTTATTCCCAGGGTAACTTGCACAAATTCAAATTTGATGACAAAATAATAGTAATTTTATTTTCCAAGCGAGAGTTCTTATTTATTCAGTGTACAACATTCAATTGTGAAAAATACCATATCGCGAACCTCTGCTTATCGCTCCGAACGTGTTATGAAAACGCATATGTTGTTTCCATTTCGATGTTGACAAAGTACAATATTTCATTCAGGATATACCGCGGAAATTCAATTTGGAGAAAGAAATATTATAATAAAATGTAAGAAATAAAATAATTCGAATAAAATTCGTATCCTCAACAAAGGAATCATTGAAAATTTCTTTATACTCTTCTTCAGAAGGAATTCCGACACTGAACGTAAAATTCTAGCTCACAGCATTCAGTTCCTCCACCATAAATTTTTCAGTTTCAGTCACGTCTTTCAAAATCAGTTTCATTGCTTCTTCAGAAAAATTTTTAACCTGTGGTTTTCGATATCGTTCTATTTTCCCCGAATAATACCTTGGATTTTTTTTATTTGCGATTGTAATCCCATGGATTTCATCATCTTTCATATTATCCGATTTTGTTTGCTTTGCCCTTGTCATAGCTGTCCAGCCATTCCTGTTACTTATAGAAGAGGTACAATATTGTGTTTACGCCATATTCTCTTGTAGTCACATCAATATTGTCAGTTTTTGATGACAACGCTTTACATGGAATTTGCGAATGGCAATCATACACAAATTCTCAAACACAGATGGCACAATTCATAAAATTCAATGATTGACTCGAAATACAAGGAGCCCAAAAAAGGTATCGGGTATTTGTTTTCGTGCCATAGTCGGAACGGACGTCTATAAAAAGCGGGGAGGAGTTCGTAGCGCGCGCCATTTTGTGGAGTTTTAGTCACGATAGAGCAGTACTCGGGGACGCATCGCGCATTTTGCGTATGACCGTATTATCGTAATCGTGATTCAATAGTGACAGCTCAACATCTCTATCATGCGGAAAATCGTACATGCCACGCGCTAAGTGACGATAGCATTAGGAAATGGATCAGGATGTTTGAGAACACAAATGCAACAGTTTAAATTCAAAACTCTGGTTGTCCTCGTTCAGTTCGCGATGAAGAAACAATTGAAGAGGTTGAGGCGTCGGTTTGTCAAAATCCGCCTTTATCCATTCGAAAGCGAAGCCAGTTGTTGAACATAAAAAATCCCCTTTACATTCGATATTAAAGAAAGACATCTAAAACCCTAAAAATTCAATTGGTTCAAGAATTGAGGGATGCGGTCTATGCTAATCGGCTGAATTTGGCGAACGAAATGCTGCAGTGATTTAACAATTTTAACAATATACTGTTTAGAGCGAATTTTCACCTGAATGGCAGAATTGTCGATACTGGATAGTGGAGAATACGAGACGAGAGCAAACACGATCTCTGCATAGCCTAAAGATAGTTGTTTAGGCCGGTTTGTCTGCTGAAGGCATAATTGGTCCATATTTTCATAAAGATCAATGAGGCCGAGCAATTAATCTGGATAGTGACCACTATTGCTATATATTGCGCAATTTTTTGGCAGGAGTTTGCAGGTTTCAACTCAAGAACGTGGTTCAAGCAAGATGGAGCCACTTGCCATACCTGAATGATTCAATGGAAGTTGTTAACGAATAATTCCCTAATAAAGTCATTAACATCAACTGGCCTCCCAGAAGCCCCGACCTCAGCCCGCTTGACTATTTTGCTTGGTGTTACCTTAAAAGTAAGGTTTATCAAAATAATCTGACTAATCTAACCCAGTTGAAGGTCAGAAATTGTAGCAATATTAATAGCTATGTGTCAACGCCTTATCGCCAATCTTCGTTCCCGTTTAGAAGAGTGCCAGCAACGCAACGGTCATCATTTGGATAACATCATCTTTTCAAATTGTTCTCCAATTCATATGTTGATAAAGAACAATAAATTCCTTTATTGGTTACAAACATTTTTTGTTTTATTGAACTTACAAATACCCGATACCTTTTCGGGACACCTTGAATAAGATATATATATATAGGGTGAGTCTTCGACCGTTGCGTTAATTTTAACTACTGATTCGTAAAGCGAAAAGAAACACTTTCTTCTAATGACACTTTTTCCAATTCTGCCCCGTTGCAAAGTTATAAACGGTTTACGGTTTCAAGTTGGGTTAAGCCACCACAAAAAATTCAGCATTCAGCTTCTGCATCATGATATTCAATAAAATTCTAGAGACATACTTGTTTATGCACCCCGTTTCTTATTAAGGCTGTATACAGTTATCTATAATATAAAAATAAATCGCAAAATGTGTTGGTAAGCGCATAACTCAACATCGCCTGGACCAATTTGGCCAAATCTTTTTTTAAAATGTTCGTTGAAGTTCAAGGATGGTTTTTACTGCGAGAAAAATTAGAATTATTGCTGGAAAAACCCTAAAAATAGCCCTTTTTTTCCCATACAAATGATTTGTAACTAAAAGGTAGTCAATTTGAGCTTTATTGCTATGGTATAAAGTTCATATTAAATTGCGAATGTTTTTATTTACGACTGCTATTAGTCAATGTACGTGGCCCAACATCATTCCAACAGTTACGAACTGTTGATGGTGAATTGTGTGGATCCTACAGAGAAGCCTGTCAACGTTTGCAATTAATTTTGGAATATCGAGCCGAAAATAGTCTCAATCGACTCCTGATGAAGAATTCGTGGCGAGAGTTGAGTCTGTCCGGCCACAAGCCGGCTGGCCCGGCCAGCTGTATCCTCTCTAGCATCCAAAGAAAGGAATCATCTAGAGTTTTCATATTTTCAGAATAGGTTAATTGTCCAAATATCTCGGTCAAGTTCGTTATTGGGCCCAAATCCGTCGGATGGTTCAGTAGTTATGAGCATCTGAAATTTTGTTTCCTCAATAACTACTAGAATATCCATCCGATCAAGTTGATACTTGAAATGTTATTGAGGGAGGCTGAAACGAAACGTCTTGCAAAATTTCACAGAAATCGTCGTGCTAGAAAATTTTTTAAAAATTCCCAAAAAAAATTCAATACTCAATATCTCCTAAGACTTCATATAGATTTAAATAAAAATTCGTATATATATTGAGGTTACCGATATCTTACTCATCCTCAAATTTCATTATCGTAGCTTTCCCCCTTCTGATGATATGATCATTTTTTTCATTTACTCAAGAGAAAAATAGAAATGTCATGAAGTCCGAGCTTTGTCATTGAAAGATTTGCCATCACAGATCGATATTCGTTTGACAACTTGCGGACCTAGATATCAGTGTCAGTTGGCGTAATATCAATCAAAATTTTCATAGAATTCATAGAGGTAGAATTCGATGTCGATGACGTTGTCAAAATTCAGAGAAGCACAGACGTAATATTAATCAAAAAATTTTTTATCACAGGGAAAGAATTTTATAGCGTTGTCAAAACTCAGAAAAGCAATGACGTAAGTTTTTAGGAGAAGCATAGAACAAAATTTGGTGAAAATTATGAGTAGTTATTTTCAAATTGAGATAAATGTTTGTTTATTCATTAGGCTTTCATATTTGCATCACATTGTCCCATAGTACGGAAAAAGACTATTGTTGACCCGACCAGAGAGCTTATAGATTTGTTAAGGTTTGAATATTTACTCATAAGTAGCTCAACAAGAGGCTTGAAAATGACGCTCATTGGGATCAAACTCTCAATGATGCTGTAATATCATCATACGCTCATCAAATACGAACATTGTTTTCTATAATCATATCTACATGCTTCCCATCAAACCCAATTGATTTGTGGATCAAGTACAAAGATTATATGTGTGATGATATTTTGTATCAAATACGTAATAGAATGGGAAATCCTAATATACAAATCAGTGAAGAAATTTACAATGAAGCATTGATTTCAATTGAGGACATGTGCTTGATAATGTCAAACAAACTATTAATTAATTAGGCCTGACTGCGCCCAATCGTCCAATGCATGACGCTTTTAACCAAGAGTTGCATAGAGAAAAACTGTATGATCTCAACGCTTTGAAAGAATTAATTCAAACAAATCTTCCACTGTTAAATGAACAACAGAAGTATGTATTTGAAACTCCTATGAAAGTAACAAATGATGAAACTGGAGGGATTTACTTCTTAGATGCACCTGGTGGTACAGGAAAAACTTTTTGATTTCATTAATATTAGCAACAATTCGCTCACAAAATAAAATTGCACTTGCACTCGCTTCGTCGGGAATCGCAGCAACTTTGCTTGAAGATGGTCGAACAGCCCATTCAGCACTAAAATTGCCATTAAATATGCAAAGCAATGAAACTCCAACCTGCAACGTTTCGAAGAACTCTGCAATGGCAAAGGTTTCGCAGCAATGTAAATTGATTGTTTGAGATGAATGCACGATGGCACAAAAAAAATCTTTGGAGGCTTTATACAGAACCTCAAAAGAACTACGGAGCAATAATAACCGATTTGGTGATTCCACGATCAATGCCAGCTGATGAACTCAATGCATGTCTAAAGTCCTACAATTTGTGGAAACATGTCAAAGTACTTCATTTAAGCAAGAATATGCGTGTCGAGTTGCAAAATGACCAATCTGGAAACATATTCTCTAAACAACTCATTGACATTGGTAATGGCAAATTTCCTATAGACATGTTGACTGGCTGCATTAACTTTCCTCAAAGTTTTTGTCAGTTAACTCGATCAAAAGATGAACTTATTCAGAAGGTGTTTCCAGATGTTTCTCAAAATTACAGAAACCATGATTGGTTGAGCGAACGAGCTATACTGGCTGCAAAAACATAGATGTAAATGAATTGAATTTCAAAATTCAAGAACAAATTACAGGCGAATTGAGGATATATAAATCAGTTGATTCGGCTACTAATCAAGAAGTCAACTATCCACCGGAATTTTTAAACTCGCTGAATTTGCCAGGATTTCCACCTCACAATCTTCAATTGAAGGTTGGATCGGTGGTTATAATGTTGCGAAATATCAACCAACCGCGTCTTTGCAACGGTACACGATTAACGATAAAAAAATTACTAAACAATATGATAGAAGCAACTATACTCAGAGAAAAGTATAAAGGAGAGGATGTTCTCATACCGCGCATCCCAATGATTCCGACTGATGTGACATTTGAGTTTAAACGACTACAGTTTCCAGTGCGGCTTACTTTTGCTATGACTATAAACAAGTCCCAGGGGCAATCATTAAGTGTTTGTGGTATTCATCTAGAATACCCATGTTTCTCACATGGTCAATTGTATGTTGCCTGTTCTCGTGTTGGAAAACAATCAGATTTGTTCATCTATGCGCCAGGTAATCAAACAAAAAATATCGTATACCACAAAGCACTACAAAGATAATAATAATAATTATGATTCACATGATTAAATATAAATCGATTACTTACTTTTAAATCCTTATATATGTTTAATTTAATTATTTTTTATTCACAACGCCCTATCACCAGGGTGACGGTTCTGTTCAGGACAATTTTTTAAAATACGTAGGCACAAAAACTGCCACATTACAAATCTTTTTGACAGGACGAAGTCTGTCGGGGGAGCTAGTATTTATGATAGAAACACATATTTATTGTTCTTCGAAAAATGTCACATAACTTCCCAATCAAATCATTATTGCAGCTGCAAATCATACTCCAACAGAGTATTGGTGAAAATATAAAAATTTGTTTATATCATTTCAAGTTTAATTGAATTTTTTATGAGGAAAATACTAATATCTAATATTAACTTTCCCAATTTTATGGGTCACTCCAATTCTTTCATCAAATCAACACTATTGCCATGTTTTTTATTTTTCATAACTATCAAAGATTTCTATCTGTGTTATCTTCTATATCCTATTTTGAACCTGCGAATTTCAATGTATCAATAATTCATAGTTAACACCAAATTTCAATGTTATAATATTCAAGATGTTTTCTATGTTTGGGAGTCTCAATAGGTTCCGAACAGAAAAACCAGTTCGATGCAATGCCGTATTGTCGAAACCTATTTGAAGAAAATTTTTGAATCAACTTCAACATCTCTGGGTATAGATCATGAAATTCAGAAGATATTTGATCACCTTTTTTTCTACATGAATAATTTTTCTCAACTGTTTGTCGCACCCTTAAATAGTCGAAGAAACTTCAATATGTATGTTGCTCATTCATTTCATCCGTACAGGGTGGGCATTTTTAGATAGTTCACGATACTACGAGTTATAAGCGAAAATTGGAAAAATGGCGATATGGAAAAAATATATATCTCCGCTAATACTGATGGTAGAAGTCTAAGATTAAAGCATTATACAGGCACTTCTTCACATAGAATCCAGTGGCGTGCTTGTTCTTTTGCACCATTTTCAATTACGAAGCTATGTCCCAAAGTAATATTTTTTCAAATAGGAACACAATATTTCTGTATCATTTTCTGGAAGCTTAATATTTCCTGAGCTCAAAACTGTGCAACATCTTATGGTTTGCATAAACTTTAGTGATAGAAAATGGCCAAAAACCTATTTTCAATATTTTCTATGGTTTCAATTGTCGATAAACAGAAAAATTCAGCATCGTATAATTACCACAGTCTTCTACTAGTAGTTTTTTCTTCATTTGTATACTCCTATTTCAATTCCTCCAAGATAAAAGAATAATGGACTGCAGCCATGAAGATTCGAGATTTTGACTATCAAGTCATGAGAAAATTTGAATTTAAATCAGCGCCATTATTGTTTCGAAAACTGTATATTTTTTCATTTTAAAATGAAGGAATAGTTCAACATGCTTGAATATTACATCAGGTGCAATTACAATGAAGAACAAGCATCACAAGACTATTCAAATAGTTTTCCAGAAAGAATTCAACCACACAACTCAATATTTAGACGACTTGATGATACAAAATTAGTATATTATTTAACGAGTGGGTAGGTCCATCATAACACACACAGATTAACACACAGTGCTTTGAAAAATTAATTCAAACAAATCTTCCACTGTTAAATGAACAACAGAAGTATGTATTTGAAACTCCTATGAAAGTAACAAATGATGAAACTGGAGGGATTAACTTCTTAAACTTTTTGATTTCATTAATATTAGCAACAATTCGCTCACAAAATAAAATTGCACTTGCCCATTCAGCACTAAAATTGCCATTAAATATGCAAAGCAATGAAACTCCAAGCAGCAACGTTTTGAAGAACTCTGCAATGGCAAAGGTTTTGCAGCAATGTAAATTGATTGTTTGGGATGAATGCACGATGGCACAAAAAAAATCTTTGGAGGCTTTAGACAGAACCTCAAAAGAACTACGGAGCAATAATAATCGATTTGGTGATTCCACGATTAACGCCAGCTGATGAACTCAATGCATGTCTAAAGTCCTCCAATTTGTGGAAACATGTTAAAGTACTTCATTTAAGCAAGAATATGCGTGTCGAGTTGCAAAATGACCAATCTGGAAACATATTCTCTAAACAACTCATTGACATTGGTAATGGAAAATTTCCTATAGACATGTTGACTGGCTGCATTAACTTTCCTCAAAGTTTTTGTCAGTTAACTCGATCAAAAGATGAACTTATTCAGAAGGTGTTTCCAGTTGTTTCTCAAAATTACAGAAACCATGATTGGTTGAGCGAACGAGCTATACTGGCTGCAAAAAACATAGATGTAAATGAATTGAATTTCAAAATTCAAGAACAAATTACAGGCGAATTGAGGATATATAAATCAGTTGATTCGGCTACTAATCAAGAAGTAAACTATCCACCGGAATTTTTAAACTCGCTGGATTTGCCAGGATTTCCACCTCACAATCTTCAATTAAAGGTTGGATCGGTGGTTATAATGTTGCGAAATATCAACCAACCGCGTCTTTGCAACGGTACACGGTTAGCGATAAAAAAATTACTAAACAATATGATAGAAGCAACTATACTCAAAGGAAAGTATAAAGGAGAAGATGTTCTCATACCGCGCATCCCAATGATTCCGACTGATGTGCCATTTGAGTTTAAACTACTACAGTTTCCAGTGCGGCTTGCTTTTGCTATGACTATAAACAAGTTCCAGGGGCAATTATTAAGTGTTTGTGGTATCAATCTAGAAAACCCATGTTTCTCACATGGTCAATTGTATGTTGCCTGTTCTCGAGTTGGAAAACCATCAGATTTGTTTATCTATGCGCCAGGTAATCAAACAAAAAATATCGTATACCACAAAGCACTACAAAGATAATAATAATAATTATGATTCACATGATTAAATATAAATCGATTACTTACTTCCAAATCCTTATATATGTTTAATTTAATTATTTTTTATTCACAACGCCCTATCACCAGGGTGACGGTTCTGTTCAGGACAATTTTTTAAAATACGTAGGCACAAAAACTGCCACATTACAAATCTTTTTGACAGGACGAAGTCTGTCGGGGGAGCTAGTATTTATGATAGAAACACATATTTATTGTTCTTCGAAAAATGTCACATAACTTCCCAATCAAATCATTATTGCAGCTGCAAATCATACTCCAACAGAGTATTGGTGAAAATATAAAAATTTGTTTATATCATTTCAAGTTTAATTGAATTTTTTATGAGGAAAATACTAATATCTAATATTAACTTTCCCACCTTTTATGGGTCACTCCAATTCTTTCATCAAATAACACTATTGCCATGTTTTTTTGATTTTCTAACTATCAAACTATCTGTAATCTTCTAATCCTATTTTAACCTAATTTATTATTAATTCATAGTTAACATCAAATTTCAATGTTTTAATATTCAAGATGTTTTCTATGTTTGGGAGTCTCAATAGGTTCGAACAGAAAAACCAGTTCGATGCAATGCCGTATTGTCGAAACCATTTGATTCAGAAAACTCTGATAAACGTCAGAAATTTCACCTTTTTCTACATGATTGCAATTTTGTGCATATAGTCGAACTTCGTATGTTGCTCATTCATTTCATCCGTAAATGAAATAGTTCAGACTACGAGTTATAAGGGAGCACTAATTTGATGACTAAGATTAAATTGCGTTCACATGATCGTTCCTGATGATTACCTATCTTCAATCATTCTATGAGTAATTCCAAAAATTTCAACCTAATTATCAGCTTGAGTTTAGGATTAGATAATTGGGTTATAGATACTATTACTGGTCAAAATCAGTTGAGAAATGATAATTTTTTTCAATAGGTGTATATAAATAAATAGATCTGTTTGGACAAATGACTTACAATTTTGGCTACAATGCTTCATAAATTCAATAAAGCTCTATAATTTAACAAAAGCGTCAAAGCCAGTTGACCTAACTTAAATTTTTTTGTAAGTTTTCGTTTTATGAAACTTTTTTAGATAAATCCGGAATATTTTTGTAGCATCCAGACGAGCAATGCCGGTTTTCAAAACTATAATGTTAAACCCCACATTTCTACCAGTTCATTACCATATTTCATGACTATGATTAAATATTTCATATAGACTCATGAATTCTCGGCATTTCAATATTATTTTGTTTCAAGTTAATTATCAGTAACGAAATTTTCTGTGATCCTTTTTCAGTTTCGATCGTGACGCCAACCCAGTCGAACAACAACGTAAACGAGAACAAATAACAGGATAAATTCCGAGCCCTGAAAAATTTGTACGTTCCGGATATTAGTGGATTCCACGACCGACCCTGTTATCTTGAATTCGTTCCAACTTTCGAACCATCAATGAAATAAATCTGGATTCCGCATCTGGCAGAATTTCAGACTGTACTATTCAAAGGACACCAGAACAGATTCCGCAGTTTTCTGTCTTGCCGACAGATGATTCAGTAGCTTTAATTAAAACCGCAACAATCAATAGGATGGGACTTTACAATACGAGATAACGAGAAATCGGATTTGTTCTCATTTCGATTCAGATATTCCGACGGATACAGGGTTATTTTTAGTAACAGACTGTTCAGATTTGATTTTACAGATGAAAAAGCTCTTCTTGAATGATAACGTCTTCGTTAGGACGACTATTCAGGAACTTTTCTTTATTTCATCATCATCAACTGTTTATTCGTCCCAAATTCCAACAATAATAATAAGTTGGTAAGAACAAAATATGTACAAAAAGGACCACACAACAATTAAGAAACCTGTGTTGTTAGTCCATGGATAGATGCATTTCCTTAATTATGAATCAAAAATTCTCATACATGAATAGAAAATCACATCCTTAATTAAAAGAAAAAATAAATGAGAAAATGATGCAGCTCTTCATCCGAAAAAAGCGAGCTTGCTAACTCATGATGCAAAAAATTTGCTTTCAGTAACCAAAAGCAAAAATAAATTCGCCCGTCAAGTAGAAGGTACAAATGGCCTTCAATAAGCCCTCTTTCTATTTCTATTTCTTTCTATTTCTCCAGACATATCACCTCAACCAGATAATAGTCAGTAGGACTGACAAGGATGTTTGGACCGATATAATTCTTTCATATGGGCATAAGCCACCCTTAACGTATTTCTGACATGCATCCGAAACGGCAAATCAGAATCCAAGCACACTCCCAAGTTACTCGCCTCAGTATCGATCGGAAAAAATGAACCTGCCAATTATGGGCTGAAGTTATCGCGCACTGTAGTCACCCGAGCTCCATTCACTCTGAAAAACATGACACATGGCTTAGAAACTTTCAACTTCAGATTATAATCAACGGCATACTAACCAATTCTCCGAACCTCTTCACACAATCCAACAAATTCGAAAGCTTGGGGGCGCACAATAGTGAAACATCAGTATACTGCCACAATGAAGCGTGCAATATAGTCTCATACATATCTGCAACATAAATCAAGAAACCATGGGACCCAAGACAGACCCCTGAGGAACACCCCGCTCACAAGGGACAAAATGAGATCTCCTGATGACTGGATCAAACTGCAACATCTCGCAATGTGACCTTTTGGTGAGATAAGCTCTATATAATCCAACTGAACTCCGTGAAAAGCCAAAATACATAAGTTCAACCAAAAACATTCCATGATGAAAATATGAGCGCAATAAGAGTTGACAGTAAATGGACAGGTATATTGGACACTTTTAGTTTCCTTGAACTCAAACAGTTTGATGGGGTCCGTAATGTAAATGATAAAATTTTAGATTTAGTATTGTGTAACAAATTCAAGGTGAAGGAGTTGATTAGGTCTTGTGCTCCAATTGTTAATGAGGATAACCATCATACAGCACTTGAATTTTTGTTCGATTCGGGACATTATGGGTACTTGAGGGAGTTTACTGAATATCGGCTTAATTTTAGAAAATCAGATTTCCGGGCAATCAATGATGATTTGTCTGTGGTTGATTAGGGTTCTTTTTTAGCGGACTCAGACGTGGAGTCTCAGGTGGAAGTTTTTTATGACATTTTAAATAAACTCATTCAGAAGCATGCCTCTAGGGTTAAATGCAAAAAGAAGTTCCCTATATTTTACTCAAGAGAGCTCATCAAAATTATAAGGAGCAAGCTTAAAGCTCACAAAAAGTTCTAAATCTATAAACAGATTCTGATCACGATACATTCCGCCACTTGAGAAAAGTTTCTAAATAATTAATAGCGAGAGATTTCCATAATTATATAGATCAAGTTGAACAGAAACTTGCTCGGGATTCCACCGAATTTTTCAAATTCATATCACATAAAAAAAAACACGGTAAATTCCCCTCACATATGAAGACCGAAAACGATGAAGCTTCCACCCTTGCGGATATAACTAATTTGTTTGCTCAATTTTTTAGCGAAGCCAACAACTGCTCAAAACCATTACAATAGTGTTTATTTGTCTGGGATCAATTTGACTGAACAAGTAGTGGATAAGGCTTTAAATGCTTTGAATCCCGATAAAGGTCCTGGTCCGGATGATATTCCACCATCATTTCTAAAAGAATGTAGCATTAACTTAGCCAAGCCACTCACAATAATTTTCAATTCTTCCCTACATTCTGGAATTTTCCCCCATAGATGGAAACTGTCAAAAATAGTCCCGATTCACAAGAGTGTTCCAAAAAATATCATCAGGAACTATCGTCCAATATCTATAATATCTGCTGTTCCCAAGCTGTTCGAGTTACTCGTATATAACTTCGTGTCTAACCATGTAAAACACACCATAATCGAGGGTCAACATGGGTTCATCAAGGGTCGTAACCTTGAAACTAATGTGTTAACTTTCATGGAGTATCTTCATGATAGCTTCGAATGCCACTTTGAGGTTGATGCCATTGATACCGATTTTAAGAAGGCTTTTGACAAAATTAATCATGGTGTTTTACTACGGAGAGTCGAGGAGGTGGGCATATGTGGCAGTTTGCTGAGTTGGATACAGTCATATATTCTGAGGCGATCACAATTTGTCAGCCTGAATGGACAGATTTCCAGAAGTTTTCCAAATGAATCGGGTGTTCCACAGGGATCTCATCTGAGGCCCTTATTATTTATTATTTATTTGAACAATATCACTCGCTGCTTTCATACTCAGTTCTTGATATACGCTGATGATCTTAAAATATATTTAAGGATAAGGAGTCTCGAGGACTGCATTAGGCTTCAAGAAGATTTGAATAGGTTTCATCAATATTGCTCTGAGAATTTTCTATTTCTGAATTTTGAAAAATGCTCGAAAATATCGTTCACTAGAAATGTCAACATCTTCGTATTCAATTACACTATTGATCAAGAGATCATAAGACAAGTGAGTGTTTGGAAAGATCTGGGTGTACTTCTGGATTCTAGGTTGATATTCGACATGCATATAAACGCGGTTATCGAGTCATCGAATAAAATGCTCGGATTTACCATCAGACATGGAAGATTGTTCAAGAGAAATGAAAGCTTGTTGACTCTTTACTATGCTTTTGTGTTCAGTAAGTTAAATTTTGCAACGTCCATATGGAATCCTCAGTACAAATGTTCAAAGATTAGAAAGTATACAACATAAGTTCTTGAGGTTCTTAGCCAACAAAAGTAGAATCAGAATCACTAATCATGATTACACCGATATTCAACAGAACCTCAGAATGTTAAGCTTGGAGGATCGTAGAAGATTAAACGATGTGTGTCTGCTATTCAAATTGGTCAATGGTATGCTTAATGTCCCGGTGATTCTCGAATTCATCGATTTAAGAGTACCAGAGAGAAGACTCAGATCCCGTGAATTGTTTGCCGTGCCATTCCGCAGAATTAATGTCACCAAAAATTCTCCACTCTGTAGAATAGTGTCTACTTTTAACACCAGGTCTCTTGGCGTCGATGTTTTCAATGTGCAACTCTATCAACTGAAAAGATTTCTTAAATTGAAATTATTATGTGTTCCTCAGTCTGCAGATAATTCATAGATCTTGTTATAGATAATATTTAGTTTATTGAAAAAAAAATTATATGTATATTATAATGTATAATAATTATTGTATGATATATCACTCTTTCAAACTGTGAGGGCTGTATTGGGTTTTTTACCTATTTGTACTTCTATTGTCTTATATAAATAAATAATTAAATGATCAATGTATATCAACGTATTGAAAGCCTTACTGAAATCAAGATGGTCGAAAAATTACCCTGCACCCTTTCTATGCTGAACTTTATTTTGTCAACGATATCAACCAAACAAGTTGAGATGCTGTTACTTCTCCTGAACACCGACTGATAATCCTATATAATATGGAAGTTATCAGTGCATGCAACAATTTCATTTTCACTATACTCTTCTAATATGTTGGATACTACTGGTAATATACTAATAGGTCTCAAATCAATCAAGATATTGCATTTACTTGTTTTAGATATTGACTCAATAATTTATTTCTTCCAGATGTTAGGGAAATAATGTTTTAAAATATATGAGTTTAAAATTTTCAGAAGAGATCCCTTCAGAAAAGCAGGCATAATACTAGGTCTTTAATTGAAAGTTCCTCCTCACCCACAGCACAAGAGCTGATCAAGTCGACAATTTCATGAAGAGCAATCTCATCCATCAACCTAAATTCCTACTCACCAGTGATGGATGGATGCTTGTTATTATTGTAAAAATCCATTTTGCTAGCAAGAACGGTATTATGAGCACTCTAAAAGCATGAACCCGATGCCATACCAAGTTTTTTCATGTGGTTTCAGAAATTTTCTACAATCGAATTAGAAACCACATTGAAAAATACTGCCTTATCACGACTAATAGCATTGGTATAATTTCTTTATTGTCTATAATAATTTAACTTAGCTTCAGTTCGAAACTTAAAGTAATCACGGTGTGCCTTATTACGAATCCTTATTATCTGTTTGATATTTCACGTGAGCCAGGGCATGAACGGCCTGTAAAAAACTTTATTTTTCAATTCGTGAACATGTGTATTCAGCAAAATACGCACATTTTCGTAAAAAACATTTAACTTCACAACGATATTTTTTGTGTGGCAAATCCGATCCCATCTTCAACCTATATCGTTTCTTTAAAAATTTTCATGAACAATAATAATTTCTTTATTCAACGAATTTTTGGGCATTCACGTGTCTAGCGGGTACCTAGAACCTTACTTAGGTTGAGCAGTGATTAGATAAAATCTCAGAAATAGTCAGAGATGCATAATTAAGGACGACTAACCATTTATCAGATACCGTAAGATCTATGAGGATTTTTTAGCGTGTCGATTTCTTCAAATTTTCGCAAACCTATTTGCTTGAACCTAATTCAAAATCTTCCAAGTAACAACTTGTCCAATGGATATTCTAGGAGTTATAGAGGAAATTAGGTGAAGCTACTACCCTTGCCTGATCATCATCAAAAATTGGTCCAATATTAATCGCTCGTCGCTTAGTTGATGCAACTAAATCAGTTAATATATCACAATATAAAATGAAGAATAAGAAGAAAAACATTACACATATTCAGGAGCTCAGCTCCTACTTTGGAACATGTGTCGCATCCATTCAATATAGATGAATTGAGGGCTGCTATTAAGTCTACCACATCTCAGAAAGCAGCAGGTTGTGATGCAATTTGTGAGGAATTCATCAAACATTTAGTAAAAAAGGCCTTGTCTTTCTTATTGTCCTTCTATAAGAATATTCTGAATTCAGGAAACTTTCCTTCCGAATTCTGTAAGGCTAAACTAATAGGTGTTTTAAAACGGGGGTGTAAGGGATGATGGCAACCAAGACAATGCCAATCCAATTGACAACCTCACCTGCTCGTGGTACATCATGCTAGATAACTAACGAGGCTCTGTCGACCGAATGATTGCCGGAATAAGTAATCCCCCTCTTGTTGGCCAACAGCTTCGGGTGGAAGAGCTGATAAGAGGATCGGGCTCTCTCTTGTCCTTGGATCGAGAAATCGATCCTAAAGGCGGACGAACCAAATGGTCAACGGCATGAGAATGCAGAAGGCAAGGAGAAACCACTGCATTAAAGACCTACAATAGGTATCTCTAGTAGTATCAACATGACTATGTTCAAGACTAAATTAGTATCCGGAGTCTCAAGTTCCCCGATCGGATCTCCGGGGGGAACGGTTTTGAATAATGGTGATGAAGAGAAATTTAATGTAAGATCGAATATAAGGATATGCACTTGGAATGTACGAACTCTGGCACAGACTGGAAAAGTTCATAATGCCATCAAAGAGATGAAAAGATTGAAGATAAAAATCTTGGGAATTAGTGAAATGCGATGGCCGGGTTCTGATTTCTGTGACACCGGTGACCACCGGGTATATTACTCAGGAACCACAGATGGGAAATACGAGCATGGAGTGGGTGTTATAGTAAGTAAGGAGGTTGCTAGGTGTGTCACAAATTTTATTCCATTATCGGGGAGAATTATGCTGTTACAGCTGCAATCAACACCAGTCAGTATTTTCAATAAATGTTCTGATTTTCATGAGTATGGTACACGAAACAATGACACTATTGCCTTTCCCCGGCATCACACAGCTAAATATGAGTCCTCACTAAGCTATTTAGGTATCAAATTGTATAACCGGTTGCCCAGTAGAATGAAAGCGATGAATAGAAGCTCTTTCAAGAGAGAGGTCAAATTGTTATTGCTCAAGAAGTGTTATTACTCTATTGAGGAGTTCACTAAAGACTCCATTTCTTGAATTTGTCATTTATTTTTTTTTGTAGTTTTTTGCTTATGTATGTAATTTTATATGACTTGTCCTATACATTTTTTGTAATGTCCAAAAGGATCAATAAAGTTTATTATTATTATTATTATTAATATAATACAAGTATATGCACCAACTGCCCAGCATACCGTCGAAGAAGTAAAAGAATTCTATTCGCAAATCAGAAAAATATTATCTGTATAAATATACAGATGGAATTACCCAAACAAGAACTAATAATAATTATGGGAGATTTTAATGCTAAAGTTGGAAGGGGACGAGTGGGCGATATCATAGGACCATATGGGCTGGGTGAGAGGAATGCAAGAGGTGACTTACTGGACTTCTTTGCTGGGGAACAAGAACTTGTGATAACAAATACCTGGTTTGAACTCCCGCCTAGAAGATTATATACTTGGAGAGCACCTGGAGACACGACTGGACACATAGTCAGAAATCAGATTGACTATATACTTGTGAACAAGCGATTCCGTAATAGCTGTAAGTCGGTGAAAGCTTACCCGGGAGCTGACATCCAGTCGGATCATAATCCCCTTATCGGCGTATTTAAAATAAAGATGAAAAAACTAAGGAAGAAAAATGTTCATAGGTATGATCTACGAAAACTAAAACAACAAACATTACAAGAAAGAGTAAAGAACCATCTCAATGAGGAAATCAAATCGCTAAAAGACTTGAGCCTTGAAGACCAATTAAGTAAATTCAGCACAACAGTTAAAACTATCAAAGAAGATCTATTACGGCCTAATATAACAAAAAAGAAATCTTGGATGACCGATGAAATTCTACAATTAATGGAACAAAGACGGAAAAAGAAACATGACATTATCGAATATAACAAATTAAATAGAACAATTAAGAGGAAAATCCGAGAAGCTAAAGAAACAAAAAAAAGAGAAAAGTGTACAGAGATTGAGAATCTACAAGCGAAACACGATAGTTTCAACGTACACAGAAAGGTCAAATAATTAACAGGAACAAACAGACGTAGACATCTAACGACTTTAACCAACAATGAAGGTAAAACAATAGTTGACACTGCTGAATTGAAGGAAAGCGTACATCAAACAGCTCTTTCATGACACACGACCTGATCCACCTGGGGTAGAGAACGATACGGGACCGTGCATCCTCGTCGATGAAGTAAGGGCGGCGATGAGATCCATGAAAGAAGGAAAATCTCCTGGACCCGATAACGTGAATGCGGAGTTCTTGAGGATTTTGGACGACGACGGCTTAAAGTAGATAACATCAGTGTTCAATGGAATATATACATCTGGGAGGATTCCGTATGAGTGGCTTAGATCCGAATTTGTTGTCTTGCCGAAGAATCCAGGAGCAAAGAAATGTAAAGACTATAGAACAATAAGTCTGATGAGCCACTTTCTGAAACTGTTTCTCAAGATCATCCATAGGAGAATTTATAGAACATGCGAAGAACAAATAGCCCCTACTCAGTTCGGTTTCAGAAACGCAGTGGGTACAAGAGAGGCCGTATACAGCATCCAAGTACTATTCCAGAGATGCAGGGACATGAACTGTGCAGTGTATGCATGTTTCATTGACTACCAGAAAGCTTTCGATAGAGTACAACATCAAAAAATGATAGAAGTCCTGAAGAGTGTGGGCTTAGATGGAAAGGACATTAGGATAATAGTTAATCTGTACTGGAATCAGTTTGCTTCGGTCAGAATCGGGAGTGAGACAACGGAGGAGGTGAACATATTAAGAGGTGTAAGGCAAGGTTGCATCCTATCGCCATTGCTATTTAATGTGTATTCAGAATACATATTGAGAGAGGCTTTTGAACACACAGAATCCGGAATCCTTTTAAATGGAGAAAGAATTAATAATATTCGTTACGCAGACGATACAGTCGTTTTCGCTGACAGCTTGGAAGGATTACAACAGCTCATGGATAGGGTGACACATTGCAGTCGGCTTTATGGTCTGGATTTAAATATCAGTAAGACAAAATTAATGGTCGTTAGCAAAGAAATGGTAAACAATTGTCAACTTACAATCGATCAAAAACCTATAGAACGAGTGAGCAGCTTTACCTATCTCGGAACCAATATAAATGAACAATGGGATCACTCACAAGAAATACGAAGCCGAATCGAGAAGGCAAGGTCTACTTTTAATAAAATGAGAAATCTGTTCATAAGCCATTGTATAACATTGAATACCAAGATAAGACTCCTGCGTTGTTACGTGTTCTCGGTCTTGTTCTACGGGGTTGAAGCATGGACACTCACTGATGCCACAACGAAAAAACTGGAAGCATTTGAGATGTGGCTGTACCGCCGAATCCTAAAGATACCATGGACAGACCATATGACAAACATCGAAGTTCTCAGAAGAGTAGACAAGGAAAAAGAAGTGGTTAATACTGTAAAAATTCGGAAACTCCAGTACTTGGGACACATAATGAGGAATGAAAGCAGATTTCATTTGTTGCAAGCCATTTTGCAGGGAAAAGTAATGGGAAAACGAAGTGTTGGTAGAAGACGAATTTCGTGGTTGAGAAATCTCAGGACTTGGTTCTGCATGAATACTACAGAATTGTTCCGTGCAGCAGTGAACAAGTTTGAGATAGCATGTATGATAGCCAACATCCGAAACGGATAGGAACGGTTAGAAGAAGAAGAAGTTTTAAAACGAAGAAGAAATCCGAGTGATCCTAATAGTTGTCGGCCATTCAGTTCATCGAGTGTTCCTTTCAAGATATAAGGTTATTATATTTAAGAATTGAATCTTCTATAAAAAATGCTATCAAAAATTTTCAGGGACGCTTTAGGGAAAATAGAAATTATTCAGATCAGGTCCTCAGCCTTACAACTTTCATTGAATCGGGCTTCAATAATAGATTGAAAACAGGAACTGCTTTCATTGATTTATCTTCGGAATATGACACTGTGTGGAAAGATGAATTAATTTTCAAACTATATACCCATCTGATGTGTGAGAAAATGGTAAGATTATTAGAAAATATGCTATCTGATGGAAGGTTTTGTGTTTTTGTTGACTATAAGAGTAACAATTCCAAGACATTGAAAAACGGTCTTCCGCAAGGTTTAGTTTTAGCTTCTTTACTTTCCAGTTTATATCTGAGTGATTAACCCAAGAAATTTATTTATGCTGATGACATTGCTATTGCTTACCACCATTTGGATTTCTATATCCTGGAGAACATACTATCATCTGATTATTCTATCGAACATTCATTCAGATGATCTGAGGCTGAAACTGAAAACTAGGAATATTATTTTTCAGAAATTGGCTGGACATCTTGGGGTGCTGATGCTTACACTCTTCGCACAGCATCTCTCTCTCTCTCTCTCTCTCTCTGCAATAGTGCACATTCACAAAAAATCGATGCACAATTTTCTGGTATAATACGTTCTTCAATATGAACATTAGCGATAAAGAAATATGGAAGATTGAGTGAGAGTCTTATGAAATATTCAATAAAGATATCATTCCTGATCATTCTGAAGGAATTCGGGGTTTTGATCTTCCAAGAAGAATTTGGACAGTTCTTAATCGTTTGAGAACAGGTCATGGTTTTTGAGCTATTCATGCTGTTTCCGATTCTTTCTTGGAATGTGTTACAAATTTGAAACAAATTTGATACGTATTTTTGTATCCAGTTTTTTTCTGCTTTTGTCTTTTTATTGGAAGACTCGATATTTTCCCCAGCAGGATATCAAACCCAACCGATAGAGACTATTTTCGATCCGTTATTCGAAAATAACAGATATCTGGACAAAATTATCGAAGTAATAATGTAAATTCCACGCTTGAACAAATATTTTCTATATATTCTAGCAACTAAGGTGTGATACAAAATTTTTTTTTTTCATTTCCTCGCGAAATTCTATTCTTCGATCAGGGTCATCCTAACGCAATTTCTGAACCATTTTGTACGGATGGAACTGATTTAATTTAAGTACGTATTGATTCATTGAAAATTTCTGTTATATTCTAGCCTTGGGGTAAAGAAATTGTAGGATTCATAGCGAAATGTTCTATTACTTCATCAAGTATTCCGAGCTGATTTATTTCCTTCTTTGCTATCGATGCTGTTCCTCCAAATTTCATAATTAGTTGCCTCACGTCAATATCACTTAAATTCTTCCAAAATTTCTTTCCTTAAATAATGCGTGAGTGAAACACGCGCACTAGTGCTGCACCATTCGAGTCTGTAGTTTTCCGTTTATCTTTTCGGTGCGAACTTTTTCAGAGTAGGTGTTATCTGTTTGCGCCTGGATGAATCTCAGGGTGCACCCAGTGCACTATTTTCGACATTGGCTATTGAAGTCGGTGGACCAATTATAGTGCAAATATAACGGATCATTTGACATATTCAAATGTGTACGTTATGCTGTTTGGGTGTAGTTTTTAGAATCATTTACATTTACATTTTTTGTAATATGAGAAAGCTGAAGCGATATGTTGAATAAGGGAAAAAAAAATTTCGAAGAACTATTAATTTTTTGTGCTACCTATGTGGTTTATATAAAATTTTTTGGAGCACTTTGGTATTTTATATATTCATCACTGAAGATCAATTCAATTCTTTTTCTTGAACCATTTATTATTCCTTACAGAACAATGTAATGAAAAATTATTATTTGCTTTATAAAACGGGGACAAAAAAACCAATATAATATTCCACCGGTTGTATTGAGCTCCACAATAAAAAGGTAGAACGAAATAAAAAAAAATATTTATAAATAGACTCGAAATCATTGAATTTATTGTGCACTGAGTGTAGCTTTCGTTTTCAGCTTAATTTGAACTGATGTGGATTCCTCCGATATCCTGTAAAAGTGCATGATGTCATTTGTTGCACTCGGTGCAGTGAAGCACTAATGAAACAGAAAACCTTGTTGATAAAACTAGATCACAAACTGCATCCCAACTGAATGAAAAAACTTTTTGATGGGATTCAAACAATTATTGCTACTTTCGCTATTTTTTGACTCTGATGTACATTATGATTCGCTACTAGAATTGGATCGTCAGGTGACAAACAAGAAAAATCGGATCAGCGTAGAGTACTTGATGATGTTTGGCAAAGGATTATTACACAGTGTGCATCTACTGAATGGAACGGGTTGCAAAATGTAAGAAACGAATTTGAAAATAGATTGGGAGTGGTGTTCATGAATGCTGTCTCCTTGATTTTTCTCTTCGTTGGTTTCTCTTCCTTGGATATTATAGATGTTTCGTTCAATCGAAGGCGAGAATGAAGGAATATCCGAAATTTTCTCAAGTATTAGACACCGATTCAAGTTGGTCCAACACGCTGTGGAAGAAAATATGGAACTAAACATCTATAATATCTAAGGAAGAGAAACCTACAAAATGAAAAATCGAGGAGGCAGCATTCATGAAATCTTTTTCAATCTCATAAGTGCACCATCAGTTGAATTGCCGGAAGTTTCGAGGCCGATTGCTCGATGTAACTTAAAAAAATCTTCAAACCACAGATAAGTCCTTATTTTAATCTAGTTTCCATATTCTATCTAGCAGACATTTATGAAACTTGAAAACTTGGGATCTCAATCTTGTTAAAACTAATTCTACCCTGAAAACGTCAGAAGACGTTTGTTGAAACGTTGGTTACAAGAACAATAATAGATTAAGGTTATTGCCTAAATAATAATTCCATATATAAAATTTTGAAGTTGGAGTGCGTGGGACTTAAGGGGTCACTCGCCCTATTATAGTGGCAATGGTTCCCTCTACCTCTATGATAATTATTTTTAATTCCATAGATATTCACAATAAAAATTCCCAAATTGAAATCCTGTATATGAAATATGCAAGAAGCGTAAGCGTAAAGAAAAGACAATATCTACCATAGTGTCATAAGAACCCTGCCCAAAATAGAAAAGAAAAAATCCTTTTATCGTGTCACTTCCCTCATTCAATTCTGTTTAGTATCCTTAATCGTCTAGCTGGTTCCGTAGTAATGGAAATCAAATATTCCGATCCAAAATTTCTCAGCTCACAAGACCTCTAAAGGACCGCCGCCTCAGCTACTGACAGAACTTGATAACTCATTTACCTACGGTGTTACCGAAATCACCAAATTGAATTCATGTTCGAAACTTTGAAATCACGGAGCAGTCCATTAGTTGATGAGACGGAACATTATTGACCGAACCGATTGCTGCTTCTGAAGTTAGATTCAAGAAATTGTAAACTGAGATTATGCATATTTGAGGTAGGAATGTAACTTTTTGCAATAATTATTCTGCGTTTCATCCAAATTTCATTTCAGCCTTTGTTTATTTCTTGTGGAAAACAACGCGTAGAACAAACCGGTGAACAAATAGTTATTTATTATACAAGGGAAAAAAAGTATTAGATTTTAGCTCGGCGTTATGTAAAAGAACCGAGAGCTGAAATCTAATATTTGTATAGTATAATACACTAATTTTTTCTGTGACAGGAAAAACTACTATTTAATAGTGAAAGAACATATTATTACAATATATTAAAGTCAGAATGTTATCTATATAAAATTTGAATTCTTGAACTAAAAAGCTACGAGTATTAGACCTGCGTTGCTAAGGAAAACACTTCAGTGTAATCAAATATCTGTCAATTTGATTTTGTGATTTGATTTAAAAATTGCGAACTCAGTAATTGTTTAGTAGTTATTTTGAATACTATGAAGTTAAAAATGTTTGATTCTGAGTTTTCTCTAACTCCACCGGAGTTGATAGAAGCAGCGCAAGTAGCGCCGCGAAAATTATTGCCAGTTAAATCGCAGAAAATTTACGAAACCACGTATTCAAGATTCATTCAATGGAAAATGAAAAAAACATGCAGTTCTTTCTCGGAGACAGTGTTATTGGCTCATTTTTCGGAACTGGCACAACAACTAAAACTATCAACAGTGTTGTATTCAATGTTCAAAAGTATGTTACGATCCAATAATAATGTAGACATTTCAAAGTATTTCAAACTAATTACATTTCTGAAACGAAATGGGAAAGATTACACGCTCAAGAAAGCTGCGATTTTTACGAGTACAAAAGTTAGTGATTATTTAAATAATGCACCCGATGAAGTTTATTTAATGGCCAAGGTTGTTGTATTTGGGATTGCAGGAGCTTGTCGAATTTGTTAAATCAGCCAGGAATATTAGATGATATTGAAGATTCGGGAAAGTTATTAATCGTGAAACTGAAGCAAACAAAGAATGATGTAAACAGGAGAATTGTAGTTACTGAAGAATATATTAAATATTACAGAATGTACATAGCCCTTCGTCAACAAGCAGCAAAAAGACGCCGCCTGTTTTATGCATATCGCAATGGAAAATGTATCAATCAAGTTGTGGGTAAAAATCAGTTTTATAAGGTACCTGAAACAGTAGCTAATTTTCTTCAACTTGAATATGCTAACTCATATACAGGTCATTCATTTCGAAGATCGTCTGCTACACTTTTAGTTGAATCTGGGGAAAACTTGATGACACTAAAGAAATATGGCGGTTGGAAGTCATCAACGGTCGCTGAAGAGTATGTTGATGAACCGGTGGCACACAGAACAGAAATTGCTAACAAAGTGTTCAGAACGTGTGGCAGTTCTGAAATAACACCCGATTTGCGACCAGGTACATCAACAGCAGTTGTGTCCATGTCAGAGAATATTATTTCAACACAAGAAAATTCGTCTGTTTTACCGAATAGTTTAAGGAACATGTCATTCACGCAAAGCAAATTTAATAATTGTACTTTTGATATAAAGAAACTTATATTCACTTAAATATTCTAAAGTTTATTATATCTTTCCATTTTTCCCGGGGAAAAAAGTAATTTCGTGAAAAGTTATATTTTGTTATCTGTCAACAGAGATGAAATATCAAATTTTTTTCCCGTCACAGTAAAATACTTATTTTCATCTCCATTCCAACAAATTCGATATATCAGTCCATTTTTTATATATTTACTGAAGCAAACAAGAGGACTGCTGTGGAATAAACAACAAGATCTCCATTTTCAATATGAAAGTTTGAAATTTCATTATCTTTCATTCGGTCCCTAGGTTTCTCAAATCTCTGATTTATTCAGTAGGGATATTCCTAATTTCGTGTCACAATTTTGATATGGGATATTACGACTAGCATGTGTATGCGAGTAATAAGTTATACAGAGTGGTCCAATTAGTGACATCAACAATTTGTTTGTAAATTTTTCGCATCTCAAGGTATTCGAAATCACCCGATTTATGATTCGCGATTGTTCTCAGTTTACGAGTGATAAATTTTTTTTCAAGCGCTGTTAATGACTTTTCTCACCGAAGTTCTCAAAATTCATACTTTTTGGCGCTCTTGTTCACCCGAACAGAGTGCCTATCATTTTGCCCGAATGTCTAAATTTTGGAATATCGAGCCGAAAATGGTCTCAATCGATTGGGTTCGACTCCCTGATGAAGAATTCGTGGCGAAAGTTGAGTCTGTCCGGCCAGCCGGCTGGCCAGCCGTATCCTCTCTAGCGTCCAAAAGAAATCAGCTAGAGTTCTCATATTTTCAGAATAAGTTAATTGTCCAAATATCTCGGTCAAGATCGTTATTGAGCCAAATCCGTCGGATGGTTCAGTAGTTATGAGCATCTGAAATTTTGTTTCCTCAATAACTACTAGAATATCCATCCGATCAAATTGATACTTGAAATATTGTTGAGGGAGGCTGCAACAAAGCAGCTCACAAAATTTCGCAGAAATCGTCACGCTAGAAAATTTTTGAAAAATTCCCAAAAAAAATTTTTTTAATCCTCACTATCTTATGAGATATTTTTCGGATTTCAATAAAAATTCGTGAATATATTGAGGTGATCGATATCTTAATCATCCTCAAATTTCATTATCGTAGCCTTTTTCCATCTAAAGATATGATCATTTCTTTAATTTACTCGAGAGAAGAGAAATGACAAATGAAAAATGATTTTCTTTGAACGATGACCATCCCAGATCGATATTCGATTAACAAATGCTGGGCTCATTAATCAGTGTCAGTTGGCGTAATATTAATCAAAATTTTTTCTTAACGGGAAATCATAGAGATAGAATTCAGTATCGGTGGCTAGAATAATATACGTTGTCAAATTTCAGAAAAGCACTGACAGAAGTTTTTAGGAAAAGGGAATTATAGCTTCGAACAAAACTTATGAAAATTATGAGTAATTATTTTTAATTTGAGATATAGGTTTGTTCATTCATTAGGTGTTCATATTTGCATCACATTGTCCCATAGTACTATTAAAGACTATTGTTCACCTGATCAGAGTGCTTATAGATTTGTTATAGTTTGAATATTTTCTCGCAAGTAGCTCAACAAGAGCGCCAAAGCAATCTGACCTCCCGTCAGTTCTAAATTTTTTCTGTTTCTATTTTACATTTTTGTCTTCAATATTTTTTTCAATAAAAAAATTATCTCAGCTCAATGAAAAAACTTGAAGTAACTCAAATAGAAACTTAAGTTTTCATTATAAGCAATAAACAAACATTCAACACCAATTTAAAATTACTAAAAGGAGTTCCATAGCTTCTGTCTAGGATTAAAAACATTGCATGGCAATCGAATCGATTAAAGTTTGTGTGAAATACCTTTTGCATGTATAATTTTACAATAATTTCGACTTCTTCAGTAAAATTTGAAATGTGAGCAAGAATAAAAATCAAAATATTTGAGAATTTATTTGTGTTTTTTTTTACAAATAAAAGGCACAAATAACTGAAAACTGTCAATGGAGTGGGCTGTATCAGTTTCTCCAACGTTGATGCGTATTCGTGATACAAATATAACCATGTTCTTCTTCATTCGGTTTAGATGATTTATATTTTGTGTTCTTTGGCATTTTAGTCCATATTGTAGCTTCGTTATTTCTTTTGGTGTTTATGTTTATTGAACTTCTTCAAAGTGGTAGGTATCATTTCGATATTCTTGGTATGTGGGTTCGTTTCCATTATTAAATTTTTTATTTCGGATCGGGTGAGTTGTTCTTTTTATTTTTAAATTTTACGTTTATTGTTCTTCCATAGAATTTGATAGACGGACTCCTAGAGATTGTGTGTCAGGAATAATTTTTCCTTGGTGTTTACATTATCAAATGAATTTCTGAATAATTTCAAAATGGTTTCATTACCTGTATGTATATCTTTCTTTGCTGAAGAAGATTATAAGGAAAAGAGATGCAGGTATGTACGAAACCAATGACGTATATCCATTCTACCAGGTTTATGTTAAGATTTTGAATCTGTTTTATTAAACGAGCTGACAGCACACGGAAGCATCATTGACATTTCTATAGGAATGATATTCCATTCTTCACTCAACTGAAGTGTATATATCGATGGAACATGTGGGAAGCGTTTGACAGCCAAATTTTCTATTAATAGGATGAAACAGTTTTCTACTACGAAACCTGCAATGCTCACCTATTATTCAGCCTTCCAAATGCTGTACGGAATCATGATAAATAGATAATTTATTGGTGTTGTCTTACAAATTACATTGTATTGCACAAGTCATAATTTCGAAATTGGAAATAAGATGACATTTTTCATCATTGTCAGAAAAGGATATAAAAATAAATTTCCATTGAACTACTCAGTTCATGCTCAAAATGTTGTGGGGGAGAGTTCCTATATCAAGAATTATTTTTATATTCATTCGGTAGTTCATCTCTGACAAGTAATGATATCAGGGAGTTGAATAATTGGGGATTAGTCGAGAAGAATATAGCGTCTAAATTCTCTTGTTAAAAAAAATGACCGCTCAGAGCAATTAGTTGAGAACTGACGGGGAGTTTTCGAGAGAGAGAAAATTCTAACAGTTTTATCGTGTTTCATATTTGCCTGTATAATACATAGTGCGGCAAAAGTCAGTTTACACTGTCTGGTATTCACGCATGCGCGTATTTTTGGCCAGTATCGTACCTAGGGCGGTAGGAGGCAGCTGAAACGTAGCGAGTTGAGTTATCCGCGTGTTGTTAGTGTACGTTTACATTGCGTTCATTGCCATGGCTGCACGTGTTAAGTACACGAAAGAAGAACGTGTTTGTTTGCTCACTTCTTACCTTAGTCTCGACGGGGATATGCTGAAATTTTCAAAGAATTTCGCCAGTACTTTCCAAATAAGCAAAATCCCACCAGACAAATGGTGCAAAAACTGTATCGTAAATTCGTAAGTACTGGCTCCGTAGTCGACGCGTTAAGGTCGCCCTGCTACCGTTAAAACGGAAGAAAACATGAACATCGTGACTCAATCGTTTATCGAACATCCAAATCAATCTGCTCGTCGCACATCCACAGCATTGAACATTTCTGACCGAAGTTTGCGTTGCATTTTAAAGAACGACTCATGCCTGCGCTGAACGAGGATGACCCTGATCGCATTTTGGAGTGGTATCTAGGCTGCGCAGATGATGACGAATTTTTCTACCGTTCAATTATTTTTAGGGATGAGGCTCAGTACAAATTGAATGAGCGTACTAATCGACACAACTGCGTTTACTGGTCGATGAAACCCCCCATATTATGATCGAAGAAGAGTGGAATGTTCCTGGTGTGACAATATGGGCAGGTGTTCATGCAGGTGGCCTTGTAGGGCCTCACTTTTATGAAGGGACTGTGAATGCGCGAAATTACCTTGAGCTACTGGAAGAGTTAAGGGGCGAATTAGATAACAATCCAGACCTTGTAAGAATTCAACATTTTCAATTCGCAATTTGGAGCTGAAGTTCCAATACCGAATTCTTCCGTAAAATTTGTTTTACCGTGGCTAAACGATGCCGCATGAGTGTTGAAGAGGGGGGGAAATAATTCGAACATAAAATGTGAGGCCACAAGTAGTTCTCGATATTTTATTTTTCTCGAAAATAAATTCATTTGCAACTATTTTTGCTCCTTTTCTCATATGCAAAAGGGTGAACTGACTTTTCCTGCACCCTGTATTTCAGAATCGACACAATTTTTTCACTATTTTTCACTTTCAGAGTAATGATAATTCCCAATTCTGTATGTCTTGGTTTGCATAATAAGTTGCCTGATACCGTCGAAATTTTGAATGAACCAAACTTCTACTGAAAAGATGAAAAGCTGTTACTGCAAAATTTATATTCAGTAGTTTGAGGAATTCAAAATTTTTTTATTAGGAATCACATTATTATAAAGTCTCTATTGACTAACCGTGAAATTGATTGACGGTGAACATTTATGATATACAATTGTATCAACTATAACGTCCATTCCTCAACAAATTATAATATGTTTTTATGTTCTGTCTTATTTTTATCAATTAACTGTATATATCCATTGGGAAGTGAAATCCTCTATCTATTGATATCCCTGCTATCCGTTTCTGGGAATGGCTATTTTTTAAAGCACTGATTCTCTAATAGTTCTATTTTGTGTCGAAAAAGAGTGTTGTTTTTCACTTATATTTGATCTTTCTCTATCGAACGATTCTTCTAGAAACTTTTTCATAAGTGTATTTCCGATTTCCCAATTCTTCAATTTGGGTGTGTATTGTGTTTGGTGTAGCCATTTCATCTTCACAGATAGTATCTTTCTTTCAGACTAGGTTTTATATCGTTCCTATGTTGTGGAAGGGTATATCAGTCACAAGGAACCTCAGTTTATATACAATCTATTCAATTAGCTACGTTTCGAGACTTTTAGTCTCTTCCTCAGGCTGAAAAATATGACAGTTACATAAACACAATAAAAATCATCTAGAGAGAAAGTAACCAACATGAATACCTGTACAACATTTACACATATTTTTATATTTCACACTTATTTACTTAATACTTAAACACTACAATTAAAAATAACAATTCATCACAAACAAACTTTCAGAAATTTAAAAAATAAGTTAAACCAGCTCACCTATGAATATTAGAATAAATATATATATAGAATAGATTCTTTCCTTTGAAACATCGTTCAAAATCGTTGTTGTTAATAAATAATATAATGAACATCCTGGGGACAACAATCTTTTTGACGTATATCAATATCGGGTTCATAAATGGAAATGAGAATGCAAGGGAGCCAGACGGAATTAGCATGTGTATAGAAAAACTAGACTAGATTTGGATTTCATTAATAAGTTTCGAATATGCGATGTTTAATGAACCAATAATAAATTTTATGCACAGGTTAAAGGCTCTGCCATGGGAAACCCAGCATCACCTGTGATTGCTGAATTAGTTATGAACCACTTGATTGAGTTTGTTTTATCGAAGTTAGATTTCCATATACCCTTCATTTTTCTCTATGTTGATGATATTGTTATGTCGGTTCCACGCGATATGATTGACCATGTATTAGCTACATTTAACAACTTCCATTCCGATCTACAGTTTACACATGAAATTGAACAAGACGGTAAAATTCCTTTTCTTGGCGTCCTCCTAATCAGAAAAGATGGTCGTATAATAACTGATTTAAACACGAAACCTATGGCATCTCATCGGACCTTACATTTTAAATCACTCCACACAACATCACAAAAACTAGCGATCATCAAGTCGATTAAGCACAAAATTCTAACCTTGTCGCATGTGTCATTTCATGCAAAAAATTTCATTGAACAGGCTAATGTTATATTCCAGAATCGATATCCAAAGACCCTTGTGAATAGGATTTTTTATAGTGCTGATCGCCGAACTCTTCAGCCAAGTGTTAGTGTTGTCACAGATAATGGAGATAAAAAATATTTTAAACTGATTTATGTCCCACAATTAAGCCAAAGAATGGTTAATGTCATGCGCACAACATCTTCTACCATTGTTAGTTATTATAAAAAGACCATAAAATGCCTATTTTCTCGACTGAAAGATGATGATCCTGTTTTCAGGAAGTCGGGTGTTGTATATAAAGTGGACTGTGAGGATTGTGATGGATCATATATCGGACAGACAGATCAGTATTTCGGCAAGAGACTAAAACAACACCAGTCGGATTGTAGGAAACAATCAGAGTCGACCGCTCTTGCTATGCATGTCAAAAATGAGGGACATAATTTTGATTTTGAGGGCGCGAAAATTTTGACCAGGGAGGATAATTGGTTCAAGAGAAATTTCAAGGAAATGCTGTTCATTAAGAAACCTTCTTGTTGTGTTAACGCTCGAACCGATATTGGTTCATTAAACATCGCATATTCGAAACTTATTAATGAAATCCAAATCTAGTCTAGTTTTTCTATACACATGCTAATTCCGTCTGGCTCCCTTGCATTCTCATTTCCATTTATGAACCCGATATTGATATACGTAAAAAAGATTGTTGTCCCCAGGATGTTCATTATATTATTTATTAACAACAACGATTTTGAACGATGTTTCAAAGGAAAGAATCTATTCTATATATATATATATTCTAATATTCGTAGGTGAGCTGGTTTAACTTATTTTTTTAAATTTCTGAACGTTTGTTTGTGATGAATTGTTATTTTTAATTGTAGTGTTTAAGTATTGAGTAAATAAGTGTGAAATATAAAAATATGTGTAAATGTTGTACAGGTATTCATGTTGGTTACTTTCTCTCTAGATGATTTTTATTGTGTTTATGTAACTGTCATATTTTTCAGCCTGAGGAAGAGACTAAAAGTCTCGAAACGTAGCTAATTGAATAGATTGTATATAAACTGAGGTTCCTTGTGACTGATATACCCTTTCAGAATATCTTTCTTTCTTGAAATTTTCTTAGATACTTGGTATCTTTTTGGGAACTTGTATCAGTATTCGTCGCCATTCTGCATTTCTCTTCGGTTAATATAGAATATCCCTCTTACAGCCAGACAGTCGGATATACTGAAGTTTGGTCAGGATTCATTAACAGGGAGTTGAACTCAATCGTTTGAAACCATTTTCAAGTTTGTATTTGAAAATTGCAGACATTTGGGTAAAATGATGGCTAGCTGTTCAAACATAAACAAGCGCGCAAATAGCATATGTAGATAGTTTCATTGGATTTATTCACTTCTCCAAACAACTATATAAATAATAGTTTAGTCATGGATTAATTATATAGTAGGTCAAAAAATCTGCGCCACCGTCGCACAGAGTCGAAATTATAGCGAGGACATGTTCACACATTGAATCGAAATTGACATTCTATACGAAACGCATCATTATTAAACAACCTCACATAATTAGTAATTGACTCAATGCTTCCATCGCGATTCACGTCAAAGTACACAAATTGTACCTGTCGGCATATCACAGACTTGCTTTACGAGAGATCATTGGGGTGTTTTTAATCATATTAGTGGATAACAGGTGAGCGTCGCTGGAGAGGTAATTAGTGACATCGGTTCAGAAATTTAAAAAATAAGTTAAACCAGCTCACCTATGAATATTAGAATATATATATATAGAATAGATTCTTTCCTTTGAAACATCGTTCAAAATCGTTGTTGTTAATAAATAATATAATGAACATCCTGGGGACAACAATCTTTTTGACGTATATCAATATCAGGTTCATAAATGGAAATGAGAATGCAAGGGAGCCAGACGGAATTAGCATGTGTATAGAAAAACTAGACTAGATTTGGATTTCATTAATAAGTTTCGAATATGCGATGTTTAATGAACCAATAATAAATTTTATGTACAGGTTAAAGGCTCTGCCATGGAAACCCAGCATCACCTGTGATTGCTGAATTAGTTATGAACCACTTGATTGAGTTTGTTTTATCGAAGTTAGATTTCCATATACCCTTCATTTTTTCTATGTTGATGATATTGTTATGTCGGTTCCACGCGATATGATTGACCATGTATTAGCTACATTTAACAACTTCCATTCCGATCTACAGTTCACACATGAAATTGAACAAGACGGTAAAATTCCTTTTCTTGGCGTCCTCCTAATCAGAAAAGATGGTAGTATAATAACTGATTTAAACACGAAACCTATGGCATCTCATCGGACCTTACATTTTAAATCACTCCATACAACATCACAAAAACTAGCGATCATCAAGTCGATTAAGCACAAAATTCTAACCTTGTCGCATGTGTCATTTCATGCAAAAAATTTCATTGAACAGGCTAATGTTCTATTCCAGAATGGACATCCAAAGACCCTTGTGAATAGGATTTTTTATAGTGTTAGTGTTGGCACAGATAATGGAGATAAAAAATATTTTAAACTGATTTATGTCCCACAATTAAGCCAAAGAATGGTTAATGTCATGCGCACAACATCTTCTACCATTGTTAGTTATTATAAAAGACCATAAAATGCCTATTTTCTCGACTGAAAGATGATGATCCTGTTTTCAGGAAGTCGGGTGTTGTATATATAGTGGACTGTGAGGATTGTGATGGATCATATATCGGACAGACAGATCAGTATTTCGGCAAGAGACTAAAACAACACCAGTCGGATTGTAGGAAACAATCAGAGTCGACCGCTCTTGCTATGCATGTCAAAAATGAGGGACATAATTTTGATTTTGAGGGCGCGAAAATTTTGACCAGGGAGGATAATTGGTTCAAGAGAAATTTCAAGGAAATGCTGTTCATTAAGAAACACCCTTGTTGTGTTAACGCTCGAACCGATATTGGTTCATTAAACATCGCATATTCGAAACTTATTAATGAAATCCAAATCTAGTCTAGTTTTTCTATACACATGTTAATTCCGTCTGGCTCCCTTGCATTCTCATTTCCATTTATGAACCCGATATTGATATACGTCAAAAAGATTGTTGTCCCCAGGATGTTCATTATATTATTTATTAACAACAACGATTTTGAACGATGTTTCAAAGGAAAGAATCTATTCTATATATATATATTCTAATATTCATAGGTGAGCTGGTTTAACTTATTTTTTAAATTTCTGAACGTTTGTTTGTGATGAATTGTTATTTTTAATTGTAGTGTTTAAGTATTAAGTAAATAAGTGTGAAATATAAAAATATGTGTAAATGTTGTACAGGTATTCATGTTGGTTACTTTCTCTCTAGATGATTTTTATTGTGTTTATGTAACTGTCATATTTTTCAGCCTGAGGAAGAGACTAAAAGTCTCGAAACGTAGCTAATTGAATAGATTGTATATAAACTGAGGTTCCTTGTGACTGATATACCCTTTCACAATATCTTTCTTTCTTGAAATTTTCTTAGATACTTGGTATCTTTTTGGGAACTGTGATATATTCGAGTTGAATTTCATGTGTTTTGAGAGGCTTGCGCAGTGTCTGCTTTGACTGTACGCAAGTATCTCATTCCTTTCATTCATTCATGTAAATGCTGTAATCGAGACCAGACTGTCATAAATAAATTACTCATAATAGTAAAAATAGTTATTATTTCAAAGTGAATATATAACAAATTGGTGACGAGTTAACGAATAATTATTCGTACGAACCCATTAAATAATTCATAATAATCAAATACAAAGTGTCAAATTACATTATTGTGTCAAAATGGCTACCCAACAAGGACAAGTACGTGAATTCAACTTCGCCGATAACGACTGGTCCATATTTATCCGCCGACTCGACAATTATTTTGCTGCGAATGATGTCGAAGAAGGAGAAAGAAGAGGGCAATTCTGCTGAATGCCTTAAGCGAGGAATCATACAAACTTATGTACAACCTTTGCATGCCTTCCAAGCCAGAAGAAAAGTCCTATGAATCTTTGATAGAAACCTTCAACAATCATTTTAAGGAAACAGATTCATTTTTTACAAACAGATATAAATTTTATATCGCAACGAAATCTGATCACGAGAGCGCAGTTGAATGGGGAGCACGAGTACGTAGCCTTGCATCAAAATGTGATTTTGAAGCGGAAGTGCTAGATATGATGCTAAGAGATAAATTCATCGTTGGATTCCAAAGAGGAGAAGTTCAAGATAGACTCTTGGAAGAAAAGAAAGCAAGTTCCTTCGCTGATGTTGTTAATATAGCTTCTGCTAAAATGGCGGCCAAATATAATAATTCATCAGACAGGTATGTCAAAACGGAAGCAATGTTGTATACTACGCATAAAGCTGATCATAATACGTCACACTTTTCTAAGACGTCATCAAGAAATTTTCCATCTCAAGCGAATCGGTCTCAACGCTACAAGGTTGCCAAATGTCGTATTTGTGGAAGGAAAATCATGAAGATCGTGACTGCTTTTTCGAGACGCGATATGTTCGAAGTGTGGAGTGAAAGGTCACATGGCAACAATGTGCGCGAACAACAACAACAACAACAACAAGAGAAATGCAATAAATCGAGGTAATAACAATGATGAAAAACAACATTTTTAGAACTTGACTCAGGTGAATTATTCACGTTAACAAATGTTCATACTAACATAAACAAACCATTTTTCATTGATGTACTCATTGATAATCGATTGTTTACCTTTCAAATAGATAGTGGCGCAGGTGTTTCTGCTATATCTAAGACATTTTTCTATGAAAATTTCAGTCATCATACTTTAAAAAATCTTATAAGATTTTACATTCCTATAATGGTAGTCAGCTCAAAATATTGGGAACGAGTTATTTCGAACTTGGTTACAATAATCAAACTAAGAAATTAGATATTTATGTAATTGAAAATGGTGGGCCTCCACTTTTAGGACGCGATTTCATGAAACTTTTTAATCTGGAAATCGTTCCAATCAATCAAATTATTGATTATAAAAAAAGGCTTCATGAAAAATTTTTTGATCTTTTCAGCCCAGGTCTGGGTAAATTCAATAAAGACACTGTCACTATCAATTTAAAGGAACAAGACATAAAACCTAAATTTTGTAGGCCATTGCCAATGCCATATGCAATTAAAAAAAGTTGAAATTGAAATTCAACGATTAATAGAATTAAATGTTATAAAACCTGTTGAATATTCAAATTGGGCTACTCCAATAATTCCCATCATAAAAAAAGATGGTTCTGTTAAATTAGCAGGTAATTTTAAAATAACAATCAATCCGTTTATTGAAAATGATTCATTTCCATTACCAAGAGTTGAAGATCTTTTTGCTAAAATGCAAAAAGCTACTGTATTCTCGAAAATAGATCTCGAATTTGCCTATGCACAATTATGTTTAGATGAAAAATCTCAAGAATTATGTACCATTTCGACTCACTTGGGTTTATTCAGATATTTGAGATTACCTTATGGAATAAAATGTGCTTGTGGTAAATTTCAGAGAATAATGGAACAGTTGTTTCAAGATATAGATGGTTGTGGAGTATTTTTAGACGATATTTATGTTTGTGGTTCTAATCAGGATGAACATGATTTTAGATTAAATCGAGTGTTGCAAAGATTACAGGAATCTGGACTTAAAGTAAATATGAACAAATGTGCATTTAATCAAACTGAAATATGCTATTTGGGTCATAAAATTGATCGGAATGGACTTCATACACTATCAGATAAAATTGAACCAGTTTTAAATGCAAGATCACCTAGAAATATATCTGAGCTGAAATCAATTTTAGGTGCGATAAATTATTATGGAAAATTTGTTCCTAATTTAGCGACAATTTTATATCCTTTATATAAGTTATTAAAAAGAATTCGGCATTCAGTGGACTAGAGAATGCCAGAAAGCTTTTCAAGAAATCAAAATAATACTTAGTTCAACTAAAGTTCTAGCTCATTATGATATCAAATTACCATTGAAATTAACGACTGATGCTAGTCCATATGGAATAGGTGGTGTAATAAGTCATGTTTTCCCAAACAAGGAAGAACGACCGATAGCATATGCTTCACGAACTTTATCGTCAACTGAGCAAGGGTATAGTCAGATAGAGCGCGAAGGTTTGGCGATAATTTTTGTCTAAACAAGTTCAATCAGTATCTATATGGACGTCCTTTCGTATTAGTTACCGATAACAAACCCTTATGTGCTATTTTCAACCAAAAAAAGGGCATTCCGCAATTTACAGCTAATAGGTTAAGAAGATGGGCTGTAATTTTGAGTAGTTATGATTATACTATAGAACATATTAAGTCAGAAAATAATAGAGCTGATTTTCTTTCAAGACTGCCGGTTTCTGACGTAGTAAACGAAGAAACCATTGACGTTGATTATGTTAATTACTTTTCACAATTGAATATTCCTGTAACTTCTTTTAAAGAAGTACAAGAAGAAACTAAATTAGACGAAACTTTACAAAAAGTAATCAAATATTTACGAACTTCTTGGCCGAAATACTCAAAAAATAATATGAACTTGAAACCTTATTATATAATTCGAAATCAATTGACTATTGAAAATGATATTTTATTGTGGAATAATAGATTGATAATACCGGTCAAATTGAGAAAAAGAGTATTAGAATCTCTTCATGAAACTCATTTGGGTATCATTAAAATGAAATCTATTGCGAGGTCCCGATTTTATTGGCCTAATATTAATAAAAATATTGAAGACGTATGCATGTCGTGTAAAAATTGTGCTAAAAATCGTTTCACAGCGGTTAAATCTACACTCAACCCATGGAATTGGCCATTGGAACCATTTGAAAGAGTACACTTTGATTATTGTCAGTTGTTCGGTTATAATTTTCTAGTAATATTAGACGCTCATTCTAAGTGGTTAGAAGTGTTCCCAACGAAAACAACAACATCGGCTTTTACCATAAAAGCATTATTTAGTGTGTTCTGTCGCTTTGGTATTCCAAAAATGTTGGTTTCTGATAACGCTTCAAATTTTTCTAGTTCTGAAATGAGTCAATTCATAAAAAAATATCATATTGAATCGATAACATCACCTACTTATTATCCACAATCGAATGGTGCGGCTGAAAATGCTGTGGCGATTATAAAATCCGCTTTAAAAAAAGCTTTAGAAGATAGTAATAATCAAGATATTACTTACTGTTTACAAAATTTTTTATTTGACTACAGAAACACTATTCATGCAACAACAGGCGTTTCTCCATCTTTTCTTTTATTAGGTAGAGATGTGAACACCAAATTTGATTTAATGAAACCTACTTTGAATGAAATACGTAAAACTGTGTTACAAAATCAATGCAAACAAAAAAAATATTATGGTGGGAGAGTAAGAGAGCCATTTTCAATAGGAGATAGAGTAAGTACGAAAGATTTTCGTAATAAGAATAGGATAAAATGGGTAGAAGGAATTATAAAAAAAAAATTGGGCAAGGTGGTATATTTAGTTGAAATTCCATCATTACGCGCTATTTGGAAAAGACATGTCAATCAAATTAATAAAATGAAAAGTTCACCCGGATTATTCATCTCGAATAATGAAAAATATTCAGATAATTCAAATAATCATAGCTCACTATTAATGGATCATACCAATAATGATCCTATTACCACAGCCAATTATGAAAACTTCAATAATGATTATAATGTTAACAAGGATGTAAGTGCAATACCTGATAATTCTGAAATAGATAATAATGAATATTCTAGATATCCTAGACGTGACAGAAAGCCTGTACAAAGATTTATTGATGAAATATGTAAATAAATAATAGATAATAATAATAATGTTAGATTTAAGATTCTTTAAGTAATTGTAAATAAATTCCTAGAATAACAATACTTTTCTATTTTTAAGTTTTAGATTTAAGGGGGAAGACTGTGATATATTCGAGTTGAATTTCATGTGTTTTGAGAGGCTTGCGCAGTGTCTGCTTTGACTGTACGCAAGTATCTCATTCCTTTCATTCATTCATGTAAATGCTGTAATCGAGACCAGACTGTCATAAATAAATTACTCATAATAGTAAAAATAGTTATTATTTCAAAGTGAATATATAACAGGAACTTGTATCAGTATTCGTCGCCATTCTGCATTTCTCTTCGGTTAATATAGAATATCCCTCTTACAGCCAGACAGTCGGATATACTGAAGTTTGGTCAGGATTCATTAACAGGGAGTTGAACTCAATCGTTTGAAACCATTTTCAAGTTTGTATTTGAAAATTGCAGACATTTGGGTAAAATGATGGCTCGCTGTTCAAACATAAACAAGCGCGCAAATAGCATATGTGGATAGTTTCATTGGATTTATTCACTTCTCCAAACAACTATATAAATAATAGTTTAGTCATGGATTAATTATATAGTAGGTCAAAAAATCTGCGCCACCGTCGCACAGAGTCGAAATTATAGCGAGGACATGTTCACACATTGAATCGAAATTGACATTCTATACGAAACGCATCATTATTAAACAACCTCACATAATTAGTAATTGACTCAATGCTTCCATCGCGATTCACGTCAAAGTACACAAATTGTACCTGTCGGCATATCACAGACTTGCTTTACGAGAGATCATTGGGGTGTTTTTAATCATATTAGTGGATAACAGGTGAGCGTCGCTGGAGAGGTAATTAGTGACATCGCGATGACAGACTATCGGCAATAAGTAAAACAAGTGATATTTCGCCATATCAAAATAGTTACTTTTTTGCTTGGATTACCGTGCTTACGTTTCCCTAAATTTTCATTATTTTGCAACATCGAGCCTAAAATGGTTTAAAACGATGGGACTTGACTGCCATATGTCGAAGCTGGCCTAGCAGCTTGAGTGATTGATGAGAAAATATTTTACGGTGGTGATTTTTTCTTTCCGTAGATTCAAATCTAAATATAGGGTTTGAATAAAGTAAGGAACCGAGTGAATTCCTTCAAAACGAAAGGAACTAATAAATAACTGTTCATAAAATGCATAGTTACAATGTTTTGTTGGTAATATATTTTTGCTCCAACAGGATATACTCAACATTTTTAATTTATAAGCAACATCCTGTATATAAATATAAGGGGGTTCAGTGTGAAAATTCTATGAAATTAGTAATAAATTATTTTTACTTCTACTGCAGCCAAATGTTGTTGACAGTAAGCAAATGAGAATAATTGCTCGAACAAAACCTAATCAAATGTTGATCGAAAGGTTTTAATATTGCAACATATTTCGTTATCTGAACAAATCTGCCCAGTTGATTCAGAAAAACAAAAAAAACCTTTTTCTTGAATTACTGTCTTTAAGTTGCTGACGAGAAATTGTTGATGATGGAAATCGTATAGAAATATTGTTCGGGCAATAACCCTCATCTATTATTGTTCTTGTAACTGACGTTTCAACAGACACCTTCTGCCGGTCTCAAGGTGAAATTTGCTTAAACAAAAGCTTTTGATTTCACAAAAGTTTTCAACTTCCATAATTGTCAAATATTCATCTAGGTTTTGTAGTCTGCCTATTTGACATTTATGAAAGTTGAAAACTTTTTAAGAAATCAAAAGCTTTCGTGAAAGCTAATTTTAACTTGAAAAGGACAGATATCCGTTGAAACGTTAGTTACAAGAAATATAATAGATGATGGTTATTGCAATGACAATAATTCTATACTTTCTTCAAAGGAATGTTTTTTTATGTAGTTTAATCATACCCATTATTATTAGTTGAAGCTACTCCCTTCACCTCATCATCAAAACTTGATCCAAGATGAATCGCTAGCCGCTTAGTGCTCTAAAAAGCTAAAAAATGAAGCTCTAAAATGAAGAATATGAAGAAAAAATTACACATAATCAGATCAGCTCCTTCTTCAGATGATGTGTCGCATCCATTCAATATCGATGAATTCGGGGCTGCAATTAAGTTTACCAAAGCTTGGAAAGCAGCATGTTTTGACGGAATTTATCCTAATTTCATCAAGCATTTAGGAGAAAAGGCTTTGTCTTGGCTATTGCCTTCCTATAATAATATTCTGAATTCAGGTTCAGGTTTCCTTCCGAATTCTGTGTAGCTAAAGTAATAGAAATTTTGAAACGAAAAAAAAATCCGAGTGATCCTAAAGTTATCGACCAATCAGTTTATGGAGAGTTCCGTTCAAGATATTAGAAGACTATAGAATTAATTAGAATTAAGTATCTTTAGAGAACGCTCTACAAAATTGCCGCGGAGGCTTCAGGAAAAATAAAAATCGTTCAGATAAGGTTTTCAGCCTTACAACTTTCATAAAATCAGGCTTCATTAAAAGATTGAAAACAGAAGCTGCTTTCATTGATTTATCTTCGGCATATGACAATGTGCGGAAAGATTTATCAATTCTTAAACTCTATACCCAGGTGAAGTGTGAGATTATTAAAAAATATGTTATCTGATAGAAGGTTTTGTGTTTTTGTTGAAAATAAGAGTAGCAATTTCAAATCATAGAAAAAATTTTTTCCAAAAGGATCAGTTCCGGCTCCTTTACTTTTTAATTTATATTTCAGAGATTTACCCACGACATCATCTCAGAAATTTGTTTACGCTGATGACATTGCTGTTGTTTACCACAATTAGGATTTCCATACTCGGAAACTGGTATAGTATAATATAGTATAAACTGATTTGGAGATTGAATTATTTTATTGAGTGGTGATTAAGTCTCAATTCCATAAAAACAAAAGCTTCTTGTTTCCATCTGATTAATTAGGGGAAATAAATATAAGAAAATAGCTGTAACTTTCAATGATTCTATCGAACATAATTTCTGTCCTAAACACTAGAGAGTTAAATTAGATTCACATCTCAATTACAAAGCTTATTTAGATGATCTGAGGCTAAAACTGAAAACTAGAAATAGTATTCTTCAGAAATTAGCTGGATCATCCTGGGGTGCTGATGCTCTTCGCACAGCATCTCTAGCCTTAGTCTTTTCTCCGCCTGAGTATTGTCGCTCTGTTTGGTTCAGTAGTGCACATACACCTAAAATCGATGCATAATTGAATACATTCATGAGAAAAATTACAGGCACCATTAGATCGACATCAGTTTTGTCTATCATTGTCCCTCCCCATATTCGCAGAAAGACAGCAGCTTTGAATTCTTAGAGCAAATATCATTCTTTTCCTGATTTATTCCCAATTAATTCATACATTTCACAAAGTAGAATTCCCAGATTGAAGTCATGTATACCATTCTGGTATAATACGTTCTTCAATATGAAATATAAATATCGATAAAGAGTTATGGAAGATTGAGTGGGTCTCTTATGAGATGTTAAATAAAAATCTCATTTCTGATCCTTCTGGAAAAATTTTGGGTTTTGATCTTACAAGAAAAATTTGGATAGATCTTCATCGTTTGAGAACTGGTCATGATCGTTCCATGGTATTCACATGGAACTTTCGAAGAGCGAGTTGTGAATGTAGATATGCAGAAGAAACAATACCTCATCTCATCAATAATTGTCTCATATATATGTTTCAAGATGGTTTTAGTGCTATTTATGATGTTTCCGATTCTTTCTTTGAGTGGCTTCTAAATTTCAAACAAATTTGATACGTATTCTTCGTATAAAGTTCATTTTTCTGCTTTTGTTCTCGATTCTTTCTTAGAAAATTATAAATTTCATACGTATTTTTTTATTCAGTTCTTTTTTCTGCTTTTGTTTTATTTTCAGATTCGATGTGGGCAACTTGAAAAAGCCACTGTGATTTTTAATAAAAAGCCACCCTTGAAAAATAAGCTCCTCATATATATTTCAGCTTATTTTTGTACACACAACAACACTCATGAAGGGAACCAGGGTTTTTTTACTGGGGTTTTTTCCCTAGGCTTTCATGTCGTACACCAAAATGTATGGCACCTCGTCACCAACCCCTGCTAACAATTGATTTGCAAGCCAAAAGTTTAAGAGAATAGATGTACTTAACAAAAAAATCGGACACCCAGAACTTACGAGTAAGTGACATCTATACGTTCACTTACCTACTTACCGGCCCAAACAGAGAACCGTATTATGAAGGACCTCGAGATGAATGATGACAAAAGCAGAGATCTCTGTGATTTGCTTAGATTTGGCTTTTGATTTCCGTTATTTTTTTAATTCAGTTTTTTTTTATTCAAATAATTAAAGTAATGAAAATAATATTTCTCATCAGAATGGTTGAAACAAAATTTGAACCAAGTCCAAAAAAACAAGAAAACAACTAATAGTTTATAGATCGATGATTGTCAATTGTCAAATAGTTAACTGAAGGATAAAGGATAAACATTGATGCGTAATTATTAAAATTGAGTTGATCAAATGCTATTGCTTGATGTTAAAGTGGAATTATTATATTTGGATGGTTTTTAAGTTTATAAGAATCTCAAATTCTGTAAGTTTGTGTTCATTCTTCAATTTTGTCGTTGTTATTGAATGTTGTAATCCTTTTAAGTAGCCCTGAGGATGGAAAAAAATATTCCGAAAGGTCAGCCAAAGAAAAAAAAGAGTTTTTTTTGTTGATTAAGAAACCAGGTCGATCATACCCATTAGTTGTTATTTCAATAAGAATCATACCTGTTACTGAATTAAGTATTTCAGGGTTTTTCTTCATTTGAATCGTCGATACATGTGTGACCAACAAATACGTCGTATGCTTAGACTTTATTGAATTACGTTTGACTAATTACTCGCAACAGATGCACGAAAGCCACCTGACTTGACATCAGTGCTTTCTGAATTTTTTACGATTTTATAGCATTTTCTTGTATCAAATTTCTCATTTGTGCTTCAACAATTAGATATGCGAACACAATAACGATCCCTCATAATTCAGTTAACACAGGATTCAGTATCAGTTTACATCTTTTCGCCCAAGCAACCCACCACATATGAACAGATAATCAACCCTTCCTAATCCAGAATGTAGGTTTGAAACCTCATATGGCCGGGAGTTGAAATGTGGACTGTAGGGTTGCGGATATTCTCAAATTTAAGTCCTACGTAATGATAATAGATTATATATTCCTCGAGTTTCAATTAAATATTGAGTTCCACGATACGAATAGGCTGAAATCTATTGAAGCTCCATTAGGGATTATCTATAGAACAAAAAATTAGAAAGCATTGACGTGATGTCCGATGGCTTAGGCGATCTTGTTAAGTTACTTGAGAGCGTAATATATAAACTTTCAAAAGTCCGAATGACTCTAGTTTCTCCAGTTTTTTGGCCTTATAATGTGATCGTCTAGCAAGGGAAGGACTTAACGTTATGTTTAAGTAATAACTCAGATTCGCGATATTTGAGATTAGTAAAATATAGTTGGGAAACGAAGATGGTAAATAACATACAGTGGTTAGACTCCAACGATTCAGGGTCTAAAAAATTAAAGGGGAGGAATCCGCAGGCAACAAAAATGCCCTGTACGGTGACCACATTATAAAATCAGGTTGAAAAATGAATAATAATCATTATTTATTCTCAATAAAGAGAAGTCCTGCAAATTCAAAGAAATCCTGAAAATACAAAGAAACGGTGAAATTACAAAGTTACCCAGAAAATATAGAAGTCCTGAAATTATAGAGATATCCTTAAAACATAGAGAGACCCTGAAAATATAGAGAAATCCTTAAAATACATAGAAATCCTGAAGATACAGAGAAATCCTAAATATATAATGTCATTCTAAAAATAGTCATATTCTTTTCCAATCCCAATTATGGCATTATTCATTAATATATGACCACATGACTAGATATTATGATTTTTAGTCTCCTACGTTGTACAAAAGATTTGAAGACACTCGATTACTCAAGGAATCTTCTTGAATATTTTCAGAGGCAAAGCATTAATCTCTACCATCATTTATGAATAATTAACTAGTAACATATAGTGGGTGTTATTCTAATATACCATGTTGCAAGCAAGTTGTTAAATGCGTGAACCAAACAATTCTTTATCAACGAAGTTCTACCTATAAGAGGTAAATTCATTATCAAACTCACAAGGAACAATATAGCTACAATGGATCAGACAATAGAGGCTACCATGCAGCAAAAACAATGATTTTGTTTATAATGAATTCAAGTTTAATAAAGCATCAAAGTATATGAATAAACATTTGGTGCTATGGTGGCGCCTAACAACCCCTACAACTAAATAAGCCGAGATATTCAAACCGTCAAACCTACCCCATTTAGTTCTCAGGATCATTTCCTTTGGAATGGACGAAATCTATTTCAGCTAATACTTTTGATACAAATTTAAAAATCTGCAGGTAAACGAGAGAACAAAAAATTTTTTGGTCAAACTTATCTCGTACCCTGTATAACGAGAAGTGTCCAGGCTTCGAGAATATTTCTGCTTTGTTGAGTATAACATAATCCCAATCTCCAGATTTCAAATAGATTTTGTCTTCCATAAACGTCTAATCAGCACTTGAACTTTTAATGCTTTGTAGTTAGTATATAGTGGAAACATCTATGATCGATTATTTCAGCCGTAACTATTCTGTAATTAATAATGATTAAAACTAATTCGAATATTACTATGTTAATAAGGTGGGTAGAAAATAAATATTTATGAGAATACAAAAGAGTTTCAATGAAAATATCTATCTCAAATTGACCTACAAAAAGTTCCGTATCCCATTTCTGTCTTCTATATATGAGTTAATATCGCCAAAATAATGAATCATCGGTACAATAGGGTATGTATACAATTTATTTTAAGTGTTCGAATACCACATTTAATAAGGCGCCAAACATCCACAAATTCAAGCTGGCGACAAATATCCTGGCGCCGCCTTTGTTCAATCTCCCTTAAGCGTCCAAGAATACAATACCATATATGGTCTTTGGTTTCAAACACGAAAAACCGTACACCGATGTGACCATATATGGGCATTCTAAAACGCCGCGTAGAGGGAGTCATCCCTGTCGCATAAATAGTCGGGACACATCCAAAAAAGGCATTCAAGTTTAGCATTCCACAATTCCGAGTCAGTCAATCATTCAGATTCAGTCACTCATTCGCATTCCAGAATTCCAAGTCAGTAAGATCATTCTTATTCAGTCAAGCATTTCGAGCCAGTCAATCATTCAGATTCAGTCACTCATTCTCATTCATTTACGCCTTCAAATTCAATCACGCATTCCAATACAGTCCACTTATTCATTTCACTGTGCTGTTACATAAATTTCTTTTCGTTCTGCAAATTTGTTAAATCATCAAGTATTCCTACGTCGAGTGTCCTCAAACCAACCACTAAGTGTGTAATCAGTTGTGTCAAACAGTGTTAATAGAAAACATATCAAAATCAAGTTATGTGTTCTTTATAATCGAATGAATACATTAAGTTCAATTATATTTTTTCATGATGTCAAAAAAAAACACAACGGAATAAAATATCACCCACATAATGCATTGAGATTTGGTTTTGATTGGTATGGAAGTATAGTTGAAAATCATGTAATATTAGTCCTACAGATCCTATGGAGTACCTATTCAAACACTGAAGGATCATATCTCCGAAGGAATCTATTCGAGAATAGAAATGGTATCAAATAAGTATTTTTTGTATGATAGAACTTTATCTCAAAAAATTTAGAAAGCACTGACGTGAGGTCAGATTGCTTTGGCGCTCTTGTTGAGCTACTTGCAAGTAAATATTCAAACCTTAACAAATCTATAAGCTCTCTGATCGGGTGAACAATAGTCTTTTTCCGTACTATGGGACAATGTGATGTAAATATGAAAGCCTAATGAATAAACAAACATTTATCTCAATTTGAAAATAACTACTCATAATTTTCACCAAATTTTGTTCTATGCTTCTCCTAAAAACTTACGTCATTGCTTTTCTGAGTTTTGACAACGCCATCAAATTCTTTCTCTATGATAAATAATTTTTTGATTAATATTACGTCTGTGCTTTTCTGAATTTTGACAACGTCATCGACATCGAATTCTACCTCTATGAATTCTATGAAAATTTTGATTGATATTACGCCAACTGACACTGATATCTAGGTCCGCAAGTTGTCAAACGAATATCGATCTGTGATGGCAAATCTTTCAATGACAAAGCTCGGACTTCATGACATTTCTATTTTTCTCTTGAGTAAATGAAAAAAATCATATCTCCAGAACTATTAGCTTGTCGAAGTCGAGAGTGGTATTTTTGTATACGTCTGATAAAACTGCACCATAAAAAATTTTTATTTGAACAGTGTCATTTGAAAAAAAATTTTTTTTTACTCCGAACCTATTCGGCCGATTTGACCGAATAACGAACTTAGCCGAGATATTTATACCTCAAACCTATTCTGAAAGTTTCAACTCTCTAACTTCATCCGTTCGAGAGTTATCGTGTTCACGGAACGGACGGACGGACAGAATCGATTTTGACCACGGATTATTCATCAGTAGGTCCAAACAAAACGATTGATACCACTTTTGCCCAAAAATTCGAAAGTCACAGACATTTGGGCAAATTGATAAGCACTTTGTTCAGGTGAACAAGAGCGCCAAAAACATTTCATTCGGTAAGTGTAATTCGAAAAAAAATTTCCTCATTATTTCGACACTATGGAGCCCATTAGTTTTCGAGAAAAAAAAATAAAAGAATGTTTTATTTTTATTAAAAAGAAATTGATATCAGTATTTGAAAACGCACTGTTTTTACAAAAGTTACTGTGCTACCTATGATATAAATAAATATCTTGCATTGACATTTTGACATTTGACACGTTGATAATTTATTGAAGTTTGAGTATCTTAGTGAATACAATTTGATAATGGGAAACACATTTAGTGAGTATGCTGATTTGCATCTTATGTAAATTAATTCTTTAATATTTTTTCTCGAAAACGGTTCATTATACCGACAATGAACATGGTACCTTTTCTTCAGATTAATGTACAAAGTAATCAAATTTATCTTTTTTAACTCCTTACCATACAAGGCCTCTAGGAAAAAAAAATTATGGGAACTTGTCATCTTATTTTTCAATAAAAATCTATCTGAATCCGAGATATCTTCCACATTTTCCAGGACACCCTGTAAAACTAATGTGTGATATTGTGTGCTATACTCCTTGGTTTGCTAGGGTGTGAACCCTATTTCGGAGGTGGGTTGAGTGTCATCCAGAACCATGAGATCCTCAAGGAGACCCCTTGGAAGATCCCACGATTTATTTTGTTTTCTCATTATTATAATTGTCATTTCAATCAAACTTCAATGTGACAGCAATATTCTGATAAATGATATTCTGTTGGTACACAAATATCGTTGTATTGCAGTCGGCAGCTATTCAACATTTTTATATTAAGAGGAAGATAATATCACAAAGTTTGCTCAAAATTTTTCATTCATCTGGAAATAAGCACTGAACGTCTTCTTCATGTTTACTGATTTTGCGTTGATTCCGCTGAAACGTTTAAAGTTTCATATTCGAGATCCGCAAATGCTACAAACTAAAGCAGCAGAAATTATGATAATGCAGTATTATTATATGCAGTACAATACAAGCAAGTATGCATCATAAAGCTCGAGATATGACACCTCGTTGGTTGTAACGCTTGAATCTAATTAAATTCAGAACATTAATTTCCAAGACGTTTGAAATAGTTCTAGATGCAACTCGCACGATAAATCCTATAATAAGAAGACCGCATAAAGCGATTCATTCTTAGGAGTAATGTTTATTTTCTGCTTTACCTCATTCGAATGTGGTTGAAAATTCCCGCATTTCAGTGTAATCTCACGAATATTTCCTTAGCAACCTTATGCTTGTGACCTCCTTTATCTCCTCATAATTTCTCGAAAGGCTTCAATGATTTTTTGAAACCATTTTGAGTGAGTATTCATTGAGATGCAACATTCAGTATATTATAGTTGTATAGGGTGTCTCAGAAAAATATTCTGATGAATCGATCACAATTTCAAGCTGAAATATGGCATCTTGGTGTTTCAGTCTATAAACTAAGGCACCCCTTCACTCCGGTTATATAAGAAATTAACTACGTTCTGTAGAATTATTATTTGGACAATATCCATTATCTGCTTGTTCTTCTTTCCAACGTTTCAACAGACATCTTCTATCATTTTCTGTCAAGAATCCGCTTTTGAGAAAGCTGACAAGGTCAGAAAATTTTTCAATTCTTAATAAGAACTGTCAAAAAAAGACTTGCAGAAGTGTTAAAATTGGGGACTTAATCGTTTCTTCAATATTTCTGCAGAAAAGGGTTCCTTAGGAAAACCGTTATTCAATTTATATTCATTTGTTACCAAGTATATGTCGAATATAATTCAACGTACAAACCTTGAATGTAATGATTGGTTATGAGAAGGTCGCATGAAGTTACATAACTCAAACCATTTAAAGTCAAAATATCTCTATTACATCGTATACCATCGATTCTTTCAGTCAATTTAAGAAGTAAGGAAAGGAAGTAACTTTGGTTAATCATAGATCATTACCTACTTCAAAAAATAAAAAAATTAAAAAAAAAATAATATATACAGGGTGGAAAATGTGAGAGATCTCTCGGATTCAGATAGAACATTGAAAATAAAATGAGAAGTTCCCATAATTTTATTGCTTAGCGTCCCTCCCTTGGGAGGTAGGGCCTCCTAAAAGACGCCACTGGTAATAATTTTTTCTTGAATAACTTTTGAACTACTCCATTGAATTTAATGAAAATTCAATACGATAAACAGTAGCAAGAACCTTTCAAAATACTGCCCTTAAAACATAATTGGCTAGTTAAGTTCATCACGGGCGTACTGGGTTGAACATTTAATTGCATGATAAGGAGTCAAAAAAAAAATAAATTTGATAACTTTGAACATTAAGCTAAAGAGAAAGCACTTTTCTTCATTGTCGATAAAATCACCATTTTCGAGAAAACAAATTGAAATAATTAATTTTTTTATTGAAGAGAACCCATGATTTCAAATTTTTTGTCTGTAGCATCGTGTGATATGTATGACATTCAAGAAACAGAAACGTTTTAGTTTAGTGTATTTGATCCGACAGAATTCAAACATAGGTTAAGATAGTTAAGATATTTCAAATACATAACTCCCAGAATTAGTTTACTTCAAAGTCGAAAATTTGTATTGATCCTGAGATTGCAACGTTTGAACCTAAATAATTAGAAATAATCAATTAAAAACTTCATAAGCGGGTTCAACACGTGCTCCGTGAACTCTGATACACTCGGGGGCACGACGAATAGAGGACTGCTGTACTCGCCACAACAACCCAGCAATGTTCCTTATCGCATCACCATAGTACCATTTGTAAAAACAGTGCGGTTTTTGATACTATAACAATTTCTTTTAAAAAAAAAAATGGAACACTAATTTTTTTAATTTTTTTCTTCCCGAAAACGGTTAATTTTATCGACAATGAACAAGAGCCCCTTTTCTTTAGATTAATGTTTAAAGTATTCAAACTCATTTTTTTTCAACTCCATATCATACAGAGTGTTAAAAATGTAAGCAATAAAAAGTTCGCCCCTGATAAAGTAAACAAACTAAATATGTTTTGAGGGCAGTATTTTGAAAGGTACTCACTACCGTTTATCGTATCAATTTTTATTGAATTATATAAAGTTGTTTAAGAATTAGTCAAGAAAAATTGATTTCCAGTTGCTGTCTCCCCGTAGGGAGGGCCGCTAGGAAAAAAATTATGGGAACTTGTCATCTCATTTTTAATGTTTTTAATGTTAATGGTATATCTTAATCCGAGAGATATCCCATATTTTCCAGACCCTGGATAATCCTGAGGATTTACACAACTTTTTCGACGTAATTGAAACGATTTTCAAGTACCAAATACCAAGTACCAATAGATATTCTGTTATTCAGGAAACCAAATTGTAGATTTGGCTCAATAAGTATCCTGGCAGAGATAATCAGGCAAGATGACAACTCCAGGTTTTGTCCTTCGGAAGATAGAGAACATATTAAATTGCCAGCCGGGCATGCATAAATTTGACTAAGCATTCAACATCAGGAAGTCAAACCTAATCGATTGAGATCTTTTAACTCGACATTCAAAAATTACAGATATTTGGGCAAATCTACACTCTGCTCCACCAGGAATAAGAGATCCAAAGATGAATAGAGCATCAATTATATGATAGATGATATTATTCTGTTGCAGAAATCATAAATGATACCGAGATCAGTGGCGGCGTAAAGGGGGGCGTTGGGGGCGGTCCGCCCCGGATGCCAAGCATCAAGGGGGTGACAACACGGTGACAAAGAAATACCAACTCTGTCACGCAGATAGTAGCCACTGGTGAAGTGAAGGAATCATTTCTAGGTTTCTTCCCTATAGCTGGAAAGACTGCAATCGAACTTACGGAAATTATCCTCACGCAGTTAAAGAATGATAACTTGGACATTCATCTATGTCGTGCTCAAGGATATGATAACGCTGCAACCATGGCAGGAGTTCATGGTGGTGTGCAATCTATCATTAAGGAACACAATCCTAAAGCTTTGTTTATGCCTTGTGCTAATCATTCGCTGAATCTATGTGGGTGCACTCTTTCATGAGTGTTAGTTCAAGTGTAACATTTTTTGGAACAGTAGAAAGAGTTCACACGTTCTTTTCGTCATCCACACATAGATGGGAAATTCTAATGAAAAGTGTAGGCGTATCGGTCAAAACACTAGTAGAGACAAGATGGAGTGCTCATCACGATGCTGTTAAGTCATTGAAGAATAATTTTGAGAAATTTGTATCAACACTCGAAGAGATGTGTGATCCCAGAAGCAGCAGAGAAAACGTCGATACAAGAGAAGCAGCATCCACACTTTTACCAGCTTTATGTGACTTCAGTTTTTTATGCTACCTCTCTTTTTGGTGTGAAATCCTAGAAGAAGTTAATCAGATACAAAAGTATATCCAAACATCTGGACTATCGCTGGAAAGGTGTGATATAAAAATTAAAGCCCTAAAAATTTTTCTTCAAACTCAACGTATACAAATAGTGGAAAGAGCTATTTCCTACGCAACTGAGAAATGTGAGGACTTGGATATCTCCGTTGAAAGAAGGGGAAGGAGGAGATTCCGAAGACGAATGCCAGGAGAAATGTCCCAAGATGTTGGACTAACATTGCCAGAAGAGTTGCATAGAGCTATGTTAGAATATCTTGATAGATTTTACGAAGAACTAGAGCATCGCTACAAAGCAATGGATGATATTCTCATAACATTTGGTGTTGTTCAGTCTGAAACTCTACTTACGTCAACAGAAGAAGAACTTCGTGATAAAATTCCAAATCTTACAAAAATCTATGATGAATTTTCTGCAGAGGACATTATTTTGGAGATTTTACGATGGCACATAAATCAGAAACAGTCAAATCCCTCCACTCTGTGGACATGTACTCTATGTTGAAAGAATACATTTTAGTAAAGAAAAAATGTGAACATAGCCATTTTCCAGTAAAAGTTCGCATTTCTTTAAAGGAAGAATGTTAAGTTACAAAGCCAAAAAATCAGAAGTTTTCAGCAGTGAACAGATCAGCAAATTCATTAGAGAAGCGGATAATGATACATGATCTAATGCTGAAGGTGATTTTAACAAAATATTACGATTGTAGGATATAAAAGTATCAACTTGCTTTATAGAGTTATTAACAATTATTGGGTTATGGCGCGTGCAGAAGAGGAAGAACTGACAAAAATGTCGATTGATTTAATAAACGATAAAGAAGACATGTTGCTTGTGAAAATACCGGATTCCAAAACACATATTGAGAGAACTTTTGTTGTAATTGGGCAAGAAAACCTGCTGTTGTATAGACAATATTTATCTTACGGCCATCTCATACTCCACAATGTGAACAGATTATTCGTGAATTACAAAAAAGGAAAATGTTCGATTCAGCCTGTTGGTATCCACTTTCGGGAGTCTCGGAATGAAAATCGCAGAGTTTTTACATTTACCCAATCCTAAAAATTACACAGGCCATAGCATTCGTCGAACTTCAAAGACGTTATTTGCTGACAATGGTGGAAATATCACAAATTTGAAGAGACACGGTGGCTGAAGTCTACCAATGTGGCTGAAGGATATATAGATAATTCCTTGAAAAACAAAATTAAAATTGCCAAGACCATTCAAAAATCACCAGAAGAAAATAATCGATGCGAAACGGAAACTTTTGCCATCTTGTTGTGGCTTCAACAAAAGAATTTAAATATACCAGGCATTTCAAACAAATTGAATCCAACTTCAATATCAGTAATTGCTCGAATTTTAATATAAATATTAATATAAATAAGAATTAGAATGTTTCTGTTAATTTTAACTCGACATTCAAAAATTACAGATATTTGGGCAAATCTACACTCTGCTCCACCAGGAATAAGAGATCCAAAGATGAATAGAGCATCAATTATATGATAGATGATATTATTCTGTTGCAGAAATCATAAATGATACCGAGATCAGTGGCGGCGTAAAGGGGGCGTTGGGGGCGGTCCGCCCCGGATGCCAAGCATCAAGGGGTGACAACACGGTGACAAAGAAATACCAACTCTGTCACGCAGATAGTAGCCACTGGTGAAGTGAAGGAATCATTTCTAGGTTTCTTCCCTATAGCTGGAAAGACTGCAATCGAACTTACGGAAATTATCCTCACGCAGTTAAAGAATGATAACTTGACATTCATCTATGTCGTGCTCAAGGATATGATAACGCTGCAACCATGGCAGGAGTTCATGGTGGTGTGCAATCTATCATTAAGGAACACAATCCTAAAGCTTTGTTTATGCCTTGTGCTAATCATTCGCTGAATCTATGTGGGGTGCACTCTTTCATGAGTGTTAGTTCAAGTGTAACATTTTTTGGAACAGTAGAAAGAGTTCACACGTTCTTTTCGTCATCCACACATAGATGGGAAATTCTAATGAAAAGTGTAGGCGTATCGGTCAAAACACTAGTAGAGACAAGATGGAGTGCTCATCACGATGCTGTTAAGTCATTGAAGAATAATTTTGAGAAATTTGTATCAACACTCGAAGAGATGTGTGATCCCAGAAGCAGCAGAGAAAACGTCGATACAAGAGAAGCAGCATCCACACTTTTACCAGCTTTATGTGACTTCAGTTTTTTATGCTACCTCTCTTTTTGGTGTGAAATCCTAGAAGAAGTTAATCAGATACAAAAGTATATCCAAACATCTGGACTATCGCTGGAAAGGTGTGATATAAAAATTAAAGCCCTAAAATTTTTCTTCAAACTCAACGTATACAAATAGTGGAAAGAGCTATTTCCTACGCAACTGAGAAATGTGAGGACTTGGATATCTCCGTTGAAAGAAGGGGAAGGAGGAGATTCCGAAGACGAATGCCAGGAGAAATGTCCCAAGATGTTGGACTAACATTGCCAGAAGAGTTGCATAGAGCTATGTTAGAATATCTTGATAGATTTTACGAAGAACTAGAGCATCGCTACAAAGCAATGGATGATATTCTCATAACATTTGGTGTTGTTCAGTCTGAAACTCTACTTACGTCAACAGAAGAAGAACTTCGTGATAAAATTCCAAATCTTACAAAAATCTATGATGAATTTTCTGCAGAGGACATTATTTTGGAGATTTTACGACTGAGGCGCCACTTGGAAGCCGCCAGCATTTCTCTTCAAGAAGCGATCCAATGGACTACCTTGGATCTTCTGAAATTTATTGTAAAATGGGACTATTCTGAGTCTGTTCCAAGTCTAGCTCTATGTCTAAGATTTTTTTAACCATTTGTGTTTCGGTGGCTACTTGTGAAAGAAGTTTCTCAAAATTAAAGTTAATAAAATCTTACTTAAGATCTACAATGAGCCAAACACTACTTTCCAGTCTATCCATATTGTCCATTGAAAAGGAGAGGAAAGTAAATTTTGATAATGTCATTCAGTATTTTAGCAAAATAAAGTCACGTAAACACGTTTAATATTTGTCGTTTTATTTTGAGGGTGCTCGATAGAAAGTCGCCCCGGGTGCCAACCTATGCTACGCCGCCACTGACCGAGATATGTGACATAAGATTACTTCATTCTTCATCTCTTTCACCTCCATAGTTTAAAAGTCTTACAGGATCAATGGAGGCAATTATTATTACACATATACAACACTGAAGTAGGAACATTTAGAAACGCACGAACATGAAGTCAGGAGCTTTTGCGCATTTGTTATGAAATTTATTCTCGTACTCAGGAACGTGATACTAAAACAACCGTCAGATGAAGCAACAAACCTACAGCTCGAATTGAAAATAACTACTCAGTTTTCCTTAAATTTTGGTCGAAGCTCAAATTCCCTCTTCTTAAAAATCAATCAAAAGAAGGCATATAAACTCATCGAAAACCATTTAGAATATCTTTCTCTCACTAAGTTCTTGTCAATTGAATCACTCCTCTGCATATGACAACATAATCAGAAAAATTTATCTATCGATAAACAAGGTCTTCTTTCATCATCATACCAGAATTTCGGAAGGTCAAACACTAGTCGCTTGAAATACCTTCCAAATCCAATCACACAAAGGCGATGATTTTTTGAAATCGAATATTCTATCCCTCTAAGTGAGTATCACAAGCATAAAAAGATTTCAGAACACGAAATTTATTTTTTTAATTGTAAATGAATCGTTTCCACCAACTAAAACTGAACTGTTGAGTCCGACCAATGTCATTCGAATACGTATCAATGAAAGCATAGAAATTGAAATTTCTGACGGACTTGACATTTTTCTTTTCCGATTTTACGGAAAATTCATATTTTCTGAAGGGGCATCTTCTAGAAGTTTGTGGTAAAAGGGGGGTGCTTGATGATTAGAAATTTCATGTAGTTTTGTTTTAGACCATCGACTCGAAGTTTCCATTAGCTAAGAGTCTGAACGTAAACGTCAACATAGTTAATGAATATAGTTTCAACTTCTGTTAATGCTCTTTCTCAAATAAATAAAAAAATTATTGAGTCTTCTAGTGGAAGGAAGCTACAACAATGAAATAAGAGAATATGTAAGATCGATAACCTCCATACAGGCACAAATTTTTATTCAAATACGTAGGATACCTTATGAGTATTAGGAGAAAGTTTTTTGGGGAATTTTAAATTTCTATGAAATTTCGCAAACCTTAGTTTCAACCATATTCAACTATCTACAAAATAACTACTTGATCAGATGAATATTCTAGTTATAGTTTAAGAAGAAACCAAATTTCTGATGTTCATAACTTCGGAACCCTTGGACAGATTTGGCCCAACTCCGAACTTGACCTAGACATTTGGACATTTGACCTATTCTGAGAATATGGATACTCTAACTGATCTCTTTCGGAAGATAGAGAGTATAAAGCCGGTCGAACGCATACTCAAATTTGAGCCTGTATTCTTCATCAGGAAGTCAAACCCAATCAATTGAGTTCATTTTCGGTCCGATGTCCGATGAACATTAAAGACAGTTGGGTAAAACGATATCACTCTGTTCTACTAGCACAAGGTGCAAAAATGAATTTTGTGATTAGACGGAATAAAGTAACGTTGTCGATCTATCCCAAGTGACATTCATTCACCATTAATGATAGTATTTCTTTTCCCTTTGATTATATATTCTGTACTCAAGGAGAACATTGATCATTCCAATTTCGAGGCAGCTTCACTGATGCCTACGGAATTTCATAACGCGATACATTTTTTAGAGAAAATAGCTTAATAAATTGCTCCACGGATGGAGCGTTCGCTAGTTTCATCACAATTTATTCTGGCCCACTTCACCCTAAGCCCATATAAATAGATGTGGGAGGAAAATTGAAATTTTGATAAGTCGAATGCATTTATTCTTGCCCATGTCATATTTCGTTACAGTTCAGGTTATTAATCCATTATATGAGGGTGATATTTCAGTGCATATTCGAGTAATTTGTAACAATGTTCACTCCTCAGACAAATTTCTATCCAGTGAGGTATATCTCGGGTATTTTCCAAAGCATCAGATGCCATTATCTGGAATCTGACTAAAGTATCGGGTATAAAGTAATGGCAATATGACATTCTATAGCATGCAGTGACGGCTCGTTAGGAAAGACAGCGTCGCCGGACCGACATAAAAAATAATGGCGAATGAGAAGTTAAATTGAAATATTTTATTCAATGACACTTATTTTGAAGTATTTGTTTTAATCAAAGTCCTTTCGAACACTGGGGTCGGGCAGCCTACCCATGCAGCATATAAGATATGCACGGCTATTATATCTTGGTATCTTACGAACAACTGGTATTATTAATGAGAGTTTTGACTTCAATGACATAAACTATGGAACAGTTATAATAACTTTTTTTGGTACCATTCAATTATTGTATTTGAGTTATTTCTCGATGAGAGAGAAGAATTTATCATATTGTTGTTGTTCTTCTCGGTAACCTAAGGTTTCGTTAAATATTATGACATCAGTTGAGATATTGGATGTCAAAGATTAAGATTTTTTTTATTTGAAAATTAAATATTTATATTGAATTGAAATGTGATATGGGCAAAATGGTGTTCATTTAAATCTCCTCCTTTGCTATTTCGATTTGGTCACGTCATCTTTATTTCTTGTGGAAAACCCTATCATTATCAAATCATCTCTTAATGACTAATGACGTAAATATTGTTACGTCAACTTCTAATTTTTTGTATTTTATTTCTCCGAAACGGTTAGAGATATCAAGTTTGAGCAAGATGATGACTTTGATAAATACTCATCTAGTCTTAGATTTGTGCTATTTAATGTACAAAATAGTTAGCCAACTTAACAAAAAAAGAATTATGTTACGCTCGAATTCCAGGCCACTGAATTAGATTCAATGGCTGTATTCAAGTTTGGAATCTTGAAGAAAAAATAAGGAATTGATCTTTGACTTGCTGCTTCTCGGTAACGAAATCGTTTCATGTTTATATAGCTTTTCTTAGAACGAGCTGGAAAATTTTCCTTAGTCACTTAATGACGTTACTGTGTATGTCTTAATGGTATTTATGAAAAAGCGATCCAGTCTCCAAGATAGTTAGAAAACTTATAAATAATTGGGGTTGGATCAGTGAACAATTTTCGTAACGCCTTAAATGCTGGAGATGAAAGGAATTGGAGAAAATCAAATTATTCAAGATTTTACCGAAACTACTGTCAATAATTGAATGATATTTCATATACGATTATGGTTTGGAAGCTGGTATATCCAATGAATACATTTCTTCGTCTAACTCTCAAAGATTCACTAGTTTCACGGGTGGTAGCAATCGAAATAACTATTTCAATTACAAATTTATTAATACAAATTTTTAATGAAAAAAAATAGAATAAAAACATTTTCGTGCTATTATTTTTCACAACTCTCGACGTGTATTACCCCTACAACAGTGCTTCCATGAACTTAATTCAATTCTTCTATCAATGACCAGTGTTTATCGGTGGTATGGTGAATTCAACCGAAGTCGTAGTTAACACCAAGAAGAATTTCGTAAAGATCATCCAAAATCAGTTGTCATTGAAGCTGTGCGCCTACTGATATTGCAAGATTATCGCCATGTGACCTATCGTGAGATTAGCACAACCTTAGGCATTAGTGGGACTAACATACATTCAATATTGCACGCGAAGATTTGTTTGCGTTGGATCCCACACAATTTGTCAATCGCAAAAAAAGGCTCGTGTTGATTGGTCAAAAAAATGCTTCCAAAATATGATCGCGGTGCTTCGAAGCACTTCTATGATATCGTGACAGGGGCATTCACGTGTATGAGCCCGAAAGTAAACAGCAGTCGAATGTATGGGTGGTTCAAGATGAGACAAATCCAACAAAAGTTGCTCACGCACGAATCACTTAATACAACACAAAACAGTAAATTCTGAGTGGTACACAACCAGTGGTTCTCCAGTTGTCTTCTAAGAAATCAGGAAAACCAACTGCCTCAGCCTGTATTGAAATTCATATTGCACAACAGCAATAATTCTTCACAATCGAATATTCTGAAATCTCAACTTTAACCAAAGGAGGATAAATCAGCTCCTTTAGACATGAAGGAACATGAAACTTGTCCAGAGCATGATTTCTGTTCACTCTCTTCTCACAGAATATGATAATATCTGACTGAAAAATATCCATCGATTATTCTATGATTCCTGAAGTGAATGGAGCAAGCTCAGAAAGAAAAACCATATCTTCTCGGAGCTTTGTTGTTCGATGATTAAATATATGGATATGTAAGATATCGAAAACTTTCATACATGAACGAATTTTCGTTCAAATCCTACGAATATCTATCTGATATGCTATGAAGTATTGAAAAAATACATATTTGGGAATTTTTTCTAAGTTTTCTAACGTCTCGATTTTTATGAAATTTTTCGAGCCTATATGTTTCTATCTCATTTGAATATCATTCAAGTTACAAATCGAAGCAAAGGATATTCAAAGAGTTATTCAGTGAACCAAATTATAGATATTCAGAGAATTGACCTATGAAAACTTAGGCTAAACTTTTTCGGACGAAAGAGAGCCGCCCAGTCGCTCATACACAATTGGGACTATTTTTGTCATGCTTTTCGAAAATTAGAGAAATTTGGGCAAAACGATAGCATGCTATTGACTTGAACAAGCCCGTCGAAAGGGCACTTTTTGATAATATAAATCCTACTGTAGATGCTCAAAATTCTCATTCATCAGAAAATGTGGAAACTTTAATGAATTTCAGTATAAGAATATATATCAAAATAATACACTCAACGCAAATCTCTATATTTTTTCTGTATAATTCAATATTTCCAATATTGCAATAGCCTGAATTGAAAGATAGCTAAGCGAAATTGAATACTTTGTCAAAAAAGAAGTTTCATGATAATATTCTCCCGAAAAATTTACACCGTATCATGCATAACTCGTAGTACTGAAACCTCAAGAATATGCCCACTCAGTGGAAAATGCCGAAAATACCATAATATCAGGTTTCTGATCTCAAATATCGATTCTAACTGCTAATTAGTACTGGAACTGCTTTATTTTTGAAATAAGGATGTAAGAGTTTTCCAACAGAAATAGGTTCAAGTGACTTGACTAATCTTTTTCCATTCTTTAGATACTCGAGATAATTTTGACAAGAATGTGAATTCCATTGCTTCATATAATCTTCTAGAAGATGCCGCTGTTCTTGACACGAACCTCATCAAGGACTCAACACAAAGCAAATTGTTGGCTAAATCGATAAAATTACTTATTGATAATCTCAAAGCATTCCAATTCAGCATCAGAATAATGTGTTTCTTCTACTATCATGTAATTCAGAATGATTCTTTATATTCTGGAAATTCTGAAAATAAACAGGCAATATATTCCTATTGATAGTCTGTAGAACGAAAAGGAATCCCCTTATATGTGACCTATTCCGAAAATGGCCATGGGATATATATTGCGAGAAACGATAACGATTGAGGAAGTCGTTCTATCTCAAATGTCATATGTAAGAGCTCCATAAAGTCCCCAAGAGCAATATTTAATTCTTTATATCGGCTTTTCGTCATCTTACAAGATCCAGAAGAAATAACATCAGCATTCTAGCATCATGCAACATAATATCATACTGATAAACAGCTTCCACTTGAGCAGAATACAGCGTAATAGAATCTGATGTTAGTGTTAAGCTGAGCCAAATTTTTAACGAATAGACTCTTCCTCATCGGTTGGCACACAAACTGCGTCGTTAAGAGATGTGCACTTTAGGAGTTTTCATACACACCCTTCATTTTTGTATTTTCAATGGCTAGTAAAGGAAGTCCAACTACTATTTCTCATCTTTATGGGCTGGAAATATGTGAGAATTGGTCTCAGAAGTAGCCTTTTGAGGGTAGAAAACTCACCGTTATATGCTCAAGCTTCCTTGTCTTTATGGTAGTTTTGAATTTACGAATTCGCTTCAGTTTAATCGTTTTCAGAGGATATCGAATTCTGAATAATCCTTTGGAGACTTCAAACTTATTATACCAACTGACAGAGAAACTGCAACACCAAGGAGCTGGTCAAATTCAGAATTTTTCGATAAACAGATAGAATGACTTAAATTTGGATAAAAAACGTGACGGTGTTTCAATGTAAACATTTTATTTACGTTCAGGACCTTATTGTTGCATATTCATGAGTGATAGCAAAAGAATTATCCAACCAAATGTTTTATATATAATTATGTATTTCAGGTAGAAAAGTACTTTTTAAAAACACTACTTTATTTGGAAAACGACTTTGCGTCACAAACAAGCTATGTGAGTTGCAGAGACCAAATTCATCGAGATCTAGACGTTCCACCCATTTGTAAGAATATCAATCAATAAACAATTAACAATGAACAATGAGCCCTTGTGGGGAACGTCGCAGCTTACAGATAATGCAAGACCTTTAATAATCAGAATTCAACAAGGTTATATCTTATTAGCAAAGAATACGTTACAATGAATCAATTCTAGTATACAGGGTTGAAAGTACTAGAACAACGTAAAACAGTCAATTCTGAGTGGTACACAACCATTTGTTTGCCGTTGTCTTCCAAGAAATCAGGAAAACCAACCGCCGCACCCTGTATCAAAGTCCATATTGCACAACAGCAATAATTCTTCACAATCCAATATTCCGAAATCTCTACGTGAACCTAAGGAGGATGAATCATCTCCTTTAGACATGGAGGAATATAAAACATATCTTCTCGCAGCTTTGTTCTTCCATGATGAAATATAAGAATATGTAAGATATCGATATCTTTCATACATACACGAATTATTGTTCAAATCCTATGGATATCTGATAAGCAATGAATTATTGCGAATATAAATTTTTGGGAATTTTTTCTAACGTGTCGATTTCTACGAAATTTTGCGAGCCTATATGTTCTATATATCTCATTTTAATATCATTCAAGTTACGAATCGAAGCAAAGGATATTTAAGGAGTTATTCAGTGAACCAAATTTCAGATTATTATAACTCCATAATCATTCCACGAATTTGTTCAATAACCTTAGGCTTAAGTGGGACCAGCATACATTCAATATTGCGTAAACCGTTGACCGTCAAAAAAATTTGTTTGCGCTGGATCCCACACAATGCACCATAGACATATAAAGAGATAGACCAAGCATTGTCACTATGATATTAAAATACATTCATACTGTAATAGAGGGTATTTCGTTCCATATTTCGAAAGAAATATGAATATATAAATATGAAAAGATATTATAATATCTATTGAACTATAATCCCTGCAAGTACGATTATAATAGATAACTTTTTGTAGGTAGTTACAGGAGTGAAACTGCTAAGTCTGTTAAATTTTACTAAGTAGCTGTTTTATCTGCGGTAATAGGACATTAATAGAATGCCATGAAAAAATTACCCTGGTTTTGACCAGAGCATAAAATTGTGTGAAACATGTTTCATCAAATTTGAGTAGAAGTTGGGTTAATGAAACAAATTTTCAATGTTCAAATTTATCGATAACATAAATTCATAACAAAACCACTCAAAATGATATTTATACACCTAAAACATAGACTCAACATTGATCACTGATTCCAAAACAAAATTGTTTCAATGTATATCGACCTAGTCCTAAATTTCTACGAAATATCTACTAATTTTCTGGTTTCATGATTGAGCCTTTTATGTAAATAACCCACCAAGATATTCGTACCAAAGAACACCAAATTTTTTTGTTCGGTATTGCTCGAAACCTGCAATAAATATTATTGAAGAAGTAGTACATGAATGAATAAAACAAATAGGGTTTGATATTGATTTAGGTATTGCATTTTGGTCAAATGTATAACTCTAAAAGCTATTTAATTAATACAAACAACCTTTGCATGCACTTCATTCTACGACACTGATTGTTCAAATATTGACGCCAAAAGCATATTTAGAAACTTACCGGTGGAAAGAAAGATTTGGGTTCAAATAAACATATTTCTTGCAAATATAACATTGTCGAACCATGTTTTACAGTCGCACTCTTTCGAAGTCTGCAAAATCACAATAACCACTTCATTTTACTTAATTTATACTTGAAACAAATACAAGTTAATTTTCTAGCGCTATATAAGGAGGAAATACAGTGAGTGAATTTTATGAATAAATATGTTCCCCAGAGTTGTCGATCATCACATCGTGAAGTATCAGTTTTTGGTTTTTAGTTCTGTGCCGACGTCAACATGCCAAATATTTTCAAGCAGTTTCAAGAAATAAAACACATTAGGACAACATCACAAACGGGTTGGATGCTTTTTCAATAGAAGCTACATGATTTAATGTAAATAAATGTGTCTATCTCTTTATATGTCTATGCAATGCAAGCATTTACGCGGATGAGCCTGAGAGTAAACAGCAGTCGACTGTATGGGTGTTTCTAGATGAGCTAAATTCAACATAAGTTGCTCTTGACCGAATCACCTTCAAGTGAATGATCGCCTGTTTTTTCGGAAAAACTGGACATGTCACAATTGTACTATTAAAACAACGCAGATCAGTCAATTGTGAGTGATACACTACCATTTGTTTGCCAATTGTATTTCCAGAAATAAGGAAAACCAACCGTCAAAGGCAGATCATCCTTGATCACCACCATACGAACTCTCTCACATCGGCTCTAACAACTGCATTTTTGAGCACTCAAAACATTGATTCAATGAGTCATCCTCCGTATAGTCCTGACTTGACACCAAATAACTTCTTTTCATTCCCATGCGTAAAAAATAAAATGAGAGGTCAACGTTTTTCGACAATTGAAGATATATGAATCTTCTAGAGAATATTTTGGTACTCTTCTGTTTATACATATAAAATTATATTTGTACACATATATTTACACATATTTATGAATCTATTCGAACACAGACTAAATTTATTTTACTTATGTATTATTTTATTTATATACTTTAATAACTCAATCACAATTATTTATACATTTTATAATAACATACTTTATGTATCATGTTAAAATTTGTACAAGGCTAATGACCGAAGCAGTCGATGCCTCAATTACAATAAAAAAAAAAAAAAAAAAAATGTCAAGCCCCATTGATGTCAAGGAATGAAGAAAATTTCCAATTCTATATTGGACAAAATTTCTCAAAGAATAATATACTTTTTGTGCAGTGCATCTTTGTTCATTGGTTTCACATCTCCTTGCACATCAGATTCGACTCCATAAAATGTCTTTTTATGCATTTTTGCATTAGGGATGAGAAACATCATAGATTTTCGTTTTGGTTTTTTCGATATGGATGCCCCAGCATCACCCTATTTTTTCTTCGACCCAAAACTCGAACACCTTGACATTCTCAATTTCACATTTTTTATTTTTTTAATGCAATATCACGATCAAAGGATAAGCACACCAAAACTAGAAATGAAATTTTCTTTTAGAAAGTCGAATCAACACTCGACAAATTCTATTTGATAAATTCGTTGAAGGATGCTTTGAATGTTTCAAACATCGATCTCCAATTATTGCCAATCGATAAACTAAATGACAATTATGATCAAAGCTTTTCTGTGAAATCTGAATTAAACGCCTACATATTAAGAAGATACCTTCAAATTCTTGAAATAAGATGGCACTAGGTTGAAATTCACGAATATCCTGGATATCAATGAGTTTGATGTAATTTCCAAATTTTGTGAATCTATGATGAATATTTTATGAGATATCAAGGTTTAAAAAATATCCAGAGGTATTTTCAAATATTTGTATTCAATTTCAATTTCCACAACGAGATATTCGAAACACCAACCTATTCTGAAAATATGAAAACCTTAGCTAGTTTCTTTCAGATGATAGAGAAAATACCTATCGACCGGACGGTAAAACACTATTTTCATCATGGATTTTACATCAGGAAGTCAAACCCAATCGATTTAAATCATTTTAGACTAGATATTTAAATATCTCCGTGAGACGATAGCACGTTATTCTATTAATTATCATGGTTAGTGAGGAAAGCTTCCATTACTACAACATACTACTAAAAAATAATTTGTTTCAGCAATCCACAAATTTAGAACAAAAACGAAGATTTAAAATTTTACCTAAACTAAAATATTAACAGCAGAACATGTGGAATGCTATATGGTTCATGAAAAAAACATCGTCAATAATTAATCAAATTAATCAAAATATTTTCAGATAAAATAACTGATGACATAACATCCTATTACTTTTTAGCTGACCTGGTGACCTTCGTACTGTCCCATAATCGATTCTCTAATATTGCAGTTTTTTAATACTTATTCTGCTATTCGATAAGCACAACCCAATCCTACAGTAAGAAAGTTACATATTACAAGAGATGCATTCTAAAACAACACTAAACTTCGCCGTCACTATTTAATTACTAATTACTAATTCAACTGGCTCACTCTTCTTAAGAATCAAATGGCAATATGTTTCGCTCTGACTGACAGCATGAAGTACTTTTTGTCTCATTTAATGACTTTTGTTTATTAAATACGATGAAAACCTCTTTTTGAATATATATGTATCCAGAATTTTCATTGAATTATGTAATCACTCTGCTAAGAATACGGAAATATTGGCAATAAATGTGGCAAGTGTTGTACTATTTTGTAAACTAGACAAAGACGACTATTTAAAAAAAAAAACTCAAAAGTAAACACTAAATTTATTCTGCTAAGCTAACATTGATATTCGATTTCTGGTTGCGATTATTATTATATAATTATATTGCGTTATTATTTGATAAAACATCAAAAATATAACTGAATAATTATGAAAATTGTGACAGTACTTACGATTGCGGGACAAAGGATGTCATTTTCTTCAATTTTTTCGACCATGATCTATTATCCCTTCTCTAAAGGACATAGATTTTTCCATATAAAAACAGAAAGTTGAATACAAACAATATAAAAACAAATAAAACTCCCATATATGAAGCTAAACAAAATTATTTTCAGAGGCGTATAGAAAAAAATCAAAGTAAATCGAAAGCTTTATGGGATTGTTTAAAAAACTTTACGAAAAACATAAAAATAGAAATAAAAATGAAATAGAACAATGATAACTTGATGGCAGATGAAAATCAGGAAAAGTGCAAACTTTTTAATGAATACTTCATTAAAGTTGATGAAACCTATGGTTTTAACTGACAGAACCAAAAGATTTCAGCGAGGATAATACTAAAATAAAAATAACTTTATTTTTATTTCCTGATTCAATCGAAATAGAGAAGAAATATGAGCCGAAACATTACAAAACATTAAAGAAGTATTATCACCCGCACTTGCTGACATAATAAACAACTCTTTCGATGAAGGATGTTTCCCAGATGTACTGAAAATGGGACTAGTGAAACCATGAACAGAGGCGATAAAACTGATCCAAGTCCGCATGGATAGGTCCAAACATCAATCATTATCGAAAAATTTATTCGAATTTCGCAAAGCCAATGTCATCAGAAGACGCGACTAAATGAGTAACAGATATCATATTTTCATAAAATCGATAAAATTCTTCGAGAAGCTCGCCAATTATGGATGGCAGAGAAAAAAATTTGACCTGATTCAGAGTTACATATCTCGTCGACCTCAAAGAATATCTCTGAACGGGAAATAAAGAAATTACAAAAAATTACCTTTTGTGTTCCACAGGGCTTCTTTTGTTCAATTTTTACATAAACGCAGCAGTGAAATAATTGGCTTCGCAGACGATACAATAGCAATATATAAGAATGATACATGAGAGGAACTGGAACACAGAGCAACAGATGATTTGAAGACATTGTCAAAATGGTTTCCATTGAATAAACTCACATTGAACTCCGAAAATACCAAATACTTGACATTTTCTTCAAACGACAGGCCCGGATCTACGATTTTTTCTTACCGGGGCAAAATTCATGATGGCGCCCCCTAAGGTCGAATACGAGAATTGAAAGCTACAAAATTTGTATATATATATATATAATGAAAAAATTCATATTATAAATTTTTTCATATATATCTATAATTTCTTCATTTGTGTGATATATGAATTATTCATAAAAAAAAACAATACAAGAAAATGAATATCTAATAAAAATAAATACTAGTAATAAAAAAATATCACAAGGAAAGAATGAATTATTATGAACTATGAATTATTCATAAAAATAAATACTAATAATGAAAAAATATCACAAGGAAAGAAATTAGATTTTTTCTTCACAGCTTCACGCGGCGCGATTTTCTTTCCGCGAACGCATCTATCAGCTCCTCGAAATCTGTTTCGGAAGTAGTTTTGTTTTCTATAGCTAGGATCGAGAGCCCAGAGAGACTCATCATTGAGGAACGCAAATACTTTTTTATTATTTTCAATTTGCTGAAACTGCGTTCACAGCTTGCAGACGTGGTAGGTAATGTGCAGTATATTCTTAAAGCTATACTGATATTAGGGAAAGCTTCTTGGAGATCTTGCTTGTGAAGAATTTGTAGTAGGTCTAATGAAGTCATTCTTTCACTAATTTCAGGAACTAGCTCTTTGATAACCGCTAGTTCTTGAGAGAAATCAACTGCATTCAAGTCTCTTGAATATTTTTGAGCTAAAAGGGTCCCATTTTTCTGCAGATCTTCTTTTTGCATGTTTGAAAGAGCATGGCCATTCAGAAATGCGAAATTCGTATGCAGACTCTCTGCGCTTTCTAATCTTTTTCTGATTTCTGACAATAATCTGTCGAAAACAACTTTAATTTGCTTCGAGAATAAACTAATTGGATCTAGCGTTCTTGATTCATCCTCGCACATTTCATCGACCTGCTTTTTCTTCTTGGAAACGCGTTTATTTCCAAGCACTGGCTCCAAATCCAATTTTTCTGAAAGAAGTGTAGCTTCCGAGATCCAGTTTCCAATAGGTTTTTCTCTCATTCCTTGCAAGATCTTTAGAAGACCTTAGCCACCTGAATGAAACATTTTTTGGTTTCTGCACGAACGTAGAGAAAATATTGTATGAAAGTCGTTATGAAAGTAAGGTATAAGGTATAATTGTTTATAAATTTCATCAATTATCACAGACCTACAAACTTCTGGTGCCTAGAATTTTTGAGCTGATTTTAACTATATTTAATTGCTGAATCTAAATATGATAGCAGTTTTTCTGTATCAGCTCTAGATTTTTAGATAAATTCACTATCTATCAATACTTTCAAGTATGAGTGTTGTAAAATTTATACAAGAGATAGATTCTTGTATATTTTCCTTATTGTCAGTCTTCATTTGTAATAAATTGAATTTAAAATAATAATATTTATTATAATTATTATTTTAATTCATTTATTACGAATAGAAGACTAACAATATGAGATATATAACTGATTGGTTGACAAACAAGTAGGATTTAATCCTATTTAGTGTCATCCAGTTAGTTCCATAGAAATCCCGTATATGGAGCTGTCCAGTCTGAAGTGAACTTCAACTGCAGTTGAGAGTTGAGGTTAGTTTGTGAATTCCCGCGGATCCCCGGATCATCAATGATCCTTTAGTTCCACGAGAGAAAATCATGTGTACGCCCCTGCATATCAAGCTGGGTCTAATGAAGCAGTTTGTAAAGACTCTTGATAAGAATGGATCATGCTTTGCATATATAGGGAAAAAAATGCCTCAGCTGAGTAAGGAAAAAATTAAAGCAGGCCCACAAATAAGACAGCTGATTAAAGACCCTGACTTCATAAATTCAATGATTGAGATTGAACAAAATGCCCGGAATTCATTTGTTTCAGTTGTCCAAAATTTTCTGGGTAAACACGAAGCTGAAAACTATGTTGAATTAGTCAATAAGAATTGACTGAATAATTTCAGATCACTTGGGTGTAACATGAGAATTAAGGTGCACTATTTACACAGCCACTTAGACCATTCTCCTGATAATTTAGGCGACATTAGTGAGAAGCAAGGTGAAAGATTTCACCAAGATATCAAATGTTTGGAGGATCGCTATCAAGGAAGATGGGATACTCACATGATGGAAGATTACTGCTGGTCTTTAAAATGGGATTGTTCTAAAATACATTCAAGAATGTCACGCAAAAAAAGTTTCCGAAATGTTTAGTGAGTAATTGGTTTAAATGATGACTTTTTCTGTTTTCTATAGTATATAATGAATAATATCTGTATTATCTGTGTAATTCAATAAAAATTCCTTTATTAAGTTGTTTCTTTAAACCATGGTTTTTCTTTTGAAATAGTGTAATGTATAATTCACAAAATGTTGATATCTCAAAAATTCGAGCTGGCAAGCAAAAACTAATAGCATATTTGAATTCAGGGCATCAAATTCATATGAAATCACCTCCAAATTCTTCGGCACCAAAACCACTGTTGATCAGTGTTATCATTGAAGTCAAAATCAAGATACAACAAATTATCCTAGAACTGCTATTCTTTCAATTTGCATTTTCAATTGACGTTTTCTCCATCAAATCAAACGTAAAATACAAAGAGTACAAGGAGAACTTTGAAAAACTAATTTTGGGTAGGAATTAATTGCAAAAAATATACGGGGAGCTATTTGAAACAAAAAAGTCAGGGTCACTTCCGGTCAAACCAGAAGTTTTTTTGTTTTTATCAGTTGGAGGTTCCTTGAACGAATTGGGGAACATGAAACTATAAAATTTTTATCTCTTGAAATGGCTGAGATAATCCATTGGAAGAGTTAAACAGGGTGTTCCTGAAGATAACTTACGAACCAAAAGGGGAGATTCCTTTAGTAAGTTTAAGAAAAAAAGTTTCATAAACATGGGGTCGCGAACGTTTCGTTTTTGAGATACAGAGTGTTGAATCGTTCAACATTCTTTTTCACGAAATCGGTGGCAGACACGACAAAACTACAAGAGATCGAAAAGTTTAGTATAACAACACAGTTTCCTTTTACATTTTTTCAAAATAACAGTTGCTCACCTAAAGTTCTGGAGGAAAACAGGTGACAGTGTTCCAGAAAAAATATCACCCTGTAGATCTGCTATCGAAATTGCCAATGTCACATGGTGGGAACTCTCAAATGTAATATCTGTGCCAAATTTCAGTTGATTATTTTTCCGACCCAAATATCGACCAATAGAATTGCACCATTCGACGTCACGTGGTACAACCTACATGGTATTATACTGATAATTTTTTGAAAATTTTCTCTGGTAGTTGCTATATATAAACAAAACATGATCCAGTCAAATTAAGCACACGTCAAACTGACAGGTTGAATTCAATTGTGAATATTGGAGATTTTGCATGAAAATGAGTCGATTTGGAGTTTGTTCTCTGTCCACCATCGATAAAAAAGTCAAAGGAAATATTCCCATTAATACGGAGAAGGCAAAAAAAAAAAAACAGTTTGGAACCAATTTACTACTTTTTGTACTGAGAGGGAATACACATTGAGTGCTGAAACGAGTGAAGCGCAATTGGCAAACATTATAAAAGATTACGCTTACAATATGAAGAAAATGGATGGAGAAGACTATAAGGAAGGTACAATAAAAACAATGTGGAATCAGACTGCCAAATTACTTCAAGAAAAGTATTTGAACGATTTCGACATCAAAATCAACCCATTTTCGGATGCTGCATTCAAGACCGCTCGAGGAGCTCGTGATGCCAAGCGTAAGGCTTTACAATCTATTCCGGAAAAACGGAGGGCAAGTGCAGCAGCGTTGGAGGAAAATGATTGGGATGCAATGACCACTGTTTGGGACGAGGAAACTCCTGATGGCCTCCAGAAAAAATTATTCATGATAATATCAGTGGAATTGGCTTGGAGAGGTGGTGAGGGCAGCATGGCGTCAATACATCACTTCAAGGCAGAACAGCGAAATGACGGGGAAACAACTGGGAGAATTGAATACAATCCAATTTTCAGCAAGACCACACAAGGTGGTGATAAAAAATTATCAGACAGCAAGTGGCTGGTGGAGAATCGGGAAATCCCTGACAAGTGCCCAGTGAGACTGTTCCAGAAATTGAGAGAGAAGAGAGATGTCAATATCAAGAGCGACAGACTATTCCTGACCCAAAATCCATTCTGGAACAAAGTTCCAGGCGCTAGGTGGTACAAGGATTCCCCAGTAGGCCAAAACACGATTTCAAAGTAGGTTAAGGAGTCAGCACAAAAAGCTGGGCTTGACCTTGGTAACAAAAAAATCACCAATCACTCCAGTCGTGCAACAGCCGTCTCCAATCTAGCGAAATCGGGCCTGGGAGAGCAGCAGATAATCAAAATAACTGGACATGCCAACAGTAACTCCATCAAGCCGTATCTCCAACTCGACCAGGAACACCACGAATTAATTGTCAAGAAACTGCGAAGGAGTGAGCCTACTGCAGAAAATGCCATCAACAGCATAAACCTCATGCCATCTACCTCTTCTGGGACCATTACCGATAACTCTGACTTGAAGAAAACATGCACCAATGTTTACAACAATTGTATTTTTAATTGCACTACCCTGATTCTTAATTAAATGTTGTTTTATTCATTAAGAAATTCTTATTTGTTAACTGTACATTTCGTCTCATGGTGCAATTCTATTGGCCGACATTTGGGACAGAAAAATAATCCCCCGAATACCACACGAGCTTCAAAATTATCTGGTATTTCCCGATAGGTTCCCTGCAAACAAATAAAATCGTCAAGTTTTTCAGGAAAAATCACTCGCGCTTCGCGCTCGTGGTTTTTTAACCTGAAAAACTTGACTCCTTCATTTGTTTGCAACGAACCTATCGGGAAATACCCGATAATTTTGAAGCTCTTGTGGTATTATAAGTGAATATTTTGAGTGTAGATAGTATGCGAAAAAAACTCGAAAAAAATTCAAACTTCAACACTCTCTATCTCAGAAACGAAACGTTTGTGACCCCATATTCAAGGAACTTTTTTTCTTCAACTTACTCAAAGAATCTCCCCTTTTCGTTCGTACGTTCAATTTAGGAACACCCTGCATATTCTATTGATATTCAATGAATGACTCCCTATTATAATTGAAAATTGATTGAAGAAAAAATTGTTTAAGTTGTGTCTAGGTTTATTTTCTTCTTGTATTCACAAAATTATAGAATGAAAATATCTCTGCTTTTCGCATGATTAATCGACGTAAATGGCAAGAGTAATTGAAGTTTCAGTAATTAAGAAATATCTAAATCAAGGTTATATACCACATTCCAAGTCAACATGAGCTGAGCAATCCTGAAAGGTTTTCAAAAAATCTCCAAAAAGATTTGTGAACACCTGCTTTCCAAGAAAACGCGATAAAAAAATGATTTCAGTACCCTATGCCCTGTCTCACGTTATTATCAATTCAATAATGACAAATTATTTCACAATAATATATGATGCCCTGTCTCTTTTTAACACCCTATATATTTCACCGTGCAGTTCTAATTTGAATTTTACTTCCAGTAATTCAGTAAAACACTCTTATGATATCCATTCATACGAATACATTGAATACTGGAGTCTTTCAACTCCAATTCCAATTCACCAACAATATATTCTGTAACACTAACATTAACACAACCAGAAAAACAAACAAAGAGTTATATACACTTTCCACTTCACTTCGAATGGGAATGAAATCAGGGGGTGGGAACTCGCCTACTACAAAGCTGGTCACGTTTTTCTTCGACGAGCGGCAGAGACATCTGTTGTCGTCTCAAAGGCTCGGATCGGTAAATTAGGACTTCTCAGTAGTGATCGGTAAAAACGGATTTTATCAGACCTCACTCTTGGTGGACTTTATGAATGATATCTATGCCAGCGCCATTCTTCTCTCCCATGTCGTGTTCTAGGTTTATTCCCTAAATAGACTACTTATTTATTCAAAAAGTAGTGTTATTCAGCTAGAGAGGTATTTATTTTTAACTTATTTCAATTTAATTTCATTGAAATGGTTTATTGCTGTGTTCCCAATTGCTTCAATGATAGTAATGTCAAAAGGTATGTGTATTATTGCATCGATTTAAGTAGAGGTTTTGGATTAACTTATAATTGTGAATTAATATTTTCTGTAGCAATTTCATATTCGTGTAGTAATTTCTGATTAGTAAAAATTTGGAACAGTTTCTAATACTGTTTTGCATTACAAAAATTGAGGATGTTAGAAATGTTTGGTTGGAAAGAATCGGAAATCCAAGTCTTCATTCATCCCAAAGCATAATTTGCATAAAGCATTTTCATATGGATTGTATAGACCCACATGGAAAGCTGAAACGATTTGCTCTATCAACACTTAATTTGCCAAGTAATTCATTCTACTCCCTATGATTATCAGTTTTGTAATTTCAAAAATCTTTCAGATTATGTAAGCCGCCCTCAAAATGATGACATATTTTTTCTACCATCCAGAAGTCCTGAAAAAACTTTGAGGCAACAAGGTATTTATATATAAGTGAACTGATCATGGTCATTGATTATAGTTTTGGGTATTCCACTAATAGTGGGTTTCATAAAAATCGTTTATCAGAAGATTCCTAGAATACTTCAAACGATATGTCAGATTTTATCGTTGGAACGCCAAATTCATGGAGAATTTCAGCTTTGGCCCTAAATCTCAGTATACCTTCATTAGTTCTCTTTGATTTAAATTCTTGTATTGCTTTCAGATTCAAGAAGTAAAACTTTATTGGAAGGGGAGAGTGATTTTGAGGTTATGATTCCCAAAAGAATATATGAAAGAAGAAGACATGTATCAGATACTGAATTTACTTGTGCAAGCAGAAATCCAGAAGGTATTCATTTGTCATTTTCAAAGTTCTCACTACCTTATATTGTCAGTTGAAAGACTGTACGTTCCAAATATATTGACAGTAATATATTATATAGATAATATATAATATAATATATATTAAAATATAAAGAGATTACTTATGAAAAGTACATGTTATAATTTTGTTTACAGCCACAGTACTTTGCCTGCATGAACCCATAAATTTCACAGCAATTGTAAAATGATAAGGCCATCAAGAATATATAATAATATTTTCCATGATTTTTCTAAAAATGTTCTGCTACATATACCAGAGCAGGTGAATCAAATTAAGATAAAAAAAAATTACGAACAATATAGAGATAGAAGATATAAAAGCTCTGTTCTGCACAGAACATAAGAAAATTAGTGATAAGTTTATTGATTTTGCCATGAAATTCATTCTGTACTATTATGACAGAACTATTAATAAAATTTTATCGGGAAAAAAAAACATTAAGATCTTATGATCCAATAATGAAGATGGCATCCGAGAAAGTATCTAAAAGGAAAAGAAAATAGATATTGTTTCTGTCATAAAAGTATAAATCTAATGCATTTCATGCTCAAATTTATATATTTGTCACTAATATTCTAATTTATTCTTTTAATGTATTTTTCTTAATTTGATGAGTTATTGTTGGTTCGTTGATTCTGTCTCTCGTGTTGAAATGTTTGTAAATTGATTATATACTGCAATATATATATTTCCAAAGTTTATTTTTTGTTTATTTCCTTTCATCCTCTAAAGATTAGTATGTTCTTTGATTTGAAGGGCAGAAATATTTGAAATGACCATAATTCTTTTAATCTGCTGCAAATTGTCACAATTTTCTGATCAAATGATATTTTTTTATTGAAATTGTGACAATCTACAGCAGATTAAAAGAGTAATGGTCATTTCAAATGTATTTGTTTTCAAATCCAATAAAAATATGGGATTCAACCTGCGCTTGCGTGGAATCCTATGATAACTCTTATAAAATGCACTAGAGGGCGCCACGAGACGGAACGTTGTGCGAATGGAATCTGTAATCAACTCTAAGATGACGAAAGATGGCGCTGTAAGTTGAGCTCTAAGCCGGGACCAAAATTCATGCCAGAGTTGCCTATCTATAGGTAGTCTATGAATGAAATCGCAATTATTGCCAACGCCCGTAGTTCCAGATGTGATAGGGTAGGGATGTATCGGTAAATACCCAGGCAAAGTAATTACTCTATGGTTGAGACAGCGACACATTGTAGACATATCCGCAATCTCTTAACCAATTTCACAAAAGTGCGGCGGTGGCGGTCATTCGTAGATGACTGAATACCATGCAGTTAATAATTGATTGATTGAAGCCTCACTGATTTTAAAGATTTTTGGCATAGTGATGGTTTATCATGTTTCCACTTTACAGTTTCGAATATAGATAATTAATTTTTTCCGAGATGATCCAAAAATAAAACTTATCCTTTGGTTGATTTTGGCGCCACCTTAAACTGGCGCCCGGGGCGCTTACCCCGCTTCCCCCATCCCTAGATTCGGACCTGTCAAACAAAACAGGGTAGCCCAAATTGGGATATTTACATGTAAATAACACACATTTTAACCACACAATCCGCAAAATATCTCGGTATCTTTATCGATCAACATTTAAAATGGTATAAAGATATATCTTACCTTACGAAAAAACTGAGAGGATTCTTAGATTTAGATATATCCAATAATCAACTAGGTCTGAAAAACACATGCGCATTATTTATTTTAGTCCAGTCTCAACTGTTATATGGAATAATATGTTGAGGTGGTATTCATAAGAGAAATGTTCAAAAAATATCTTTTCCAGTTTTCAAATGTACAACATTTCTAAAGCACAAGAAAGAGATTTATGCTCAGTAATTCTGAGGGTTAATTAGAACAAAATATCTGTGAAATTAGATGAATACACATATTTATGAGAACAAAGGAAGAAAATTAAGAAAGAATAAGACCAAAACAAAAATTTGGCGAGCGAGGTTGTAACTACATAGCTTCAAAAATCTACTTCCGAAAACGTTGAGAGATGAACACAAGGAGACAAAACTTTAAAAAAAATGAAATATAACTCGGAGAGGCCGATCAAGGATTCTTGCAATGATAAACTCAAATTGAAAAACTTTGAAGATATAGGGGAAAACCAACTTTTCTCAATTCATTATATTACCAATAAACAAAGACCACTGAAGAGAACACAGAAAGGATATTTGTGTTTCATCAGTTTATACTCCGATGTATGGCTATTTCAAAAACAAAATGTTATTTTAAAATCCAGTGAACTGTATACTGTTATCGCTAGAATATCTTTACAGTTCATCTTAGAGTTTATATCTTTTGAAAAAAATGAAGTCTTATTATTATTATTGTTGTTATTATTATTACTTTGTTAATTTTTCACTTCACCGTTCTTACTTTATTCCTTCAAATATATTCTAGAAAGTTCAAATTATCCAGTATTTCGTAAAGCACAACAGAAAAAAAAACAAAACATCCCTAATGGCCATTTCATGCAAAATTTGAATAGAAAACCGACAATAAGAGTTCGGAAGGACTCGAAAGAAATTATTCACCGAACTGAGCGATTCGAGTTTGCACAACCGACATTTCGAGGGTTTCAGAAGTATCATCCTGAAACGTTTTGTTTTCTAGATAAGTCGATAACAAACGCCTGAAGAAAACGTTCGACCATTACGGTGCAGAAAAAAAAATGGAGTTTGGGGAACATTTCAAGCGATTCTAGTTTGTGGGAAAGAATGATTGGTTGGGAGTGTGTTTTTAAGCATAACGAGATTCTCTTTCAGCCAGGAATTGTCACGTAGTTTATCGATGAAATCATTCATCATCCTTGGCTTCAAATAGGTTTTGCGTTTTTGTTTCGATGGAGAAATATTCAGAGTGAGGACATGCCACGTTTTAAGGAAGATTGAATTAATCATTTTTCCAGAAAGAATGTATACAATACAAGATACCAAGGTTTGTGGTTTCAGTGATAAAGTTTGAATTCTCTGGCCAATGGCCAAAGCCATGAGGGCAATCGATCAACTGCAACCATCAAATAAGAGATGAGGGAAGACGATGCTTCTCCAGTCATGAAGGAAATTTTTAATAGTATCGGTGATTACTTGATGGAAATTAATTTTCAAATAAGCAATAAGATTGGAATTTTCACATATTCTTATTGATTTACACAACATTGTTTCGCCAAACACTGTGGCTTCTTCAAGTGTTACTTTTTGAATGAAAGTTTTAAAATTTCTTAATATAAATCGGATCAGGTTGATATTAGAAAGATATTTGAATCAGGTTGGAAAAAAAGGCTTGATAAGTTTCGCAGAAATTGAATCGTTAGAAAATTTTAAAAACGTTCAAAAATAAAATGCTCAACTACTGCTTAACTATCTAACTACTTAAGCAAAAATTTATGCATGTATGGACGTTGTTGATCGCTTACTTATTCCCAAATTTCATTTTGGTGGCGACAATTCGGAAGAACCATCGCATGCGAGCTAGCCTCGCAATTGTCTATTTTTTTTAATTACTTGGCCGTGCCAGCACAAAGACATCATTTCCTGTTAAGTACACTGATCAACAATTGCTAGGGATCACTTATGAACTACTCTTCATTTGTATCTTTTTCAAGTTATCTCGTGAATATCTGTACATTATATGTTCTCTAAGGAAAAATTGAGATGTTTTGAGTTGATTATATCAAATTTTTCCTCACTTCATCGGCTCTTGTTCACAAAATCGATTATTATCTGTAGGCTGTTACAGGTGGAGTGAAAAGCAATGTGGTATTTGTTATTAAATCTGTTTTTTTCTCTCGTTCAAACACATAAGGTGACAATAATTGAAGAAATGAGAACAATATCAGCTTATCAGTCATGCCGAGAAGACGTTTGGCTCCTGTGCTACTGGACCAAATCATACGGTGGATACAGGAAGGTTTGTCCCATCGTGAAGTGTCCCGGCGGTTGAATGTGTCGTGAGTCGGGCTTGGAATAGGTTCATCCAAAACGACTCAGTAGCTTATGTTGATGGGGGAGTTCAGCAGCGCAGAACAACAGCTGCCCAAGATTGTCTTTTGATCCTCAATGCTAGGAGAAATCCCACTTACCCGGCGTCGCGGCTCAATAGATCACTGAGAGTTGCAACAGGAGTTCTAATTTCGAACCAGACTGTAAGACGACGACTACATGTTCGTGGTTTGAGAGCACGTAGGAGGATACAACATCCCCGTTTGAATAGGAAACTCATCGACGGCAATGGGCTGAGGAGCACCGCAATTGGACTGTTGAATTTATTTACGGATGAGTCTAGATTTCGTTTGGTCAACTCCAATGGACGTATTCTTGCTTGGAGGGAAAGAGGTCGAAGGTATGCAGAACAGTTTATGGTACCCACAACAGCTTTTGGCGGAGGTTCTATATGTGTATGGGAAGGCATTTGTTTGAACCAACGCACAGAGTTGGTTGTTCTGCAGAACACCACAATGACCAGCCAGAGATATCACGATATGATTGTTGAACCCATAATTGTTCCATTTGCGGCTGCTTTGGGCGAGAATTTCATTTTAATTGACGATAATGCCCGTCCACACCCTAGTCGTCTGGTTAATGAAGCGCTAGAAACTCATGCTATTGTTAGGATGAACTGGCCAGCTCGCTCTCCAGACATGAATTGCATCGAACATGTCTGGTCACAGATGTCTAGACAATTGTCAACCTTAGAACAACCGATCAATAACCTGGCGGACCTTTCTAACGCTTTACGGGATATTTGGACGAATTTGCCCCAAAATTTTATAAATCGTTTCATTGAAAGTATGCCTCGTAGGGTAGAATGCTTGAGACGAGCTCGTGGGGGACCAACTAGGTACTAGCTTAACCGAAACTTCAGCCTTCTTGTGGTTTCATCATAAAATTTTTATGTCATTCAATCACAGAATTTTGAGGGTTCCTAATAAAGTCTTTTTTTTTCTCTAACTTTCCATTTTTTCATTCTTTCCTCAAGTGAACCATATTATCAACTGAAAATTCTCTGATATCTGACTAAATTTATAATCTTGGAGCGAATATTTCAGAAATAAATTCAGAAAAAGTAAGTGATCCCTATCAATTGTTGAGCAGTGTTTTTATTCATTCGTTGGGTAAGGGCAAGTAATCAGCAAATGCTATAGTTAATGTAAATTCGTTACGTTTCCTTCAACTCCTCACTTATTGGATCTTCGTGGAGGCGGTCGAAAACGAAACTACATGAAATTTTCCTGGCATCCGCCAGGAAAATTATATTGTACATATAAAATGAATACAATATAAACAAAATTAATAGCACAATCAAACGGCCGAAACAAAAAAAAATTTAGAAGGCACTGACGTGAGGTCAGATTGCTTTGGCGCTCTTGTTGAGCTACCTGCGAGTAAATATTCAAACCTTAACAAATCTATAAGCTCTCTGGTCGGGTGAACAATAGTTTTTTTCCGTACTATGGGACAATGTGATGCAAATATGAAAGCCTAATGAATAAACAAACATTTATCTCAATTTGAAAATAACTACTCATAATTTTCACCAAATTTTGTTCTATGCTTCTCCTAAAAACTTACGTCATTACTTTTCTGAGTTATGACAACGCTATCAAATTCTTTCTCTATGATAAAAAATGTTTTGATTAATATTACGTCTGTGCTTCTCTGAATTTTGACAACGTCATCGACATCGAATTCTACCTCTATAAATTCTATGAAAATTTTGATTGATATTACGCCAACTGACACTGATATCTAGGTCCGCAAGTTGTCAAACGAATATCGATCTGTGATGGCAAATCTTTCAATGACAAAGCTCGGACTTCATGACATTTCTATTTTTTCTTGAGTAAATGAAAAAATGATCATATCATCAGAAGGGGGAAAGCTACAATAATGAAATTTGAGGATGACTAAGATATCGGTAACCTCAATATATATACGGATTTTTATTTAAATCTAAATGAAGTCTTAGGAGATATTGAGTATTGAAAATTTTTTTTTTGGGAATTTTTAAAAATTTTTCTAGCGTGACGATTTCTGCGAAATTTTGCAAGACGTTTCGTTTCAGCCTCCCTCAATAACATTCCAAGTATCAACTTGATCGGATGGATATTCTAGTAGTTATTGAGGAAACAAAATTTCAGATGCTCATAACTACTGAACCATCCGACGGATTTGGCCCAATAACGAACTTGACCGAGATATTTGGACGATTAACCTATTCTGAAAATATGAAAACTCTAGCTGATTCCTTTTGGATGCTAGAGAGGATACGGCCGGCCGGCCGGACAGACTCAACTTTCGACACGAATTCTTCATCAGGGAGTCGAACCCAATCGATTGAGGCCATTTTCGGCTCGATATTCCAAAATTACAGACATTCGGGCAAAATGATAGGCACTCTGTTCGGGTGAACAAGAGCGCCAAAAAACACAATAAAATCAAAGCTTTTCCTGATCAAATTTGATGAACTACTAATTTTTCAGAAGCAACACCTGGTACAGAAAATGAATGACCAGAAATTGAATCCGCATCCATTTCGACACAACATGGCACCGAACAGCAGAGGTTTTACCCTAATTTATTATGTAACCTCACAGATTCACATCGTGTACCTTTCACAGCACCTCAGGCAGCGTTGTACACGGTTTGGACATCCAATGAAACATGTGGAATAATGTTATCGAATAATATAGGTACCGTCATACAATCGACGTATGAGTTAATATTCAATTGAGTGAGACCGAATTGATAATTGATTTCATTAAAAAAATAGCATTGCTGACTGGGACAAATAGGAACAAGTTTGATTATTGAATGAAGCTACATCATATTTAATGTATCATAAGGCAATGCCGCACCATTTTATGGTCTGCCAAAAATTCACAAAAATTCTATGGATTCAAGACATATTATAATCGTCAAATGGCAAACTACCTGAATTAGCCAGAAAAATTTTAACGACTTAATTGAATTTATTGACTTCATAAAGGATAATGTTACCCTATAAAAACTATGCAGTGAATAGCTGGGATGTAATCTCATTATTCACTAATTATACAATTGAACTAAAAGACGAGAATAACTCAATCTGGATAAATATACAAGATCTTTTTCCAATCCATAAACAAAATTTTATAAAAATTAGCTGATTTGTATTCAACACCTCATTTTTTCATTCAATTTATTATAGACAAAAGCAAGGTACAATATCACTAATAATAGCTATATATGTTATAGATTTTGGAATGAAATTGACTATTCTCAATTTAACATATTAAATTCCATTTCTCAAAAAAAAAGTCTTTGAAATTATAAGAATATCTCCTCGAAAAATTCGGGGTGAGATATTAATAGAATGAGGACGTTATATGCGTATTTCAGAGTCAGATTCTATCAATCACAAACCACGGGTTGATGTTGCTGAAGAGGATTCTTCAAGTAATAATACATGAATATATGTTACGGTTCAGAAATTTCATAGATCTATAGATTATTCTGAGAAAATTTGTCTTATTGAAAGATTGTGTTTGATTGTAGCTACATAACATCCATGTTTTATATTTCTGCATTTCATTCAAAGTCTTGAATTTGAACTTCAAATTCGTAAAAGTAAATTCAGATACTGAAATCATATCCCAATTCAACAAATTATATTACTCCTTACTTCTCCTGACAAAGAAATAATAAAGTTTTGAGAGCTCGAGTGAAGAAAAAATGGAGAAAAGTACTGACGTGAAGGTTATAGAGATTCTGCGAGCTTTCTTCGAATCGGTTGGGAGAACTTACTCAAGTTTTATTAGAGATTCCTGATGGGGAATTCTAACCCAATCGATTAAGGGCTCATTATTCGAAAATTAACATCATTTAGGCAAAACGTAGTTCTACTAGTTTCCTAAGCTGGAACAACCATGTAAAAATGACACCTTTATCTTCTCGTCTGTTTACTGTTGGAAGATACCTAATATTTCAAAATATGCAGTACATCAATAACCTTCGTGGGCGCAAAAGTTTTTTTGGATTCAACTAATACCCTATCAATTTAATCTAATATTTCAAAAAAAAATTATGAATTTTTTTCAAAATTTGATGATTTTCAGTAAATTTGGCAGACTCTTTTCCTTCATCGATTTTCTAATCATTTCCAGGTTTCAAATCAAACGAATGGATATTCTTGGAGTTGATGAAAAAACCAAGATGCTCATAATATCTAAACCATTCGACGCATTTAACCAACTAACGAACTCGACCGAGATATTTGTACAATAAACCTATTTTGAAAATACGCTTTATCTAGCTCTCATTGTGTAACATTTGCCACTTTTTCTTTCGAAAAGAATGACAAATATCATCTTCAAAACTAACTACGGCCCTGGAGTCTGAATGACTCCAGATACAAAGACTTGGCCATTTAATGTGATCGTCTAGCAAAGGTAGGACTCTATGTTATGTTTACGTAATAATTCAAGTTCGTGATAATTGAGATTAGTGAAAATAATTGGGAAACAAAGATGGTAAATAAGACACAACGGTTAGACCCAGACAATCAGCTATTTATTAAGGGTCTAAAAAATATAGGGGAAAGCCTCAGGCATAAAACCCCTTTAGGTGGTGTTTGGTCACTTGTTTAAAACTAAAAGATGGAATATTAACAGCTAGCAAAGGCGAGTATAACAATCTAGGAAAAGAAACTATAACAATACAGCACAGACGATAATCAGGATAATCAGAGCAACTTCCATAATACAAGAGTATAGTAACATGGTAAATATAGCAGCTTCAATGGTACAGCAAGAATTAATAATCATAGCAAATGTATACTTCAATAATGCAACAGGATAATAAGCATGGCAAATAAATAAATGACTAATTATGACCATCGTCATGGTCACGGCCCCAGGGTATGTGAGCCATAACTATAATATTGTATGAGCTAAGGAATTGGGAACACGGGGAAGGTCATGGAGGTCCAGCGGCGGCTCTGAAAAAATGACAGAAAGTTTCGCGGTTGTTATAAAAAGGTATATTCTCTCATGCCTTATAGCACATGTCAGTAACGGTCCCTGCCCTATAGCTTTTGGAACCGCCCCTTCAAGGCCTTCGATCCAGGAACCTAAGAAATCTCATACTACAGTATAGGAATGGTCCACAATCTCGAGACCCCTAAATGAAATATCATGTAATACGAGCATATAGATAAATAAATAGCAGTACGAGATCATGGCATAAATAAACAACAAATCTTCATAGAATATCAATCACAAGTAAATAATAAGAACCAGAATGCATTATGGACATAAATAGCAGAGACAGGTATAAGTAAACGATCATAAGCAATATAAATAATGAAAGCAGAGAATCTACATAATCAACCGAAGGAAATATACATAACGACAACAAGGTACATCACGACAGTAAGAAGAATAAGTTAGCACAGTACGAAATATACACAACATTAACCATGGCTAGTAAGGCAAGTACATTACACAGTAAAATGACCAAGAACAACAGTACAAGACATACATAATGATAACATGACGTAGAGGTAACTTAACAACGTTAACCTTCGATATAACACCAGAGTGCTATGTACACTGGTTACATACATTATTCCATATCGACCATACTAGTACTACCACTAGTGGAGGTCTCCATACGTTCCTGCTTAATCACAGGCTCAGAACTACAGAGAGATTGGCAATTCCTATGGTACCATAGGGTACAGTAAATAAAGCTGATCTGTTACACTACAATAACACATTGTAGAAAGCTGTAAAATAAGGCATTCGTTGTTATGGTAGACACCTGAACTGCAAAGGCAATAATATCGAACATGATGGAATCACATGCTATAAGGAGTTACAAGAATCAAACAAAGTATTAAGTGCACAAAGGAAATAGAGTTATAGGAATCAGACAAAGCATTATGAGAACAAAGGGAATAGAATTATATGAATCAAACAAAGCATTATGTGAACAAAGGAATTAGTTATATGAAGTTAACAAAGCATTATGTGAAACAAAGGAAATAGTTATATGAAATCAAACAAAGCATGATGTGAACAAAGGAATTACATTCATAAGACAACAGTATTAATGACAAATGCCCAAACACAACCTAATAATACATCATTGAATTAAACAATAATTAAGGAAACAATCTATAATAATGGCCTATATATGAAAACACTAAATTTCCTGAAACAATGAGAATACCAATGTTGTTTACCAACAAAAAAGGTTAGTAAACGTTTAGTCGTTCATAATATTTAAATTAATCTGAATTCTACCTGTAAAATAGATTCGAGCGGCACTCCAGGTAGCAATGGCTTCGGTTTTTGCACTCACAAACACTCACTAAAACTTTCGAAAAGGGAACTTAATACGTTCAGCGGTCAACTGATAATAATCCACACCATCTTCCCTTTTCTTCCTTTCGCCGGTTCCCCTGACACGCAGTCGCAAAACGCGCTAACTTCACGTTTCTATCCATCGAATGTATTTTGACAATCAACTCTCTTTTCTCCTTCGATGTACGTGAGGCCAGTGGCGTCTCAACATAGGGTGAAATGGAACTACGATTTTTTTGTATGAAGGAAAACCTAGGATGTTACAGTCGCCCCTTTGAAGTTTGATCACATGTGCTACCTAATGTGGGAGCGAACTTCAAGATCTTCTTATAACAAAGCATGAGATGTATTCTCTCATTTATGTAGGTATCAGTTCGTAGGTAGCATTTCTAATAGTTCCAGGGAACTCTTTTGGTGGTAACTACTGGATAGCCACGCTAACGCCCCTTTGAATATGGGTACAGTAATCATTTTGAGGTTTATCAACCCTATTGTTTAGGACAGTATTAACAGTTCCTTCTCTCACAGCTGGCCAGGAACCAAAACATAGAGTAAAGCAATCACGTTTGGCATGCACTTCTCCGCATTGCCAGCAGGATTCTCTCTTTAACAAACTAGACTTTTCCTTTTGTTTATGGGGTCTCTTTTTTTCTTCCTTGTGCGGGGGTGGCTGCCCTTGCAGCCATTCCGTTCTAGTTTTCCGACCATCTAGGCCCTCTTTGTTCCTCAGGTGGGTACGGATGTCGCCTACCATGAGTTGTTGTTTTGATGACTTTGGTCGGTGGTTTTCCCCCTTTGTCCCTCCTCCGTCTCAGCATCTCATCTTCCCGCTCTAGGAATCGAGCGGTCTCAACCAGGGTAGGGTTTGGGAGTAGGTTCCATCGTGCTTCCACCGCCATGGGGAATCCTTTCATAATCTCCCTCTGTATAGTATACTCTGTAACGGGTGGGGTGAACAGCTTATACAGATTTGCCTGGCGCCAAAGTAGGTAGCCTGACCCTCATCGCGCTTTGGGTCATATTGTTGCTGACTTAACCTCAATCTTTCCTCAAATTGTTGGTCTTCTGACCAGTAGGTTATCAAGAATGCCTTTCGGAAGTCTTCGTATGATCGCCAGTCTCTGCCATAAAAGGACCTCCATTCGGCAGCTTTTCCTCTCAAGGACCTAATGACAATCGGCAATCGTTCTTCCTCACTGGAATTTGCCAATTGGAAGTACTCTTCCAGGTCTTGTAAGAACCTGGCTGGTTGGCGGGTTTCAGGATCTCTGAATGTGGGAGGTGGTCCTGCCTGGTTCTGGGGTCTCTGTAATAGTTTTACCAGAGCTTGTTGGAACTCTGCATTACCTGGATTCTGTGCTGCAGGTTCGGCATCCAAAGGGGTATGGTCTCTAGTGGCCCTGTTCAATGAGGATAGCCCAATAATTGGAGATGACGTGTTGGATCTTGGGGGTTCCTGCTCAGCTGGTGGTAATGGTGTATCGGTTCGCCTGTCTGCGCAGGTCACAAGCGAGTCTAGGCGCTCCAACACTCGAGCTAGGCAACGACGTTGTTTCTCCATATCCTCCCGCAGGGCTTGCATTTCACTGGGCATCGTGGTGTTATGGCCTCCATCAGGTGACTGCATTTTGATCTCCCTTTTAGAATTATTGGTTTAATCTGTAAAATAGATTCTCGGCAGTAAATGTGTATAACTCTAGGAAATCAGTGTTATGAAGCTCGTTCAGGACGCCCCTTAGTCATATATAACTGTGAGGCACCCCAGACAGTATTACACTTCACAAATTTACTAAGTTTGGTTCAATCTACCTCTCGATGTCTCCACATTTCACATCTCTCAATTATCCTGGTCACGGCACCACTGTAACATTTGCCACTTTTTCTTTCGAAAAGAATGACAAATATCATCTTCAAAACTAACTACGGCCCTGGAGTCTGAATGACTCCAGATACAAAGACTTGGCCATTTAATGTGATCGTCTAGCAAAGGTAGGACTCTATGTTATGTTTACGTAATAATTCAAGTTCGTGATAATTGAGATTAGTGAAAATAATTGGGAAACAAAGATGGTAAATAAGACACAACGGTTAGACCCAGACAATCAGCTATTTATTATGGGTATAAAAAAATATAGGGGAAAGCCTCAGGAATAAAACCCTTTTAGGTGGTGTTTGGTCACTTTTTTAAAACTAAAAGTTGGAATATTAACAGCTAGCAAAGGCGAGTATAACAATCTAGGAAAAGAAACTATAACAATACAGCACAGACGATAATCAGGATAATCAGAGCAACTTCCATAATACAAGAGTATAGTAACATGGTAAATATAGCAGCTTCAATGGTACAGCAAGAATTAATAATCATAGCAAATGTATACTTCAATAATGCAACAGGATAATAAGCATGGCAAATAAATAAATGACTAATTATGACCATCGTCATGGTCACGGCCCCAGGGTATGTGAGCCATAACTATAATATTGTATGAGCTAAGGAATTGGGAACACGGGGAAGGTCATGGAGGTCCAGCGGCGGCTCTGAAAAAATGACAGAAAGTTTCGCGGTTGTTATAAAAAGGTATATTCTCTCATGCCTTATAGCACATGTCAGTAACGGTCCCTGCCCTATAGCTTTTGGAACCGCCCTTCAAGGCCTTCGATCCAGGAACCTAAGAAATCTCATACTACAGTATAGGAATGGTCCACAATCTCGAGACCCCTAAATGAAATATCATGTAATACGAGCATATAGATAAATAAATAGCAGTACGAGATCATGGCATAAATAAACAACAAATCTTCATAGAATATCAATCACAAGTAAATAATAAGAACCAGAATGCATTATGGACATAAATAGCAGAGACAGGTATAAGTAAACGATCATAAGCAATATAAATAATGAAAGCAGAGAATCTACATAATCAACCGAAGGAAATATACATAACGACAACAAGGTACATCACGACAGTAAGAAGAATAAGTTAGCACAGTACGAAATATACACAACATTAACCATGGCTAGTAAGGCAAGTACATTACACAGTAAAATGACCAAGAACAACAGTACAAGACATACATAATGATAACATGACGTAGAGGTAACTTAACAACGTTAACCTTCGATATAACACCAGAGTGCTATGTACACTGGTTACATACATTATTCCATATCGACCATACTAGTACTACCACTAGTGGAGGTCTCCATACGTTCCTGCTTAATCACAGGCTCAGAACTACAGAGAGATTGGCAATTCCTATGGTACCATAGGGTACAGTAAATAAAGCTGATCTGTTACACTACAATAACACATTGTAGAAAGCTGTAAAATAAGGCATTCGTTGTTATGGTAGACACCTGAACTGCAAAGGCAATAATATCGAACATGATGGAATCACATGCTATAAGGAGTTACAAGAATCAAACAAAGTATTAAGTGCACAAAGGAAATAGAGTTATAGGAATCAGACAAAGCATTATGAGAACAAAGGGAATAGAATTATATGAATCAAACAAAGCATTATGTGAACAAAGGAATTAGTTATATGAAGTTAACCAAAGCATTATGTGAAACAAAGGAAATAGTTATATGAAATCAAACAAAGCATGATGTGAACAAAGGAATTACATTCATAAGACAACAGTATTAACGACAAATGCCCAAACACAACCTAATAATACATCATTGAATTAAACAATAATTAAGGAAACAATCTATAATAATGGCATATATATGAAAACACTAAATTTCCTGAAACAATGAGAATACCAATGTTGTTTACCAACAAAAAAGGTTAGCAAACGTTTAGTCGTTCATAATATTTAAATTAATCTGAATTCTACCTGTAAAATAGATTCGAGCGGCACTCAATGTAGCAATGGCTTCGGTTTTGCACTCACACACTCTCACTAAAACTTTCGAAAAGGGAACCTAATACGCTCAGCGGTCAACTGATAATAATCCACACCATCTTCCCTTTTCTTCCTTTCGCCGGTTCCCCTGACACGCAGTCGCAAAACGCGCTAACTTCACGTTTCTATCCATCGAATGTATTTTGACAATCAACTCTCTTTTCTCCTTCGATGTACGTGAGGCCAGTGGCGTCTCAACATAGGGTGAAATGGAACTACGATTTTTTTGTATGAAGGAAAACCTAGGATGTTACAATTGTTTGAAAAATAGGGAGTATATAGCCTAAGAGCCGGATATACTCGAGTTTGACCCTGGAGTCTTCATCAGAAAGTCGTACCCAATTTATTGAGACCATTGTCCGCTCAATATCCCAATAACCGATATTTTGTCAAAACGATGATCTACTAGTTAGTGTAAACAAGAACAAGCGAGTATAGAGTACACTTTTTTTGACTGCTGCATTTCCAATAATCCCAAAATCATGGAAATTAGCTTAGTATAATTGCCAAAAAAAATGCTAACTGGTGATAGATATTAAAATAATACTATCACAGTAGTGAACTGTGTTCCATAGATTACTGGTCAACAGTGGTTTTGGTGCCAAAGATTTTGGAGGTGATTTCATATGAATTCGATGCCCTGAATTAAAATTAGCTATTAGTTTTTGCCTGTCAGCTTGAATTTTTAAGATATCAACATTTTTGTGAATTATACATTACACTATTCTAAAAAAAAAACATGGATTGAAGAAAGAAATTAATTAGAGAATTTTTATTACATTACACAGATATTATTCATTATATACTATAGAAAACAGACAAAGTCATCATTTAAACCAATTACTCACTAAACATTTCGGAAACTTCTTTTGCGTGACATTCTTGAATTTATTTTAGAAAAATCCCATTTTAAAGACCAGCAGTAATCTGCCATCATGTGAGTATCCCATCTTCCTTGACAACGATCCTCCATACATTTGATATCTTGGTGAAATCTTTCACCTTGTTCCTCACTAATGTCGCCTAAATTATCAGGAAAACGGTCTAAGTGGCTGTGTAAATAATGCACCTCAATGCTCATGTTACACCCAAGTGATCTGAAATTATTCAGCATCTCATTAACTAATTCAACATAGTTTTCAGCTTTGTGTTTACCCAGAAAATTTTGGACAACTGAAACAAATGAATTCCAAGCATTTTGTTCAATCTCAATCATTGAATTTATGAAGTCAGGGTCTTTAATCAGCTGTCTTCTTTGTGGGCCATCAAATATTCCTGTTTAATTTTTTCCTTACTCAGCTGAGGCATTTTTTCCCTATATATGCAAAGCATGACCCATTCTTATCAAGAGCCTTTACAAACTGCTTCATTAGACCCAGCTTGATATGCAGGGGTGGAAACATGATTTTCTCTCGCGGAACTAAAGGATCATTGATGATATTCTTTACCCCAACATCCATGTTTTCTCTTCGAGGCCACTCTTTTCTAACCCAGTGTTGCGTTTTGTCTCTGCTATCCCAGAGGCACAAGAAACAAGGATACTTGGTGTGGCCACTTTGCTGTCCAAGGAGAAAGTATACCATTTTTAAGTCTGCACAAATCACCCATTGGTGTTCATGAAACTTTATTTTTTCCAAAGCTATGTTGTCATATTGCTCTTTCATTTTCGTTGAGTGAGCAATTGGTATTGAAACATATTTGTTCCCATTATGTAGAAGAACACATTTCAAACTTGGTTTTGAGCTGTCAATAAATAGGCGACAATCATCCGAAAAATGTTCAGGAAGACCCATTTTTACCAGGAGTTCTCTAATAGCATGGCAAAATACAAGATTTTGTTCTTCAGAGAAAAAAGGTAGCAGATCTTTCTGCCTTGTGCGATGAAATGTAATTTTCTTTCCTGGTTCAAGTGAATTTTTTCCTTCAACCTGGAAGCTAGTTATTCAGAAGCTTCTTTCGACAGGTTGAGATCTCTAGTGAGGTCATTTAACTCATCTTGGTTGAAACATTGAGGAGTTGATGACATCGTTTCAAAATCACTGTCACCTTCAGTAGTGTCAGAATTCTGATCAGAGAGACATGTGTCCTCACAGAGTTCTGGTAGCTGCTGAAAAGTTTGAATTGGCACTTCTTCCGAGTGAGGGAAAGGGCATCTTGCAGAGACTAAATCTGCATAAGTCCACTGGTTACGGTTATTTCGATTGATTCCAGAAATATTTACTAGGCAGAAATAACAGTCATCTCTCCAAACCATTGGTACTCCGAATTTCACACTTTTATTTTTATTTATTATTACTATTATTTATTTTCTCAGAATCTTGAGCTGATACAGAAAAACCGCTATCACATTTAAATTCATCAATAAAAATATAGTTAAAATCAGCTGAAAAATTCAAGGCTCCAAAAATTTTTTTTTTTGTAGGCCTTTGTTCTAATATTATTTGGTTTCAGCGAAATATCATCAATGTAGGTCGCCAAAAACTTCACACTGAATTAATTTGAAAGTAATGAGGGGCATTCTAAAGCCGGTGTTTTAACCAAAGTACACAAATCTTCAGCTAGGAATATTTATATTCCTTACAGATTCAGGAGATACTTTTGATATTTTCGGAATCAGATAAGTGAAATGGTTTTGGCCTACCAATTCCCTTTTCTATGATAGTTGAAAATTGATATGTTTGCATTATCTTGTACTGTATGAATAGTTTAACAGCAAATATCGTAGTTTGATTATCTTCATATTGATTTTTTCCCTTGGAATAAAATGTCTTTCAAGAATTCTATCGTCCTTCAAAATACCTTATTTATTTAAGATCAAATTTGAAAAACTTGAATGATCAACAAATTCCATTTTTAGATATACTTGTTTATATACAAAATGGAATCGCAAGAACCAGCGTCTACAAATTCAGGTAAATATCTACATTTTAGTTCCAACCATCAACCGAATACTAAATTGGGAGTGACGAAATAATTATATTACACATCTACAATATTTCACTTCCAACTGGCGTTTTTCCTAGTTCCTGGAGATGTGCTAGAATCAATCCCATGCCAAAGTGCCAAAATCCCACGAATCCAGGTGACTTTGGACCCATTTCTATACTCCCTACTATGTGTGAAATTTTTGAAAATATCATTAGTAGCCAAGTTCTTAATCATTTAAATAAACGTAATCTTCATAATTGTTTCACCAGTCGGGTTTTCGTTAAAACTACAGCACCATAACTTCCCTCACTAAATTAATAATAACTCACTATTTTTGTACTTTTAAACTTTAGTAAGGCATTCGACTCTATAGACTTCGATGTACTTCCAACCAGGTTGCTTCTGCTGGGTTTTGCCTTCTTTTACTGTTACCTGAATGATGGCGAAGTATCTATTGAGATGGTTGGCTGCTCTTCTAAGTGGATGACCACTTTATCAGACGTCCCACAGGGAAGTGTATAGGGTCCTCTTTTGTTCTCTGTTTACATGTCTTCACTGACTGACTCCTTGGACATTGAATTTCACCTTTTGCAGATGACCATCAAATATATGTCCATACTTCCGTTGAAGATTTCTCGACTACTATTCAAAACTTGAATATAAATCTTTCACGACTGTCTGTCGTTGCTGAAAGCATGGGTTTGACTCTAAATACTACCAAAACAAGTTGATCACCATCGGTGCTAGGAGATACTAGGGTTTGATCGACAGAGTAAATAAAAAGATTATTCTCAACGATGCTGTTATTCCCTACTCAAATGAGGTTAGAAACTTTGGAATAATATTGGACGAAACTCTATCCTGGAATAGTCAGATTGTTTCTATCAGTTCAAGAGTTTTCCATATGTTGCATCAACTGCGACTTCTCAAGAGCTTCTTGCCCTTTGAAACCAGGTTAACCATATTCTAACTATGCTTGATTATGCCGACGCGGTCTATATGGGTAAAACTGGAGCGTTTACAAAATGCGGGTATACGATTTGTCTACAACTCAATGAAGTTTGATCATATAAGTCAATACAGGCAAAATATAGGATTGCTGCCCATCAGACAATGTCAAATTTGGCATCTTCTTCTACTGGGGTTCAAAGTGTTGGTCCGACAGACAAGGGCACTTTATAACTTCACCTTGAGGATACCACTCCACTCGACTGGTGTTTGCTTGAATAGCTTCACAGTCATGTTTCCCCGAGTCTGGAATCGTCTCCCTCCGGCTATAGTTCGGAAGGTAACTTATTATTCGTTTAGGTTTTCCCTCAGGAGATATTCGAATGCTCCACCCATCGCACTTACTTGATACCTTACATGTTGACCTTTCATCGGCGACATCAATCCTTCTCCCTCCCTTTTTTCCCCTATTCTGGAGCAAGTTGAACTTAGTTCAATGTTAAGTCAAGTATTTTGTTTTAGCTTTGAATCTTTATACTGTAATTACATACAGATTTAGGTATGAGTTTCCTCAATGAATACCTTTTGGTTTGTAGGAAGAAATTGCATGGCGATATATCCATCATTTGCACAAATACTGTAAAATGTATGAAACCTATTTAAAGAGTTAGATAATAATATATATAATATATGTGCCTCTGGAGATTGAAGCGGTAGTCCAGAACGAGAGAGCTCGAATATACTGGAACTATCCTGTCTCAACAACACGTCAGATCAATGTAATAAAGCCAGACATACTTCTTTTAGACAAAGAACTGAAGGAATTGTTCGTCGTGGAATTTTCCTCCCCTGCAGAAAAAAATATAGTAATGAGAGAAGAACATAAAAGGCAAAAATACAAAGATCTTGTTTTCGAACTTGGAACTATGTACCCAGGTCATAAAGTAAGGATGGTTATACTAATCATAGGATGTCTCGGTGGAATGAGAGCCAACTACGTGGAGGAATTGAAAATTATTCCGGCCGGCAGATCTGAAGCCGAGATACTAGCGCACAGAATGCAGAAGGCGGTGTTCCTTGGGTCACAGCATATCATCAGATCCCAGTAACTTTAGATGCCACTTGCAGCTCATCTCTTTTGTTAAGGGACGCTGCAAGGATCAGACGAAGAACTTCTCCATGGAATGTGTGAGGGGTTTTTAGTGAGTAACCAAACAAGATCTTGGAGTCTCACACTACCCAGAGTGCGGACTCTCTGAGCGCCCATAAAGGGTTTTCCCCTCACACGAAAAGAAAAAAAAATAATAATGAACACGATAAAAATGAGGAAATAAATAACAAGAACACAAGAACACTTAGAAGTTATGGCTACCGCCAAAAAATATTTTGAAGAGCGAAATGAATAAAACATAATCATCTTGAACCCCATAATGATTCAGCACAAGCATATATGGGACAAACCATTGAAAACATCATTCCTCTTGTGTTAATCAGAAGAAATCAGAACAACTGGAAATTAATAAGATATATCAATCTCCTCCAAGACACAAGATACCATCAATGATAACCTAACGAAAATTAAACCTGATAATGATAATCAACGATGAAAGAATGCCATATGTGAAATACCATGCGAATGCTGAAGATCATATATCGGTAAAACAAAACGCCTCCTGAAATTAACAGTAAAAGAACATGAGAAGCTTTCTCAAATGATACACACCGATGAATCTAAGTTGGTCTGATTGCTGTAAATGAAAATCATCTTATAAAATCGAATAAAATATCTATCATATCCTACAAAAAAAAATCAAGGAAGCAGCATTTGTCAATTTGAAATTTATTTGTTAAATTTAAAAAGATTTCTAATATTGTGATAATTTAAAAGCTTGTTCTTTGCCTTGAACACCACAAAAGTTTTCGAAACGTTGTTAACAAGAACAATGAAAGTTATAATAATTCTACAGGAGTTCCATCATCAGGAATTTAACATCAACAAGGAAAACTTTATCGATATATCTTATGACACATAGTATTAATGCAGAATTATAAAACAAAAGAAACGTGACTGTCTCCGTTAAAAAAAAAGATATGCCTCCAGCAGTATTGCAGAAGTATTAATAACACGTATATGATCAGGTTATCCGCATAAATGTTGTTGAAAGTTCATTCATGTCAACAGTACACAGCGAAAAGCCCCAATCCCGTTTTCCAATATGTATTCAATCCTAGTGCAACATAATACGTTTAGGGTTCGATACCTGTTACATATCGTTTCATCAATGCCGACTAAAATATTCTAGTTGTCTGGCATTTTCCGGTTACCCACAAATCACCACCCTACATACTATGGAGGAACATCCGGTCAGAAATGCTTACCGCTTCCGCAGATGCGAATGCAAATAATCTAATAAATTAAAATGGGTCCCCTCTCACTGAATTTGTCTCGACCAAATTTCGATCATTTGATCTGAGTGATTCGAGAACAAATATCCACAAATTAGGATTGGAATACTCTCATATGCTGGAGGCCAATCAATGTTCATTCAGATGGAACGAATAATATTGAAAGAGGTACAAGGAGACGCATCGATGAACCAAATTATTAGATTATTCGAATATTCATCTAATCAACTGGATAGTGTATTTTCCACTTGGAAATGTGAAAAATTGGGTCTTTTTGATGAGTCTTTGAGTACAAACCACCGTCGATTTTGAGCTCACAACTTCAGCTACCATGATGGAGTTACTGATACATATGTGGAAAAGCACTGCTGTGATGTCAAGAGCTTTTGGAAGCATTTAAAAAAATCATTTGCGATATTCTGGAGCACTGCGATACTTAAACATAGCATTAATAATATAAAATAATCATCAAAATCTTCATTGGGAAAAAAACTAAAGTTTCCCCAGTTTTTTTCTCAAACCTACCTCTCTTGAAAATGTCCTCGTATATTATCATATTAAAATAGGATATTCATTATAACCGAATCTTTTCAAACACAGATGACATTTGATCTCACATTCATTTACAAATCTTGAACCTCTCATGCCAAAAAGAATATTTGAATAGAATAAGATTGTCAAGGTCCTTATGAAATTGTCAATGAAGATAGAGAAAGATGAATAACTTCCATTTGGAGATTTACCTGCTCATAAACAAAATGGAATTCGATGAATCAGTGTGTTCAAAGAACCAACGAAGGCAGGTCAATATCCATATTCTAATTTCAACCATTAACTAACTACAAAAATGAGAGTAACAAAATGTTCATATGATAGAGCAACAAATACCCAACTAGCTTAAATTAAGAAAATATAAACATCATGAAAACACGAAGTAATGGCTATCCCAAAACGATATTGTATAGAGCGAAACAAATAACACCAAATCAATTTGAACCCTATGATGATACAACACAAAGAGATATGGAACTAACTATAAGAGCGTAATTCCTTAGAAGTTAGGTTTATCAGAAAATGTCACGAAAATTGGAAATAAACACGACATAACGACAGCATTCAAGATCGGCGCTAATCGAACAAAAGTTAAATCTGGTAACGAGAACCAAAGAACGAAGAATTACCTATATGAGATATATGCGAATGTAGAAGATCATATATCGGTCAAACAAAACCACCCTTGAAGGTGATAATAAGAGCTTTCTCAAGTGTCAGATCCTGATAGATCAAAGTTAGTCCAACCTACTGTGGATGAAAATCATCTGATAAAATGGAACGGTAGATCTATCTTATCCAAAGAAGTAAAAATCAAAGAGGAAGCATTTATGAATATCGCTCTTAATCCCGTCGGTGCAAGTTTGGAGGCCAACTGTTCGATATAATTAGAAGAAGTCCGAAAACTATGGATAAGTATAAATTTGTTCTAGTCTTCGGATTTCTGCTTCTTATAGTGTCAACTTTTTTGAACGCAAATTTTTTGGCTTGAAAACCACAGGTGTCTGTCTAAACGTTGAAAAGAAGTAATGGTGGTTATTGCCCAAATAATAACTCTACACGAGTTTCATCATAAAAAAATTCTCGTCAATGAATATTCTCATAATAAAGGACGGCTTGCATATTTGAAAACTTCAATATATGATTTTTCGATAGGTACCATTTATCATTTCTAGAAGTTCTTGAAAAATTAATATTCATTCTCGAGTATATTCTGTGATTTAATCACATGAAAAACTCCTAAATCCTCAACTCTACGGCGTTGAGATTTCACAAGTTGCAAAAAATCAATGTCCTCTTGTCATTCTCAAGGCAGAACAGAATTAGTTTCAAAAAAGCGGACATTATTTGAAAATTCTTCAATTCTTCTCAAAAGCCTGGACAACAACGGTAGATGTCTGCGATACGTTGGTAGCCAGAACAATACGATGATGATTATTGCTCAAATAATAATTTCACAGGATTATTAATATAAAAATGTTGAATTGTGTGAGGGAAAAATCCATAAAACAGCACATTTCAGAAACTCTCGGCCATCAGTGATAAGTTGAAAGAATACCAAATTTACAAATTGTATCGCAATCAAATCAAATTAGGAAAGCACTTTGTATGACGACCATCACGTGCATCAATAACAGCTTGACAAATTCGTTGTCGGCTGTTCATGAGTGTACTAAAATTTTCTTGTATAGAATATCAGTTCATAATAATTAGTTGATGACGAGATATTGTTGATGATGGAGCTCGTATTGAATGATTATTTGGGCTATTACCATCATCTATTGTGGATGTAATGTTTTCCGACGTTTCGATAGACATCTTCTATCTTTATCAAGGAGGAAAAGTAAAAAACCTTTCGAAAATTATCAATCTTCAAAAAGTCAATATGACAGAAGTCATGAAAGAAAAATGAACAATGTTATATACTCATCTGTGATATGATGATCTTTTTAAGTTGGATCGAACTATCGGCGTCCAAACTTCTGGCAGATCTATAGATGGAGCACTTATGGAATCTGGTGTAATTTTCATAAATGCTGCTTCTTTGATTTTTCTTCTTGCAAGTTTTTCTTCTTTGGATATTATTGATGCTTCATCCCACTTTATACGATGATTCTCATCTACAGCATGTTGGACTAACCTGGATTTGTCGCTGTCTAGTACTCGTAGAAGCTTCTGATGTTCTTTTATTCGTACATTCAGAGGGCGTTTAGTTTCTCCGATGTAAGATCTTCCGCACTCGCAAGGTAATTCATAAATGCAGTTCTTTGTCCTTTGTGTCTCATTATTAGGCTTAACTTTTGTAAGTTTAGCTCTGATAGTGTCTTGAGTTTTGAATGCAGTCGTTATGTTGTATCTATTTCCAATTCTTCTCATTTTCTCCGACAAACCTTTTACATATGGAATTACGGTTTTAATGGTCTGATTTATATCTGTTGGTTCAGGTTGACTTTCTCTTGTTCGTTTAGCTTTTTCTAATATCTTTTTGGGGTAGCCATTGCTTCTAAGAGTTTTCGAAATGTTATTTATTTCTTCATTCTCAGAGTGAAACTTCCTGTCAAAAGTTATAGAGCAGATAGGATTTCAAAACGGACAAGTCAAGCCCTTATGAGAGAAAGACTGAATCAACATCGATTCAACAAAGCCAAATTACTTACAACATGCGAGAACCTTAGATGTAGCATTCAATCAAAAACTAATGCTGAAGATTATGAAAATATTCTGGGAGCTATTAAACATAGCTATGAAAGAATATATGAACAACAAAAACAAGTCCAAAAAAGGAGAATGGAGAAACTTATGAAGGAGTCAAGAAAATATGAACCCTTAGATCATTCAAAAACCGTGATCAATTTATCTAATAAGAACTTAACTGAAGATCAGATATCTCTCCTCAACAAGGGTCTCAAGTTCTCTATAGCGCCTAAGACGATTCCAAAAATTGAAATCATGTTGGCGGCAGAAGAAACTGCACAGAAAATTCGAGAACCTGAAAAAGCCGAAGAGTACAGATGGAAAATCAGAACCTTGTTAGACAGGAATAACAAAACACCTTTACCCAATATAAATAAAGCTGAACAGAGGGCATTAAAAGATCTTAAATCGGATAGTTCCATAAAGATACTTCCAGCAGACAAAGGAAACGCCACTGTAATTCTAGATGTTGGCTCTTATAATCAAAAAATCAATGAATTATTAGAAGCAGGAAAATATAAAAGACTAAAAAAGGACCCTACCACCACAGTTGAAAACAAGATTTACAAAATTCTTTATAAATATAGAAATGAATTTCCAGATCAATTCGTTAGATCAAGACTTACACCTCACTTCAGTAAACCACCACATTTATATGGTCTACCAAAAATACACAAAGCAAATATTCCTCTAAGACCAATTGTGAGTTCAAGAAATTCAGCATGCCACCAATTGGCTAAATTTCTGCTGAAAATTATATCGCCATTAAAAAGTAATTCAACATCGATGATAAGAAACACGAAACATTTCATAGAAATAATGAAACATCAAGAAATCATGGAAGAAGACGTTATGGTCAGCTTCGACTTCACCAGTTTATTCACTAATATTCCGACAGATAAAACACTTATCATAGTTAGGAAAAAGCTTGAAGAAGATCAAACTCTTAGTGAAAGAACTACACTAAGCGTCAATGCAATTATGGAAATGCTTTCTCTTTGTATTGAAACAACATATTTCCAATTCGAAGACATCTTTTATCAACAAGAATTCGGAATGGCCATGGGTTCACCACTATCACCAATTTTAGCTGATTTATATATGGAAATTTTCGAACAGAAGGCATTAGAAAAATATGTACTTAAACCCAAACTGTGGAAAAGATATGTAGATGATACTTTCATCTACATATTCATCTATTTGGCAACATGGAAGAGACACTATAGATGGATTCCTTCAATATCTAAACAATCAAGAGGAATCAATTAAATTCACAATTGAAATCGAGAAGGACAGACAACTTCCATTCTTAGATGTACTCGTACATAAACAAAATGGAATCCCAAGAACCACTGTGTATAAAAAGCCAACGAACACAGGACAATATCTACATTTTGAGTCAAACCACCAACTAAACACTAAATTGGGAGTAGCAAAATGTTTATTTGATAGAGCAATAAATATTTGTTGCACTGAAGAAGACCAAAATGAAGAAATAAATAACATCTCGAAAACTCTTAGAAGCAATGGCTACCCCAAAAAGATATTAGAAAAAGCTAAACGAACAAGAGAAAGTCAACCTGAACCAACAGATATAAATCAGACCATTAAAACCGTAATTCCATATGTAAAAGGTTTGTCGGAGAAAATGAGAAGAATTGGAAATAGATACAACATAACGACTGCATTCAAAAACTCAAGACACTATCAGAGCTAAACTTACAAAAGTTAAGCCTAATAGTGAGACACAAAGGACAAAGAACTGCATTTATGAATTACCTTGCGAGTGCGGAAGATCTTACATCGGAGAAACTAAACGCCCTCTGAATGTACGAATAAAGAACATCAGAAGCTTCTACGAGTACTAGACAGCGACAAATCCAGGTTAGTCCAACATGCTGTAGATGAGAATCATCGTATAAAGTGGGATGAAGCATCAATAATATCCAAAGAAGAAAAACTTGCAAGAAGAAAAATCAAAGAAGCAGCATTTATGAAAATTACACCAGATTCCATAAGTGCTCCATCTATAGATCTGCCAGAAGTTTGGACGCCGATAGTTCGATCCAACTTAAAAGATCATCATATCACAGATAAGTATATAACATTGTTCATTTTTCTTTCATGACTTCTGTCATATTGACTTTTGAAGATTGATAATTTTCGAAAGGTTTTTTACTTTTCCTCCTTGATAAAGATAGAAGATGTCTATCGAAACGTCGGAAAACATTACATCCACAATAGATGATGGTAATAGCCCAAATATATATATATTCTTTTGAACTTTTGGCTTACAATATTTCGTTAGCAAACAATAAAGCATACAAATAATCATTCAATTCATAATAATTAGTGGCAAAAGTTCTCTATGGTTATTTAATGACTGAGGTGGGAGGATGATCAATGGAGTTCAAATCAGGAGATCGCGGAGGTAGTGATAAATGCGGAATTCCTTATTC